>OZ024898.1:1703481-2303481 GCA_964017195.1 Siderastrea radians
GCACTATAGTATCCCGGTTTCAAATCACTTATTGAATAAAGCATTTAAATTGCTTAGATATTTAAGTTTATATTACCTACAACAGAGGCTTATTTAAAATTTATGAAACACTGGTTCTAATTTGATGAGAGGTGTATTACTAATGATTAACTAATAATTATAATATTGTTTTCCGGTCTCACTTGTAATAATAATAATTATAATAATAATAATAATAATAATAATAATAATAATAATATAATAATAATAATAAAAGCGTGTATTTTGACAAGATAGCGCTTCAGTGCAAGAGCACTGTTATCAATGGGGTCCATAACTATTTATTTGAGCGATAACTACAATTCACAGTTAACGAGGAGAAAGACCTTCCGTGCTTGTTTAACAGATGATAATTATAGAAAATCAGCGTTCCTGGAATAAACAAAGCAGACATTTTACGCCTCTAACCAACAGCACGTTTTACAAATAGACCATTTCCGAATTACCATTAGCCTCTTTTTCAAGGCGAGGCCTGATGCACATTCTTTCATATGGAAACGAGCTCACATGCCAGTATTTCCTTGTGCGTTATTGTTACTTGTTTTCGCGACTTTTGCGATTTCAAAATCACGAAATTAAAGTCTGCCGAAAAAATGTTCTACTGAAGCATCCCCGCACGAGAATTCTGGACTCTTGGGTGGGTAATATGCCTTTGTACGATAGTAAAATTGTGACGATCACAATTTCACATTTGCCGAATGCTGACCATATCAACCTATAGTTCTGTTCAATATCATTGCAAAATATGACAAAATATAGTATGTAACATATATTACAGTCTGTGGCGCCGATTTTGTGGCTCAGTCTGTTTGTTAGTGCACAACAGCATTGGAAATTTGTGCGAAATTTATTTCTTTTTGACACGATTTTTCTGCCAACTCGTGAAATTTAAGTCTCGCGAAATTGAAAACCTCGCTTTGAAGAAGAGGTCAAAAATAAATCGGAAATGGCCAATTCAAAATACTTGTTGCAGTTCAATTTTATCTTTCGTTCAATTTATATTTTACTTTGTTCTTTTTTTATGTTATTATATGATAATGAGTATAGAAGAAAAAGAAAATAAAAATTGAACCAAAGATAAATTTGAACTACAACATACTCAACATCAACTATAGCCATGACTTACACTTACATTGTTAAGTGCTTAACACGCATTCTATCAAAACACATTTATTTACTCCAAATAACTCTCAACTTAAAGAGGGGAGGGAGTAGAGCCTTTTACTGTAATTGGATGCTGATAATGTGTTCTTTTTCTTGCAATAAACAGCGTTAAGGACCATTTCGTGATCAGAAGAAGGATGACTAGAGTCAGCGGAATCTACAGTCTCTGTATTTTAAAAATAAGTTGCATAGCAAGCAATGATACTGTTCAAAATAATGCCTGTACAATAAGTAGTTTACACATGATAATAAAATAACCATGTGGTTAGCAATTATGTTTGTTGTAACTTGCTGGATTTAGATGACTTTTTTGGAAAGGGTGCACGGAATACAGCCAGCTCTCCTTTTCGTGTAACATTGTGATGTCCCTTTTCACAAACAACTCCCTTGATTCGCATACAATATGATCGAACCCGAATACGAGTTAAGGGCCCATTTCACAAAAATAGTTATTTGTCTTTTACATTCCAGTGTGGTCAATCAAGGATATGAGGCAATTTCGAGGATGGGCTGAAGGCAACTTTCAAATTACGTTCTGTTTGCGTTCAGTAGTAATGAAATGAAAATATGATCGGTTATCTGGAAAAAGGGTTATTTCGAGCAAAAATTAACTTCAAAAGTTACCGAAATGGCATCAATTCTACGATCAGCTGTATTGTAACTCAAACGAAAATTTGAAGAAATTGTTTCATGACTATTTAAGATTTGAACTGGAAATATTTGTCATTCTACGTTGGTCAGTCTTCCTGTTCACTGCTCATCAATTGAGTTTTTTTTTGGAACAATTGACTATGTTTAATGTACTTTTTCCCGGAGGGCCAGTGCCACTGCATTACATGGGGAATACGTTTCCAAATTTTTTTGGGCCACATCTAAGGAGTGTACATGTTTTTTTTGGGTAGTTTTTCGCATCTAACGTGATGCAACCCTGTAGTTCATGCTTATTTTGTTTACATCCTGGGCGTAATTATACTTATACAGTATCTAGTTTAGTTCATCGCTCCATCAGGACTCCATTTTATTAGATGACTGCCTGACCTATCCTAATTTTACTATTCTACATCGAACGTCAAGGGTAGTTGAGTTAGAATCAGAACATTGTCTTCTTAAAGGTTAGCGTAAACTCGTTAAAAGCTAAAACACACTTGCACGCCGAGAACAAAAAACAGCTAGTAACATAAATATCAGTTCCCGTTTGAATGTGGTATCCTTAAGATGTTTCAGATTTTTTCTCGTAACTGCATAGTTTGAGCCTTTTTTCGCAAAAGAACTGAAAGCCTCTGTGAAGATGAGGACCAAATATCAACTCGTTTGTTGGCATTTTTGGTGAATACAGGGTGGTAATTACAGTAAAACTGCCAGAATGATTTGAAAACTTCACATACATACAAATGCTGCTGACGAAGGTGAAAAATAGGCCCTCTGACGTTGAAAACGGCAATGGCAGACCGCAGACGACAAATGTAAAAAATGGCGGGAAAATCATGATCACGTATATTTGAAAATATCTGAAATAGACTTGTAATAAAACTTGGCACAAATATTCAACAAGTCATGAATGTCCTAAAATTGCAATAAAAAAAGGGGGGGTCACTGTGCTCGTTTTGGTGGTAATCAGTTCTGCTAATGAATACAGTGTTTAAGGGCGTTTTCAGGCAATAACCGTGCAAAGCCACTTTGCTCGATACTTCCGCTGCAGATTGATATTTCGTGTATAAGTTGCCTTTATACATATGATAGTCGTCTGTGTCGTACAAAATATGTCCGAAAAGCTTCAAATTCATAATTACTGGACACTCTAACTGTAGACGGTAACGAAGGTAGCTTGATGTGGGGTCCTCTACCCTAAATGGCTTTTCTCGTAGGATTTCTTTAAACTGTGCAAATTATGATCAAAGATTTTTTTGCCAGCTTTTTATTTTGCGTTCGGAACACTGTCCTGACTGAATTTATACACTAAAACGTGGGGGTCGCCGTATTTGTTTAGGAGAAAATGACTATTTATTTCTCTGAACAACTCAGTTTTCAAAAACCTACCAAGTACCCAACATGCAGCGATCGTGCGCGCGCTAGTCACGCAAAAAGTGAATGATACGCAGAAAGGATGTCCAACGCAATTGAATGGAATCACATTAATTTGAAAGTCACCTATTTTTACGTTTACATCTAGTTATTTTTGTCATAATATAAAGAGTACCAGAGTCTGTCATTTCTGTTACATGTACTGATGCCAAATTCTATCATTTCTAATTCCATTTATGGTATCAAGTCGTCACGTTTTATCCTCATTGTTTCTCACTTTTCATCAATTGCACCATAAACCACGAATCAGTTTCCTAGCTAGGTAACAGGTTCAGTAATTAATTCTTCGCTACAAATAAAACATTGTTATCTAAGTACTATACACCAGATTAGTTTTATCTTTTTCAGTACCTACGCATCTGAGTTAAAAATCAGTTTGCTTAGAAACAAGTGACTAAATTATTTTGTTTCAATTATACCAAATTACTGTTAGAAAGGAAATTTCCAGTTGAGCAGGGATGTTTGATGTTTGAGCAGGGATGTTTGAAACGGAGTCCTGTATCTGCATTCGTCATCACAATGATTCAGAATTATTTGCAAAAAATTACGGTTACCAACTTACAGAAATCAGGGGCGTTCCCAGGCAATTCTTGGCAGTACGCATAAAACCAGTCCAGGAGCCAGTCCGACACATAGTTACCCTTATCCTTACAATTACAGTCAGAAAGCCATTTTATTATTTCTGTGGTATTCTTGTTCTTACATATCGACTTAGGCTTATTGCACTTTCCAGCAGTAATTGGATTTCCTGTGTAAGACAGCTGCACCCAGTCGTTTGTCCAAAGTACACCTGTAAACTTTAAGAACGTTTAAGTAGTGTTTCTGATGGAACAATAAAATAAGTTAAGTTCTTATTTTCTTGGTAACTGAAAACTAATTCGAGACAATTACTCCTGACACGAAGTAGTTACAACTGAAAAGAAAAATTTGGTGTTTTTCTTAGCGCAAAAATTATCGTACGACACTTTTGGTGTCCATCAGAGTGTCAGCCAGAGAAGAGAGCCGCTCCATTATCAGGGCTCAGCGCTTGTAGGTCCGTATTCTGTGTACGGTACTAAATGACCGCCATGGCGTTGCAGTAGACACAGGCATTGTAAGAAGAATAGCGAGAACTGTTGGTGGTTTCTACGGTCTCCAATAGTCCACTTTTTTCGGCATCACGCACCCTCTTTGCCTTCCGTCTTAGAACTTCTTTGTGGTAGGTCCCTTTATTAGAAAGATCACTCTCCGAAGTGTTGTTGATCTTATCAAGTACTACTTTGCTAGTGGAGATATATGTGAGCAACAGAGGGATATTGACCTAGAAATTGGTCACTGTAGCACAGCGATAAGCAAACAGCTTTGTAACCTTGTGAGCAGGCTCAATTATTGAGTCATACGCGCGAGTAATTTGACGGCGGAGCCGTGATTGGTGACCCGGCTAGAAGAATCGGGCTAATCAGCGCCAATACTGCTTGGGGTTACGTATCCGCTGGCAAATTGATCCGGTGTCGTTGCTCAACACATGAACGTGGCATGCTGGGTTCCATGCCACAATCGGCTGCCATTTCCTCTGCGCCCAAGTAAAGTTCGTCCCAAACCATAGGGTCGTTTCTTTTGTTCTGCCATTACATTTACCACTACCCCCGCTTCCTTTGCTGCTTGTATTAGGTTGATGTTCTCTCGTCGGAGCATATTGGATAAGGCAACTGTTGCTTAATAATAGACACTAAACTAACTTTGAGTGCGACTACAGTAAATAAGACGCGCTATAAATGGATTCTTGGACTGGAAGAGATAATACAACACGCCCAGGCGCATTCTTCCGCAACAGTGATGAAGAAACTGTCAGTATCGAAATTGCACAACTTTACCTTATCACTTCATCTATATTATATATGAATTTTCCATTTCTCTTGTATTATAAACCGTTAAATTAAGAAACATAATATTAACGACAGAAAATTCTGGTACGCAGATGCGTATTTCGCGTAAAGGCAGGAACGCCTCTGGAAATCATGATTCAAAAATTTCAGTACACAGTGACATCACAAGATTACAGAAGTAAGTCAAGCGTATTATTAAACGAGACGCTTGGCCCTCTTTTTTCAGCTTGGTTTACCACGTTTCCAAGCAACCTTGTCTTACTGATATTTAGTTTGACATCGTGATCGTGTGCTTGACACCTTTTTTTTTTTACCAATTACACGGTATTGGCTGAAAAAGTAATTCCAGAGACGTGATGGTTGGCTTAAATGCACTCAGTCTCTAAGGGTCGATTATTTAGAAGAAGGGTAGACACCGTTTTACAAAACCGGGGTCTAAATCAATTTCAAGATGGCCAACCCTGACGTTTAAACGTTGTTTATTGTAAACAGTGTCAAGAAGGCATGACGTATAGACTAAAACAACGTTTATCTGCTTAAAATGAACTATTTATAACCAGATTTGGAGGTGAGGTCGTTGCTATAAACCGCGGTCTAAGTTAGACTTCGTTGAAATAACTGGCCCTAAGTGTTTCTTGGTTGCTAAAAAAATTGAATAAGAAAGAAATTCCCCAGGGCTTCGAGATCCTAGAAGTCCTGTTTAAACTTTGAAAACACAAAAAAGTTAAATCGATTGAAACGATTAAACGGATGAAGGCCTCCACGACAGCATCCAAGCCTTACTATTGTGCCGTGCTGCATGTCAGAATAAATTATTTTCCATCAAATTTCATAGCTTATGTCATGGGTTCACCTGTCATTTCCTTATCATTAGTACATTCTTTAAATCCATTAACAAAGGAAAAGGGGCCACACACCACACTAAGATCTTCTGGATTTTACAGACCCAACGGACTTGTATCTGTATGCAGTAAGTGTAGTTTTTAGCACATATACCCTAGTCCCAAAATAAAATTATCTGTGGTGTATCTAGAAATAATTCTTTTCCGGAAAATTTTCAAATTTCCATGCGAAGCAAGATTTAAAGTGTGATAATGAGGAAGCCAGCACGGTTGTGGACCGTTTCATAGGTCGCATTCAAACGCTTCATTGGGTTAAACTGGGCTAGAAGTATTTACAACACAAACGCAAAGTGGAATAACGCAGTAATAATTGTTTTTAAAGATTTGGTTGATTTAGTCTTCGACTTCTCCGAGTTCATACCTGGTTCAGGGGTTCGTGTTTGGTTCTAACTCTGTGTCTATGGCGAAGAACTTAAAGTTAAACAATTCACATGAAAGGTCGTGCACTGAACGAAAATTCGTGTGCTGTTTGTTTGATGAATTGTTCGTTTGTTTTTCATATCTTATAGCACGAAATTTTGGATTGAAACAGTTTGTTAGCGATGTTCGACTAGCGATGCTTTGGGTGTTGAAAAATATTCGACCAGTGAAATTAGACTCAAAGATTTCTGAGTCATGTTTCAATGGAATATTACAAAACGATGCGAAAGAAACAAGAAACAATGTAACTTAATTTTAACTCTATTAAGTAGCCTTATGTTGTGCCCTTAAAGTTTCTAATAATACATGCAAAAAAGTGTTTAGAAAAATTGTTCATAATTATGCTCGGCATAACAATTATGTCTTTATTCTGATCGTATCGCTCAGTGAAAAGGTTAATTTTGTTAATCTCAGTCATAAGCAATAGCTTATGGCAATGAACGCTCTTTACCTAACGATGTGTTAAATAAGCTAAAACAAGAATTTCAGCATTTCAGACTAAATTTCCTGTTTAAAAATTTGTTCTAAAGAAAGCGTGCATTTATTCATTGGACGTCATTAATTCCCATAGTTATGCTTAATGAAAAGTCACTTTCCTCTTGCCATGGCAATTATCTTTCATAACGAATGTTTCCACTAAGCTTAAACTTTCGTTTAATTCTCTGAGGAATTTTAGTAACGATTCTTGCTGTAGTTTTAGAACATTCGTTAACTCTGACTATTTTCTGATGTCATAAAACTAAAACCTGGAATCCACTAAGCCTATCCAAGCCGGTGAAATTGCACAGTTGTTATGTATTTTGTTACCCTGCTTCCAGAGGTTTTTCTTAAAAAACTCTCCACGTGAACCTCCGGGCCCAGGGCAGTATTTTGATGTTGTCTTTGCTTTCAGAATGGAGATACAAGCTAGACTGTCTGTTCTCCTGACGATAATGGTGGTTATTGTGGGCATCATGCAAGGTAAATAAAAAGGGAAACCAGGGGAACATTTTCACTCTCCTTCATTTTTTACGAAGTTAAGTCAAGACAAAGAAAGTTACACGTTGTGAAGAGTTTTGATGTGAGGTCAAACATTTCGCTTCCTGAAACTGATTCCCCGAGACGGTTTGAAAAAAAATCAAAACTGGCATGATACATTAAGCTCTTCTCTTTGTCGTGTATTTTCGCTCTGTTTTTATTTAATTTCCTTTTTGTTTATTTTCTGCTTTGAGAATTTTTAATGAGTTTATGAACTGAAAATCAAACCAAATCAGCTGCAAAATGGGAACTGGGATTCGCATATTTTTGCACTGGAAATGCAACTTAAGAGCAATTCTCTGTAAGAATCAAACAAAGTGGGAAATGAAAAATTTTGACCCCCCACTCAAATTTACATACAGGTAGATATCCATGGGGGATATTCGAAAATGGCAATTATTAAGGTCATAACTAAATTGTTGCCATGGTAACTGCGAATGTTTGTTGACGCCCGAGAACCCAATTTTGAACTCAAAAACTGTTGTGAAAACTGCAAAACTTAAAACGTTATTTCTCAAGTTTATTAGAACACTACAACTCGAGACATGGCACAAATGTAAAACCACTATTCTAGTTTCTTTCCATCTATACGGCTTTTCATTACGTTTACCGTAAACAAAATAAACGACGAATTAACTACACCATGTCTCGGCCATTTTAATTCGTGAGTAAAACAAGCAGTACATTTCTTTTAATATCTCCAAAAGTACATCAGTTCTAGAATTGAAACAACATGGATAGCTTACAACAGACATTGTAGTTACTAAATCTGTAAAATTCTCAGCGGGGCGGGCTTATTTTGTTTTCATGGCAATCAACAAAGAAACCATAAAAATGAGATTTCTTAAATTTTGTCAAAATTAACATTCTGTAAGTTTGCTGGAAAAATCGGAAGAAAGCTGAAACGACCTTGAGAGTTAAAGAAAATTGTCTGTTAAGTAATTCTCTGATAAAAACAACCGTTCATAAACCGTATTTTTGGAAACAATTTGAATCGAAGTACAGCTTACTTGACGGCTTTGTTCATTTCTCCACTTTTCGACTCACGTTGAGCGACCTGGTTCTTTCTGTACAGCACTCGCATTGTTTGGAAATCCAGTGTTCTAAGCCTTTTCTTTCAGCTGGTAGTGTTATTTATCCCCGGCAGTAGTCCATCCCCTTATTTAAGCCCACTGAAATCAGGTTTGGTGGCACTGTCGGCAGAAATAAGCCAACATGGAGTTCAGTCAGTACAGGTACATTTCCACCGTAGCCTTTCGCTCTATTTCTCGATCGGACGTCACCATTCGCTCCAAAAGATGGAAAGATGCATCCTTTCAACTAGGATTCCATTTAGCCAAGAATTTTACTTCAACTTACGGTGTAAAGACTGCGGACAACAGCTTTCTCCGAAGTGGAAGAGACAATAACAAACGCCGTGGGACGTTACTGGTCAGCGGTGTTTATTTGAACAACTTGCCCCTCATAATTTTCTTAACACCGGGTCCCTTGCATGCTGTTGATATGACATTCAATGCAATTCACAAAGCCAGTAATTTCCTTTTATTAGATTCTGTTTTTCGACTTGCTCTCTAGTCCTGGTCCATTCACAGTAGGATTAACAGTTTCTGATAGAACAAATGTACATGCAGTGCGTTTTCCAGCGCTCACACCATTTTCGCCGTAAAAATGAAACCGCTAACTCGACAATTAACAATAGATCGGTGAGCTGATGACAAAACGGCTTTTCTCACTTTCCATTCTATTAACTAGCGTGCTCTCAATGGAGACTTCAATCCTGATTATTATAGACCTTTCGCACTTTCGAGGACAATTCTTTCCGGCCCTTTACAACTTTGTAAAACAAACAAACAAACAAAAGAGAACCAACACTTTTAACGTGGGTTGATTTCTTTTTCCTGAGATGCGCAAATCGTACGTACTTTTATCAGATGGATTAAGCGTTGTCATTCTTCGCGATGACAGTTCTTCTTTTGTCATTTCGCACAGCTGGAGACTTTTGTATACGTGTGGATACCTGTGAGACTCGTCCTCTAAACATCAGTCCAAATGTCATTTCTTACTTCAAGTGGCATATTTTTGAAAAAGGATAGAAAGTCGTTTGTGCGATATTCTACACCAGAAAAATACTATGAGTACGGTGTTCATCAAGTAGGGCTTTGTTTAAGTCATCCTCCTAGGGGAGGGGGAGGGGAGGGGTGGGAAGCGTCACAGAGCAGAGTCGAGTCATGCACAACACCCGGGGGAGGAGGTATTCAAAAAGTTTTATACGGGGAGGCTCCGCCCCGAGGTCCAACCCCTTACCCTTTTATATACCACTTTTGACCGAAAACGTAGCCCTTTCGTATACCTTTCATTGCAAAATGGTACCCCTTTCACATACCAACTTATACTGCATCCCTTTTCTAAACCCTTGGAATGCAGTTTATGACAAAAGGATATTAGGGGAGAACAGTATTACCTGAAGAGATGTTAACCAAAAATCAGTATTATTATCTACTCGAAATATTTTAATAAAAGGCCCTTTTAAATACATAAATGACAGATTTCCCTGCCCTTTCATATACTTCAGCTCGTGAAATCCCTACCCTTTCATATACCTGAAGCGTGAAAAAGGTACCCCTTTCGGGCGGAGCCTCCCCGTATAGGCCATTATAGGGAGTGCCCCCCCCCCGGGGGGGGGGCACAACATTTCGAACAACGCCAAACTCAAGAACTTTCCTGCGTTAGCGCAGTATACAAGTGGACTGGGCTTTAAAGTCAAAACCCAAAACAACAATATAAAGTAAGAGAAATCAGAGAGAAGGGAAGAAATCAAGCAACAAGACCGATGGTGCAGAATTCGCCAAAAGATGCGTAAACTCGACCACAGACTCCAATAACAGGATTGTTTACAATTGAGGTGTTCCTTATGCTCTCGCAAATTTCGTCTTACGTTTCTCGCATTGCGACAAAAAGAAAGCAGTTCAGTGCGTCAGAATATCCGGCTGCCGAAAACGAAAATATTCCTAGAGGTAAAAATGATATCATGAGATCTTCAGAGGAGTCCCACAGTCATCCATTCGAAAACGAAGAGTTCCGTCAACTGTGTGAAACGAAAAGGAAGAAAAGAAGAATTGTTATCGCCAAGACTGACAACGCTGAAAGCCGTCTCCAAAAAGTACGATATAAGCATCTCAGGAAAACAAAAGAATGTTGTTTCTCTTATCGAGCTCTGCAGCTGCAAAGCTTTGGACAATGTAGCTTATAAGGCGCACACCAGCTCACTAACCTAGCGGCTGGACATACCGGCGCAACAAAGGAATTTTAATGAGAAGAACATTAAACCGTTTCTTATTTGTTCTTGTTTTATTTTTGTTTTGTTTTTGTTTTTGCTGTTGTTGGTGTTTTTTTTGTTTGTTTTATAAAGTTGTAAAAATATGGCTGGAAAAAATTGTACTCCAAAGTACGAAAGGTCTAAATAATCAGGATTGAGGCCTTCATTGAATTAAAAGCACAAAGGCACACGAGCTGAATAGAATGGAAAATAAAAATAGCCATTCCAATTGTCGACTTGTGTTAGCAGTCTTAAGCGGCCTTCAAACATCAAACTAATGTTGCATCAAACTAATGTTGGCCAACATTAGTTTGACGTGTGAAGGCCGCTTATTATTAAGTAATAAATATTATTATTATTATTATTATTATTATTTATTTATTTTCGCGGCGAAAATGGTGTGAGCGCTGGAAAACGCACTGTACATTTGTTCTATCAGAAACAGTTAATCCTACTGTGAATGGACCAGGACTAGAGAGCAAGTCGAAAAACAGAATCTAATAAAAGGAAATTGCTGGCTTTCTGAATTGCTTTGAATGTCAGGTCAACAGCATATAAGGGACCCAGTGTTAGGCAAATTATAAAGGGAAAGTTGTTCAAGTAAACACCGCTGACCAGTAACGTCCCACGGCGTTTGTTATTGTCTCCTCCACTTCGGAGAAAGTTGTTGTCCGCATTTTTTACACCGTAAGTTGGAGTGAAATGCTTGGCTAAATGGAATCCTAGTTGAAAGGATGCATCTTTCCATCTTTTGGAGTGAATGGCTACGTCTGATCGAGAAGTAGAGCGAAAGGCTACGGTGGAAATGTACCTGTACTGACTGAACTCCATGTTGGCTTATTTCTGCTGACAGTGCCACCAAACCTGATTTCAGTGGGCTTAAATAAGGGGATGGAAGACTGCCAGGGGTAAATAACACTACCAGCTGAAAGAAAAGGTTCATAACACTGGATTTTCAAACAATGCGAGTGCTGTACAGAGAGAACCAGGTCGCTCAACGTGAGTCGAAAAGTGGAGAAATGAACAAAGCTGTCAAGTAAGCTGTACTTCGATTCAAATCGTTTCCAAAAATACGGTTTATGAACGGTTGTTTTTATCAGAGAATTACTTAACAGACAATTTTCTTTAACTCTCAAGGTCGTTTCAGCTTTCTTCCGATTTTTCCAGCAAACTTACAGAATGTTAATTTTGACAAAATTTAAGAAATCTCATTTTTATGGTTTCTTTGTTGATTGCCATGAAAACAAATAAGCCCGCCCCGCTGAGAATTTTACAGATTTAGTAACTACAATGTCTGTTGTAAGCTATCCATGTTGTTTCAATTCTAGAACTGATGTACTTTTGGAGATATTAAAAGAAATGTACTGCTTGTTTTACTCACGAATTAAAATGGCCGAGACATGGTGTAGTTAATTCGCCGTTTATTTTGTTTACGGTAAACGTAATGAAAAGCCATATAGATGGAAAGAAACTAGAATAGTGGTTTTACATTTTTGCCAAGTCTCGAGTTGTAGTGTTGTAATAGTCTTGAGAAATAACGTTTTAAATTTTGCAGTTTTCATAACAGTTTTTGAGTTCAAAAATTGGGTTCTCGGGTGTCAACAAACATTCGCTGTTGCCATGGCAACAATTTAGTTATGACCTCAATAATGGCCATTTTCGAACATCCCCCGTGGATATCTACTTGCATCCAAATTTAAGTTGGGGGGTCAAAATTTTTCATTTCCCACTTTGTTTGATTCTTACAGAGAATTGCTCTTAAGGCACAGAGACGGGGACGAAGAATTTTGGCAACATTAGAATTGGGAAATGGGATCTGCAAAAAAAAAAAATAGTGGGTTGGGAAATGGGATCTATAACTCCCTTCAGAACCATTACGGTGATTTTGCTATTGTCTTCTTTAAGAATAATAATAAGAACTGAATATCAAATAATAACCCGTTCGTGGTGTGGCATTTCCAGGCGGTTGCCATAGCCTTGTGAGTTATTAATGAAACCGAGCAATCAATGCAAAAATTATTCACTAAAAAACTACTCATAGCACGGTAACATCTTGAATACTCTTCAAATAAGTTTTTTTTAAACCGTTATGACTTTTTCTTCTAAATTTTCGGTGACTTCTGTCCACTTTCTTACTGGTTCAAATATTTTCAGCTATATTTTGAATACTATTTGAAACATCGCACTTTAATTTGCTTCTCCAAGTGACCCCGCGATTAAATTCTCAAGCATTCTCGAGAAAATTAATGTCAAATCTCGTAAAAATATGGTAAAAATAGGCGTCATTTCGTTTTAAATTGACAGGAAGCGTCCTTTCATTCAAAATATGGATAACTTCAAATTCAATTTTCTCACTCGGGGTCAGCTTGGGAGCTAAAGTATTGATAATTTATTCTTTTTTATTCAAAATGTTACAATGCAATGAGTATTTTTGGTAACTGTTATCAGTTTGCACTCATTGCTCGAACGTTCAGCGGAAATTGTCTTTATAACTTAACCTTTAATAGTACAAGATTTCCTTTCTTTGATTGATCTATGATTTATGAACTAATCCTTTCTTAACTTTAGGTCATAACGTAATTGCTAGTACCACGAATGCATGTGAACAGCGCAAACCACTTCCTGGTAGTGAGGGCACAGTCTTTGTCACCACCCGAATGTGTTTGTTAAATGGTTGTTTTGGATGTTTCTCAACACATGTGAGCAGTGAGTTGGACAAGGTTTGTAAGAGTGATAATGCTGACCACCCAAACTTCGAAAGCTACAAATGTTGTGCCTACAATCGCAAAACTTGTCCAAGTAGTGAATGATCAGCAATTGTTACCAATAATTAACTTTATAAGTAGCAATTGATTACAACTGTAACATAGTGTAACTAGTTTCTGACTGTAACTAGTTTCTGACTCACAATTACGGTCCATTTTTTTTAAGATTGGGGCTACCTTGTAAATTAAATAAAGGGACTTTAAATGAAGCATTAGTTCAGGACTGAATATTGCGTTGCACAGTAAATAGTAAATTTAGCGTGTTATTCAGGGTAAATGATATCGAACACCATATATGTTTCTGATTCATAATTATGGTCCGGTGTTTTAAAGATTGGGGCTACCTTTTAAAGTGACCAGAGGGGCTTTAAATGAAACATTATTTTAGGAATGAATATTGCTTTGTATAATACAAATAGTTATAATTTAGCGTGTTATTCAAGGTAAATCATATCGAGCACTTTTTTTGTTTCTGATTCACAATAACGGCCCAGTGTATTAACGATTGGGGCTACCTCAGTGTAAATTGAATAAAGGGACTAAATATAGCATTATTTCAGAATTGACTATGGCTTTGAAAATAGTAAATAGTCAATATAGCGTGTTATTCAGGGTAGATAATATCTAACACTTTATGTGTTTCTGATTCACAATTGCGGTCCAGTGTTTTAAAGATTGGGGCCACCTAATGTAAATTGAATAAAGGGGCTTTAAATGAAGCATTATTTTAGGACTGAATATTGCTTTGTATAGTAAATAGTTAATTTAGCGTGTTATTCAGTGTAAATGCATGGCATAGAACACTTTATAGGTTTCTGATTCACAACTACGGTCCAGTGTTTAAAAGATTGGGGCTGCCTTGAAAATTGACTAAGGGGCTCATGAAGAATTATTTCAAGACTGGATATTCAGCTTTGTATAGTAAAAATATAATTTAGCGTGTTATTAATGATATCGACCACTTAATATCGAACACTTAATTACGTTCTAGTGTTTTAACGACTTGGGCTACCTTTCAAACTGAATGAAGGGGCTTTAAATGAAGCATTATTTCAAGACTGAATATGCTTTGTATAGTGAATAGTTAATTTTCTGCGTCATCCAGGTTAAATGACATAGAACACTTTGCATGTTCAAGAGAGGGTAAAGACAGTAAATTTCATCCCCACACATGCCTATTCGATAAATAACCCGGCATACAAATTATTTTGGATCAACCACAGCCAGCAGGTATTATCAACTATTTTATTATTGACCATAAGTTAACAAAAGGTCCTGGTTTTGTCTTCTCTGTTAAGATGGCATGGACATGAATTCAAAACTGTCGCTAATCCTGGGTTAACTGAATTTCCTGTTGTTTACTTGAACAGCCAAGCTTTAGACTTCACTTTTTTTAGACTTTATTTGAATGTTCTATCATACTAACACTTGTCAGCACACGATAGTAAAGACACATTTCTTTTTCTAGTACCCAGAGTATTCGCTCCTCCTTAGGGAAGGGGAGGGGGTATTTTCCTCATTTCTCCTTCCCCAATAACCATAATACACCCAGGTTACAATTCAATTCTAGCTCAGAATTAAATATCATTCAAAAGAAGTGAACGTGTACATGAACACATGTAATCGAATGTAGCTTTCTTCCTGGTTAGCATCAATTTTTTCCCCCATTTACTCCCCCAAAATTATAACTGATTGCCAAGATGGTCACTAAACATTAACCAAGTTAATTCGAGTCATATGGAAACCAACAGGATTCATATCCAAGTTGCATTCGATTTACAAACTCTGTCCACTCGTCTTGTATTTGATTTACAAATTTTAATTTTCTCGCCTTCCGCTCTAGTCTGCTCGGCATATTTTTGTTAATCGGTCACAACACGTACTGTAAACACCATACAAGAAAGTAGTAAATACAAGCAAAGTAGCCTTCTGAAGTTTGATCAAGTGATCAACTCGATTAACTCAGAAAACAAATTCAGACCAACGCTTTGCCGCTGAGCTACGGGGGACTCATGGTGAGCAAGGCCATACAACAATATAAGCTAGGTTAAAATTAGTGTCAAAATAAATTTTCAAATAATTTCGAAAAAGTTAAAATATGAGCGACATTTTAATAAAGAAAACACAAAATTGCCGTGTACCAACTCGCCTGTGATTTTTATTTCCATTGTTTCTTGTTTTTAGAGTTCAAAAGAGTCGCTTTTTCCTGTAAATCATTCGAGTCGCTTAAAACGCGAATACTTAGGAGGCGCATGGCGCCAAAAGCGTGAAATGTCGCGCGAGAGCCTCGTACGCACGTTGGGCGTGATCCCAGTCCCACTCGCCGTATTTACGGTCGATCCAAACTTTTTATTCTTAGACCGCATGTCAGATCTCGGACCAAATAACGCCAAAACACGGACAGTGTTGCAGTCTACTTCTTTTACGGAAAGATCATGGTACTAAACGTTTGATAAATTGCTTCTTCACCATCGACTTCATAACAGTTTTCTACTATCTGACTTTTTAGCGCTTTTTTATTTCTTTCTTTCCTTATTTTATGAAACAACCAATTTTGCCACGTTCAGAAGCCACTCATAAAATAGAACAGGTTCATTATTTTAAAGTCAAATATTAATGGCACGACGAAGAAAAAAGCCGCCAGTCTAATTGGCTGAATGGCGGGTCCACGCTCGCAGCTGCTTACGTCTTGAGATGGAAAAAAGGAAAACGTTTTTCTGCTTGTAATTATGGTAATCATGAAAACTGATCTGTCATTTTTTCTCGACTCTCTCAAATAAATGAGGAAACTTAAGGGTGAAAGTGGAACATTGCGTGATTGCGTGAGTTGAAATTGAACAGTTTCTTTATGCTTCTTAATTAAAAAAAAAAAAGAGACGTCTGAAGCAGCCGCATACACACGGTTTAACGTTCTTTGGGAGCCACGTGCCCCTTTAGACATTTTTGTTTAAGCCAGTAATTGCGGAAAGAGAAATAATAAGTAATTTGTTTTTGTTTGCGCACATATTTGAACTTCAGAAATAATGTGGATATCAGTCCGTTACTAGCTTACCAAAAACGCCAAAAAAGAAACATACAGGTTAACAACTCAACTCCAACGCCTTTTTCGACTACCCAAGAACTTGTCACTTCGGTGCCAAAAAGTATGAGTTCCCGGAGAAAATAAAGCTTGAACTTTTGAATTAAATCGTGGGTAATGGAATCAAGGCTAAGTTGTATCTGCTGCACTCGCTGCATTGGCTACAACAATATTTAGCGCCTTTCAGTTCGAACTACAAGTAGTAGATTGAGTACAAAGTCATGTACGAATTTTGGAACCTAATTATAGTGTGCTTTTCTTTGTCAACGTGAACACGAATACATATAATTGAATATAGCTTTCTTCCTGATAAGCATCATTTTTTCACCCATTTACTCCCCTAAAATTATAGGTGTTACCAAGATGGTCAATAAACATTAACACTAATAGAGCGCTTTCCATTTGTCAGAACTGGCCGGCCCATCCTAGCATTTCGTAAATCAGGTACGCGTCAGTTCTAAGAACTGGTTCTGGCCGATCTGGCCAAACCGGCACTCCTCTTGTAGTAGAACCATCCAGTTCTCACGCTTCAGTGCGCAACGTAGGAAGTGCGCGAAAATTTTTTTGGCGAGATATTGAGGAACTGTGTCTTCAAAATATCTGCAGTGAAGATGCGTTCTCAACTCGACTAACTCAGAAAACAACATTCTGATTCCTCCCAACGGGAGTCGAACCTAAGTATAAGACCTTAATTCCAGGCCTGAATGCTTTGCCACTGAGCTACGTGATCCGTAGTGAGCAAGGCGATACAACAATATGAACTAGGTTAAAATTAATGTCAATAATTTGCAAATAATTATTTTAAAAAGTTAAAATATGAGCGATATGTTGATAAAGAAAACAAAGTTGTTTTGTTTAATTTTGTTTTACATTGTCTCTTGATTCTGGACTGGAAAACAGGCGCTTTTTCTCTAAAATTTTCGAGATGCCTAAAACGCGGATACTTGCAAGGCGCATGCCACTAAAAGTGTGGATTGTCGAGCAAGAGCCTCGCACCCACGTAGGGCGTTTTCCCAGTCCCACTCGCTCTATTCACGATCGATCCAAACTTAATTCTCAGTCTGCACGTCGGATCACGGATGTGTTGCAGTTTAGTTTTTGAACTGAAAGACCATGGAATTTGAAGTGTGATAAATTGTTTCTTCTTCATCGACTTTATAACAGCGTTTCGTGTTATTATTATTATTATTATTATTATTATTTCTTTATTTCCTTATTTTATGAAAGCAACCAATTTTGCCACGTTGGAAGCCACTCATAAAATAGATCAGGTTCATTATTTTATAGTCAAATATTAATGGTACGACGAAAATAAGGCCGCCAGTTTAATCGGCTTAATGGCAGGTCCACGCCAACAGCTGCTTACGTCTTGAGATGGAAAAAGGAAAACATTTTTCTGCCAGTATGTTTGTAAGTTTTACTATAATCTTGAAACCTCATTTTTTCTCGACTCTTTTGAATGAATTAGGAAACTTAAAGGTGAAAGTGGAACATTGCGTGATTGCATGGGTTGAAATTGAGCAGTTTTTTTTATCCTTTGTTAATTAAGAAAAAGAAAACGTCTGAAGCAGCTGCACGCCACGGCTTAACTTTCTTTGGGTGCCACGTACCCCTTTGGACATTATTATGTTTTTGTTTTCAAGCTAGTACTGGCGGAAAGAGAAATAATAAATAATTATAACTTGTTTTTGTTTGCGTTCATATTTAAACTTAAGAAATAGTCTGGAGATTAGTACGTTACTGACAAGGCCAAAAAAGAAACATTTAGGTTAACAAACTCAACTCCAACGCCTTTTTCGACTACCTGAGAACTTGTCATTCCGGTGCCAAAAAGTATGAATTCCCGGAGAAAATAAGGCTTGAACTTTTGACCTAAGCCGTGGGTTATAGAATCAAGGCAAAGTTGTATCTGCAGTACTCGCTGCGTCGGCTGGAGTTATATTTAGCGACTTTCAGTTCGGACTACGAGTAGGAGCTTGAGTACAAGTACGAGTTTCGAACCTAGTTTTAGTGTGCTTGCTTTAGATTGTCATGTGTTACACCAATCTTGTTCCTAGAGCTTTCTTCTCCACCGCTCAGAAACAAGGAGGAGCAATGGCTTTGGGGAATGTAACTGGTTCGAAATTCCAAAGTCGTAGTCGTTCTCAATCTCGTACTCATAGTTTGATCTGAACGGGTGGCTAATGATGTTTCTTGGAGCAAAAGCCCTTGCCCCGGGATCGGTCGTTATGTTTATAAGTTACTCTTACAATAAATAATTTTCAATTGCGTGCGCAGAAGCCAGTCTTACCTAACCTAAGTAACAACTTGCATGACATTAAGTAGAAACATGAAACACGTCTTTCTGGATTAACTAATGGGTTTTTGACGCCCGATTAGTTGACCGAAGGTACTACAAAAAAAGGCGTACAGAGATTAAATATCTGCAACTTTATATTTTAATGTTTTAAAGTGCTATAGTGAATTATAGTTGCTGAATATATTTACCCTGTATAAATAAAGGTCTCTTCCCTCATATTTGCTTAAGGTAACAAACGTTCTCAATGTTCTAAACGTTAAGCAGAGGCAAAGAACACAAACTATCCTTTCAGGTTCAACTTTCGCGTTCAGGTAATTATAACTTCCTGGTTTAAGTTCGCGTATACATGTAGATTGCAACTTCCTTCGCGTGTTCAGTTGTACTCGATTAAAGAACGTCAAGTGACTGACACACTGTAGAAAGGGCAAGATTGGAGAGTTATTCAACATCTGTTTTTATTTTGCCTAACGATTAAACTGCAATCATCATGAAAGCAAGCTTTAGCCAAAAAGTTCCAAAAAATTATGATGTTGGCCCAAGAATGGAGTACAATTAAAAGGAGTTGAAAAAATAACAGAAATGGAAAAAGCACAATGTTTATAAAGCGTTTTGAAGCAAATATTTTTACTGGGGTAATTTCGCCTTTTTTAATTCCCTTCGTTTGTCACTCTTATCAAACAAAATACCTAAGATATTCTCTCGATAAACTGAGTTGTGGTAGACAAGACAAACAGTCAAAAGTTTCCGCTTTGCGTGAAGCTATGGATAATATATATATATATATATATATATATATATTATATATATACATATTTTTTATGGGAAGCGAACAGAATGAAAACTTTAAGCCTCAAGGAAGAGATATTATTATCCAACTCCACTCGAATTAACATGATAATAACATGCAAAACGAGTACAAATACGCCCACTTTATTAGCACACTTATTTTTTGTACAGTGAAAAAAAAAAAAAAAACGGTTTGGCAGGTGTTCTTTCAGTAAAAAAAAAAATGGTTTCCTACTTTGCTCGCGCTCATCCTGTTACACTTGTTTCTAGCCGTTTTCTTTGTTACGCAACCCCGAAAAACGTTCAGTTGGGCTAAAAGTATTTTATTAGATGTCTTGGTGTGTAGTATTGCTGTACATTATAGTTCACTGTATTTTGACTCACCCTGTGGGTTGGTCAACATGCACAAAATCTCGTACAAAATATATATAATGATAAATGAATCCGACTTTCTTAGCCCGCGTGAGGTTGATAGGACTGCCTTTGTCAAGGACCCTATGTACAGGTTTCAATCTTAATAAAATTAATTTGCACAGTGATTATTAATTCTGTTATTTCAGTTAAGCAAGAGCAAACTGGCGGCCAACACTCGACCGTTTGTCCCCTTCCTAATGATGTTGATCATCGCGCTGCGCAAGGTACAGTATGAACAACATTCTCGTCCCCAGAGCCCACGATCCGTTTGGTCTGCGCCAAGGATGGAGAGCTCTCTTGATCCTTGGCGCAGACCAAAAGCTTAAAACTTAAGACGGATTCCGCTCAACGTTCGAGCAATAAGTGCAAGAAATATTTACCAAAAAACTACTCATAGCACGGTAACATTTTAAATGCTATTTGAAACATCTCACTCTAGTTCACTTGCCCAAGTGACCCCGCGATGAAATTCTCAAGCATTCTCATGATCAAGAAAATTAATTTCAAATCTCGTAAAAGTATGCTAAAAACAGGCGCCATTTTGTTTTGAACTGACATGAAGCGTCTTTTTAATTGAAATATTGATAACTTCAAATCCAATTTTCTCTCGCGGGATCAGCTTGGCAGCAAAAGTAACGATAAGTTCTTCTTATCTGTTCTCAAAATGTGACAGTGCTGCAAGTATTTTTTTGGTAACTTAATTTTTGCACTTACTGCTCGAACGTTGAGCGGAAATCGTCTTAAATCCGCGGCAAAAATTGAAAAGTCGTACTCGTACTCAATCTCGTATTTGTAGTCCAGGGGCGGATTCAGAAAATTCAGAAAGAAGTGGCCAAAGAAACTGTAGGTGGCGTTCCACCACCCCCCAAGTGAAAAATTCACGTTTGTGGAGATGCTGCTTACAGCATTCTGAGAGCATTCCTGACCAAAAGTTAATCCCTCGGAAGACAGACAGAGGATTTTTTTAAAACGATTTGCAAAACGAAATCATAACGGTAGTGGTAGGCGAACTATTTATAGACTCACCCCATTGCATTCATACATCCAACGAGGATAAATCTCTCTCTGGTTACGTTTGGCAAAGTCGTAAATAATTTCATTATACTAGCGAATAAAGAGCCGAAACAGTGCAGACGGTTGGTTAATACAAAAACTTCCTTAAAATATAAGAAAAAAGGGGGGCCACGGCCCCCTCGGCCCTCCCCCTAAATCCCCCCTGTAGTCCGATCTGACGGTCCCTTATGAAACAACGACGGCGACGGCAACGAGACCGTCCGTTAAAATAGATTGTAGATAATTAACAGAACAGTAGTAGTGCACGTGCGCTATACGTTTTCGTTCATTTCTCTACCGTCCTGTGTAGAACAGTGATGTGAAATGCCTAAATTATAGGTTTCCGCGCGTGACGCCCGTGGCATGTTTTCGCTACAAGTTCCAATTGGTTTCTTTATGCTGTTTACGTCTCGGTTGTGACAGGCCAGAGTACTTACTTTGTTTTTGGAGCGCTTTACTTTTGTGTGGAAAACTTGTTGTTCCGGTGGGAAATCAAATGGAACGGTCCTTTTCACTGGAAATTTTTCGGGAAAAAGGAATGCCTTTAGAGGGATTTCCCTTTTCTCGGTTGTGCGGGAATTATTGGAATAGCACTGTACGATTTGTGTCACCACACCAAAACCATGCTCCTTGATGAAATGCGTAGATCTTGTTTGTGGAAAAATTATACATTTTCGTTTGGCTGAAAATTCTCATTAGAAAATTGTGAAAATTCTCACATACAAACAGAAAGCGCTCTCTGCTAAATGGTACGTACTCGTGCCGTTCCAATTTATTTGTGGAAATATTGTACTGTTCCATTTAGGGGGAAATTCTTACCATTTTTTCCATTCAAATGGAAAGCGTTCTTGGTTTTACGACACCCAGTTGAAACCCACTCTAACATCTTGTTATCAATTCTTTACACTACAGATAATAACGCAGTGGATACTAACGCCTGTGAACAGAGGGAACCGGATGAGACAAGAAAAGGTTATAACCGTAGTACCCGTTTGTGTAGTCCTCCCATCTTGGGGTGCACTAATCCCTGTTACCTGATTCCCGTCCCTGATTTCGACGACGAATGCAAGAAGTACGCAGAAACCACCTTACCGTACAGAATGGAAAGACTGGAAATGCTGTGCTCTCGATCGAGAATGTGAAAAAGCCCGCCTTGGAATGTAACGTCGTAAAAAGGCTCTCTATTCAGCCGTTTTGGAGTGCCTGCCTCCTGGAAATTTGGGATGTAGCGTAATTGACACGTATATAAGTAATAAAATGATTTAAAGATCTCGACGTGTACCATATTACTTTTTGTAAAGAAATTACCGCAAACGACGAGTTTGAGATATGTACATCCAGTGCTGACGCCAAATCTGTCTGCAATGTTCATAGCCAATGCGAGCTGAATAGAATTTGCTTTGCATTCAGCAGGATTCTTTATATTTTTGCTTTTTTCCCCCTCCAGTTTTCTTTCAATTCTTCTGTTATTTTTTCTGATATTGTTGCTTTTTTCAATTTTTTACCTAACAACTCAAACTTGGAGCGTTTAATATTCAAAATTAAGCTTCATAAAGCGGAAGAAATTTAGAAGCATTTCGTATTTTTAATATTCATTTCTAGTACCTCTCTCTCTTTCTCAGTAATCAATACCACCTCCCTCCCTCCAAAAGTGCCCTTATTAAGATATTGACGATTTTTCTAATAATAAGGATCACCAATTGAATTAACGAGCAACTTTCCCATTTCTTGATAATAGCCCTGGTTACATGCACGGTGCAACTTAACCTACGTAAATATGAGGTTTTCCTGGGGAAAGTTGCATTCTCCCGTGCATGTAACCGATTTTACTTCAGGAAAACTTACCCAGGTAAATTTTCATGGTAAATTTGACTGAGAACAATAGAAAATGCCCCAAGCAAAACCCTACGTGGATTGAACGGTCGTTCGTTTTCTCCAGGTAAACCTATCAATGAGAAGCCGAGTTTTCGACACCGCATGTGCAGTGCGTGATCAGGATAGTTGACCCAGGTTGTTTATCAGTCACGCTGAGATTCAAAATCTGCACTCTCCCCTCCCCCACCATCCACCCCTGTTGAGGATTGTTCTGTCACTCATACCCTTCAAGAAATCCTCAAAAGTGTCAACCCTTAAAGAATTCCATCAAAAATTATACATAACCCTTAACAATTCCATTCCATGAAATTTCTGTGTAACCTCAACGCATCCATCAAAGTTAAGTCACGGTGTGGAGGGGGGGGGGGAACTGAGCAACGGTTAACAGGTGTATGTACCCACAATAGCGTGGACTTGTCGCTCGCTGCATCTTCTTTTTATTCCTTCCACGCCAACAAAAATAAACGAGTGTACGCAACAGCAGTAGCCACCATCTAGTTTAACATGAAGACGAGGCAAACGAGCAAAGTCTGGGGAAAACTAATCCCTAGTCTTCTTAATTACCCCGTGCTGGTATTTGGGGTAACACTTCGTCACTTTTCTTTTTTTTTTTTTAACAAAGAAGATCAAATTCCCGAAGAAAAAAATAAGATACCCTGGGTTTACACTACTGCTAAAACTGAAAATTCCGGTGTGGATACGGTGACACCCATGGAAGGTACTCCTAAGTGAAGAAAAGTGACGGGTGTGTTTGTCGTAACTTGTACTCATTTAAGGGTTGCTGCCGGTTTACACTCTACGATTTGCCGGTCCGATATCTCGGCCCAACATTATCGGGGAACGAATTTTACGCGTGTTTCCATACTACGATTTGTTGGGCACCTGGTCTTCCTGATATGACGGCCTGGCAGTATCGGCATGTAACCGGTACGTGTATTTTGACCTCCAATTTGAATTTTGATTGACGTGGAGCTTCTTTGAGAATGTCGGCCTGACATGACAAAAATCCGTTCAACTGCAACAGATCTTTCAAATCGGGCTGTTATCATTTTGAAGAATCGGCTGTTAATCAGGTGTCAACTCATGTACGATTCGAGCTCGAATCGGCTGTCGGGCAGGCAAATCGGCCTTTCGTTTATGCATCTGAGCTGTTTAAGTCTGAAATTGTGTCAATAACGTTGCCACTTAGGGTTTTAAAACTGGGTCTGAGTTCCCATCGCACTCCTTACAGGGAGCATTTATTTATAAAAGTTGCGAGCTTTTTGAAGTCCTTCAAAGTTAACCTTTTTAGAGTCTTTAGTAGTGGGAAAGTGGTCTGAGATTTTTAGAGTCTTTAAAAGTTCAGCTTTTCAGAAACCTTATAAGTTGAGCTTTTTAAGAGTCCTTAAAAGTTGAGCTTTTAAGCATTTTTTTTAAAGTTCCCTAAAAGTGCATCTCTTAAGAGTCCTTAAAAGTGCAGCTTTAAGAGACGTTAAAAGTAGTTGAGCTGTCTTATCTTTCTCCGAGAGACCACTTAGCATCCCGAAAGTGAAGATAAGTTTCCTTGGTAACAAGCGCCAAACGATCTTTTCCAGTTGTTTCTACCTTACCAAAACAATTGCTCATGTTAAATTCAGAACGTGTCTTTCCTGTAGAACCTCATGTAGCCTCACACTTGAGGAATGCTAGGAAATATCTTGCAATTATCTTTCTAGTTATTTTCAGCTGTAATTGAAATTCAGGATCTTATCTTTCCTGAATGTCATAAAAGTCAGTTTTTCCACATCGTATGCTGGGTTTTCCCTATCAATTTCCTATTCTATCACTAATCATACAAGAAGTCATATTGACCCTATTCCAAGATCACCCAAATGGGTTAGTCACTGAAAGCTGCTAGACCCGTTAGAGCACAATTTTGTTTGTGTGCCTGCAGTTGATCGAGGGTTTTTTTCTTTCTTTAAGGGTAGTACAGTGTAATCTTTTCACCTTAGCCAATGCAATGGCCTAAACTGATTAAACTATGTGAGCATAAAGCTTTGTCAACCGTCACAGTCAACACCATTGCAGTCTAATTTAGATCATCCTACCACTGCGTTGTGACAATATTAACCGGATATATCATTTACTTAACTTATTGACGCTATCAGAATAATGCAAAATGGTCTTACATTATCTCAGTATTATCCATATTTGTCACGTTTCGTAGCTATCGACATAAAGCTCTCCATGGCCAGGCTGGGTTTGGTTTCCAAAAAAAAAAAAAAATCTCAGAATTTAAGATTTAAGTTAAAGAGAAAATTTAAAAGAAAAGTTCATTGGGATTAACTAAGAATAGAAAGAACCCCCCACCTAAAGGAGCACTCGCGTTACTAGTTGGGGCTTTTACTGACTCAGAAATGATAGCGTTCTGTAGCTCTTTCTCTTTCATTATCTATAATGGCACAATTAATGGACAGGTGAAAATTTAGTAAATGGTTTTTCTTTAAATGCACATTGAAATTAAACAGTAGAGCGACAACCGGCTAGACTGTTTAATTTCAAGGTGCATTTAAAGAAAAACCATTTACTAAATTTTCACCTGTCCATTAATTGTGCCATTATAGATAATGAAAAAGAAAGAGCTACAGAACACTTTCATTTCTGACTCAGTAAATGCCCCAACTTGTAACGACTTCTTACATAAGAAGAAGGACTTCTGAAAATCCCAAGAGGTGAGGCACTAAGTAGTTCAATTTTATATTAGTTATAGTTACCTCTTTTGTCTTGTACCACTGTAAAACACAAAATTGTTTAAAGAAACAATTTTTCTCCAGTTTTGTTTGGTTTAACTTCGCGAATGACGATATCTCTGCCCTCCGCGATACTCCTTTCTTATCTTGTCTTTTGAATGGGTGAATGGGAATCAGTACATGTGACGGCCCATCAAACGGCAAACGGTCTAAAATTTACCTGTTAATCGTTAAAAAACTCATTTTTACTGTCAACCTTGAATACAAGCAGTTACTTTCATTTGTCAAAGTGTCTCGAACATACGACTTAGGTCTTGGAGAAAATCGTCTAGTTCTCAAAGAATGTTGTTAAATGATTAATAAACCTGCATATTATAGAAAAAAACTATGTAAGATCGCAATTAGGCTTGTTTTAATAAAAATGAATGATAACGCGCAAAAACAACAATATCCCCAAAACACTGTACTAAGCCAAGATTTGAAGTTTAAATAGTCGAAGGAAAGCCCGAAGTTCACTCATATACCGTCTCGTGGCAAGCACAAAATTTCTTGGTTGCTCATGTTTATGCCGAAAAAAAAAGAGAGAGGAGAGAGAATGTAACCAGCGGTTATTCCGCCCCGCTTTTTTTTAACGTATATCGTTTAAACATTCAACAGTTGATTTTTTACAGATATAACAGAAATTTTATCCTGCAATAGACCTTTAAGACGTAGAAAGTTATTTTATCTTGTCCAAATTATTATTATTATAAGGGTACTAGTGTTGACGATGGACTTCCATCTTGTTTGCGCTAGACTTTTCCTAACAACGTAGCTCATAACTTGCCACACCACTTAGAATTGCTAATGAGTACAATGATTATCAGTAATAATGGTGCCCACGAATAAATTACTGTAGCTTTTCTCTGTTATCAGATTACGAACAGATTAAGTAGTGAGGAGAACCTTATAGCTAGGCGAAAAAAATAAACTGAAACTTGTGGGAAAATGATATATGGAAACAAAATAGTAAAGAAGAAAAAAAAATTAAATAAATGATTTGTAAAAATTATGTAAGAAAATAAAACTTATGTTTGACCCCTATAGCCCAATTGGGAATTTTTTGGGCAAGAACGTCATGCTAGCCCACATATAAGGCACTAATAACATTGCAATCCAATATGAATATATACACCAGCTGATTAACGCACCTACCTCCACTAACACACACTTTCCTTCACTTGTACTCACTTTCCTTCATTTGTACTCACTTTCCTTCATTTGTACTCACTTCCCTTCACTTGTACTCACTTACCTTCACATTAGTGCCTTATATGTGGGCTAGCATGACGTTCTTGCCCTATATGTTGGCTACCATGACGTTCTGGCCATATTTTGCTTGTTTGTTTGTTTTTTTGGCAGGTTTATGTCCCTTTAACGCCGTTCATTTAACTCAATGACGTATAATGAAAGAGTTCATTTTTAAAACACCACTGTTACTTGACGACCATCGTGTGGTTCTTGTTTTCTCTTATGGTGAAAACATTCAATCAAGAGGCGGAAAAGTGGCAAAAAAAAAGCGAAATCTGGCCGCTACCCAAAAAGAAACCAGGACGTTTTTTGGTCCGCCCATTGTGTGAGCCCCCACAGAAAAAATGGGGATTCTGCTCAAAGCTTTGGCTCCAGCATTTATTTGTTATAAATAAATATAATTCTTTGATTATTCTTAAAACAATTTTTAAAGCTAAACTAGTGAGCAGCACTGTAGGAGCTTCTAATTAGGATTCAGAACAAAACTCCCACGTGAAACACACCTGAGGAACACTAGAAAATACCTTTAATGTGGTTTTTTTTTCTGGTCATTTTCAGTGCTTTTTAGTAAAATGTAGGCCATCATGAATGTCATAAATGTTACGTTTAGATATAATACCAGGGCTGATTTTCCCCAGTCAGTTTCCTGTTCCAACAAAGCCGGCAACAAAGATAGCTTGTACCCTTTTCCATGATTTTTTTTTAATTTTCTTTTTTCTTTTAGCGGCGTCATGCGAGTTTTTAAAATCTTTAAATTTTAGCCGACACGCAGCCGCCTTAACTGATTAAACTATTACTGACAGATGTTGATCTTAACATGCATGTGAGCATAAAGCTTTGTCGACCCTCACGGTCAACCCCATTGACGTCTAATTTGTAGGCTGTCTTATTCTTAGATCGTCTTAATGTGACAATAACCAAATCTATCATTTACTTAACTGATTGACGCTATCTGATTAATACGAAATGGCCTTTCTTTATCTTTATTTCCAACGTTTTATCAAGGATGCACCTGTCATCTTAATATCCTGCTTCTTCCACAACAACTGGCAAATCCTCTTGGACATCCCCATTTTATGTAGAGTTTGTCGTCTTTTGCTTCTCCCTTTAACCCCTAACATCAACATGCATGTTCTCCGACACTCTTCGATATGTACTTCTCACGTTGTTGGTGGAGAGAATCTGCTTAAATATCAAGACATTTTATTTTTAGTGATTATTTCCTGTATTCTCGTGACCTGTATGTTTGAACAAGTAGTTATATCCGTAAGGAGAAACTGGGTGCTTGTCACTATTGGTACTGAAAGGTAAAAATGGAAGATTTTGAGCCCTATTATAGCAGCAACGTTAGTTTGCCCCACACACACCTAACACAAGCTTCTCAAAATTTTAGATTTGCGTTTAGAAAAAATTTTCCTCAAGTAAAAGCTCATTAGGGGAAAAAAGAAAACCTCCCCTAGAGGATTGCACTGTCTGCGCTAGAGTCAACCTGCTGGTCTGTTTAACCCGCGGGGAAAATAAAACAGACAAAACCCAAAAACAAGCAGTAGTAAGCTAAGATTTGAACTTAAGTATCGAAGGAAAGTCGACGAAATTCGAAAGTTCAAACATATAATTTATCGTGGAAAGCACAAAATTCTTGGTTGCTCTTGTTCTGCCGAAAAAAAAAAACAGACGATGTAACCAAAGGTTACTTTGCCTCACTTATTTTACGTATATTGTTTAAACAAGAAAATTCAAGATGAAACAGAAATTTATCCTGCAAAAGACCTTAAAGTCGTGGAAAATTATTTCATCTTGCCCAAATTTTTATTATAAGGGTAGTGTTGTCGATGGACTTTTAACTTGTTTGCGCAAAACTTTTCGTGATAATGTAGCTGATATCTTGCCTAATTTGACCCTTTCAGTTTCCTGTTTCAACAAAAATCGCCTTTAAGCGGCGTTATATGAGTTTAATCTTTAAATTTTAGCCGACACGCAGTCGCCTTAATTGATTAAACTATTACTGACAGATGTTGATCTTAGCATAAAGCTTCGTCCACCGTCACAGTCAACCCCATTTCAGCCTAATTTGTAGGCTGTCTTACTTTTAAAAGCGAACTTAAATTGTAAAACTTGTTTATTCTCCTACCCGGTTCCTCCGACTATAGCGGTCTTTATTAGGGAGTTTGAAAGTAAGCTTGTACTTATATACAACGTGCCCGCTAGAAGAATTTTACAACGTGAGCGTTATAACTATTATTTTGCGGATTTACGTGTAGGAAATATTAGTTTCTTATTTTCACAAGGCGTGACTCAGATATCGAGTATTAAAGCACTGTGGCTGTGTAGCGGCTGGGAGTCCTGTGTCTTTTTGGCTCCTTTTGTGTCACGTGACCGCGCTGTTTCTTCTTGTGATGCGTTGCCCTTGTAATGTCGATTAGGACGATTCACTCGAAATAAGACGACTATTTGTTTGTGGTCGCTTTCCACCGCAGCTATTGAGCGAGTTGTAAGGGTAATTGCGAGTGAAGTCAGTGAACGTCAGTGAATTATGTGAGAATTGGTTCATACAGATTGGTCTCTGTACTTTACTAGTATATAGGACACGCGGGTTGAGCTTTCAACGGGAGCGTTGGTCGCTCAAGCGGTTTGGTCTCTACTTAAGGGGGGCTGTTTCCTTAGGAAAGAAATGTTACAGCACATTGTGTTTCAGTAACCAGGTGTATAAATGGGTAACACTGACTGCGAACTTGTAAGAGAACCAAGCAAAAAACTGTTGGTATCCCTGTGATGGATCAGCAGTCCATCCAGGGAGCGAGTACTAATGCTCCTGATTGGTTCAGAACCAAGAGCCCAGTACACAGGTACACAAAGCGTTCAGCTCCCGTGTATTCGTGCAACAGTGTTTTCTCAAGTTGCGTTATTTTTAGATAAAATGAAGTCTTCGGGTCATCTTCGGGAATATTCGTAACCATCGGGTCTTCTTCGAAAACTGTGGATGCCTTTGGACCATCTTACAAAGACCTCCGGTTATCTTTCGAAGTCTTCGGAAGGCGTTGTGTCATCTTCGGAAATATTCGGAAGACTTCGAATTATCTAAAATAATCTCAACTTGAAAAAAAAAACGCTTCTCACAGAGCTAGTTGGAAGTTGTACGCTCCCGATGATGGTCTCCTGATAGGGCACCTGCCTTGAAGGGCGTTCATTCGGGTTGCTGGATGCGAGTCTTACATTCACGTACCCGTCAGCTCCCATCATACCACTAGAGATGTCGCCCAAGTAAAAGCTTGAAATAAGTACTGTTTACAATAAGAATTTTTCAGTGAATTAGCTCTCTCATAATCTGAGGTCAGCAAAACATAATTATGTATGAGATTACAGTTGAACTGGTACTTTGTGTCTCGTTAGGTCAGTAAACCTTGTTATTACCCCTTATCGTTTACATCAGAATAATTGTGATACATAGCCTGCTTATTTCTGTTCTCTATTTCAGTTAAAAAAGACAATAAAATGGCAGCTCGAATCGGCTTTTTAGTTCCCTCTGTGATGATGGTTGTCGTGTACATAATGCGAGGTAAATAAGAATTGTATTATAAATACTATAAACTTCCGCAGCCAAACGAACTCAGTTATAGTTTCAGAAAACTGGTAGAGAAATTGTTAACAAAACTGAAGCATTGTTTTTGGATTTCCTATGATCGAATTTGCATATTAGCTTTTGAAAATGATCCTAAAAGTAGATAACATTATCCGCAGTAGATTTTATACGCTGGATAGCAGTTTACACAGTGGATAAAGTTATCCGGCCGTTGAACAACTGTTCATGGTCAGGTCTGTTTGCGGTCAATTAGCCATTCCCCAAGGCAATTATGACCGTGTGATATATGTATGTCAGACGCGCCTTACTTATATATATAAATGGCCTTTTTCGTTTATTTTTTAAACCTCAGATCATGACGCAATGGCTGCAACAACCTGTTTCCAGTCTAAAACTATTCCGAGACCTGTCGAGGCCCCATCCCATCACAAGACAACGCGTCTGTGTATCAAGAATGGTTGCAATGTCACCTTTCCCTTCCATGTAAATAAGTTGGACCAAGACTGCCAAGACGCAAGCTATAAATGTTGTAGTCTCTGCAAGCATATCGGTAAATATCTCTAGTGATTAACTATTCTGTGAACTAGCTAGTTATCTATAGTTTGTAGCAGTGACAGTTTTCTTGTTTTACACTTAAAGGGATTATTTATTAATAATAGTTTAGAGATCAAGATCTGGATGTTTCTCACATTCTCTCATCAATTTAATTCATAGATTTAGCCAAGCCTAAAAGAGGAGCCCCTCTTTTATTGCTGGAACTTATTTATTTTTTAAAGTAATTACCAATTAAAAAAAAAGAAAAAAAAAAGAAAGAAGAAGAATGAAAAAAAAAAAAAAAAAGAATTGTCCACCCTCATGGATTCGAATCCCACCCGCCCGAACATTAGGGGATGGCTCTAACCAATCGACCAACCTACCACTACGTCAAAATTCGTGTTCATTATTATACTTAAACGGCTGTTTATTGATCGCAGTTCCGTCGACTAAACAGGCAGTTGTTTTTCTGGGAAAATGTGTTCGGACCGCCGCAAAAACCATGGTTGTGGACAGAAAAAAACAGAAGGCACTAGCTCTGCTATAATTGAGGTCAGGACCGCTGCAAAATACTGCGAACTCAAGCGTTGTGCCGACCCTGTTCGCAGCATGGAACCGACAACAAAGATGAAGCCTTCGTAGCTTGAACTTTTTGCTTTCCACCAAAAAGACAACTGAGTACTCTGTTGAACTCTTTCTCTCTATTTATAGATATTTAATATTTTTTCTCGAGTTCTAAACTTCACTTCTGTCCAACTGAATCGTTTTGTAAACAAGCTCAACTTTAAAAAAAACCCTCTTTTTTCAAAAGCGCCAGTTGCCCTGACAGCACCTCTCAATTTCCCGCCAAGAAAAGATGGCATTCTGCACCCCCGTCAGGTTGTCTTGGAACTCCCCTCCCCCTCCCCCGTAGTCTGTACGGGCGGGCGTACGGGCGTACGCTGACGTCACAACCGAAATTTCTCGGATCGATAGGTTACCAATTTTGCTTAGCAATGGTGCTCCGCTATTTTGGATTAAGTTCAGTGTCTTGACTGACATGATGTCGTTCGCGGAAGCAGTCAATCAGTAGAACCCAGTCTTCTCTCTGATTAGTCTAATTAACCAGCGAATATCTTAATTTATGCAGCAGATATTTTGTGAAAATTTTCTGGAAATGAATTTTGTACGCTTTCATAAAACCCAGTGAGGAGACATCGTTGCATCGTATACGTAGACAAAAGTCGACCTTATTCGCTAATTTGTCGCCCTCGAGGGAAGAGCCGCGGTTTCGAGTGACGAAGTCACGAGCGGTTCCAACGGTGAAGTCAACACAGCATACGGGAAAAGAAAAAGTAACTTAAACTGGGAAAATAATATTGGAAAGAACTATTAGAAGTCCACGTATGCGGGAACATTGTTTGAAGTTAACCCAATTGTCAATTCCTGCTCACTATGCATGTGTTCGGCTGATCTACGAACAACCTCGTTCCGTGTGAGCTTCATATAACATCATCTCAAACTTTGTAAGTAAGTGAGATGGCGATTTATATAATTATACAATCCTAAGACACGTGATATTTAGGAAGCGGCAATTATTTCACCACTCGAGTGTAAAATTGCGTTTATCTGTTTTCTAACTTCAGATCCCGATGAAGATGTCGTGCCTGATAATGCCTGTGACAAGGGAGCAGACATAACGAAAATCTACAACGATGACTTTCCAAGGTGGCACCTAACCCGTATGTGTGTCAAAAATGGTTGCGACAAAGACTTCCCCTTCCACAAAAGAAGGTTGGACGGAGCCTGTGAAAATTACCAGCAACAAGAGGGAAGCTTCAAATGCTGCAGCTCTTGCTGAAGACCATCACTTAATTTCTGCGACAACCAGATTCATGCTGATACGTAAATGTACGCTTTTTAAGCAGTGTTGATGTTCTTGTTAAGTCTAAAAGTAATAAATAAATAAATAAATAAATAAATAAATATATATATATAAATAAATAAATTATTAAATAAATAAATAGTTTGGACATCTACATCAGTGTGTGCCTTGTCATGGTCTTTCAGAAATTAGTATAAATCTTCTGGCGTTCTATCATAAATGCTGCAATCTGATTGGCTATTACACTCTCTGCCTATTCCGTGATAGATAGTGAGTAGCGAAAAGGTGAGCGGCAGGCACCGTCTTATACTTCAAAATGACAATGCCATGAAGCAAAGCTTTTCATTTTAGAGGAATATTAATTGCATGAGATTTATACTAAAACACTTAGATTATTCTTTCTTGATTTCTGTGGATGAAACCTGATTGGAGCTGAACACTCCTCGGCTATCAGGCTATAGAAATCTCGAGTTCATAATCTAATTGTTAAATAGCATAATCTTGGTCTACTATGACTAGCCTGTTCGGGCTCAATTCGACTCATCAGATGGAGGCCTTGATAGCGATTTCGCTGGGAATAACGGAAAGCTTGCTAAATATTTTACGGATAACTAACCTACGGTAGTAGCAAGAACAGCGGATAGCCGATCAGAAAACAACAACGGTTAAGATATAATAGCAGGCTTGGTGATTGGTAGGGAAACCGGTCTCCTAAATCATAACATAAAGGTTATCCCAACACCCTCCCCAACCCACCCCTAAATCTGGGCCTCATTTAACCAGTCCTTTCTTCTCTCAAGGCTTTGGTTATTGAAAACTGATTAACGCTAGACCGAGATCAGGAGTTAACCAAGTTAACCGGTTAAATCGAACGTTTCTTGCAACTGCTGTTGAAACAAAATTGCGACGCAAGTTGTAGAAAAAAATTGTCCGGGGTAACAACGGTAAAATCTCACCTTTTTCTCCGATACTGCAATCGTTTCCAAAAGTAGAACCGAGTTCTACTTTTCGCAGTGACTGTGGCAACAAAAATTGCGCTAAATGTTCGTTACGGGGTATGATCAGGCAGGTTTTTGCGCAACTTGTGCGCAAGTTCTTTGTGAAATTAGTTACAAAAAAGTTCCCTTTACGCCTCTGTCGATATTGCTTATTTTAAGAGTAGCTTATCGTTCTAGCATTGCTTCCAATTTTGCAACATTATTTTTAATATAAATTTCGTAAGCCGAATCACAAAAATTACGGTGGTCTTAAAACGCAGTGACCGCAGCACGTGTGCTTCCAAAGTTGAAGCTGCTGTTACTCTAGGGAGTTGCATTGAGCTGAGTTGAAGCCGAAATACATCAATCTCCGGTTTAGACTGATTGACACTGCATTTTTGTTAGCGGATGTGTTAAGAACAAGGCGCTGCTGGCGAAGACAACATGTCGTGTCAATTTTCGGGGATCTCCCTTCCTTCTGTTTGAATTCTGAAATACCTGGAAGTTTCGTTCCCGCTGACTCAAATTTTGGATGAAAATTCATAACGTCATCCAGTAACGCGCGCAGACTCACAGCCAGTTCCCAGGCCAAAACGCGTAATTCGTGGTCTAAAAAAAAGTCTCAGGTAACACAATCTTTTGTTCATTATTATTGTATGTTATTGGAAATGTAGCTTGATATTGATACTTTATCGATACCGTGCCACATTCACAGAGATTGGATATCGACACTGTCACACATTCGCAGCCATTTTACCAGTTGCCACTGAGTCGTGAAGTGGATCTTTCGGTGGCTGAGATCGTATCTCGTCAAAAATTTAATAAAAATAGCGGTAACATTGATTTTTTTGTTCATTTAAAAGATCGCCTTCTAAGATTTCTTTTTTAGGCCAATACCCGGTTTTTTTGGTCGCCCTAAGGCGACCAAGAAACCTCTGCTTTTAGGACAAAAGACCAAGAAATACGGGCAACATTTTCATGCAATTTGTCTTGCAACTAATGTTGCATTTGTAAGTTGAGATTGTTTGTTGCACATATTACGGCCTCCTCATGCAACAATTTTTTCATGTTGCATATTGCTTCTACCTTTTCCAACATGAAGATTTGTTGAGAGCAACAATCTGAACTTGCAACGAAGCATTGTTGCCCGAAACTTTGCACTAAAATGTTGCTCTTATTACTTGATCATAAACTTTTAGATTGTTTGACATTTTGTCATTTTAACTTGAACAGAAATTACTATTTTTACTTTTCAAGGCGATACATCAGTTTTAATTATTAATGTCTTAATTTCACTTCCGCTTTAGATCTCGCATCATAAAGTACCAAAAGCAATATCATAAGTGAATCTGACGATACGTTTTAATAATGAATGTTACTTGAGACGAGTTAATGGCTTTCATTAATGGCTTCCTAAATGATGTTATTACCAATATGAGGTGTTCATCCTAGCTTGTATTTCAATTTTAGCCCTGTCCACTGGTATCGTTTTCAAACGGAGATTCGTTTACGCGTTTTGACCTGCCGACTAGAGGTGTACGCTGTATGAAAGCTATCGAAAACGCTCCAAAACTGGAGATTTTCCGCCACCACCTAAAATGGGTTTCTTAGAAAAAGTAGATTCATGTATGGCTTGGCTTCCCGTCCTCGCGTAAACGACCGAAAACAGCATTATTTTAAAGCGATGACGTAACAACTACTCGTAACAAGTAACTACAAAGCAACGTCAGTTCGATCGTTTTCAATGGCATGAGAGTGGAGGGAGAAAGTGAATGAAAACACTTCAAAAAATCTTCATGTTCACCGCTGACTAACAGAAAAAGAACCACTCAAACAGGTAATTTCATGTAGTAAGAGAGCTGCTCGTGTCACTGGATCAAGGACTTTTGCGGAACTTAATCAGGCAACCCATGTTATTGTCCGCAGTGTCCAGAATGAATGCTTTCCTGAAGAAGTCAAAGAATTAAAGGAATTCAAGAAATCAAGCAAGCTAGCAAACCTGAGAGGAATCTGGCGAGTGGGCGGTAGATTGCAGAAAGCGACGGCACTGTCCTGGGATGAAAAACACCCGATGACTCTGCCAAAGGGCCATCATGTCAGCCAATTGCTTGTTCGCCACTATTACGAGAGTGCTGCTCATAGTGGAAGGGAGCAAACGTTGTGTGAGCTGAGAAGAATGTTTTGGATTGTTGCTGAGAGAAGTCTAGTAAAAGGAACGATAAGGAATTGTGTGAAATGCCGAAGACTGAATGCCAAACCAAAAGAGCAGGTCATGGGACAGTTGCCCAGGGCAAGGTTAAGAGCGTACCATCCTGCATTTACCCTCACAGGTGTTGACCTTTTTCGGTCACTAACAGTTAAGTGGGGCCGCAGAACCGTAAAGAGATGGGGATGTCTTTTTACGTGCCTCACAACTTGTGCTGTTTACCTTGAAGTGACTCCATCGCTAGAGGCAGATGATTTTATCATGATTCTTCTACAGTTTATCAGTAGAAGAGGACCACCTCAAGAAATTTGGTCTGATCGAGGGACTAACTATATTGGAGAGAGTCCACTGCGGAGTGGAATGAAGAAACGATTATTGGACAGCTGCAGCAAAAAGGCATCAAGTGGGTCTTGCGACCACCTGCTTCACCTCACATGTCCAATGTATGCATGGGAACGCCTAGTGCAAACTGCAAAGAAGCATTTGAAGAACGTTGTTGGAGATGGGCTTCTTAATGATCTTGAGCTGAGAACATTGCTTGCTGAAATCGAGTCGATTGTTAATAACCGCTCCATAACTGCTGTTTCAGATGATCCTGCAGATTTCGCAGCCTTAACACCGAATCACTTCTTGTTGCAGAGATCTAGGCAACTTCCGCCTGGAGTATTTGTGACCGAGGACAAGTTTTCCCGAAGGTGATGGAGGAAGGTCCAGTTCATTGTGGATCGCTATTGGAAAAGATGGATACGAGAGTATCTGCCGGCTCTCCAAACAAGACCAAAATGGGTCAAGTCGAGAAGAAATGTGCAGCCTGGCGACTTAGTACTTATTGCAGAGGATAACGTGGTTCGCAACAGATGGCCATTTGGCCGTACGTTTGTGGTGGAAGTGTTCACCGGACAAGATGGAGGTGTGCGTTCGGCCAAGATCAAGACAGCTGATGGAGTGTTTCACCGCCCCATTATCAAGATATGCCTCCTGGAGGAAGGTAGTGATGACAAGTAACCAATGACTGTGCAGCTGCATAAGGGACATTATTGAACTCAAAGACACTAAAATTAAGTTAAACGAACTGCATAGTTACAGCCCGTTTGTGGGGCCGCTATGGCGTCTCTTTTCCCCGGTTTTCTAATTGTTATAATTTATTTTCATTGTTTTTGCCCCCCGCGTTGTGCAAGGTATTTCGTGAGTTCAGCCACGAAATTTTAAGTTGCTGTTCTTGCCGTTTTTATGGCTTTCCTGTGTCTTGTTAATCCTTTCGTTATGTCAGGTATTCCGTCGCAGTGGCACGGGAGACAAGGTTATGCTATATTCCGCTTGATGAATCGAGTGCTGAATGAGCTGGTGCAATTAAAAGGATTCAACTGGACGTTCGGGCTGTTCGTGTTTATCCCACGTGCGCGAGATTGGTTCGACTTATTCGTTCGATTTACTCCTCAGTCACAGAAAGTGCCTCGGTTCATCAGAAAGAAATCAAGCCTACAGTGAATTTCAGCCTTCTTCTGTCTCCATTTAAATCTGGAAGAATCAGGATTTAAACCCTCCAGGCGTCGATAAGATCTAAGTTTTCAGAAAGACTGTTAATAACTTTCAATGAGTTTTTGTGAGTTCTAGAAAGGCCACCCTTTTAATCTTTTTCAACATCTAAAATTAAATTGAAATCGCCGCCTTTTATGTCCTCCTCACACATGAAATCCACCAAATGACTACAAACCGAGGTAAAGAAATTTGGATCATCATTGTTTGGAGCGTAAATGTTTGCCAGCGTTAATTTTTTTCGTTTACAGTCAAGTCACATATAAAACGTCCTTCGGGATCGGAAAAAGTTCTAGAGATTTGAAAAGTGAAGTTATTGTTAAAAAAGTATGGCAACACCTGCCTTTTTACTGGTACAGCAGCTGAATAAAGCTGGATAGCCCCATTCGGCTCGCCAATCATTCTTAATGTTTTCTGCACAATGCATTTCTTGAATAAAATATATTGAATTTTTTTTTTTTGCTCCAAGCTAGTTGAAAATTTTTCGCCGCTTGACTTGGTCTCCCAGACCTCAACATTAGTGATCCTATTTTAAGATCCATTTTGGACATGGGCTTCTACTTACTACTTGGATATGGTCTTCTACTTAATTCTTGACACATGGGAGGAACCACACCAACACTGCATCCCTTAGTATGTGGGCAGGCGAAAACGGAGACATTTGGAAACGCTAACCTCTTTTTTGATAGAGGAAAAAACATAAAAAGTAGACAAAAATTGTTGATCGTATCAGGTAAAACTAATATCAAAACCTTGCGTAAACAAATATATTTTCCACGTTTTCAGCCAACTGAAAACGGACACTTGAAAACGCATTAGTTAAACTTCACCGATAAAAAAAACCAAAAGAGAAATAGAGTGATGCTTGATTTATAATTAGTACAGTTCTTTTAGAATACATTTTGAACTCAAAACAAGTTGTTTTCTTTACTAAACACCCGCACAAATACTCGAAGAGCAAACATTTAAGGGCGTGGTGATTTCTTGATTAATTAGATTAATTGATGTTTACTTTGTGTGGGATTGTGTCCCACAAGGGACGCAGACGACTTGAAGTAGTTTAAAGTTGTAGGCTGATTTGGTGACAATTCTGTGATCTTCTCCTCCTTCCTCAACCTGCCAGAGTGCAGATACAATTTGCTTCTTACTAATTTCTCAGTTTTCTCCTACTCCAATATTATTTTGAGTATATCAGTTCGTGGATAAATGAACGTCATTCGTGGATAGTGTCCGCGCTCTGAACGGAGAACTCCTTGGTGTGTTATTTCCAGAATTTACAGCTAGCTAAGTGCGTGAATCAACACTCGCTAAGATTCCTCCTTTCTGTATCCAAAAGGCTACTCAATTTGTGGACGGACTTCTATAGAACGAATGTTTGGCCTACAAGCATAAAAAAGAATACGTTGAAAAATAACCTTATTATTTTCTATAGTGTAATTGTCATAGGTAGTTCTCTTGCTCATGCTCTCGATATTCACCGAACAAATACTTAGTTTAAACGTCGTATTCGGTCCCATGTCAAGGGGAATCGAAAGCGCATCTTATTGTTTACTTGCCAACATGGCATATACTAACCACCAATTATCTCAACAGCCTCCATTGAAAAAACCAACAAAAACAAACAAGCAAACAAACAAACAAGACAAAACGTGACATTGCTCCCTGCCAAAGCTACTTACAATAGGTAAATGAATGCACTTTTTTGTATTAATTTGCACGACTTTCTATTCTTAACCACATAGATCAGTCCCTGTACACTCATGGACTTATTCCTTTAAATGAAATCTGGAACAAGATAAAAATCTCTCTGTATTGAGTAAAATTTTATCCAGCCACGAACCTCTGCTTCGTGTTGATTAATTTCAGCTTGTCTCTTCTTTTCCACATGATTTCTGTAATTAGCACGAAGAACGCTACTAACATTCCCACACCCATCACGACATACACACCGAGCATGCTCTTCAGATCAATGCGCTTCCGAGACAACACTGCAAGAAAAGAAGAAGATGGTCCTTTTAAATCAGAGAATAAGAAAAAACCTTCTGTGTTAGAAGGCTCACTCAAATGTGTTGATAAATATGTCATTTTTGTTCTGAATATAAAAGCATTACGTCTGTCAGAGCGCTTACGGTCCTTTCTTGCAAAAACAACAGATAACGATATTAGTAGTTATGTGACCAAACGAACGTTGATAGCCATATAATCGATCTGTTAACATTAATGGCGGTTGGTCTGCAAATTTTGGTGTTTTCGTCTGCCCTAAAATCTGCTTTGTAGACAATGTGTAACGGTATTAACTCGTATGGAGAAATATTCACTCACTTGTTTCTCGTTCTTCATCGCACACATTCGTAGTTTCCCACCATTTTCGCCTCAGGTCTTCAAGGAAACTCTTTTCGTGCAGATTTAAAATGGCCAATGAAAATTCCTTTGCGTAAGGATCGTTTGCCTGAAAAGCGAGACCGAGTCCTTTGGCGGTGCTTAACCCTGGGACTGAAAAGGAAAACAATCGGCAACTGTAAGTTGAACTTACTAATAGGTATGTCGTCATTCTTTTATCACGCGTCTTTGGCATAAACTTGCTGAAAACTTAGATCAGCTTAGTTAAAATAAATTGGTAGTGAAAGTGCCATTTCGTAACTGAAGAGTAAATTCGAAAAGAGTACGTTGAATATTGAATGATATATTACCACCAAAAACATTAAATATTTACAAACGTTTTTGAGGCTGTGTGGCAAACCGGTTGCCACAGTTACAATCAGCATTACAAACGCTTAAAACTTTTGACTTTTAAGCTTAAGCACGATAGGAGGGATTTTAGACTGCAGGCTTCCTTTAGTTTTTGGATTAATACATATCTGATGCGATAATATCTAATGCAATACGAAGGCTCATAAATGAATGACCCATAAAGTAAAACCCAAGAAGCAACAATTTAGGATTACGTGGACCACTATCAGATTTGTACTTTCCGCGTCCCCAAGCAGCTTTACTTATGGGAGGTGTAATTGAAAATCCACTTTTGCTGGCTTTTGTTGCCTTAAAGGGGGGCAATCTGTTAAACTGTTGAATAATCAAGACCCAAATCAGGGACTAAGGGGCTCAGGCCATCGATTCCACCCGGGGTATTTGTGAAAGCCCCAGAGCTAAGTAAACGTCCAACTGTCTGTATAACTGTACCTCTACAGTTGGAACATTTTCAACCTTTTTTCATGAATGTACCTGTTGTGAGGTCGCACGGCTTTTGGTTGGCAGCATGTTTGACAATCGGTCCGTCATAAATGAACACAAACTCTTCTTTCTCTCGAACCCATTTAACACCTTGAGCTGTGTTTTTGACTGAGCTCTTATCGGCTTGCAACCTGTGCCAAATCTTTCTGTGTGTTTCATACTGGCTCGTCTTGAAGAAATCGTAAGTACTTCCTGATTTTACCATTGCTACTTTATAGTTTGATCTCACGATGTCATCAAGGTTATTGATTGGAGATTCCGCGTTCTTGACGGTGAAGAAAGCGGCTAGATTAGCGGTGTATGTTGAGACCCAAATAAGAATACAGAACCAGTAACAACCGGTGAGAATACGACCTAAAAAAGTGAAATAATCATGATCAGTCACATATTAACTTCTTGATGATAACTATGGCAAATAAACTAAATATGAGACCACAAAAAGCCAAAACTGTAACTATGTACGTTTGCTTGGCTACAACTACGTACGACCTCCTACTAGTATTTAAAAGAGGTCATGAAAAGAGATAAGAAACAGTTAAACGAACCTCCCTAAGTAAATAACCTTGAGTTCAGATTCAGACGAGGGTTCGTATGTGACTGGGACCAGGACTGAGCGCTTGCTTAGGAGAGATATTCGTTCACGGAGGTAACATCCACTTCAACAACAACAACAAAAACAACAGCAAAAACATCAAATCATCATCATCATCATCATCATCATCATCATCATCATCATCATCATCATTAGCATCATCATCATCATCATCATCATCATCATCATCATCATTAACAACAACGACAACAACAACACCACCAACCCAAAGACACTAGAATGGTTGTTGGGCAGTCTCAAGTCGACCGAGGAACCTTTAAGCTACATACCTGTTTGTGCCACTACAGTACCTGATAAGCTCCTTGGGTGGTTATCCCCTCCTTGTTGCAACATGCACGCCAATGCGAACCACACGCTGTTGAAAAACGTAAATTCCTCCGAAGTTCCTCGCCCATTCTCGTCTTTGTATCCAAAAGGACTGAAGTAGTTTATTACAAACACAGCAACAGAAACGACAACTAGGCTGGCAAGAGTAGCGAACCAAACGTTGTTGTGAAGCGGATTCATAAACTGCAAATAATCCATTGATCCATTGTCGAAAGATGTTTTCTTGATTAGCATTTCTTCGGTGTAATACATGAAAGGGACACTAAAGTCCACTACTTTCTCTCTATGTTCAGTTATAGTCAGCGCTGCTAAGGCCATATCTGCACGCTTTGGAAAAAAAGAAAACCGATTTTCAATCTTTGGTGTATTTAACCTTTTTGCTCCTATACCAAGTTATGGTGAGATGATTTGTCACTCTAACTTTTTAATCTGTTGACAAAATCCTATTGTGTTACCATTCAAATAAAACCTCTTTGGCAGAACTTTTGCATAGGACTATTTATTTCTTAGCATTTTACGAAATTTGAAATTTTTTAGTGAACTTTTTGCTTTGGCCACTCTAGGGTGAAAACGTTAAAAAAAAGCACATGGCATCACTGCGTACCATTCTTTTCTCCTCTTGAAAGTATTTTAGGTAATTAAATACCCCAGTGATCTGACGTAGCATTATCATTTTCCATGATATTTTGCTAGGGATTAAAAATACCGACGTAGCTATTAACCTCTATTGGTAATCAACCTTTTCACTTGTTGTTGTAGTCGTGGCCAAGGTAAAAATTCGAGAAAAAGCCCCAAATTTCTCTTTTTTTCTCAAATCCCGCAAAACAAACAGTACCATGTGAAAGTACTGCCAAAGAGATTACATCTGAATGGTCACGAATCATAGGATGTTTTCACAGAATCACAGAACTACGTTACACGTCTCCATAATTGACTCTGGGAGTTAACGTGTTAAAACATAGAATCACCAAACTCATCCCACATGGGACACCTGCAATGGATATTTTTGATGGTACCTACTCTATTATTTCGAAATATTTTTGAATTTAAAGACTATGATAGGGTCACACTGCTTTCCTCTTACATCATGACATTAGCATTTGGAAGTTCTCAGTATTTTCAGAACAAGTGATTCCTATTCGAAGTTGCAAGGAAGTTTTGTGCTTACTTTATTTATCAATTCTGCAACCATTCCATTCCACGATCCATTTTCTGTTTCACCACCGTAGAATCCGTCCGGAGAGGGGTAAATCTCATACGTAAAATGGAGTTTTTTAGCCAGTTCATGAAGCAGATCAATGCAATATCCCTTATATGAGAAAGTGCCATCTTCATTTTCTTTTATCGAAACGAAGGGGGCGTCCTGAAGAGTAAAAACGAAACTTGTCACCAAAAGTCCTGTCACCATGCTCAAGTCCTAGGACGTCGTAGGAAACAGAGAAACTAGGGTATTACCACAAGGGTAGAAGTATGGTGGGGATTCCCGCGGGGCGTTACTGTTGCTATGTAGGCCTGCTATCTATGTTGGTGCTAGTTTTTAGGGACCCTAGTGAAAATGAAAGGACCAAGCCTCCATTTAGTGGATTTGTTGGGTTTATGGATATGGACTGCCAAACCAGACCAAGCAGGGTAGGAAAAAGGTAAAGTTTGTTGCTCACCCACGGATTTGTTAGCAGAAGAAGGCAAGGATGACGGGGAAGCAGAGGAACCGAGGGGGAAAATGAATCAGGCTAGGATAGGGTGGAGCATTCAGCCTGTGATAAATAGTCACTCGTCTTTTTTTTTCAAGGCAACCAAACACAGCTAACTTTAATCAACGAAGATGTTGACTTTGGCCCTCTATCTAAAAAAAAAAAAGAAACACTGAAATGCACTTATTTCTTTTAATTACCTCTGTTACGACAACTCTGAGATTGCTTCCCTCCATACTCCCTCCGGGACGTGAACTATCCATATTGGGCCGGATATTTTCATAAAACATGGCCCGTTTACTCGAATTCCACGTTCCTATCTGATACAAAGACAAAAAAGAAGCTTTTTGAAACTGACTTATTTTTCCATAGACCTTGATTATGAAATAAAGTTGAAAACCAACTGTTAAAGAAAGCCTAGCAGACGGGTGGCCACAGTCAAGGAAGAGGCGATTGAAACAATAAACGTAAGGTTCGTTGCATGGACCTCAAGGATCTTTGCAAGATTAAGGAAGATCCTTGAGGATTATAGCTGGGGATCCTCAAGCTTCCCCTTCTCAAGATCCTCATGCAGATCTTCAAAGATCTTTAACTATCTTTCTGAGATTTCCACCAGGAACAATGGGAAAATAACGACCACCTTCACAAGAAAACTAATATTGGACTTAAGAAAACAAAAGAGAAACAAGTATTTAACCAGTACTTACTGTCTTAAAGGAATTGTTGCGAAGATTCAAAATTTCCAGGTCAACACCTGTTCGTTTTCCATCCTCGTCAAATCTGACAAACCCTGTGATGCCAGTGAGATTAGCCTGTCGATATTGTTCAGACCGTTTGTGACTTAACACTACGAGAATTAATGAAGCAAAAACTTTGAAATCCACCAATGCAACGAGCCAAGCGTTCTCTTCATGCTCACCCAGCTTTAAAAAAATATAGTGCGGCTGATACAGTCGAAGCTCTCGCAAGCGACCACCTCGGGAATTAAGAAAAGTGGTCGCAAGTAGAGCAGGTCGCTTACGAGAATGGGCTCTTGTAAGCGACTACGTAATAAAACAATAGAGGGTGGTCGCTTACGAGAGCTTTTAACAGAAAGCTTGGAATATGCATATGGTGTTGGTTACCAATAGTATTGTATTAACAATATTAAATAGTTTTTATTGCCTATCACAAAAGAGGTTCGTGTATGTCGTTTTGTATTGCTTTAAATTTGACCAAGAAGTGAATGCTTTTATTTAAGTGTTGACCGAGTGGTGGCTTACGAGAACTTAACAATAAGGGAAAAGACCAGCTGGTAATTCGCAAAAGTGGTCGCGGTCGCTTTTAACACGGGAGTGGTCACTTACGAGAGTTTTCACTTACAGAGCTAAAGTGACAATTCACTTGGTGTTTCACAATGGTGGTCGTAACTAGAGCTGGTCGCTTACGATAGTGGTCGCAAGGAGAGCTTCGACTGTAATGTGAACCTGCCCTAAGATTTCCGACAAATATTGTAGGTTTTCCTTTACAATTGAATCCAGATATCTGGAGAGATTTGAGAATGCCCCGAGCTTGAACCTAGAGTTCCTATCATTCTTGAAAATATTAACATTTGTTCACTGGATTTTTGTCTTTGGCTCTTGTACAGGCACCTATATATGCAATCCACAATTCAAAATCTTCAACCGTTAAATTACATTAAAACTGCTTACCTTCCTCATGCATGTGAAAATTGCATCTCTATCTTTTGAAGTAATGGCAGTTCCGTTAATTGTTGAACACGGGTCGCTATTTATCGCCTGGTTGATAACTTGGACGGCATCATGAGCAACTGCAATAAGTTCCTAAGGGATTGTTGAAATATTTATGGTGCAATTAAACTAAGAAAATAGCCTGAAGTCAACGTGCGCCCTGATTGGCTGAAAGCCTTTTCTTCAGGTTTCTTTTCTCAAGGAAGTATAAAACATTTCCCTGTGTTCAGTTTTATTTGATGAACAGAAACAGTGGAAAAAGTTTGGAAGCTGGAAAACGCTCAATAAACACTACCTACGTTTTCATTTCTCTTATTTATTTTCCTGTAAAACTATTGACAAATGATTTCTTTTTCTCTATTTTCAGACGTTTTCAAATGTTCGATTAGCTCTACCATATATTATGCATTATGATACGCACCTTTTTGGTGGTATCGTCATAATTATTTCCAACTGCATTTTCCAGGTCAGAAGTCAAACTCTTATTGTATGGAAGCATCAATGCTATAACAATTTTGTTTGGAAGACTGCTTAAGTTCCTTGGCACCTGTATTGGTAAATGGCATTATTAGATGAACAATGTTAGCAACAAATCTTTGAAAAGACGGGGAACTGATTGCAACACCGAGGTTAAATAAAAAGTGTCTGTCTGTCTGTCTGTCTGTATGCGTAAATGGACATAGGCTGGTGGTCACTACAATCAAAGGGTTAAGAAATGATTAGGTTGCTGCCTACCTGTCCCTGAAGTATCCATATAGAGTTATCGTTCTGCTGGCAAAGGTTCTGTCACCAGACAAAGAGAAAATGGAATATAAAAACCACTGCTAACGCTCTGCGTCGCAGCAAACTAGCTCTCAGTTACAATATAATAATATGATATGATATGATATGATATGATATGATATGATATGATATGATATGATATGATATGATATGATACGATATGATATGATAGGATGGTAGAAGAAGAAGAAGAAGAAGAAGAAGAAGAAGAAGAAGAAGAAGAGGAAGAAGTAGAAGAAGAAGGCGAAGAAGAAATAGTAATAACTTTTTACCTGCTGTTGCAGTATTAGTTTTATGTTTTCTTCGTTGGTGTAAAGAAGAATAACTTCACGTTTGACGTATCCTATTTTCTTCATTGCTCTGAGCAGTGGTGCTGTTCGATCTTCAAATTCTCCTTTGTCAGAAATCTGAACGAAATTCATGGTGAGCATTGAATTCTGGGATATTGAGTGGAAATATCCAACTTCTCGCAAACGAGTCTCTGCAAGAAAAAATAAAGTAAAAAATGGGATTTGCCATGGAAATATGTACCCTCGATATTAAAAAAATGCTCACGTGCAGGATAAGTTGATTAGAATTTCCGGTTTCCTCACGAAGTATATGTTTTTGTGTGTTGACCTCCGTTCTGCATTCGCCATGTTTAATTTGCTCTGGTTGTTGACTCTCAGTAATAAACAAATTCGTAAACAGGCAAACGATTGAATAATTTTATCTAAAAATGGAATTGAAACGACCAAAAATATGGACAAATATAAATTCATTTAGACCAAGCTAAACTCTGTAAGTAGCTTAGGATGTCTCTTTAACATGCTCATGGACAGTTAAAACCATAGTTTTACCGTCAAATACAAGTGCAATCCTTTCCCACTGGAAGGTGTTGAGTATGTCAAGTGTAGCATGGGCGTAGTCTCTATATCCTGCTGACATCTGAACCGCTTTTTGACATTGATCGAATGGCTCGTTGTTTCCATGGAGACGGATAAGAGGAATGCCCGTGATTGTAGAGAGTGCACATGCAGAAGTCGTTGGGTGGCTTCCCTCGATAAGTGCCACCACGTTTTGTTGAAGAAACACTGAAGCTGGAAATAAATTATTATTATTACTATTATTATTATTATTATTATTATTATTATTATTATTATTAATGTTTATTGGAGTATCCAGTCAACATTTCTGAAAGATGTGATGCACGAAACTTCATTTTGCAAAATATTGGCGAACATCGAGTACTCATAGAATCCCTGCTCAATAAATTTCCATTTCAATAGCTTTGATATGACGTTTTATTTTTTCTTGTTAGAGTAAAAAGCATTATTAACAGGAACACTGGAAAGTACTGCTTGGTTGCTTACATTTGATTGGTTACCCTCTCGTGGATTATTTGATCCAGAGAAAGAAGGTGGAACTAGATTCGGTACAGCATAATCAACAGCATCCCATAAAAGCTATGCTCAATAGTTTTTTGTAACAACCTCTAATTATGGATTTCATTCGCAGACTCAAAAGATAAAGCCATATTCAGGCCCGTAGCCACCATTGAGGCAGCCGAGGCAGTTTCCTCGGTAAAACTTTTTCCTTGTGGTCAAAAACATAAATAAAAAAAATTATTTAATAATATAACATGTTTCTGGCGGTAAACAACGCCATCGGTACCCTAAAGTGTGAGTTAATACTTCACTTATGTTCTGGTCGCGAGCCCAACAGTATTACAGTGGGTCAGCGTACCAGCCTCCAGCCTCATTACCGATTGAAGACGTGGTCCAGATCAACAATGGGGAGCAGACCGCCTGAATAGTCTTGCCCTTGCATACGTTCACGACGTGGTCATAGGAGAATTGCTTTAGCTTTCTTCAAACAACAGCGAGGCCTTAAGAGGAGAGTACACTTCAGCACTAGTATATTTGAACTGGTGCACTTGAACGAGAGATTGATATTTTTCGTCACTAATGCTGAAATAACATTTCAGAGCCTCTAAAATTTCATTTCTTAATGGAACCGTTTAAATTTTGACGTTTGAATTTTAATTATGTTTATTTTGGGAGAAAATACCACATGGAAAACGCTAAGAACGGCATTCCGATCGTCTAGATTTCGAAATCTTCCGGGAGAATATGCCCCCAGACCCCCCTAAAAGCTCGCGCGTTCGGCGGTTCGCAGTTGCCTGGGTTATCAGAAAAGTCTGGCTTCTGGCCTGATATTGTACATGTACAATGAATAGCACCATAGAAAATTAATTCTCAGTGCTCAACAGCTGTCCACACGTAACGATGCTGACTAGAAAACTAGATCACTTTGTATGATTGACACTTTGAATCTAAAAGTAAAATAAGTAATAGATATCTTACCTAGATTAAATAGATTAATCTTTTCTGTGATGTTGACGTTTTTTACGATAAACGAAATGGACGTGTTACTGAAGGCAAAGTTAATCGCATCATACTCTGATGATGTTCCATTTATTACACCTGAGAATGCACGAGAAGAGAAAATAAGACAGTAATAACTGAGTCCTGTATCGATACAAAAATAATACTTACGAAAGAAAGGAGAATACAGGATCAGACTCACCATAAGTGAATATTTTGTTTGTAGTATGCACCTTCTGAACAAATGTGAAAAACACCATAAAGATAAAGTGAATTACTCTCTTCTTCATCTTATCCCTAAAAAACAAAAGAAAAGAAAAAATGTTAAAAGCAAGTGTTCATTAGTAGAGTAGAAAGAGAAAGTTAGTAAAACGGTTAATAATGCATCACACTACTTTCAGTGTAAATTATAATCAACTCGAACATCTAGAAATTCAGAATGCACCTGTCACGCGTAAGGGCCATTGCCTAAAGGATCGGGTAATCCGTTAAACACTCGAGCGTTCCCTTGAAAAACAACAAATACATCTGATTTTATTTTATTTTTAAAAACCATGTTGTCTAAAATCTATTTTTGTGCGACCAAGACTACTTTTTAGTCTCTGAGTTACTTAGTTTTCGTTCATCAAGTGAAATCCCACCTCAGTTAGGTTTTCTTAATTTATTTTCGTGGCGAAAGAAAGGAAAAGAAACCACGAGGCTTCCAGGACAATTGTTTTACAAACAATTTTTTTAAAACTAATTTATATCCCTCGATAAGGCTGAAAAAAGCTTCTTCCGTTGGGCTTCAAAATGGTTGAATCTGCTCTACTTGGCGAAAGGTAAACAGAGTCAATACGTACATAGTTTAATTAGCTTGTTCATGTGAATTTTCTCAAACCGAGCTCGGCATCATACGTTACCGACAAAAATACTATAACCACCAGACATCTTTATGGAAGTTCCTAGACAACCGCTACTGATCCTTTGGAATTCTTTGGCATAACTTCAGTTCTTGTTATAATCTGTGTTAACCCAGATTTAATACTTGACAAACTGGTATGGAAACCTTTAGACGAGGACTTTGGTAGAAAGATGGTATTCTAATCGCTTTAGAGAATTTATCGGTAATGTTTTTTGCGGGCTTTAGTATATTTTCCAAGGGGCCACTGTAGAGAAATTACGCATACGAAATAAAATCGAACTTGGTTACTACAAAGAGAAAGATTTTGCAGGAGTTTCACTCTGCTCTCCATATTTTGTTCTGATTCAGTGTTGTTTAATTTCACACGATTATGCTGACTTTGTTAATTGATGAATTAAAAAGTAAAGTTTAAAGTAAAATTTAAATTTGCAGCCACGGTCAAAAGAATATGGAAGCTTGATTGTGTACGTGTTTGGTTTGCTACTGCACGTTATAGCAGGTCGAGAACAGAAACTGTCGAGGAAAAATTGTTTGCTTTTTGTTGGCTTAATATAAGAGATACACCTAAGTCAACAGCAGGTACTGAAATGCAAGCAAGTTCAAACAGTTGATAAAGTAGTGTTTGTAACATGTTACCTTGGGTTAAAATAGGCAAAGTTATAGTAAAGGTTACGTTCAGAGTATAAATTGGATAAGAAAAAACTTTAACCCTTAACCCTTTGAGGAATATGTCAAAAATGACCTAATTTAAAATTAAAACATCACTATTTCAAAATGGCTGTGATTTCAATATTCATTATCTCAATTTTTCAATTTTGTACTGTTATTTAGTTATTTGGTTAAATAAATAAATATGGCACAAGAATAGTTCGAAGTACAAGCGAATTCTCTCGCTTTTAACAGCATTTCGTTGCCCTTTAGCCAGGGATAGAAAACTTAATTCAATATATTTGCTGTTGAGTGCGACTAAATTCATTCTTTGTTACGGAATATCTTTTTAAAATTAACCATACAATAATGAGTAATTTCTACGCTAGCGATATATAAAACAAAGAGTAAACCTGCCCATGAAAACTTACGTTTTCCTTCGGCTTGAATTGTCTGAAGGATTTTCTTTCAGTTTTAAAGGGATCTTATGCTCTGTAGCTACAGAAACACCTGCCAATTATTAAACTGTTACTGGATGCAAAGTTTATTCCTTTCTCAAAAGGGCTACCACCAACTGTTTTTAACAAATTATAATTAAATTCAAATCAATACAGAACGTGTTAGAAATCCCTTACAGTTACGAACATTCGAACTGAACTAAATCAGAATTGATATGTTTGACGGCCTTAGCATTGAGAAGACCTCCGGCTGAAACGAAAGTTATTGGCTATGGTCATTTTCAAAAGATGTTTATATTCTCATGAAATTGTTTAGAATTTCATGTAGTGCGTTAAGTTTGATCATGATGTAAAAACTGACTGGTGGACTTATTGTTGAAAAATATTTGCATTTAAATGTCAAGTGAATGATACTCGTAAGAAGAATTTTGAATCGATTAGGAAAGTGTTGATGATTCATCAGGTTTGTCCTTTAAAATGGTTGAACAGCAAAACAACTACGTAGATATCTCATTTTGAAAAAAAAAATGACTGTTGACTTCGTTAAGAAAACCGCTGTGGTTTTTTACTTTTCCTTTATCCTTATATGTTCGTCTCGCTGAGTGCAAATATGTGGCTTTTCATTGAATTTGTAACAATTTGTTATTTTTTATTTGTGTTAGTTGGACTCCATGGCCAGGGACAAAGCCTCGTGAGCTAGATTATAATTAACTGTTTCTCTCTTTCTTTTTAGTGCAGCATGTGTACTTTTGTGATTTGGAATTATACGGAAAGTTGTCTCGCTAAGGCAATGTGTTTAAATGTGTTAACTTCCGGCTGCATGTGTCCCAAACCTGGCTTTCTAGCTGACTTACAAAGCACCTCTGGTTTTGTTTTGTTACGCGGAGAGTTCAAGATTAAGGTTATTGCATTTTGATTGGCTGTTACGGCATACCTATTAAGATTGGAGTGCCGTTCTTTTGACATTTGAATACTTTGGGAATAAAACACTTTAGAGGCCAACATGGTGCTTTTATAACGTAAAGTTATAGTATGGAGAATACTACACAGCGTCAAAACCTAGGAATCGAGCTCGAGGGACAAGATAAATATCTCACGAGTAAGTTATTCAAACGAATGAGACAATGCTCTTGCCACGAGAGCATACAATAGATAATATTGAGATAACGTGAATTATTCTTTTATCATATATACGGAGGTGTTTTCGTTTGTGTTTCCTAATTGAACTCCAAGAATCGGTTTTACTACGAATCTCGATCACTGTCTCAACTGCAAATCAATCCTCTAACGATCTGCAATACAAAGGTATATGAAAAAAACATTTAAAATGGAAATGAAAGCTTAGCCTAGGAATTCTCACTTCGCAAATGACGACAACGTTAGCAAATTATTTTGGGTTACAACTTAAGATACAGGGAAGCTCACACTGTAGTGACCTCACAGCAATTATTTTAATCCAGTAATCAATTATCCGTTGCCTAAATACAGTTTTAAATTTGGAACATTTAAACTGTAGTTGACATAGGAAAGTCACGCCATTCTCTGAGCAGTGCATGGATGGCGGTAGACCGTGAGCGAGTGTTTTGCTATACATTAAGTCATTTTAAGGACGGTGCCTCCTAATACAGATGTATTTTTGCAAAAGTTTTGACTGTGGGGAAACCTAGATCTTAGCAAAGGCTATTGGAATCCAAAAAATGCGGTTAACGACGCATTTTCAGAGATAATTAAGTGACCATAATTCTAAAAAAGCGTTAAAATACAAAGAATGTATGGCAATTTCTTTCCAAATTTAAGCTCAATTATCTCAGAAAAATGCGTTAGCCCCAATTTTCCTTTTGGATTCTGATAGCCCTTACTAAGGTCTACTTTTTCCTAATAGTGGGCAAATTCCTTAAGAAAACCGAATATCAGCCCGAGATGCGCGGAACTTATGCGCAGTAACAAAAAAAGGCAACGTTATTAAGTGTAATATCTTTTTATCATCACCTTTTTTTAGTAACCGTAGTTCCCTTGTGTATGATAACCTGATATTTGTTTTCGTTTGAACGTGAATGCAGTATATTGAGAGGGTTTCTGTTTTTTGCTCCACATCTTTCAAAGGCTTATAATTTGTTAACTGACAATATTAGTTGGGCGATGTCGCAGCTCTTACAAGGTCTTCTCTGATTTACAGAGAAAACAGTACACCAAACAACAAAACAATGGACCCTAGCCCCGAAAACAATAGAGCTGCGTGATACTAAGGTCCAATGAAATTAGAGGTTGTTAAGAGCTGCGGGGCTACTCTATTAGTTCACTATTTGTTGGTTTCTATGATGTAATAATAATAGCTAGGAGCATTAGGAAGTTATTTAGAATTTTACTTCAATTAAGGAAATTTAATATTTATTTGATTCGATTTTTTTGTTACTGAACTTGCCTTAGCTGTATTTTAGTTTGGTCTTTGATTAATCTTGAGTGTCAAATGTCAATATTTGCAATACTGCTCATAGGTGTTGCAATGGATTTGTCTGTCAAAGTTGCAAAGTTCTAGCTTGAACAAGAGTCAAAATTTCTTGAATTATTAATAAAGAAAGATTCGTTTAGCCGAGAACTAGCAATTACAGACTATAAGCTTTTCGCTTACGGGACAAAGGATGAAAAATTGTTTATTTCTTGGACTCTGATGACCGTCACATATATGTAACACTGTTCTGTTTAACATCATTGAAACCGAAAGAACACGAAAAAAGTGAGTGATGTTGCATTTTCGAAAAGGTCTCATGTGAATGAAAACTGTGATGGGAAAAGAATCCAACTGTTGGGTTAAAATTGGTATCGTGAATAAATGAAGCACTTTGACATGTCTTGCTGGGGATTGCATGTCTTGAGATGTCCGACCATATTAAATATCGTGCAATAATAGCTGTGTTCAACCGCAGTTATTTCATTCTGCAGAAGCACGTCCCAGTTCCAACTGTCTAATTTGACCTGCAATGAGGTTTTGAGTCAATTGCGAAGTTTTGTAACCCGTATCGCCTGCAAAGAAATAATTATTTTCTTGTTCTATGTAATCAAGGACAAAACACGGCTGGACTGCTTCGTTGGTGTTTTTAATGTCGTTAACAAATTTTTTTTCAAAGCTTGAACGAAAAGAAAACACAGAAGAATAGGTTTATGCAGTCCTCTGCCCGCTTTTCAAGCTTTCTCGTAAGTGGTCCTTTGCTAATTTGTGTGTTTATATTTGACGACAAAAATGTTGGGCAGAGAGAGGCCAAAATGTAAGTCCTATTTTAACGGTGTTAAGTTCCGTGAAATTCTGGAAAAAATGAGAATTGGGATTTGAAATAACGAGAAATGATTTTGAGCCTGGAATAATGTGTATAGTCATGGTAGTGGGAATTTCAGGGCCTTTAGAGGGGAACAACAGATGTTTAACTATTCATTTCCCTCCCTCTATGCCATACCATTGATTGTTCCTTAACTTTGAGAATATAAAAGCTATGGCAAAGGAGTACGCCCTAAAATGATTAAGTTGAGGTCTGCAACATCAGCTGATGTCGTCATATGAGCTTAGAATAACGTCATGTTCTCGGACTGCGGCCATCTTGGATGCGCCATTGTGGATTTCTTGATTTTCAAAAAACACCAAAATTGATCGTACAGTTGTTAACGCGAGACTGAAATAAGCTATTTTAATATTTTAGGGAACTGAAAGTATGGCGTAAATGTCTAGGCAGTGAAAATGGAAAGGCCGCCATTTGAGTAGAGTTTATGGGAGTATTGTTCTAGCGTCTGGGAGCTTTCCATCGACTGAGAAATCCACTGCATATACATGCATTTTTTTCTTACTGAAAAAAGCAAACGCAATTGTGAAATACAAAACTGCACCAACTTCAGTATGGCATATGACCCTCTAAAGCTTCATTTCTATCCTGTGTTACATTTAGTGAACTATGAAGTCTAAGTTGGAAAGAAGCGTCATCTACTCAGTTCTGTTAATCGCGGTGATACACAGTGTAGACGCTAGAAACAAAATATTTACATGCGGAAATGAAAGTATGGCGTAAATGTCTAGGCAAGAAAATGGAAAGGTCGTCATTTGAGCAGAGTTTATGGGGTACGGTTGTAGCGTCTGGGAGCTTTTTATCGACTGAGAAATCCATTGCATATACATGTTTTTTTTTTCTTACTGAAAAAAAGACATGCAATTGTGAAATGCAAAACTGCACCGACTTCGACTTCAGTATGGCATATGACCCTCTAAAGCTTCATTTCTATCCCGTATTACATTTAGTGAACTATGAAGTCTAAGTTGGAAAGAAACATCATCTACTCAGTGCTGTTAATCTCGGTGATACACAGTGCAGACGCTAGAAACAAAATATTTACATGCGGTAAGTCGATAATTCTTAAATGGGGTCATACGAGACAATATTCGGACAGCACAATTTAGTTTTGCCACCAATCCTTATCCGTAGCTTTGGCGAATAATTATGCATTGTATTATGATCGAGGGAATTATGCCATGTGCTACTGGGACTCGGTCAGTGATCGTGGTTAGGGGTAGGGTAAGGGTCGGGGTAAGAACTAAGAACTAAGAACTAAGAACAAAGAACTAAGAACTATGGTTAGGGACAGTACATAACTTCGTTTTGATTGTCTTTGATTGTCATATATTTTTGTTCCATTTATGGAGGTGTTATTGATGGATATTTAGAAGAATATGATGTGATGAATGTTGCTGTAAACAACACGTCCAGTTTGAACAATGTTTCAATAGTCCTGAAAACGTTCAACATCTTAGAAACGACTAATCTCATTAACCAAGGTAAGAAGCAGAATATGTCATGTTTTAATCATTCCTAAATCAACTGATAGTATATTCCTCAAGGCAATTTTTAACGCAGCTTGCACATACAATTAAATCGCAATTTTTCGCCTTCCCCAAAACAACCAGGCAAAGGTGGGGAAATCGATATTTCATTGCAAAACTTACTGTTCGGCTAAATAAATTATAAAAATGTTGTCACTCTATAATTTTTGTTAGCAAAAATACTTTATCAATTTCAGCTTCAGTGTTTCTTCAACAAAACACCGTTGCACTTATCGAGGGAAATCACACAAAGACCGCATGTGCATTGTCCACATTAACTGGCATTCCTCTTATTCGTCTCCATGGGAACAACCGCCTAATCCATCAATGTGAAAAAGCTATTCAGACGCAGCAGTGCACAGGGACTACGCGAAAGCCACACTTGACATACTTAACACATTCCATTGGGAAAAGATTGCACTAGTATTTGACGGTAAATATAGTTTAGCTCTTTTTAACTGGAAACTACAGTCAAAGCTCTCCTTGCGACCACCCTCGTAAGCCATCAGCTCCATAGTTACGACCAGCATTGTGAAACCCCGTTTGACTTGTCACATAAACTCTGTAATGAAAAGCTCTCGTAAACGACCACTCCCGTAGGCGACCGCGACCATTTTTGTGAGTTACTAACGGGCTTTTTCCTTTGTTATTGACCACTCGGTCTATACTTTACTAAAAGCACTCGGTTTTTGTTCAAATTTGGAGCGATACATAACACAAATGCTAATGGTTCTTTGAATAGTACTTACACAGACCTCTTCTGTGATAGGCGTTAAAAAACTATTCAGTATTATTAACTACAAAACTATTAGTAACCATTAACATATGCCAAGCTTTACGCTAAAAGCTCTTGTAAGCGACCACTCACTATTGTTTCATAATTGGTCGCTTACCAGATCGAGCCCATTCTCGTAAACGACCAGCTCTAGTTGCGACCACTTTTCTGAGTCATAAGCGACATCAATTTCCATTTTCCACTCTTTTAAAGTGGATGGAAAAGCGTACTCATCCATTGTTTACGTAAGTTACAATAATAGCAATACACATTCAGTATGTTATTACTATGTAATTCAGAAAACTTTTGAGATTTGCTAATAAGAACAAGACAACACTTTGAAGAGAAGAGTACTTTGTTTAATCATATTGTTTAGTCATATTGTTTAGTGTCGACTCACTAGCTACTTTTAACTGTCACATTGATTCCGGGAAATAGAAGAGCGACCTTTAAAGTGGTATTACGATATAAAAAAAAATCACTTTATTTAATTTTTTCTTCGGATCTCGAAAATTTGTCTATTAAACACTCCCCAAGCGAAATTTCAAGCCTTAATTTTCAAAAGAAGATTGTTGTTTTAAACTGTAATTTTCCGATTTAATTTTCCGCCACTATTACATCAGAAAAGGTACAACGACGTCATTCACTAAAGAGCTTTAGAATGCAGTGTGTGTGAAAGTGGCTTATTTAGTATGCAGCACGGGAGTTTTGAGCTTTTAGACTCTCAACTCCTGTTTTGTATAATTAATAAGCTGTGTTCACACACTAAAGCCCTTGTCCAATTGTTTAGTGTCGACAGACTTGCTACTTATAACTGTCACATTGATTCTGGGAGAGCATTGCCGGTTGTTTGTTTTTGTTGTTGTTGTTGTTGTTGTTTTTTGTAGAGAGTCGTTTTCATGAGGCTGGATATTTTCACACCATATCCCAGAGTTCAATGCTGGTCGTGAATCTTATCGAAATTACTGATAAAGGAGGAATGGAGGACCAAACAACACCACTCTTAAGAGCAATGGAGCAAATGGGAAAACTTGAACCGGAAGTCATTCTACTATTCACCAACAAAGACAACACCCATCTTATGCTACGACAGGTAACAAAGTTCTCTATCTGCTCTTACGTAAGTTCCAAGTTTTTGTCTTGAATCTCATTCTATATATGATTTCGTTAAATCTTCTACTTTCAAACTAGATGCTCGTTTTCATATTTTTCAGAAAATCCAAAGTGTAGTGTTTTAAGGCCTAGTCCAATCGTCAAACTTTAGATGTGCCGAGCCTAATGCAAATAAGCAAAGCTATTGTTTTTTTCTAATTTGCCCTAGGTTTGGCACATGTAAAGTTCGACGTATGAACTAGACCTTAGTGATTTTTTGTTATTCTTTTTTTTTATGGCAGAGGAAACCTTGCCACAGCAGAAATAACCATAATAACCATAAATGGATACTTTGTGGACAGGTTTGACAAATAATCCAAGCTTCTATTTAGGAATATGTGGAAGGGAAAGAGACCTAGGGAAAGCTAGAGTGTCTTTAGTCGTTAGTAATGCATCTAGTTAGATATCTCCTAGCTATAATCTACCTGCTTCGTTTCTTCCCAAGTATACTGGAGGAGGAATAATTTTTTCTATCTTTGACTCTTCTAGACATATTTAGTTCGTTTGCCGTGCGACGCGTGAATAATATTCTTGTTTATTATCCAACTGTATTTAGTTATTGTACAGAAAACGCACGAAACACGAAACGAGTACAAATATCCCACAATATTGTACAGTATCGTACGTGCGCTCATCCTGTTAATTACACTTGTTTCTCATAATTTTCTTTCAATTTATTGAAAAAGGATGAAAAAGGTTAAGTTGGATACTCATTGTTTGTATTCTGACGAGCCCGCAGGGCGAGTCAACATACAGCACAACTCGTAAAAATATACGGCGATACTCATACCCAAACATCTAATAAGATTTATGTATTTCACATTGTTATTGTGTAGCATATCGATGTTGCCTGAGGTAGGTCAATAAAGGGCCTATGTCACGGGGTTTTTACGTTTTGGGGACAATGTTTTCTCAAATCAAAGCCAGGAGCAAAATTTTTATACACAAAGTGGTCTTAGAAGTCCAAGAAGAAGACATGAAATGAATTCTTGAAAGGAGAACAAAACTTGGTCAGTTTCTAGTGGTTTTTCTAGACCTGAGGGAAAACTTGAAAAAGCGGCTCTATTCTTTTCAAGTGGCAATCCGTTTCCATCCTGACCATCGGTGGCCAAAGGCCTTGTTTGCAGTTTCAGTGTACTAGTAGAGTAGTTTTAAACAGAACTGGTCCATTATTTCGGGTTTCCATCAATACAAACATATTTTTTGACTTCTCCAATTAATACTACAAATTGGTGACATAGCTTCTTTAACATTCAAAGCGTAGATCCGTACATGACGTATAATGTCTGCGAGTAATTATCTGTGAAGGCTTCTGTCCTTATTTGCAAAATAAACTCCAGTGTGAAATGAGGCAGTAACAACAAATTCAATCATTATTTTAATAGGGGTTTTATTCTTTGTGGTTATTCTTGACCTTAGGTCCCAATGAACTTAACCTGTCACCCAAACGATGTCGTCTTGGCATTAACGCTCCCTGCTTACATTAATAACTTAACTGTAAAGGGAATGGAAACTGCAATTGGAAGTAGCTATGGCGATAACACGAAGGTGTGTTGCTCTCGGGTTGCAGTAATAGTCTATTGCTTGTATTTGGTTTATTTGAAATGTATTTCATAGTTGTGTCTTTTACCTGAAGCTTAGACTAGATTTTTTTAAAGGTTTAAGGTCATTCCCCTGTATTGCATTACGCATCCTGACTGCACACATACTACTCGTCTTCATGGCTTACTCGTCTTCATGGCTTAACTCAACTTATCAAAAATCCTACGAGGGTAACTGAGCATACAAGCACTACAATAGATCTTATATTTGTTAATAATTGTCATCGTATTGTTACGCATGGTGTGCAAGAATCTGGTATTAGTGATCATTGTATTGTTTTTGCTGCAAAGAAAGCTGGTATTTCCAAAGGCCCTGCTGAAATTCGTGAAATAAGATCGTACAAGAATTATAATAAGGAAAGTTTTCGTCAGGATATTGCTCGGGTTCCCTGGAGTGTAATTGAGTCGTTTGAGGATATAGATGATGCAGTTGATGCTTGGAATACACTTTTTATTGATGTAGCAAATCGGCATGCTCCGTTGCGAAATATTAAAACTAGATGCACAACAAAGCCTTGGATCACAAATGAACTTAAAGAATTAATGGCCAAAAGAGATGACATTTTTAAACGAGCTAAACGATCTGGAAATCATGAAGACTGGAATAACTATCGTAGCCTCAAGAAGTTGGTTAATAACAAAGTGAGATCTTCTGAAGCTGAACATTACAAAGATCTTATTAATTCTGCTTCCGATCCAAAGCAACTATGGCAATCCCTGTCCTCAGTAGTGGGCAATAAAAATCATGGATCATCAGTGCTTCATATTAAGGATGGAAAACAATTGATAACAGAAAATAAAAAGATTGCTTCTAAATTTAACAAATTTTTTGCTTCTATTGGTAGTAAAGTTGCTGGTAAGCTTCGAAATGTTGCATCGAATGCCTGGGAAAAATACGAAAATAACCATACAGTACATGACCCTTTGGATTTGCGTCCAGTAGATCATAAATCAATATTCGATATCATCCATTTGCTAAAACCCAACAAAGCTACCGGTCTAGATAAAATTTCAGCAAGACTGATTCGTGACGCTGAAATGGAACTCACTCCTTCAATAACCTACTTGGTAAATAAATCGATTAAGGATGGAAAATTTCCGGCGCCGTGGAAAATGGCACGTGTTACACCATTGCACAAAGGAGATGATACACACAAAGTTGAGAACTATCGTCCAATCTCTATTTTACCTATACTTAGTAAAATTATTGAAAAAGTAGTTCACGCTCAGCTAAGTCAGCATTTAAATCACAATAAATTCCTATATCATCACCAGTATGGATTTAGACGTGGTCATAGTACTGTTCAAGCAGTAGCTCAGCTCAATAATTGGACTTTACAGTATATGGATCAAGGCAAAGTTGTTGGGTCGTTGTTTGTGGACATATCCAAAGCTTTTGACTCGTTAAATCATAAGATATTGCTTGGTAAGCTAGATTCTCTAGGGGTATCTAGTCAATCACTACGCTGGTTCAAATCGTACCTTTCAGAACGTAAGCAAAGTGTTGTTATCAATGGCTCGGTTTCAGATCCACGTTCCATCCAACTAGGTGTTCCCCAGGGTAGTATCTTGGGGCCGCTACTATTTAACATCTACATCAACAGTTTGCCCAACGCTATTAATGATGCCAAGATGATTCTCTACGCCGATGATGCTGTATTGCTATGTGCGGCATCAACTGCAGCTGAACTCAAAGAGTCCCTTGATATTGGTTTTACACAGATCTGTACTTGGTATTGTGAGAACAAGCTATCATTGAACGTCAAGAAAACTAAACTGATGTTGTCTGGAAGTAAGAACACATTAACTGCATTTGAGAATTTTGAATTTATATCTGACAGTGTGGTTATTGATCGCGTGAAATCTTTTAAATATCTGGGAGTGACAATCGATGAAAAATGGAGCTGGAAACCCCATATAAGGAACTTAGTTAAGAAATTGGGACATCGAATTAGTGTTTTTAATCGTATCTTACATATGCTCGATCAAAAGTCTCGCCTGGCATATTACAATGGTTTGGCCCTGCCATATTTAGACTACGCAGATATAGTCTGGGGGGACCAGCCTGGGTTGAAATCTGAGATGGACCAATTACAGGGCTTTCAAAATAAGTTTGCCAAAAAGATTTTAAGGAAGAACGTTTCTTCCAAAGAAGCTTTAAAAACTCTAAAGTGGTTGCCACTGGAATGTCGTCGACGTGGGCATCGTTGTGAATTAGTTCAAAATGCTATTAAGGGAAATATCCCTGAACATTTTGACAACTTTTGATCGCCACTCAACTCTTCTCACGGCTATAATACCAGGAATGGCTATCTGCCCAGATTACCTAAAGTTAAGTCTGATTGGGGTAGACGCGTCACCTCATTCCAAGCCTTTAACGACTGGATGGCTCTTCCCATGGACTTGAGGAGGCCCATGCCATGCAATACGTTTAAAAGGCTCTTGAACATCTTTTTATCAAATCAAATTATATGATTCACTAGTTTTAGCAAAATATGTATATATATTTTAAGGACCTTTGATCTATTTTTACCATATTTGTACTTTTTATATTTTTAGTTTTAGCTTGTATCTTTTACAATGTTTAGTTTTATTTTATTCTTTTGTTATAGAGGACCTCCCTGAAAACCACTCAACGTGATGGGAGTATCCTCTTTAAAGATTAATTATTATTATTATTATTATTACACGATTTGTTGCGTCATTAACGCGCGCACGTCTAGGGAGTAATAGGTTCCCATGAGGCTAAGCTCACCAGAGAAAAGAATAGTTATTTACTGTTAAACAAGCATGTGGACCCATCTTTTTTTCCAAATATTTTTGACCTACCATTAATCCTCTTTTTGTTCAAAGAGTTAGAAAAAAATCACAGGTTCGAAAAAAATTTATTACTAGAAACGCGTTACTCACGGAGATGAAAACACGACCTCGAGAACACACACGTAAGGAAGGTTTTAAGTCAATTTCGTCTGATGCTTCGAGCATCTGCCATAAAACTTCTAGTAAATTGTACATCTAGTACATTGTTTCAAGATTTGCTTTAATCATGTTTTTCCACTTTTCCTAGGGAAAGTAGCGTAAACTGATCAAATAAACATGTGTTCGTTAGGCGAAATTGTAAGGAATTAAGTTTCAATTTCAGCACGTGACAGAGTCCCTTTAAGGTTATGTATTTTTTCACTTATATTTAAAAATATAAATTATAGTATCATGTATTGCATAGTTTCCATATAGATAAGCTCAAATTTGCATATAATGAAACCATTTAATTATCATAAAATCATAATTATATTAGTTAAATGGAAAGAAGATAGTTTGCAGTCATGATAAAAAATTTTCATTTAAAATCAGTAATACTAATCCAATCCTTTCCCTTAAAAGCTATTTTGCAGGCTTATCGCTAAAACATTTCGTACTTGGATCAAAACGTTTGAAGGCACTATCACTTAATTTTGCCTTCGATTAAAGAATTACGTCAAACAACTAAAGTATTGTCACAAGAACTGACCTTAAACTTGTATATCGTCGTAGCCGGTTTACACGAAATGAAGTCACATACATAAAGATATAGCAAAAAAAGAAAGAAAAAAAACGAAAAAAGAAAAAAAGTAAAGAGAAATAGAGACCACGTCACATTGTGAAATGATTCTGATGAGTCCTGTTGCAAATTTCAAAACAGTTGCTTCCACTCCGCAGTCTCATTAAAATCTGTTATATTTTTTGCAAAAGTATTTTTTAAAAAACTCTAATTACTTTCGACCACCGCCAACAGAGTCCACCTTTTATAACGAAGGAAGTACAGGACAATGGCACAGTCTTATACAAAGGATACTGCATCGATCTCCTGAATGAGCTGGCTAAAAATCTTCATTTCACATACGAGCTCTACCTTTCCCCGGACAGAATATAATGTTTGGCGCCGAAACGGCAAATGGGACCTGGAATGGAATGATAGGTGAACTAGTAAACAAGGTTTGTTATGGCGGTGCTATGTTGTGAACATCTCTTCATTACCTCTATACTTGATAAGGTAAAGGTGAAGTCGCAAGGAGCCCCACACGATCGGAGCTCACCGGTATCCTGGTTTTGTTGCATTAAGCAACTGAGAGTATTGCTACTCACCCTTGGATGGAAGGCTAGTGCATCGCAAGGTTACCACCAGCAGTATGTCGCTGGTACCCATTTTAAGAGAGACAATGTGCGGCAAAGTTTCTTGTCTTAGGAAATAATATAACACGATGGCAGGGACTGGGCCTCGAACAAGCGCGCCCCACCTATTTACTTGACTTAATTTCTATTTCTCTATTCCTACTTTTGTAGCGGAGCCCGCGGGCGCAGCCCGACAGCGGAGCACCATCGCTTAGCAAATTTGGTAACCTTCGATCCGAGAAATTTGGTTGTGACGTCAGCGTACGTCCGCCTGTCCGTCCGCCCGTCTGCCCGTACAGACACTGGGGGAGGGGAAGGGGAGTCCCAAGACAACTCGAAGGGGGGGCGGTGGAGAATGCCGTCTTTTCTTGGCAGGAAATCGCAAGGTGCTTTCGGGCAATCGGCGTTTTCCTCGGCGGGAAATCGCATGACCACCGTCGCTTTTGAAAGAGAAGTGTTTTGAAAATCTTTAATAGATCTAAGATCTAATATCTATAAATGGAAAGAAATAGTTCAAAAGAATACTCAGTTGTCTTTTTGGTGGAAGGCGAAAAGTTCAAGTTACGAAATCTGCCTTCGAGGATTTCATGTTTGTTGTCTTCACAACCGAAGGGTTTAAGGTACATGATTTTGAGTATTACGGTCAAAGAAATTAGAAACGTGGTGTCATTAGAAACGTGTAATTTACGTTTTACTTTAAAAAATTATTAGAAAACCCGCTCAGATTTGTGACAGATGTAGTCTTGAATATTTTGTCATGCTAAGCCGATTTCACTTGCGTGGACGGACCCACGATGCTGGAAGTGTAACGCGAATTGCATTTAAGTATAAACTTAAGGGTTTTCGGAGAAATTTTTTTTTGAAAAATGATTTCTCTCTCCAATATTTTGTGTTTGTTTATTCATAACAGTAGGTTAAAGCACAATACTACAGCTCAAGCATCACTTCAGTGAGATTTTGGCGAATAATTGTTTTGAATTTTGACTATCGGGTCCATCTCTTTGTCGGTTGTCGATTTTCTTGTCTTGGACGTTTTCAGTAGTAATAATCTTTTAAGCGAAGCAGTTGTCGGTTTAAAGCTATTTTATTCAAAAAGCTTCCGAAAACAGTTTTGTGCGTTCCTCAAAGCGCCTAACTTTATATAAGCTCACTTCGGCAGCCGCAAAACTAATGCCATGATCTAAAGCGTGGTTGGTGTTTGTTTGTTTTCAATCTTGATGGTCTCTAGTTAAAAAAACGAAATATAAAAGTTATTTAAGAAACTATAAGCGAAGCAGTTGTCGGTTTAAACCTATTTTGTCCGAAAAGCTTCCAAAAAACAGTTCTGTGCATTTCTAAAAGCGCCCGATTTTTAAACAATTCGCAGCCGCAAAACTTATGCCATAGAGTTAAGCTTGTTTGGTGTTTGCGTTTGTTTTCCATCTCGATGGTCTCAGGTTAGAGAACGAAATATAAAAGTTACTTAAGTAACTATAAGCGAAGAAGTTTTGGGTTGAAAGCAATTTTATCAAGTACGTAATGTGTGTTCTTTAAAGTGCTCCAATTTCTTCGCGGCCGCTAAAACCTACAAGACATTTCTTGGATAATTTATTACAGGTGCTTCCAAGCTCTCCAAATCACTTCTTTCGGGTAATCCCAGTAAAATGCCGGTTAAATGCCGGTATAAATTTTTGACTACACTAATAGTGGCAGTTCATGTTATTCGTTTACATCTGAACGCGATGAAGATAACCCATTTACTTCAAAATAAGTTTTATTTTGTTGTTGTAAATGAGCACCGTTTCAAGTTCATGCAAGCGAACTGCCAATAATCCAAGGAGATTTGACAAACCTTGACAGTTAAATGCCAGGATATGGAAACACTGCAAAAACTAAGCAAGACGGCTCGTGAGTAAACTATGTGTTCAATTTGATGCCCGAATAAAATAATCAAGCTGAGTCTCAGCATCTAGAATGCATATGACCTGTTGAGCTTGGTTTTTCAGAAAAGATCCCCAAATTATAGCAGGACAATTCGTAACATTCTCGGGCTTTTTGAGAAACACTTTTCGAAAGCGAACGAGTCAAAAAAAGCCCCGAAATATATTTCGGACCAAAAAGTTCCAGGACTATCTTTGAGAAACGAACACGTCCAGTTTATTCCTTGGCGGCTCTCCTTTAACGCTTGGCTAAATCTATATATTAGCTATAGGTGTGCTGAATTTGTGGTTTGACATTATGAAATCGTTGTTTGCTAAATGGACATGTTTCAGAATGAAGATGTGCTATACAGAAACACAACCAAGCTTTATTGATATCGAGTTGTCGTGTTATGTTTAGCTAACAGTCCTTTTATTACCATTACTTCACACCAGGGCACTTTTGACAAAAGGTTTTCTGGGTAGAGTAAAAAACATTTCTTAAAGCGACAGGTTCATTTGGCTCTTTAGCTGTCAGACATTAGAAAGAACAGATTAGCTCGAGCACACAGTGATCAAGCAAAGCCCAAGCAACATATAATTTGAAACAATACCCGAACAACTCGCTATTATGCTATTATATTATTTGTCTTTTTTATTCAAAGCACTCTGATATTGCCGTTTCCGCAATTACCGTCACTGAGCGTCGCAAAAAAGTTGTGGATTTCACCGTTCCCTACATGTACTACACTGAAGAAATGCTGCTCAGAAAAACTCCAAAAGGAACAATTAACTTGCTTCAGTTTTTGAATCCTTTTCACAGTGAGGTTTGGTATGCTACACTTATCAGCCTTGTGGTCATATCTGTTGCTGTGGTTGTTGTAAACTACTTCAGTCCTTATGGAAACAAAGACGAGAATGGACGAGGGTCGTCGTCGGAGTTTAGTTTCTTTAACAGTGTGTGGTTTACATTTGCTTGCATACTTCAACAAGGAGCTGAAAACCAGCCAAGAAGCTTGTCAGGTAGAAACCGTGCACTTTGTTTTAAGCCTTTCCACTCAAGAGTGCCTAAAATTCAAGATAAATTCCAAATTTCGTTATTTATTTCATTATTTTAAATATTAAAGTATATATAGTACCATGTGAAAGTACTACTGGAGAGGTTTCATTTGAATGGTGACACCATAGGATTTCACCCACAGACTAAAAAGCTAGAATTACCAAATGTTTCTAGAACTGACTCCGGGAGTGAAAGAGTTAAATAGCAAATAAGGAAATTTAAACTATTGAATTCGGTTTCAGTACTTCTTGTTAAGATGGCCAGTAGAGCAAGAATACAAATCGACATTCCGTTCGTCGTGGTCTGTTTTTCAAGGTCACTGGACGATTGATTGGTATGTTAATGATATATAGGGGGCATGAATAGGGATGGACGACTGAGTTATTTTGACCTTGGTATTCTTAAGGACACGGATTGGTTTAAGCAACTGACGATTGATTGGTATGTTTTAAATGAAGCAGTGAAAGGAATTTCGTTGTACTGGGTTTGTTTAAGTTCATTGGACCTGGATATTTGTCATGATTCAACGTGACTCAATAGCATTTTCTAGAAACTTCTGATTTTGGCTATGAGAAGTTTGTCTTAAACGCAGACTAATAATTTTAACCTAAGCAGTTGAAATCTAGCTCACATAATGAGGAAACTAAAACGCTAGCATCGACAATGGGCTAATTTTGTTGCATCAAAATATTAAGCTTAAAGTTCATAACAAGCTTATACTTCAACTGACTTAGCTGGAGATCGCTTTCCCACAAGAAGTCACGTTAACTGGAGCAGGTGATACAGGTAACACAATTTTATAAAATGCATATCATTTTTACTACTGAAAATATGAGGGCTGTAGGATAATTCAGAGGTTTAATTCTAGCAGCTCACAAATTAACTCCAGCTTGCAAGGGCCGCCTTTAATAAGCCACAGGTTTTCTTGTTACCCTTCCCAAAACGATAAGGAAAAGTTTGTTACTAGTTTTGGACAGTATTTTATTCATTTTAATATTAACTCTATTCAGACCGGGGGGTGAATGGGGGGTGGGGGAGGGGGCGAAAGCTGCCAACTTTTTCTAAACTTTATCAAGGAAAAATTCGGTACGTTACCGTGGCAACCACATTTTGATAGGCAGTTTCTTAAAGAATTTGTAAATCACTCTCTTTTTAATGAAAAATTGTAGCTTTCTTGCAGTAACTTTTGCATTGTTGGATTATTTCTTGGCCATTTATTTGTTTTGATTACTTTTTGGTCAATTTTGATGCTTTTCGGAGGTTTTGGAAAAATCAAGAAATCCAAGATGGCGGATCTAAGATGGCCGCCGTTTGAAAACATGACGAAATTCTTACGTTATACGACGTCATCACCTCATGTCCACGCTATTGGACGTCCTATCTTCCCTTCAATTGTCGTTGTCAAAGCTTTAATAAGAACTCTTTATTTAACGAGGATGTAACAGATGAAGACAATTACATGAACTACAAGTACTATAAGTAGCTTTAAAAACGAATGTCTGGATTTCCTACAAATTAAGGAAAAGTAAAAACAGCAATGACGTCATCCTGTTGCTATGACTACGTCGATCTCGAAAAAACCCCACTGTTTTGAACTTCAATCTATACCCTACAAATAGGTATAACTCGATTTCCTGTTTCGTTTGAGGCATCTTTGTATTTCGTGTTCAAAGAGGGTAGGTATGGTTAGTGAAAAGCCGGGTCTAGCCACCTTAAGGAGTCCGACCCCTTTTCTCCCAGAAGACCTTAAAAAGCCTGGCCTGAGTAGGGTGACTAAATGTCGCAACAATATCAGCCATCATTCTCCAATGCGGACTTCACTCTAGTCCAACAATATCTCAGTAACATCTACATGTATATTATAGGTACACTACAATTGGTCTAACAGTAACTGGAAAATACACGGTTATTTCGGTGTTATCCAAAATTATCGCTTCAGTGCCAGTAAAGGGCCGATTACATGAGGCGGGTTGGCCCGGTTAACCGGGCTGGCTCGGTTTGCCGGGATCTCGGCACGTCTGTGAAACACACTAAAAATCAACTTCGCGATTACATGGAAAAATCTCAGCCCGGCTAGCTGGGATCCCGGCATCGCGATGCCGGGATCCCGGCTAGCCGAGCTGAAAATTTACCATGTAATCGCGATTGCCGGGCCAACACTTTCCCGTCACTACATTTCGCTTCAGAGCAAAATCGCTCACCAGAAGGTCGATATTTCTCTTTCTACATAACAAATAAAGGCTTATCAGACCATAAAGCTATGTAAAACTGAAAATAATATACCAAAATAATGGATTAGCGAAAGTAAAAGCATTCGATTCATGCTCTTTGATGTAGCCATCTTTTCACACGACAGCTTCTAAATTTAGCCGCAGGCGGGCTGGCCCGCCTCATGTAATACCGGGCTGAGCAGTCATCTTGGTAGACCTAGCCAGCCCGGCTCATGTAATCGGCCCCTTAAGACACCTTTATTTTCAAAATAAGCGATACGCAGTAACGTCGTGCATAGCCTCGACCTAAGGTTAGAGGATACTTGTATTTCAGGTCATATTCTCGCTGGATGCTACTGGTTCTGCATTCTCATTTTGGTCTCATCATATACTGCCAACCTAGCGGCGTTTTTCACTGTGAAGAATGCAGAACATTCCATTCGTAACCTCGAGGATGTCGTAAAGTCTTCGTATCAAGTAGGAATGTTTGACTCGTCAAGTGCGTACGAAGTACTGAAAACGAGCCAATATGAAATACACAAAAGGATCTGGCATAGAAATCAAGAAGAAGATACCGCAGTCCACAGCTTGGATGAAATGCTTCAGCTTGTTCGAGAAAGAGAGGAGGCTGTATTCATCGCAGATGGGCCAATGCTTAGACATATTGCAAACGAGGCACCTTGCGATCTCGCAACAGGTAATGAAACAAATAGGTTCTATTCAACCACTGTTTCTGGTTCGAATTTGAATTATAAATTAGTGTCATAAAAACTGGAGGAGAACTGAAGAATCTTGAACTCATCCGTGCATGTCCAAATACTAAACAAAGTGATATTCCACCTCTGCGTCATCCCCACAATATGCACCTCTCTTCAACATAAACATCAACATAAACTCCTTTTAACCCTTTAAGCCTTAACAGTGACGAAAATGAATTTCTCTTTACACCACCATTACATGTTTAAACATTCAAGTGATGAGAATAAAGGAAGTGATCACCAAGAATAAGATGTCTTGATATTTCGAAAAATTCTCCTTATTAGTTTCCTAAGAAATGTATGCAGAAAAGTAAGGAGAATGGGCATTTTTGTATCAGGGCTTAAAGAGTTAAACTTTACGTTTCTCGTGCGGGGGCACTCAACATGAAAATTTTAGCACATCACTAGAAATAACATTTGCTGCACTTTATAAGATTGTTTCAGAGCTTTTTAAAGGCAATTGTGTGTAAATGAATACAGGTTTTAGTTTGCTTGGAGTTTTTCGCTGAAAATTTAGGCCACAAAAAGCTACAGGAAACGGAATCCTATCCGCCGCCAGAATTCGCGAGATGCTGATAGCAGTCTCCGAAAACGCTAGTTGACCTGATTTTACACTCTAAACGACATACTTGTCTCTTCAAAAAAATAGGAATTAACCAGCCCTCTTCTAACGAGAGTTTGAGGTGAAATTTTGCCCAAAAAAATCTCTAGTTTTCATTACAATTGAATCCGAATATCCCAGGCGATTTAATTTTAGGTCATCAAAACAGATATTTCGCCGAAACGAACTGTTGGCTGCCTCTGAACGTTTTTTTTGCAAACAATTTGATTCAATCTTCGCCGAGCCTCTGATAAGTTATTTTCGGTATGCGTAAAGTTGAGTTCGAAACGATGAGTAGGGCATGCGCAGGCGCAATGAAGATGAAGACTACATCAGCACTGGTCCATGAAATTTCCCATGCATAGTCTAACCACTGAGCTGCAGGGAGACTCGTGATTTCTATTTATGTGTCACTTATTTCGTGAATTATTCATTTATTTATTTATTCATTTTGCAGATTACATTGATATAAATGAATGGCTTTGTAAACTTTCTTTTTGACTGTTGTTCTAATTGACTGTCTGCTTTATGTTCTATAACACGCCTATACAAGAATTATAATAAGGAAAGTTTTCGTCAGGATATTGCTCGGGTTCCCTGGAGTGTAATTGAGTCGTTTGAGGATATAGATGATGCAGTTGATGCTTGGAATACACTTTTTATTGATGTAGCAAATCGGCATGCTCCGTTGCGAAATATTAAAACTAGATGCACAACAAAGCCTTGGATCACAAATGAACTTAAAGAATTAATGGCCAAAAGAGATGACATTTTTAAACGAGCTAAACGATCTGGAAATCATGAAGACTGGAATAACTATCGTAGCCTCAAGAAGTTGGTTAATAACAAAGTGAGATCTTCTGAAGCTGAACATTACAAAGATCTTATTAATTCTGCTTCCGATCCAAAGCAACTATGGCAATCCCTGTCCTCAGTAGTGGGCAATAAAAATCATGGATCATCAGTGCTTCATATTAAGGATGGAAAACAATTGATAACAGAAAATAAAAAGATTGCTTCTAAATTTAACAAATTTTTTGCTTCTATTGGTAGTAAAGTTGCTGGTAAGCTTCGAAATGTTGCATCGAATGCCTGGGAAAAATACGAAAATAACCATACAGTACATGACCCTTTGGATTTGCGTCCAGTAGATCATAAATCAATATTCGATATCATCCATTTGCTAAAACCCAACAAAGCTACCGGTCTAGATAAAATTTCAGCAAGACTGATTCGTGACGCTGAAATGGAACTCACTCCTTCAATAACCTACTTGGTAAATAAATCGATTAAGGATGGAAAATTTCCGGCGCCGTGGAAAATGGCACGTGTTACACCATTGCACAAAGGAGATGATACACACAAAGTTGAGAACTATCGTCCAATCTCTATTTTACCTATACTTAGTAAAATTATTGAAAAAGTAGTTCACGCTCAGCTAAGTCAGCATTTAAATCACAATAAATTCCTATATCATCACCAGTATGGATTTAGACGTGGTCATAGTACTGTTCAAGCAGTAGCTCAGCTCAATAATTGGACTTTACAGTATATGGATCAAGGCAAAGTTGTTGGGTCGTTGTTTGTGGACATATCCAAAGCTTTTGACTCGTTAAATCATAAGATATTGCTTGGTAAGCTAGATTCTCTAGGGGTATCTAGTCAATCACTACGCTGGTTCAAATCGTACCTTTCAGAACGTAAGCAAAGTGTTGTTATCAATGGCTCGGTTTCAGATCCACGTTCCATCCAACTAGGTGTTCCCCAGGGTAGTATCTTGGGGCCGCTACTATTTAACATCTACATCAACAGTTTGCCCAACGCTATTAATGATGCCAAGATGATTCTCTACGCCGATGATGCTGTATTGCTATGTGCGGCATCAACTGCAGCTGAACTCAAAGAGTCCCTTGATATTGGTTTTACACAGATCTGTACTTGGTATTGTGAGAACAAGCTATCATTGAACGTCAAGAAAACTAAACTGATGTTGTCTGGAAGTAAGAACACATTAACTGCATTTGAGAATTTTGAATTTATATCTGACAGTGTGGTTATTGATCGCGTGAAATCTTTTAAATATCTGGGAGTGACAATCGATGAAAAATGGAGCTGGAAACCCCATATAAGGAACTTAGTTAAGAAATTGGGACATCGAATTAGTGTTTTTAATCGTATCTTACATATGCTCGATCAAAAGTCTCGCCTGGCATATTACAATGGTTTGGCCCTGCCATATTTAGACTACGCAGATATAGTCTGGGGGGACCAGCCTGGGTTGAAATCTGAGATGGACCAATTACAGGGCTTTCAAAATAAGTTTGCCAAAAAGATTTTAAGGAAGAACGTTTCTTCCAAAGAAGCTTTAAAAACTCTAAAGTGGTTGCCACTGGAATGTCGTCGACGTGGGCATCGTTGTGAATTAGTTCAAAATGCTATTAAGGGAAATATCCCTGAACATTTTGACAACTTTTGATCGCCACTCAACTCTTCTCACGGCTATAATACCAGGAATGGCTATCTGCCCAGATTACCTAAAGTTAAGTCTGATTGGGGTAGACGCGTCACCTCATTCCAAGCCTTTAACGACTGGATGGCTCTTCCCATGGACTTGAGGAGGCCCATGCCATGCAATACGTTTAAAAGGCTCTTGAACATCTTTTTATCAAATCAAATTATATGATTCACTAGTTTTAGCAAAATATGTATATATATTTTAAGGACCTTTGATCTATTTTTACCATATTTGTACTTTTTATATTTTTAGTTTTAGCTTGTATCTTTTACAATGTTTAGTTTTATTTTATTCTTTTGTTATAGAGGACCTCCCTGAAAACCACTCAACGTGATGGGAGTATCCTCTTTAAAGATTAATTATTATTATTATTATTATTACACGATTTGTTGCGTCATTAACGCGCGCACGTCTAGGGAGTAATAGGTTCCCATGAGGCTAAGCTCACCAGAGAAAAGAATAGTTATTTACTGTTAAACAAGCATGTGGACCCATCTTTTTTTCCAAATATTTTTGACCTACCATTAATCCTCTTTTTGTTCAAAGAGTTAGAAAAAAATCACAGGTTCGAAAAAAATTTATTACTAGAAACGCGTTACTCACGGAGATGAAAACACGACCTCGAGAACACACACGTAAGGAAGGTTTTAAGTCAATTTCGTCTGATGCTTCGAGCATCTGCCATAAAACTTCTAGTAAATTGTACATCTAGTACATTGTTTCAAGATTTGCTTTAATCATGTTTTTCCACTTTTCCTAGGGAAAGTAGCGTAAACTGATCAAATAAACATGTGTTCGTTAGGCGAAATTGTAAGGAATTAAGTTTCAATTTCAGCACGTGACAGAGTCCCTTTAAGGTTATGTATTTTTTCACTTATATTTAAAAATATAAATTATAGTATCATGTATTGCATAGTTTCCATATAGATAAGCTCAAATTTGCATATAATGAAACCATTTAATTATCATAAAATCATAATTATATTAGTTAAATGGAAAGAAGATAGTTTGCAGTCATGATAAAAAATTTTCATTTAAAATCAGTAATACTAATCCAATCCTTTCCCTTAAAAGCTATTTTGCAGGCTTATCGCTAAAACATTTCGTACTTGGATCAAAACGTTTGAAGGCACTATCACTTAATTTTGCCTTCGATTAAAGAATTACGTCAAACAACTAAAGTATTGTCACAAGAACTGACCTTAAACTTGTATATCGTCGTAGCCGGTTTACACGAAATGAAGTCACATACATAAAGATATAGCAAAAAAAGAAAGAAAAAAAACGAAAAAAGAAAAAAAGTAAAGAGAAATAGAGACCACGTCACATTGTGAAATGATTCTGATGAGTCCTGTTGCAAATTTCAAAACAGTTGCTTCCACTCCGCAGTCTCATTAAAATCTGTTATATTTTTTGCAAAAGTATTTTTTAAAAAACTCTAATTACTTTCGACCACCGCCAACAGAGTCCACCTTTTATAACGAAGGAAGTACAGGACAATGGCACAGTCTTATACAAAGGATACTGCATCGATCTCCTGAATGAGCTGGCTAAAAATCTTCATTTCACATACGAGCTCTACCTTTCCCCGGACAGAATATAATGTTTGGCGCCGAAACGGCAAATGGGACCTGGAATGGAATGATAGGTGAACTAGTAAACAAGGTTTGTTATGGCGGTGCTATGTTGTGAACATCTCTTCATTACCTCTATACTTGATAAGGTAAAGGTGAAGTCGCAAGGAGCCCCACACGATCGGAGCTCACCGGTATCCTGGTTTTGTTGCATTAAGCAACTGAGAGTATTGCTACTCACCCTTGGATGGAAGGCTAGTGCATCGCAAGGTTACCACCAGCAGTATGTCGCTGGTACCCATTTTAAGAGAGACAATGTGCGGCAAAGTTTCTTGTCTTAGGAAATAATATAACACGATGGCAGGGACTGGGCCTCGAACAAGCGCGCCCCACCTATTTACTTGACTTAATTTCTATTTCTCTATTCCTACTTTTGTAGCGGAGCCCGCGGGCGCAGCCCGACAGCGGAGCACCATCGCTTAGCAAATTTGGTAACCTTCGATCCGAGAAATTTGGTTGTGACGTCAGCGTACGTCCGCCTGTCCGTCCGCCCGTCTGCCCGTACAGACACTGGGGGAGGGGAAGGGGAGTCCCAAGACAACTCGAAGGGGGGGCGGTGGAGAATGCCGTCTTTTCTTGGCAGGAAATCGCAAGGTGCTTTCGGGCAATCGGCGTTTTCCTCGGCGGGAAATCGCATGACCACCGTCGCTTTTGAAAGAGAAGTGTTTTGAAAATCTTTAATAGATCTAAGATCTAATATCTATAAATGGAAAGAAATAGTTCAAAAGAATACTCAGTTGTCTTTTTGGTGGAAGGCGAAAAGTTCAAGTTACGAAATCTGCCTTCGAGGATTTCATGTTTGTTGTCTTCACAACCGAAGGGTTTAAGGTACATGATTTTGAGTATTACGGTCAAAGAAATTAGAAACGTGGTGTCATTAGAAACGTGTAATTTACGTTTTACTTTAAAAAATTATTAGAAAACCCGCTCAGATTTGTGACAGATGTAGTCTTGAATATTTTGTCATGCTAAGCCGATTTCACTTGCGTGGACGGACCCACGATGCTGGAAGTGTAACGCGAATTGCATTTAAGTATAAACTTAAGGGTTTTCGGAGAAATTTTTTTTTGAAAAATGATTTCTCTCTCCAATATTTTGTGTTTGTTTATTCATAACAGTAGGTTAAAGCACAATACTACAGCTCAAGCATCACTTCAGTGAGATTTTGGCGAATAATTGTTTTGAATTTTGACTATCGGGTCCATCTCTTTGTCGGTTGTCGATTTTCTTGTCTTGGACGTTTTCAGTAGTAATAATCTTTTAAGCGAAGCAGTTGTCGGTTTAAAGCTATTTTATTCAAAAAGCTTCCGAAAACAGTTTTGTGCGTTCCTCAAAGCGCCTAACTTTATATAAGCTCACTTCGGCAGCCGCAAAACTAATGCCATGATCTAAAGCGTGGTTGGTGTTTGTTTGTTTTCAATCTTGATGGTCTCTAGTTAAAAAAACGAAATATAAAAGTTATTTAAGAAACTATAAGCGAAGCAGTTGTCGGTTTAAACCTATTTTGTCCGAAAAGCTTCCAAAAAACAGTTCTGTGCATTTCTAAAAGCGCCCGATTTTTAAACAATTCGCAGCCGCAAAACTTATGCCATAGAGTTAAGCTTGTTTGGTGTTTGCGTTTGTTTTCCATCTCGATGGTCTCAGGTTAGAGAACGAAATATAAAAGTTACTTAAGTAACTATAAGCGAAGAAGTTTTGGGTTGAAAGCAATTTTATCAAGTACGTAATGTGTGTTCTTTAAAGTGCTCCAATTTCTTCGCGGCCGCTAAAACCTACAAGACATTTCTTGGATAATTTATTACAGGTGCTTCCAAGCTCTCCAAATCACTTCTTTCGGGTAATCCCAGTAAAATGCCGGTTAAATGCCGGTATAAATTTTTGACTACACTAATAGTGGCAGTTCATGTTATTCGTTTACATCTGAACGCGATGAAGATAACCCATTTACTTCAAAATAAGTTTTATTTTGTTGTTGTAAATGAGCACCGTTTCAAGTTCATGCAAGCGAACTGCCAATAATCCAAGGAGATTTGACAAACCTTGACAGTTAAATGCCAGGATATGGAAACACTGCAAAAACTAAGCAAGACGGCTCGTGAGTAAACTATGTGTTCAATTTGATGCCCGAATAAAATAATCAAGCTGAGTCTCAGCATCTAGAATGCATATGACCTGTTGAGCTTGGTTTTTCAGAAAAGATCCCCAAATTATAGCAGGACAATTCGTAACATTCTCGGGCTTTTTGAGAAACACTTTTCGAAAGCGAACGAGTCAAAAAAAGCCCCGAAATATATTTCGGACCAAAACGTTCCAGGACTATCTTTGAGAAACGAACACGTCCAGTTTATTCCTTGGCGGCTCTCCTTTAACGCTTGGCTAAATCTATATATTAGCTATAGGTGTGCTGAATTTGTGGTTTGACATTATGAAATCGTTGTTTGCTAAATGGACATGTTTCAGAATGAAGATGTGCTATACAGAAACACAACCAAGCTTTATTGATATCGAGTTGTCGTGTTATGTTTAGCTAACAGTCCTTTTATTACCATTACTTCACACCAGGGCACTTTTGACAAAAGGTTTTCTGGGTAGAGTAAAAAACATTTCTTAAAGCGACAGGTTCATTTGGCTCTTTAGCTGTCAGACATTAGAAAGAACAGATTAGCTCGAGCACACAGTGATCAAGCAAAGCCCAAGCAACATATAATTTGAAACAATACCCGAACAACTCGCTATTATGCTATTATATTATTTGTCTTTTTTATTCAAAGCACTCTGATATTGCCGTTTCCGCAATTACCGTCACTGAGCGTCGCAAAAAAGTTGTGGATTTCACCGTTCCCTACATGTACTACACTGAAGAAATGCTGCTCAGAAAAACTCCAAAAGGAACAATTAACTTGCTTCAGTTTTTGAATCCTTTTCACAGTGAGGTTTGGTATGCTACACTTATCAGCCTTGTGGTCATATCTGTTGCTGTGGTTGTTGTAAACTACTTCAGTCCTTATGGAAACAAAGACGAGAATGGACGAGGGTCGTCGGAGGAGTTTAGTTTCTTTAACAGTGTGTGGTTTACATTTGCTTGCATACTTCAACAAGGAGCTGAAAACCAGCCAAGAAGCTTGTCAGGTAGAAACCGTGCACTTTGTTTTAAGCCTTTCCACTCAAGAGTGCCTAAAATTCAAGATAAATTCCAAATTTCGTTATTTATTTCATTATTTTAAATATTAAAGTATATATAGTACCATGTGAAAGTACTACTGGAGAGGTTTCATTTGAATGGTGACACCATAGGATTTCACCCACAGACTAAAAAGCTAGAATTACCAAATGTTTCTAGAACTGACTCCGGGAGTGAAAGAGTTAAATAGCAAATAAGGAAATTTAAACTATTGAATTCGGTTTCAGTACTTCTTGTTAAGATGGCCAGTAGAGCAAGAATACAAATCGACATTCCGTTCGTCGTGGTCTGTTTTTCAAGGTCACTGGACGATTGATTGGTATGTTAATGATATATAGGGGGCATGAATAGGGATGGACGACTGAGTTATTTTGACCTTGGTATTCTTAAGGACACGGATTGGTTTAAGCAACTGACGATTGATTGGTATGTTTTAAATGAAGCAGTGAAAGGAATTTCGTTGTACTGGGTTTGTTTAAGTTCATTGGACCTGGATATTTGTCATGATTCAACGTGACTCAATAGCATTTTCTAGAAACTTCTGATTTTGGCTATGAGAAGTTTGTCTTAAACGCAGACTAATAATTTTAACCTAAGCAGTTGAAATCTAGCTCACATAATGAGGAAACTAAAACGCTAGCATCGACAATGGGCTAATTTTGTTGCATCAAAATATTAAGCTTAAAGTTCATAACAAGCTTATACTTCAACTGACTTAGCTGGAGATCGCTTTCCCACAAGAAGTCACGTTAACTGGAGCAGGTGATACAGGTAACACAATTTTATAAAATGCATATCATTTTTACTACTGAAAATATGAGGGCTGTAGGATAATTCAGAGGTTTAATTCTAGCAGCTCACAAATTAACTCCAGCTTGCAAGGGCCGCCTTTAATAAGCCACAGGTTTTCTTGTTACCCTTCCCAAAACGATAAGGAAAAGTTTGTTACTAGTTTTGGACAGTATTTTATTCATTTTAATATTAACTCTATTCAGACCGGGGGGTGAATGGGGGGTGGGGGAGGGGGCGAAAGCTGCCAACTTTTTCTAAACTTTATCAAGGAAAAATTCGGTACGTTACCGTGGCAACCACATTTTGATAGGCAGTTTCTTAAAGAATTTGTAAATCACTCTCTTTTTAATGAAAAATTGTAGCTTTCTTGCAGTAACTTTTGCATTGTTGGATTATTTCTTGGCCATTTATTTGTTTTGATTACTTTTTGGTCAATTTTGATGCTTTTCGGAGGTTTTGGAAAAATCAAGAAATCCAAGATGGCGGATCTAAGATGGCCGCCGTTTGAAAACATGACGAAATTCTTACGTTATACGACGTCATCACCTCATGTCCACGCTATTGGACGTCCTATCTTCCCTTCAATTGTCGTTGTCAAAGCTTTAATAAGAACTCTTTATTTAACGAGGATGTAACAGATGAAGACAATTACATGAACTACAAGTACTATAAGTAGCTTTAAAAACGAATGTCTGGATTTCCTACAAATTAAGGAAAAGTAAAAACAGCAATGACGTCATCCTGTTGCTATGACTACGTCGATCTCGAAAAAACCCCACTGTTTTGAACTTCAATCTATACCCTACAAATAGGTATAACTCGATTTCCTGTTTCGTTTGAGGCATCTTTGTATTTCGTGTTCAAAGAGGGTAGGTATGGTTAGTGAAAAGCCGGGTCTAGCCACCTTAAGGAGTCCGACCCCTTTTCTCCCAGAAGACCTTAAAAAGCCTGGCCTGAGTAGGGTGACTAAATGTCGCAACAATATCAGCCATCATTCTCCAATGCGGACTTCACTCTAGTCCAACAATATCTCAGTAACATCTACATGTATATTATAGGTACACTACAATTGGTCTAACAGTAACTGGAAAATACACGGTTATTTCGGTGTTATCCAAAATTATCGCTTCAGTGCCAGTAAAGGGCCGATTACATGAGGCGGGTTGGCCCGGTTAACCGGGCTGGCTCGGTTTGCCGGGATCTCGGCACGTCTGTGAAACACACTAAAAATCAACTTCGCGATTACATGGAAAAATCTCAGCCCGGCTAGCTGGGATCCCGGCATCGCGATGCCGGGATCCCGGCTAGCCGAGCTGAAAATTTACCATGTAATCGCGATTGCCGGGCCAACACTTTCCCGTCACTACATTTCGCTTCAGAGCAAAATCGCTCACCAGAAGGTCGATATTTCTCTTTCTACATAACAAATAAAGGCTTATCAGACCATAAAGCTATGTAAAACTGAAAATAATATACCAAAATAATGGATTAGCGAAAGTAAAAGCATTCGATTCATGCTCTTTGATGTAGCCATCTTTTCACACGACAGCTTCTAAATTTAGCCGCAGGCGGGCTGGCCCGCCTCATGTAATACCGGGCTGAGCAGTCATCTTGGTAGACCTAGCCAGCCCGGCTCATGTAATCGGCCCCTTAAGACACCTTTATTTTCAAAATAAGCGATACGCAGTAACGTCGTGCATAGCCTCGACCTAAGGTTAGAGGATACTTGTATTTCAGGTCATATTCTCGCTGGATGCTACTGGTTCTGCATTCTCATTTTGGTCTCATCATATACTGCCAACCTAGCGGCGTTTTTCACTGTGAAGAATGCAGAACATTCCATTCGTAACCTCGAGGATGTCGTAAAGTCTTCGTATCAAGTAGGAATGTTTGACTCGTCAAGTGCGTACGAAGTACTGAAAACGAGCCAATATGAAATACACAAAAGGATCTGGCATAGAAATCAAGAAGAAGATACCGCAGTCCACAGCTTGGATGAAATGCTTCAGCTTGTTCGAGAAAGAGAGGAGGCTGTATTCATCGCAGATGGGCCAATGCTTAGACATATTGCAAACGAGGCACCTTGCGATCTCGCAACAGGTAATGAAACAAATAGGTTCTATTCAACCACTGTTTCTGGTTCGAATTTGAATTATAAATTAGTGTCATAAAAACTGGAGGAGAACTGAAGAATCTTGAACTCATCCGTGCATGTCCAAATACTAAACAAAGTGATATTCCACCTCTGCGTCATCCCCACAATATGCACCTCTCTTCAACATAAACATCAACATAAACTCCTTTTAACCCTTTAAGCCTTAACAGTGACGAAAATGAATTTCTCTTTACACCACCATTACATGTTTAAACATTCAAGTGATGAGAATAAAGGAAGTGATCACCAAGAATAAGATGTCTTGATATTTCGAAAAATTCTCCTTATTAGTTTCCTAAGAAATGTATGCAGAAAAGTAAGGAGAATGGGCATTTTTGTATCAGGGCTTAAAGAGTTAAACTTTACGTTTCTCGTGCGGGGGCACTCAACATGAAAATTTTAGCACATCACTAGAAATAACATTTGCTGCACTTTATAAGATTGTTTCAGAGCTTTTTAAAGGCAATTGTGTGTAAATGAATACAGGTTTTAGTTTGCTTGGAGTTTTTCGCTGAAAATTTAGGCCACAAAAAGCTACAGGAAACGGAATCCTATCCGCCGCCAGAATTCGCGAGATGCTGATAGCAGTCTCCGAAAACGCTAGTTGACCTGATTTTACACTCTAAACGACATACTTGTCTCTTCAAAAAAATAGGAATTAACCAGCCCTCTTCTAACGAGAGTTTGAGGTGAAATTTTGCCCAAAAAAATCTCTAGTTTTCATTACAATTGAATCCGAATATCCCAGGCGATTTAATTTTAGGTCATCAAAACAGATATTTCGCCGAAACGAACTGTTGGCTGCCTCTGAACGTTTTTTTTGCAAACAATTTGATTCAATCTTCGCCGAGCCTCTGATAAGTTATTTTCGGTATGCGTAAAGTTGAGTTCGAAACGATGAGTAGGGCATGCGCAGGCGCAATGAAGATGAAGACTACATCAGCACTGGTCCATGAAATTTCCCATGCATAGTCTAACCACTGAGCTGCAGGGAGACTCGTGATTTCTATTTATGTGTCACTTATTTCGTGAATTATTCATTTATTTATTTATTCATTTTGCAGATTACATTGATATAAATGAATGGCTTTGTAAACTTTCTTTTTGACTGTTGTTCTAATTGACTGTCTGCTTTATGTTCTATAACACGCCTCTCAGTACATCGAGCTCTATCTAGAAATTCTCTTGTTCCTGTTTACGTAGTTTCAGGTCTGAACACACATAAAGGACTTGCACTCGCTTTGCAAGCAAATGATAGACACACTAACGACTTCACAATGGCCATTCTTCATTTACACGAGAACTATTTTCTTGACAATCTGAAGCGCAAGTGGTGGGAAACGTCAAATGGGTGCCCTGAAGAATACGAATCAGGTAAGAAAACATCTTATTGCATACAATGAATTTTGTTATTTTCTAACGTAAAACTAACTGTTAACACTTTTCTCGTCACTGGGGCATCTCGAGTCCAGTAAGAAGCTTTCTAATTCTATTTTATAAATCCTTCAACAAGCATGGGAACTTCTCAGTAATCTGCGTTAAAAATTCTGAGTGCATAATTCGCACTATATATAGCCACTATATATTTCCAATGTATGGTGTCTTCCTGCTTTTAGTTTGAATCGAGGAATTTTCACTTTTTCTTGAGACTATGGGAAAGTTGATCATGAAAAGAGCCAAAAGGTAATATAGCCAAATCAATAAAATTTATTGCAATAGTCTATCGTCTCCAATTTTGCTGACATTTAAAAAGCTTTTCGTGTGGTTGCTATTCCATTCTAATGCATTGAAATACCCATAAGCGTATGATCTCTATTATGAAATTCTCTTGCGAATTTTTGAAAGGACAATTTGCATAATAACTTAACTGACTGTCTAGCGCATTGGTCAGGGCGCGAGTACTCCTGAAGAAACTGACCTTTCGATACTTGCAACCTGTATGGCCAAGCTCAGAATTAACCCTCGGACGTACAAGCAAAGTCACACCCCTAACGTTGGTAGTACAAGGGGGATTTGGGGTCGATGGCACCCCTCCTTGGGTTTTTCCTGTGTTACAATAATAATAATAATAATAATAATAATAATAATAATAATTTATATAGCGCTGTTCCGACAGGGTATCCAACAGCGCTTTACAATATTAAAATATAAATAATAGAATTGACAATATTTACAATTAAACAAAATAATAATAATAATTGTATAATGCAGTGTCAATTAAAAAATACGCTTAAAAAGAAAGGTCTCCAGCTTTGTTTTAAAAGTAGTCAAGGACTTGCAGCTCCTCATATCATCTGGAAGAGAGTTCCATAACACTGGTGCAATATATGAAAATGCTCTTTGACCATACGTCTTAAGATTGCATCTAGGTATTACAAGCGAGGATTTGCTAGAGGATCGCAAAGTTCTGGAGGGCATATATGGCGATAAAAGGTCACGTAAATAAAAAGGCGCCATGTCATTTAACGATTTAAACATTAAAGGTAGAATTTAAAATGAATTCGCTCGGCCACTGGAAGCCAATGTAACTAATGTAGCCAATGGAATGTGCTCTACAATGCCAATGTAATGTAATGTACAAAGCCAATGTAATGTAATGTACAATGGCCAATGTAGCCAATGTAACTATTTCGAAAAGACTTTGCCCTTAATAGAAAGCCTGTGATATGCTTTACATGATAAGGTATACAATACGGGTTGCAGCGCTGCTAAGGCCTGGGACGTCATCAAGGATGGTTACTATCTTGGATTTTACCGAAAACACTGGAAAATACTGAAAATATCAGAAAACTGCGAAATTGAAATTTTTTGATTCTAAAAAATGTAAACTGTGACATAATTTAACATTTTGACAACATTTTCTGCTTTTTACCGACAAAAAGGTGAAAACACGCATCTTAATTCAAAAATGGCTGGACCACCTGCTACTTATGACGTCATATCTCGCAACCATAACAACCAATTCCCACCAAACATTTGTCATATTGTGTCTAAGGGAAATACATACAGCTATCAAAAGCGGCAGGTGCAGATGAAAAACTGTCTTGAAAAAAATTAAGAAGCACTTAATAGGGAGCAGTGCCCACCTTCCCCCCCCCCATTGTACGTCCCAAGGGTAAGTGTATCACTTGAGAAATACTCGACTATTAAGATGACATGAAATCTGAGGTTGTGGAAACGTCAATCAATATCAAGAGCAGCGGTGATTTTTTACACTGAATTTTTAAAACTGTCACCCGAAACAAAAAAAAAATAAAACTACAGAGACTCCTTGTTCAACCGTCTACTTTGCAGTAATACAAGTAGACTGATAGTATCATAACTAGCGCACTTTTCCTTTTCTTTTTTTCCTTTGTTTTCAGTTTTGTCCCAAACGCGCATCGATCTGATGAGCATGCTTGGTGTCTATGTCGTTTTGGGTGTGGGGACAGTTGAAGCATTCCTGGCTCTCATAGCAGAGATCCTCTGGAAGAAAAAAGCGAAAACAAGGGAAAGTACTGATAGAACTAGAAAGCGGTTTGTGAATAAAGTCTTATCTTTATGATAATATACCCAAGTTCGTTATATTAGTATTCTGATACGATTCCAAGGGATTATATTCTGCATACAATTGAGATTTGTCCAAATTTGTCCCCTTATTCCCAGAAGGGACTTGAATACAAGGAAACGAAATTTTAAGCGTTGGTCTTTAAGTGATCTTATTTTAATAACGTTAAATGAACTGAAAGGTTCATGCAAAAGAGAAAGTGTCTTGTATAAGCTACTAAGTTATCGGAACGTGAACTACGTAGTATATAGTCATTCTAGAATAGTTTTGTGTAGCTATATCCCCATATTAGATACCTACATTCTAAACGAATCTAATGTAGCTCTAGGAAAGTACTTTTGTTTTGAGGTACACGCATACAGGAAAAAATAAAGAATTGGAAACGAAATCAGTGCGAATGGCTTCGAAAGATCTCTTCTCAGAAAATAAAGGAATTCATTAACTTTGCCCCCTTGCTGATTATCTCATATTTTGTAAAAGTGAAAGTCTGGTTTAGTCTAGTTTTCGTTGCTCCTACTCAAGAACAAAAAGTACGCTGCCAGTGGACCCGGTCTTGGATTGATTTGGTACCTGTGTCCTTTGATCGACCTTCTCTGTATACGTGTGCCTAATGGTATGCCTCCACTCCTTTCAAAGATGTATTAAGCATTTATTCTAACTCTTATAATCTCTCAACTGGTTGTCATTCATGCCTACTTTGATTTTTTTTAATCTGCTTCAAATTAAGGTAAAGTAATACAAAGCATAGTAATCGCTTTTCAAATTAAAAGGTAATTTTCTATAAATATAAAAGTGTGAAATTGTGTTGGATAGGCAACTAGATCTGTACGTGAGAGTTTCGACCACAAACGGTGGTGCGACTCCTAGGGAAGTAATTTTAAGTGTCTTTAACTTTCCTTCCTTTATTTTGCAGGCCGAAGCGTCGCTCTGGACAGAGTGCCGTTGCCATGGTAACACAGCTGGTAATAAGTCAGCATTAAATAATGGCTTTGATTTATTTTCAGGAAATCGAGTCGTTAGATTATTTCCATCATTTGTCCTAGAAAACTCAGAAAAATACTGGCCCATTGACACTAGACTCGTGACATTTTGACAGAGAGATCTCCTGTAATTCTGTGTTTTGCATTTTAGCATTTAATGAACATGCCCTCTGTCAGATTTCAATTTTTGTTTCCAGGCGGGTCACGCGTGTTCTGAACCATATTCTACCTTTATTATTCTACCTTAATTCTAACGAGCGGTTCCGTAGAAATCAATGCATTTCCACTAAACCATGCAGTCACAATTTTCTGGTTAACTGCGCATGCGTTGCATTTGAGAGGGTTCTCTTTCTGTCCTTTCTCTATCCATACAAACAATCCCAGAAAGGCAGGGTATTTTCTAATAGTATTACCTTTAATACATTGAAAAACACACGTTTTTTTCATAACAAACTGTTTGATTGTTAAGACGGAAAAAACACTTGTACAACCTTCACTGAACAAAATGAAGTGATCGCTGTACAGGCGCCATGTTTGGTTTTCTTAAATTTTGTGTGCGCGCTAATTACGTCAGCAGTACAAATCGTAGACCGCGCGCAAACTGTGTTCAGACACCTTACACAACCGTCGCCGTCGCAGCCTGTATAAGCAAACGCGCGTGATAAAGTTAAGTACAAACATATTCGTTTGAGCTACTGTCACAGAGGTTCCACTGAAATTCGTGGCCCGTCATAACTGATAAAGATCCTGAATTAGCACAATATATATTATAGCTTTATTTTGCCCCTTTTTCAATAACATCCCTACTATATCTGTAATAGGGAATAAGCCCTTCGATCAAAGCAAAGGTGCCCTAGTAGAATTGTAATCTTCTTGTGACGAATTTCCGTCAGAGAATATAACCACGAGTAGCTGATGCTATGTTAATGCAATGCATCTGCATTTTCACCAACGGTTTGTGAATAAAACCCTTTGCACAATTATGTGACGGGTCTAACAACAACATTTGTTTTGTTTTCCTGTCCGTTTTGTTTTATTTATTTAAGTTTTTTAGCTGATGTACGATTTCTTAGGAACACGTAGTAACTGCAGCGTTATAAGGCTTGTTATTAACCTTGAACCAATCAGCTGTACACCGAGGATTGCTCAATAGAGGGCCAGTGGATAATGAAAATATCAAGTTGCAAAAAATATTGAATTTGAAAATCTAAAAAACACAGTTCCTTTGTCAAGATCCCTAGTTACTGTACTGTATCAGTTTAATTTGACGTTGACAAACTGACTTTCATTATTACTTCAATTACACCAACCTGGGCTAACTCTACCAACTAGATTTGAAATTCTTTGATTATTATTTACAAAAATTGACTAGCACTGGGACTGGTAAGTTCAAGTCGTCTGCTTCAGTAAAACTGTTCAGTGTTTTAGGGATTATCCTCAGGTTTGTTGTTAAAAGTCCGGGAATCTCGGATTTTAATTTTACGAAGACACAACAACATTCCAAATGCATATGCAAAAAATTACAGCCTCTCATATTCAAAAATTGAAGTTTTGGTTAATGAATAATTTAGATATATTTCTTTGAACACTTTAGATATCAGTAACCTTCAAGACCCCCCTCGCTGCTCTTTAAAAATTTTCGAGAATTGAAAAGCTTCTGCCATAACGTTTGAATTCTGTAGAAAAGCTCCGATAACATTTTTTATCGCTGGAAACTTTTAAACGAAGAAAAAAGTCTTCGATTCCTAATTTCAGAACGAGAAGATCTACATTATCTATCAGGTATTTATTGAAAGACATTACTATGGTATTTTGTAAACAAATTAATTTAACAAAACAAGTATTACTTTGTACGCTCTTTAATTTTAAGTAAGACGTTTATTTCTTGTGCCAATTCTCTGCACAATAACATATTAACTGAATGGCCTCTTTTAATATGTACTTTTAGTGGTCTTAAATGGACAGAAGACGCGTTTTCGCCACGTTCATATTTCTTGCATTATTCGGCGTGAAGAAGGTGCACATGAAAAATCGAATATTCACTTGCGGTAAGTGAAGCCAAAGTTATATTATCTCGAAATAAGCTCAAATGATCTACATAGCTACCTTATGACGATTTTCATAAACATCAACGTACACTACGCGCTATTTGTCTCAAATTTTTCCTAATCTTTACCGCTTACAATTTATTTTGCGTTTGTTCATGCAGGTGTTGTTAACGAATATTCGGCAGAGTACGATGCGATGAACTTTGCCCTCCACAACACATCTAGTGTGAACAATGTGTCAATAATATTGACCACGTTTAACATGTCAGCAAATATAAATATGTTCAGTCAAGGTAAGATTGGCTTTCACATGACGTTTTGCCTACAACTGTAAATTAGGCATATGTTGATATATTTTCTTTGCTTGTCGGCTATTAGGTTCTGAAAAGCTAAGTGGGCTATGGCTCATTTAATTAATGGAAATTGCAAATTGTTCCTGAAACGAAAGAATGCAATGATTACTATTGCTTCAATAATTCTCTGGTTATGAGACCGATACCCGACGTTTTTTGTTTACGAGCAGATGGATTAGCAGTTTTGTGTGTTGGCCCAACTTGTATGCTTCTCGCTTCGCAGATATTACAGTTTATGGTGCTGTTGTTCGTGCTGTGATTGCTGTATGTGTTGGCCATCGTTGTATTTCCAAAGTGTTAATTTGAATCACTGTATGTGTCTTATTGTTCAGTGCTGTTTATAGTTCTAGAAAGTTATCCAGCGATGGGTTAGCGTCTCTTCGAGCAGGATGAGGAAGGAGTAGGGCGTAATAATGTTCCAATTTCCTTAATGTTACAGATTTCAGTACTGGATCTAAGGATGAGCCAACTGATTTGTAAAATCTAAATGACTGAATGGATTGTGGTCAATATAACGGATCAAACCAAAATAGTTTTCAAACGCTATTTTCCTTTGCAGCTTTGGCGTTTCTTCAACAAAATGTCATTGTTCTTCTTGAGGGAAGCCGCACACAGTCTTCCGCGTGCGCACTCTCTACTGTAACTGGCATACCCCTTATCCGTCTCCATGGAAACAACAGACCATTCTATCAATGTGAGAAAGCTCTTCAGATGTCAGCGGGATACAAAGATTATGCGCAAGCCTCACTTGACATACTGAAGACATTTCAATGGCAAAAAATTGCACTCGTATTCGACAGTAAGACCTCCTTGGCTGATTTTCTGTTGCCCAGTGATTATCTATGACAACGAATTAAGAGCCACACTAATTTTTTATTGCATTTTTCCGTTGTTTGCTTGTTCCTTTATTGTTTCTAGAACCGGGAAATACTCGTACTGAAACTTTCTCCGTTTATGAATGGTTGAATGTTTATGAAATGGGATCGACGATATTTTAAGAAGAGAAATAAAATAGGGAGAATATTTTCCTAGACTCTACCTACATCTATTGAATGTAAATTTGGAAATATGTATAACCTAAATTATACTTGGCCTGGCGTTATAACAAGGGGGATAGAGACAGCCCTGAAATGCCCTCTCCCCAAGCATAGGAATTATGTCACAATACCATATTTTGCATAATTAACGTGTGCAGTGTGTAATATGGTGTGAATTTTGCCTTGATTTTTTCTCACGTCTTTGTGTTAAGATCTAGCTAAAAATCCAGAATAGTGGTATGAAATCGCGAAAATAGGAAATTGTCACTATGACAGAAAATATCATTTATATGAAAAACTGAAGTAATACTATACCTCTAACTTGCTTAAGAAATTGCCAATCTATAGAAAAGTCATCAAATCGCAAGTATCCAAGTACTTATTGGATTATTATTATTATAATTATTATTAATTATCATTGTAATAACTAAAGGTATTTTAATATTTCACTTTAACTTTGTACTGTGTATTTCTTTAGGAAGTCGTTTGCATGAGGCTGGACATTTCCACGTCATTTCTCAGGCATCAAATCTCACTGTGAATATAATTGAGCTTTCTGCAGAGGACGATCTTGAACAGTTCGCTACGCCAATATCGACAGCAATGGCTAAAATAATAAGGCTTGAAGCTGAAGTTATTTTAGTTTACACAAAGAAGGATAACATCGAACTACTGCTTCAACAGGTTATAACAAAAATTTTACGGGTCCTATTCAAGAATTAGACTGCAAGGCTGAATTTTCTATGCGTTAAGAGTCAATGATTGCAAAGCCCAGTAGAGTTGTCGCACAAAGCTGACGAGTAGTCTAATTGTTTTAGTTGTTTTAATTGTTTTTGACAACTAAACGATTGCAACTGGAAGGCAACGACATTTAGATAGCACTTACTCCCACCCCCACAAAACCAACAAACAACAAAACAAAAACTATGAATTCTTACTTTAATTTCTAACGTTTGGTTTTTACCAAGGAAGAAAACGATTATTGAACCAATTATATTGCCGCATTCGTAAATAGAACACAATGAATATCCACCTTCACATTTGTTAATTTGTACTTTTTGTTCATTACTTAATGTACCCTACAATTAAGAACAGTGCAATTAAAGTAACATTTCTTTTCCAAAATTTTTATCCGGCAGACACCTTGTCCACATAGATGGATACTTCAAGGAAAGGTTTGGGCATAAGATAATGAAGTTTATTGAAGGAGCTATGTCACGGTATTTTCATTCATTTTTCTGATCTGACAAAATTACTTTCACATTAAAGAAAACCTCAAAATAATAGTTTCCTTAGATAGAAAAACACAAAGAAGTAATAGTAAACCAAAACTGAACGAGTTTCGACTGAGGGAGATTAAGACAGATTACAAATGTCAAACTTGAAAAAGTTGGCCCAACTTTTTCACGATGTGTTAACCGTGACGTAGCTCCTTCAAGACTCCTTGTTAAAAAGTAGCCTCTAGGGAAACGTGGTATTGTGTTATCAAACAGGGTTTCAGCTAGTTCCGTTCTGTTACATTATATAGCAGGTCCGAAAATTTTACTAAAGTATCCTAAATATTATTTTATTTTTAAATTTTTTCTCAGGTGCCCTTGAACTTAAGCTCTCAGGCAAATAATATTGTTTTAGCAATGAAGCTGCCATACATTAAGAGCTCAGCATCTGAAGAACTGCAAAACTTAGTTCGAATTAATAACAGCGGAAAAACTCAGGTAGCGTTATCACTTCTTTTGACATGGCCTAGTGGTATCTAACAATCTACTCATCTATCTATATTTTATAACTTTCTGTTTTCTTCCACAGGACACCGCTGCGATTGCTTACGATGCAGTTAAAGTTATCCACGAGGCTGTAAACGTGGAATTGTGTTCATCAATTAATGGGTCAGCCATTACTTCAAAAGACAGAGGTGCAATGTTAACTTGTTTGACAAAGGTAAACCGTTTGCGAAGTATCACTACACTATCAAAATTCTAATAAAATTGATCAACTGGCCATAGCTTATCTATTTCCTCTTAGGGTCGCTATTGCACAACACTGACAGGTTTTAACGTAGACCGCTTTCTATACCAAGCAAAACGAATCCACTGAAACGACCTTTTCGATCACTAAAAACTTGTTTCTCGACTACTATTTGCAGTGACTGTATCACAACGTTACGCCGACAACTCCATTTTCAAACTATTTTTTTCTCTTGCATTATACATTAACCCTACAAAATTCAACTTTTCATGTGGTAACGTTGAAATTATTAGACCACTTTAGGGTTTTTAATGGTTTTGATTGCTGTTTGGTCAATTTTGGTGCGTTTAGGAGGTTTCGGGGAAATCAAGAAATCCAAGATGGTCGCAGTTTGAGAGCATGACGCAATGTTAGCGTCAAATTATGTCATCAGCTCATGTTGCAAAACTCAAAGGACGTACTAATTGCCCTGTTCGTTTTCATAGCTTCAATGTTTTAGGAGTTAAGGGTCCGGAGTTTTGCTTCCGATCCATGAAGACCAAAAAATAGCCCTCTCTGAATGTGGTTAAGTTTCTATGCTATGTCTGAAATGTCAAGGCAAATGTTATTAGCCGCCAAAGTAGATAATTAATGTTTGTCTTACCATATATAATGATCATTCTTTGCTATCGGCAGGTCAGTTTGGATGGTGTAACTGGGCCCGTCCAATTTAACGAGGATGGAAAGCGAAGAGAAACTCAACTGGAAATTTTAAATTTACGAAACAATTCCTTTAAAAAGGTATGTAAGCAAGTAATAAGTAGATTAAAAAAATACGAATAGAAAACAAGGGTCTGGAGTGAAAAAGTCTACGAATTACTATTGTTTTCGTTATTAGTCGTTGCTGCTGATTTTACTCTTATTTCTTGTCTTCAGATAGGTACGTGGAATTCAACTAAGCGTGTCGTGATGTTTGACAAATTCTTGCCAAACATGGCAAAACGTTCTCAAGGAGAGACTCTGGAGGGAAGAAAGCTGAGGGTTGTGGTCCAGGAGGTAATGAACACAGACTGTTTTCTTAAAATTGTATTTTACGGAATTCTAAATGTTATTTGAAATAAAGTAATGCTAAAAAGGCGCACTGTGTTACAGGTGCAAGTTCAGCGGCCAAGTGAATTCGATCACGCGTTTTGCTGGTAATGCTATATATACAGGAATCCTGACAAGCAAACATGTAAAAGAAGAAAGCTACCTTAACTATGTGGCTCCACTGTTATGTTGCTCACACTCGCCCATGACAAACTTTGGGTCATATCTTTTCCCGCTTTGACGCGATGGCTATAAAACTTTGAGAAAACTTGCAGCTACCATTTAGCAATAATATAATAAAATTCGATTTTACTAGGGAAAAAGATATTTTTAGCGATATTACAGCAAACGCAGCCCCCAGTTTTTGAATAACATTGCACCCAGTGAAACTTTTTGCTGTTGTATTTTTGCTACATTTCTGGAATGTAACACATACCTTAACCAAGTTTCAGAAAAAACCCACAGTGGAACAGAAATGCAGTGGTGCTTAGGTAATCTAAATGCAGCCCCATAAATTCTCTTAAAATTACCCACGCTTGATGTTCTTTGACAAAACAGTCCATGAGCCTGAATTTATGCGAGAAGCCTTCTCAGTGCATGCCAAATCTGAAGGCAAAGCCGATTGCTAACCGTGCGAACCGTTAAAGAGTGTTCACTTGTTCTGTCAACGCTATATAGGTTGCTCACAAACCTGTGCAAAGAAGCGTTTTCAAATATGTTTCGAAAATTATCCAGAAACTTTGTGTTAAACTCCTTCCACATGAATTCAAAGGTACTGTAACTATGTTGCACCGATGTTTTGCTGCTGTGCAGGATCTTCAGTTGACGACATAGTCGTTGGGATCATAGACCTCTCTGCCTCTAAACTCAGGCGAAACTGACAAACAGTTGTGTTTATGAATACGAAATGAGCACGTGTGGAAGTATTTGTATGCTCCATTTTTCAACCTAAAACGGAGTTGATAAAAATTTATCCGGTATAGTCACTTAACCCATCTTCCCTCCCCTCCTGGGGTCGTCGGCGCGCCAACACTTACGTCCCTCTTATATAGATGCGAATTATTGGAGAATTGTCACAAGTGCTCACTTCGTATTCATAAACAAAACTGTTTGTCAGCTCCCTCTGAGTTTAGATGCGGAGTAGCTTATAATCTCAACGACTATTTTTCCAGTTCAATTAGCCTTGCACAGCAGCAAAAAACGGTACAAAAATATTGCATTGCTTTGAAATTCATGTCGACGAAGTTTGGCAAAAAATTTGATTTTGTGCCAAATTTTGGAAACATATTAACCTGCGATCAGGCTGAATTTTAGCATCGCTCTCATATTTTCTTAGGTTGGTCGCTCGCTAAAATTGGGCCTGATACAATCTCTCACAGGACCTTGTGTCGGCGGCCAAATTTTGGCCGCGGGAATCTCGCAATCTGATTGGCCCTTTAGTAATAGAGCTGTCAAGGGAAGTAAATTGTCTACGAGACTCGCTCACAATTTCGATCCGACCGCCATCGCCAAGGAACAAGTCTGCCGAGGTAAATGTGTCACTCTAAGATACTCTTGTCGTTCTAGGAGAATTGTCATCATTTCTTACTCTCATGAGAATGGCGTTCGGTTTGACGCAAGGTGTCTCTCACTCGGAGCAAAGAAGTACAGCAGCAGTGAAGTATGTATCCCGTTTTATCGCATTTGAAGGCTTTCAGTGCGTTAGTATTGAAAATATAAACAGAGCAGTGGTTGTTTACGCGTTTTACGAAACAAACCAAACAGCAGAGGGACTAGTATCTTTCGCCAAGAGTGATCAACAAGTCAGCCGATATTGGATAATTCGGTAAACTTAACGGTAAACTGATGTTTACCGAGAGCGGTAATCAGCGGGCTGCTGTAATTGTTTTTACCTAAGTAATAAAGACTTTCAGTTTGTTCATTCAGTGTTACTATTCTCGTTTTATTGATCTCTAACATTGATATCAGAGGATCTGACTGGTTTTATAATAATAATAAATGTTCTTCGTTTTAAAATTCGCTGCTGTTTAGAGATAAAATTCGCTGCTAATCTCAAACTAAATTACAAAATACTCGTTTGTTTATAAACGGTTTTATTGATATCTTTATTCTAAAGAATGAAACTGAAGGTATTTCCCTTAATTTCCCAAGGTTTTTTACGCAGAAAATCGGTGACAAATGCGAAGAGAATATTTCCGGATACCACTAGAAACGAGAAAGGATTCAAGCATGCAGCATATTTTGGTACATGTCAACCTCGTCTTGTTCTGAATTTTAATTAAGTTTCAGTTCAGACAGAGCAACCACGTACAATACCGGAGTGGTACCTTTAAAATATAAGCGCTATAGTGCCTAGAAGGTATATCGTAGCCTGTGATTTTCTTATTTTTGCCGACATTTGCCGGACTTTTTGCGAATTGCCGTTATGGGAAAATTGCATACCCAGAATCGTGCAAGCAGAGGAAATTTTGATTGGCTGTTTTTTTCAATGTCAATCAATCAAAAAAGTGGGCGGTAGACGTTCCGTAGAAGAATTGTATCAGGCTCTATTTTTCGTTTCGCCCTTCCCGCCTGAATGTTTCACAGAGCGAAACGAAAATAGAGCCTGGTCGCAGGTTAGAAACATATCGGAAAACGCTACTTTGGAGATTTGGGCAGGTTTTCAAGCATTTTATAACGTTGACAGAACAGGTGAATACTCTTTAACGGTCTGCATGATTGGCAATCGGCCAGGCCCTCAGGTTTGGCAAGCACTGAGAAGGCGTCTCCCCAAAAAAACAGGTTCATGGATTGGTCTGTTAAAGAGCATAAAGCGTAGGAAATTGCAAGAGATTTTTTGGGGCTGCATTTAGATGACCTCAGCACCGCCGCATTTCTGCTCCACCGATTTTCCTGAAACTTGGGTACAGTATGCATTACTTCAATATGAGCAGATTCCAGAAATTTAGCAAAAATACAGCAGCAAAAATTTTCAATTTTATTCAAAAACTGGGGTCCGCTTTTGCTGTAATATAGCTAAAAATATTTTCCCCAGTGAAATCGAATTCTATTATATTATTGCTTAATGATCGCTGCAAGTTTTATTAAAGTTTTGTAGCCATTGCATTACAGTGGAAAAAGTTATGACCAAAAGTTTGCCATGGACGACTGAGCCTAACATTACAGCGGAGCCACCAAAATATGCCCTTCTTTTTTTTGTTCAATTCACGACACCTAGGATACCCCGTTCGTGATGAGGGTAAAGAACAAAGATGGCACTTCAAGATATAGTGGATATTGTATCGATCTGCTGAATGAGTTGGCAAAGAATCTCCATTTTACATATGAGATCTACCCCTCTCCAGACGGGAAGTATGGCGCTAAAACGGAAAATGGAACCTGGAATGGAATGATTGGAGAGTTAGTGAACAAGGTTTGTTACTATGCTCACTTCAGACCGGGGGAGGGGGGCGAAATCTGCCTTTAGCTTTTACAACTTTTTAAATATGCAAGCTACAGCCAACAAACTTGCTGACTTTCCTAAAATTTATCTGGAAACAAATTGGTATAGCGAGTTCTTGTTCATAAAATTAGTCTATACCAGGGCAACCACATTTGACAGAAGGTTGTTTAAAAAATGAGGTTTTAGAAAAAATCAAGAAATCCAAGATAGCAATCCAAGATAGCCACCGTTTGAGAACATGACGTATTCTTACGTCATATGACGTTATCAGCCCATTTTGCGGGCCTCAAAGGAAACATTTTTTACGTATATCGCGCTCTAAAGTTTTCGTTTTTACAGCTTCAATGTTCTCGAAGTTAGTAAAAGGGGCGGAATCCGCTTCCCCCGTCACAGAAGGCCAAAAAATCCCGGACTTTATGATGAAGAGGGTAAAACCTTTCATGGATTATGGCCATGTATTAATTCTCAATTCCCAATGATTGCCTGCTATCTCTGGGATGAATATCTTTGTTTTTAACCAAACTTTATTACGAAAACCTTAACAACACATTCTGACTTCTCTCCAAAGCGTGCTGATATAGCAGTGGCGTCACTGACCATCACTGAAAGCCGCGAGAAGGTGGTGGATTTTACGGTCCCTTATATGTACTATACTAGAGAGGTGCTCACCAAGAAAACATCTTCAAGTGCAACAGTTGATCTCCTACAGTTTGCAAACCCATTCCAAAGTAACGTTTGGGTTGCTACGCTTGCCTGTTTGGTGATTATCTCTGTTGCTGTGTTTGTAATAAACTACTTCAGTCCTTATGGATACAAAGACGAGAATGGTCGAGCAACTTCAGAGGAGTTTAACTTTTTCAATAGTGTGTGGTTTGCATTGGCCTGCATGCTGCAACAAGGAGGTGATAGCACTCCCAAAAGCTTATCTGGTAAGGGCGGATTCCTATCTAACCCTCGGAAGTACAGGTTGGGGGGGTGGATGCCACCCCTCCATAAAGTGTTTCTTCATTTTTTTCGAGAGTATTTTTAATCAGCGCTGCCGTTTTCAGTAGCTGTTACTATATCTCTTAAACACGTTTTTGAGTAAAATCGAAGATGGCGCCCATTTTAGCCGCCATTTTGAATGATGTCACGGGCCTCCAGCAGCGCCACTACCCATAATATATACCTCATCTTGAAAAGCATGTCACAGGCTTTCTATCTAAGGCATAATCTTTCCGAAATATTGCAACACAACAAACCCAAGGGGGTTCCGTCAATCCCCCTCTGTATAATGGTGGTGGTATGAGTTTGCTTGTACGTCCGAGGGATAAAGATGTCAGTTTATGTACTTAATAACACATTGTACTACCTCTTTTCTTATTGGCTGGGAGCCTCCAGATACTTCTGCAAAACAGCGTGCGCTATAGCAACGAGGTATAACTCAGGGAAGGGGACTCCAGAAGAAAATAAATTCAATTATTAAAAACTGGACTAGGTTATTTGGATTTCTAGCATTTTGATTGGGTGAACGGAGCTAGGCTATCAGCTCATATTCCTGCTGCGACCAATTATGGTCAATGAACACTCAACAACAAAGTGAGCTGAATTTTTTTTCCTCGCGAGCAACCCAACGAGAAAAAAATGGACATTCATGACGAGACGGTGCGACAATCATGAAGCAATCTAAACAAGTACTAAACAAACTGCCAAGAAGGAAGGAAGGGCGAAATTTTTTTCGGCTATGACACGCAAAATTGACACTGGTTTACCTGCAATAGTTGTAGCTCTGTGTTCCAACAGGTCCATATGTTCAGATAGAAATCGGATGCCATGTAAACGGAGTTGAATCGCTTTCCCAGTTTCCCAGTTTTCAAGTTCAAATTAGTTCTGCCTTCAGTTCGATCAAACACACACATGATGGCTCCGTTGTGCGAACAGATTACAAACTTGTTCCGTTTCAACTCCAGCAGCTAATATGGTGAACTCGTACAGCTTCAATCCGCTTTGAACGATGATTACAACAATGTTTCAGGAAAAATCAAACACGTACCATATTTCAGAGCCAATAATTAGTAGAGTTTTTTTTCCAAAACTTGTGCCACCTCGTTCACTTTCGAGCAGTTTCATTGATTCATTCAGCTTTGCAATGAAGCGCTGCAACATTTCGCATTCGCAAGATTTTGGCGCCTTTTTCGCTCAGTCATGTGATCGATTATTGTTCCCCTTTTATCTCTTTTCTCGTTTTCTCCCTTTTCTTTCTTGATTTAAAAAAGAATAGTGGTTAAGTTTTTAAAGGGTAACTCCCGCCTAGAAAACACTTTTTCAGGAAAACCTGCCAAATGCTTCCTTAGTCACGTAGGAAACCAAAAAACTGACTCCAGAAGCCTTTTTATCCCTTTATTTTAACGTATAAGTTCGTATTTTGCCGCCCTTGTGGACTTCCGCCACGAACGCTTCGATTTTGATCACGTGGTATGATACGTCACAGGTGTGGAACGAGAAGTATATCACGAACATGGCTGACTCAAACTCAAGCAGCGATAGTTCTTCTGATTCTTCGGATTTCGAAGTCTCTTTAGAAGCTGAAATGTCAGAAAACGAAATAGAACCTTTTTCTGGCATCCACCCGTGGCGTTTTGAGCCTCAGGGGAGGAATAGAGAAGCTAACGAGCGTGAGGAAAGAGCTGAAGCTCCTCGCCGACGCTGTGATCTCGACAGCGAGGACTGGTGAGTCCCTAGAAGTCTTAGAATGTATTTCTGTTTACGATATCGCCCACTAATTCGTTGTTTTGCGAACCGTGAAAGGACTACGACCACTGATGTTAGCGGTTTTAATTAAACGGGATTTTATACGACTTGAATGTGTGTTGAATTTGGTGTTTTGATTCCAATAATTTAAGCTTTATACGTGGCTTCACAGAAACTCACGCAAAGTTTCCGTTCATTTTTAGAGAAAATATAAGCTTAAATGTGTTCTCCTTACGCGATGCTCCGCCATCCACAGACACGGTGTTATTTTTCTACTCCGCTTTCGTTCGCATTTAACGTGATTATGTTATGTTTTTTTTTCCTTTTATATTCAATGAACTTGGGGCCTTCGTGTAACTCGAAGTCTTCGCTTTTCCTTGCCACTCAGCGTAGTCGAACAGTCATCATTCATCTGATTACGTTGGGAAGGAGAATACAGTTAGGAACAGTTCATTATTTACGATTACTGAGTCGAGAGACTAAAACCAGTGATGTGTTACATTTTTATCACCAAGCCCCTGTTACCTTCTGGTGCTATGAATGTGAATTTTCATTTAGTAAACCCAAAACAAACTTATGTCAACATGATTATTGTCATCTCAGTTTGCAACACTTTGAATTGATTCTGGTCAGTTATGAGTCAGGTCAATTTCAGGTGCTCTTTTTTTTGCGAATTTCAAGTGCTTTGATTGGAAGGCAAATTTTTTTCCAAGCCAAAATTTATTTCTCTAACCTGTGACCAGGCTGAATTTTAGCAGCAATTTCATATTCTCTTGAATGTGTGGGTCTCTCATTATTTGTTTCGTTCTTCCTGCAACGGGAGTGGTTTGCAAAGTAAGCAGAACAAAACCATAACAGGTTATATTTTTACTGAGCTCATTGTCTGAATAAAGTAATGATGAAATGCCTCCTAGTTCAGTAAGAGAGTAAGACTTGTTTTGGTTGGCTCATGAGGTGTCTGTGTGGCAACTGCCAAAAGATGTGGCGAGAAGAGGAGAATATCTGCTGCCAAGAGATAGACCCTGTGGTACGCAAAAACTTGGAGGCTGCAGAAGTCGAGCAGCTGGATAATCCCCCAATCTGCATTGTTAACCACCCTGGGTTTCATGCAGTCTGCTTGAATGTTTGGGTCTTGCAGACTGCATGGTTCCAATATAAACAGCAGTATGGAAAAGAAGCTTACGATGGGCCTGAATTTAAAAAGAATCGGCACATTGCATACAGGCAATTAGTAAGGTGGTGTTGGGGATCACTGGGTAAAGAAGTACGAGTGCCGTTACCATCATGTGCAGTGAACTGCATACGTGCACATTTTCAGGACCCTGGAAGGCTTGAGGAAGACCAGATCTACACTGGCTTCCTTTATGCAGATGAATAGCCGGCCCTGCAATATGCTAATATGCTAAGCACTTTTTTCTCTTGAATGATATATATATATATATATATTTGGAAATGTACTTTTAAAGAGCTCTACCATTTTTCCTTTGTCCATCCACCTGATGTTTTTGCTCAACAGAGGCGTTAACACCCATTGGAAGGGGGTCCATTTGGCAGCAGGGGGAACATTGGAGACACTGTTCTTTCTTACTACAAATGGATTCCGGTGCATTTTATGTTACAAGTTAACTGTTACTCTCTCTGGGGTAGTCTGTTCCAGGGGTTCAGATAGTGGATTGAGAGCGAAAACACAGCGAGCGAAAGAGCCGGAAAAGACGAGGGGAGAGTGTCTCCCCTTGTTTTTTCCCACTCTTTTGCTCGCTACATTTTTCACTCTTGCTCCACTACATGAACACCTGGAACAAGCTATCTTTGGGGTTACTAAGGAAACAAACTGTAAGCTTGAGGAGTCGTGGACAATTTCCAGACGTTACATTTTTGATAATGCTCAATGTAAAGTTATTTTAAGCAATTAATTAGTTGAGGTTTCCAGCTTTTCTAACTTTTGCAGACCTCCTACTGTTCTGTTACTAATCTTAGTCTAATGTAAGATTTGCTTTGTCATTCTGAAAAACACAAAAGTGGCAAGCAAAAATTCATGTGAACAAAGTTGTTGATAACTAGACAACTTGACTCATCTGTTATTTTTCTATAAAAACAAAACTTAATTCCCTCTATAAGGATTTACCAAATACTATACAACATTTTCTGCTTCAGAATAACAAGTATAATAATTATTAATACTTAAGGCAATTCATTGTTGTATACTGTGCATGTGCTGTTCTGGTAGGCAAATCTACATGAAGCCCAGTGCCAAATTCAGGGATCTCATAAGAATAGAGCCCACACTGGAAGTGTGGAACTCGGAGTGGACTCGGGGGGTACCCATCGCTTCTACACCTAATACCAAATCTAGTTAACTAGACTTGAGCGGGCGTATCGGCTGACAAAGTTCTGTATGGCTTCATCTTCATCTGGCCTTTGGAAAGAGGCAGCAAGGGGTGGTGGAATGTTAACTTGTAAATTTCCTTTGTACTCTTTCAATGCCCTTGGATTGTTGTCGTAGCTTGAAAATAGTTGATCAATTGCTTCAGAGCAATAACCTAGTGAGTAAGACACGTTACGTCATTATAATGGGTGTGAAGGAGGGGGCATTTAGAACATGTTTGACATACATACAGACATACAGGGTAACACACGAAAAATAAATTTTCCCATCAATCAACAAAAAACATCAGTTAGTTGAAGCAAGGGTTGAAGACTGTTTCAAACAATGACTTCGTAATGTTTTCTATGAACCTACCGTAGGTTGGTTTTGTTTTTATTTCTCGCACGGTGTGCCCTCCCTGTTTTGCCTTCGGAAACTGCAGGGAATACCTAGGCCTTCCATCAACTGTTACTGCTTGCAGCCTGTCTGCATTTTCGTTGTAGTGTAATGCAGACAAGCACAATCTGAAATTTGAGACAAGATCAGTGAATTCTATAAGATGTATATAAAACTCCCGAGATTAAATGAGGAAGGGTACAGTGTAGTGGAAATTCAACATACCTTGTATACATTCCCCAGTAAGAGAAGGCAGTGTGCTTAGGAACAAATTGAATGTCTAAGCTATGTTTGGCCTCCAGTGTTGAAGTTTGGTACTTCGGGGACAGTTGACAGACGTCCTTTAGTAGCTGGGGTTTTAGTAAAAGTTCCTCCAGTTTCACAGCGGCAGTGGACCCTGGCGAAAAAAAACGTAAATCGTTATACGCTGCTTTCTGGAAGCCTACTGGGTTCACATTGTCTCAAACTAAGAAGTAAGAGTCTTTGCCTGCTCTTACAGCATTGCAAGTGCTTGTTTCCCCACTGAACATTTATACAATAATTTTTCCTTCAGTTCGATGTAAGCGCCTAGAACAAGTATGTGTTTGGTACCTGGTTCCAGCCAAAGACGATTTCTGGAATCCCCCTCTAGCTCGCCATGTCCACACTCAGGATAGAGCTGGCTGCTACCGTTTTCGTGGATATTTTGTATGTGGAAGGGTAGAATCTTCCAATTTTCTTGGATCAGTTGCCCATCACCATCCGGGGTAGTTGCTGCGCACCAGTACATGTGATTGGAGATCGATTGGCGCCACTTGCCCACATCTTCACATTCCTTTCTCTTAGCGAGCTTGTCAATTTTTTTGCACAACCCTGTAAGAGACCATTGTTGCAAACGATCGTAGAAGATGGCAATTTATAATGCTGATCACCGGTTTATACCAGCTGTTCCTCTGTGTTCAGCTGATCAGTATTTTAGCAGGATAAATAAAGACATTATCATCATCATCATCATTTTTATTATTATTATTATTATTATTATTATTATTGTTATTATTATTATTACCAACCTCCCAAGTGGTTACGAACGTTTTGTGTTTTGTGTAGCAATTGTGTTTGTAAAACCTCGACAATTATATGCATACAGTGTTTCTTATGTGTGCCTAATAATTATTATGCATTCTTACCCTTTGAGACATGCCAGATATCAAAGTAATGTGCCGTTCCTGGTAAACTTCTTTTAATCCAAGCAGTGTTTTGCTTGTGTCTGTCTGTAATTAGCTGAGCAATAGTAAGGCCTGCATCGGTCAACACCTTGACGGCTCTCACCAGTCCCTCGTGTTCCATCCATGCACTATTTCTCACTTCATTACTCTGAGAATGTGAACAGGTGTACAGCTTAGTACATGTTAAAGAAACAAAGGCGCGATTTGTTTGTAGGTATAAAGCATTTTGCAGGATAATTATGTCACTGAGCGGAAACAAACACTTTACCATATCATCCAGTTATCGTATTTGGTGTACTGTAGAACTCTAGCTAGACACACCACTGGTGTGGGTTAACGTTTTTAACTCTGAGAGTACTGTACAAACCTGGACTAGCTGGAAGTCCACCACTCTGTTTATCTCTTGTTCAATCAATGTGAATGAACCATACTTTGCGCAGTAACCAGGAGAGTCACATCTTCCATCACCGGCAAGGGCTACGCCATTTTCCTTTTCGCCAAGTTTGCTGAGAAGTTGCTCCTGATGATCCTTCCACTGTTTGATGATAACAGGGCTGACATACGACGACACGTGGCGGTAGAACGTGCTCTCTGATATGCATGCCACATTCATGATTTTAAACATTCTGAGAGACTTCGCTGCACATGATCCTGTGACAATAAAAAACGGGCATGAACAGGCGATAACTCTTAGCAAAACATTTTGCTTTTCCTAACGTCGTAGGTTTTCAATTGCAGTGTTTGTGTGTCGGGTTCTAGTGTGCCAATCTTTAAACACAGAGTCAGTTGTTATAGTTCTTCGTATGTATGCCAATGTGCAAATAATCGCAAAAACTTGACGTGCTTTACAAAAGATTTGTCGAGGTCGCTCAAGAGAGACAGCGGTTTTCGACCAGTTGGCCGGCCTTTTTTTAGCTCTATTGCATGAATAGAAGAGATCATGAAACAGTTACCTGATAATAGAATAGAAGCGGACAGCAGAAGGTTTCCAACCGCCATTTTGCGCCCAACAAACGGCTGACTAAACCACATCTGAGAGAACGCACAAGACTCGTCTGTGCACCTGTGACTTACTTTAACCAAGGTTCCCAATACTTCAACTATTTCAGCGTCAGCAGGGCTTGCGCATATAGGACAGGACGCAAACAAGCTCATTAGGCGGCTTTCCGAGACAATGAACTTTCTCTCCTCGTGGCTTTTCACAGCCTTAATTTTTACCGAGAGCCTGTGTGGATAATGTAAAACAGAAGTTATTTTTTCTTTTCAACTTGAAGAAGTAATGGTTAAAGTTGGGTAAGTATGTAGCATATCAATTATCCACCTTTTAACTTCACCATCCATCGATTCCTCCTCGTCCTCCGAGTCTTGATAGGGATTATAGTCCTCGTCGTCGACATCGGCATCTTCAAATGGCTCCTCTTCGGGCAAGTTTTCTGTTGGTGTTTCTTTATTTTCATCTTGGAAGCTTTCCTTTGAAGTTGGAAGTAATCTTAACGGGACGAGATTTGCAACGTTGCACTGTATTTCACAATCAACAAATGTTTTGCTTTTCGGACAGACTTGAGTGCCTATGAGAGATCAATTTTTATACAAAGAGAAATGTCAATCCCTTACCTATTTCACTGAATTGAAAACACGAAGTTGTACCTTTACTACGATAGCTAGGACGTCTGTAACTCAACTGAGTGCCCTTGTTGATTTAGTTGCCGGGGACTTTACGCCAAGGTCATCAGTGGGGCAAGCTTCTCCCTCCACAATCAGTTCCGATGAACTTGAACAGCATGCAGAGTCCTGTGTGCCCTGACTTGTGGATGGCCCTGGGTCTACTACCCCTGTTTCCTCCTGGACACGCTCAAATTCGTTTACAAGCTTTAAAAAACCAAAAACGGATAAAAATCATTAACGCGACTTGTTGAACTCTGCTCCAGAATTGAAAACGAATATGCGGTCGGGTCACGCGTTATATATAGATAAAAATGTTATATACATATTAGATATGAATTTAAAAGATGGTACATACCCGGCTTGCAGTTAACTTAGCTAAGGCTCTGCTCGGTCTCTTTGGTGTGGTAGAGTACTCTACAAAGGAGGCCACCTCGCTCGTTTCGCTAGAAGAAGGGTCTTTCCGTTTTACTCCACGTGCGCTATCAAGCTGCTCTGGTGTTGGAGTAACTTGTCTCGAGGGAATGGCATCTGTTTTTAAAACTAGCTTTGTCGCAAAGCCAGCTAGTTTTAAGCCGTAGTTTGTGTAATCATCTGGCGTAAAATGGTCACTGCAAATGTGTCCAGAACCTGGTTTCCACGTTTTAGGGTCCCTTTTCTGGCGGACAAAAGAAATCCATTGCCGGCGAATCCTTTCATCTTTAGGGAATCGGTGAAGGCTGACCCCATCATCGTTAGTCTTATTGCAAAACATCAGAGCGCAGCGCTTCCCTGGTTCACTTTTCTTTTCTTCTGAATCCTTGTTTCTAGTGCTGTTCACTTCGTTATTCTCCATAGCTCAAAAATATTTTTGCCGGCTGGGAATCAATCGGGCTCGAATATTAGACGGTCAAATTAATATGCTCTGACACGCGATAATCTGAACCGATGACTTGTGCAAACTTGTGTAACGCTCTTCTGGACAACACAGCTTTCATGGACAAATTTCAGAGGATAACACACGCCACAAGACAATCAGAACCTTAACAAATCGTAAAGGGTAATAATTCCTGATCGCTCAAGTTAGGCTACGTGTTACTGTCAAATGTTTTATGTTCCTTTTTGCCGTAATCTTTTTTTCAAGACATTAATGTTTCTTTTAATGAGTATGCTAGCTTTTATCGCGGTTAATTCAGCGGATGTCTTTACCCACGCACAATTTAGTTAACAAAGAAAGCCACTATACTTTGTTTCGTTCGCAAATCCCATTTATTTATTTATTACGATTATCAACACGGTATAGACTTCACCTAATCTTTTTCGTTCGCGAGTAGACTTGCCACCATCATATGATCGTCTTTACACACGTGTGACGTCATCAAGCCACTTGACCCGCAAACCGAGCTTTTTCAAAATGGCGGCCAAACGGCACAAAACAAAAATCCGTAAAAAATTCAATTTTCAAAGTTTGATCGTTATTCCTTCAAAAAACCTTCTCTTTTCTTAGGAGGAACGTGTAGGAATCATAAAAAATTGGACCAATTTTGGTGCGAGTTACCCTTTAATAAAACAATTATACTACTCGGGCTTGCTGGATATCAAATGATTATAACCAGCTCGGCGCTACGCACCTCGTTGGCTATCTATCATTCGATATCCAGCGCGCCCTCGTAGAACAATTGTTAAGTATTTAAAATTTTAATGCCAGTTAATTTTAATTTTCCTCAGGTCGTATTCTCACCGGATGTTATTGGTTCTGCATTCTTATCTGGGTCTCATCATACACTGCCAACCTGGCAGCTTTCTTCACCGTAAAAAATGAAGAGCAACCCATCAACAACCTCGATGATGTCTTGAAGTCCTCTTATAAAGTAGCACTTGTATCATCAGGAAGTATTTACGAGTTTTTCAAGTCGAGTCAGTATGAAAAATACATGAAGATTTGGAACAGGGTTCAGGCAGATGGCACCTTAGTTGAGAACACTGCGCAAGCTATTCAGTTGGTCCGAGAAAAGGAAGAGATGGTGTTTATTTATGACGGACCGACCCTCCAACATATTGTCAACAAGCTACCTTGTGATCTAACAACGGGTAAATACTGAAAAATATGGCGAACTGATATAAACCTGCACTCGGTAATAAAGGCGTTTGGAGGCGGGGTCGTTATAAAGAATGTCGATGGAATAACCGAAACTCTGCCATAATAATAAAATACGTGGCACCTTCCCTTGGTTGATAGAATAATAATAATAATAATAATAATAATAATAATAATAATAATGACTTTAATAAAGAATCCACAAACTGGCTCTTTGCCTGTACAAGATATTTTTTGAATATTGCCATTTTGCTTTCATAATTACAGGCAGACAGACAGCACGGATTACGTGCTATTTATCTCTACGCAATTCTTTGCCCATCGAAAGGCAAATCAAAACTCTTGTTCATAAGCTACTGAATTATTAAAATAATAACAAAAAACGATCCAGTTTTTTAAATGTCAGCAGCCTCCCACCCTATTCCCCAGTAGGCGCGTTCACCCGTGCCCAGAGAGTGGTGGACGGAAAACAACGAAACGGCTGAAACTTCAGCCTTATCTTAGTCTGCTTCTCCTCTTTCATTTTCTAGTGCCAGGATTAACCTCAGCCAATGGACTTGCATTCGCTTTCCAAACAAATCACCCAGATATTACTGCTATGACACTGGGACTTCTGCATCTACACGAGAATGACTTCCTTGACAATCTGAAGCGGAAATGGTGGGAAAATACAAATGAATGTCCTCAGAAAAAAGAATCAAGTAAGCAAGAACACTTAATTCTTTGGATTGTTTTACTTTACACTGTCCCTTGATTTCACTTACTCTTTATTTTATCAAGAGAAATAGAAAAAAGTATGCTATAAGTTGTTTTTTAGCCGGCAGACGCTGACGAAATATGATGCATCGAACTTTACAATTTAGAGTTTACAGACGATTATTTGAAAAATAAGTGTGCTAAGAATATCGTTAAGCTTAAGTTAGTTTTTTTTTACTTGGAAAACGCTGCACTCGTCTTTGTTTTGCTGGTCTGACTCACAGAAAAAAAGCGTTGTTTTCCTACTTTCTCCTACGCAAAGGGTGATGTGCACTCTTGAGGGCAATTTTGGATTATGACGCTTTTTTTTCAGTTCCTGGTTGTTCAAAGCACGGGTATTAATGAGCATCAGTTTGAATAAAAATAATATCGTGGACACTTGAAATTTATTTTCGTTCTGCATTGGAGATGAGAATAAACAAGAGAAGAAGAAACCTGGATCAAGCCTTAACCCAGTATTAGTATCGAATGGCTTTTGGGTTATATAGTGTATAAACCACTACTTAAGCATAGTATCCAAGCAAGTTGTTTTAATCGTTTTCTTTTCAGCTTTGACTCGAAAAAGCATCGATCTAATGAGCATGCTTGGTGTGTATGTTGTGATGGGTTCGGGGATAGTTGTCGCATTCCTAGCTCTGGTTGTAGAAATACTGTGGACAAGAAGAGCGAAGCTACGGCTTATCAACGTGACTCGAAGGTTTGTGACTACAGCACATTCTACACGAATAGTGAATGTTACCAGGGCTGATCCTTCACCATTTACAAAGCAAGCCATTAAATGATATGCACGTTTTTTAAAGCTTTTTTCTCAGCTCTCTCACCCTTATTTGAAATTTCTTGAATTCCATTCCACCTTAAAATAGCTCCGCTTTCCTCTATCATCTTGATTTTGCTTTCCTCTGTCATCTTAAATTTAGAGCTAAGGACAACTAGGAAATCTCTGACTGAGACTTCAAAATGCCTGTTTTGTTGTTTAACCAGTGTAGTCGATACAATGTATTGTTCCTTAAAGGCTGGTCTCTGAGTGGCTGTCATGTCGATTGCCTAGCTTGATTCTCCTCCGGCTGTAAACGGGCAACAGTCACAATTCTAATCTCGCTTTGGTGACCGGTTAGAAAAAAGAAAGCCTGTAATAGCGGGGGATTTTAAAAATTCTTTAATTTAACAAATCGACTCTATTTTTTCATGGTCTACACTCTTATAGTTCATAAAAAAGACGTCATAAAATGTCCAAAACTCAAGTGAAACAACGAGCCGCAGGCTCATTTTCATTTCTTCTGGTAGAGACGGATTGATTCTCGTCATTCAAAAACTTTCGCTGTCGGACTATCACAAATAATCTTTTCTATTTGCCTTGTAGTCGATTTCCGAGAAGTTCAGCCATTGCCAATTATTTAACAGTTACAATTTACGGATAACCAATTTTGCCCGCACTGACTAGTTTAAGTATTGTTGTAGTTCTATGGTTTAAATTTTAGGAACTGGCAGGGCACAACAGCTTTAGCTAAATTTATCCACGGGCCCAGACGAGATTGCGTGACATATGACGTCCGTTTTTATGGTCATCAGCGATTAACACAGTTCTTGTTAAAAACAAAAAAATTCGCAGGGATTTTTACAATGTCTTCCAATCGCGTCAGGAGGCCACTGGTCTTTCTGAGTGAGACTTGTATTAAGTAGCTTTGACATTATTGTTGTTTTCTTTTGTTTTAAATTCTTTATCTTTAGGTCAAAGACAAAGATTCGCTCAGTACAAGTTCATCCAGTAACAGAATGATTGATTTGCATTCAACAACTTTGACGCGTTTACAGATGCCTGCTAACTAAAGCATCACAAATGCACGCTTGACGTCATCACCCCATGCCTCAATCTCCGGACCCGCGTATACAATAACTGACTATGCGAAGCTTGAAAAGAAGAAAGGGAGGATGAAAGGAGAGAGCGAATTTCCCATACATGGGCCTCTTCCGATGAAAATTATTTGAAAACTATTTTTGTGTCATACTGCGTGTTTTTTTAAGGACGACACCTCATTGGTCAGTTAGAATGAAGTCATGTAATTTTAGATTGTTGACATGGGAACAACAGATAAAAATAACCTTCGCAGCATGGGTGCGAACCAATAATAAATTTCAAATAATTATCATGAAGCACGGGGATTCACTCCCTTACTTCATCCTCTTTTGAAAGGAGAGTACAAATGGAAACAAACCCTCACTAAAGAAAATAATTTAGAACTACATATACGAGAACATTACCACCCGGGTAACAATTGATAGCATCACAGTTCTAAACCATTCGATAACCGACATCGCAAGTTACCAGCTGCCACTGAGTAGTGAAATAGCTCTTTATGTGGCTGAGATGGGAACTTGTCAAAAATTTGATAAAAATAGGGGTAACGTTGATTTTGTTTACTCATTTAAAACATCGCCCTCTAAGATTTCTTTTAAAGGCCAATACCCGGTTTTTTGCTCGCCCTAAGGCGATCAAGAAACCTCTGCTTTTAGGACAAAAGACCAAGAAATACGGGCAACATTTTCATGCAATTTGTCTTGCAACTAACGTTGCATTTGTAGGTTGAGATTGTTTGTTGCACATATTACGGCTTCCTCATGCAACAATTTTTCATGTTGCATATCGCTTCTACCTTTTCCAACATGAAGATTTGTTGTCAATGAGAGCAGCAATCTCAACTTGCAACGAAGCATTACTCGTATTACTTGATCATAAACGTTTAGATTTTTTGACATTTTCTCATTTTATTTTTACTTTTCAAGGCGATACATCAGTTTTATTTATTAATGCTTCTTAATTCTCTTCCGCTTTAGAACTCGCATCGTAAAGCACCAAAAGCAATATCATAAGTGAATCTGACGATACGTTTTAATAATGAATGTTGCTTGAGACAAGTTAATGGCTTTCATTAACGGCTTCCTAATGACGCTATTACCAATATGAGGTGTTCATTTAGGCTTCTACCTTCTGCATCCTAGCTTGTATTTCAATTTTAGCCTTGTCCACTCGTATCGTTTTCAAACGGAGATTCGTTTACGCGTTTTGACCTGCCGACTAGAGGTGTATGCTGTATGAAAGCGATCGAAAACGCTCCAAAACTGGAGATTTTCCAAGACCACCGTCTAAAATGGGTTTGTTAGAAAAAGTAGATTCATCTTATTTGTAAACAACAAAAATAAAAAAAAATCGAAGACGCTTGTATGACTTGGCCTCCCGTCCTCAAGTAAACGACCGAAAACAGCAAAGCGATGACGTAACAACTAATCGTAACAAGTAACTACAAAGCAACGCCAGTTCGATCGTTTTCAATGGCGTGAGAGTGGAGGGAGAAAGTGAATGAAAACACTTCAAAAAATCTTCATGTTCACCGCTGACTTACAGAAAAAGAACCACTCAAACAGGTAATTTCATGGAGTAAGAGAGCTGCCCGTGTCACTGGATCACGGACTTTTGCGGAACTTAATCAGGCAACCCATGTTATTGTCCGCAATGTCCAGAATGAATCCTTTCCTGAAGACGTCAATGAATTAAAGGAAGTCAAGAAATCAAGCAAGCTAGCAAACCTGAGACCAGTGTTACCAGATGGAATTTTGCGAGTGGGCGGTTGCAGGAAGCGGCAGCACTGTCCTGGGATGATTCTGCCAAAGGGCCATCATGTCAGCCAATTGCTTGTTCGCCACTATCACGATAGTGCTGCTCATAGTGGAAGGGAGCAAACGTTGTGTGAGCTGAGAAGAATGTTTTGAATTGTTGCTGAGAGAAGTCTAGTAAAAGGAACGATAAGGAATTGTGTGAAATGCCGAAGACTGAATTCCAAACCAGAAGAGCAGGTCATGGGACAGTTGCCCAGTGCAAGGTTAAGAGCGTACCATCCTGCATTTACCCTCACAGGTGTTGGCCACTAACAGTTAAGTGGGGCTGCAGAACCGCAAAGAGATGGGGATGTCTATTTATGTGCCTCACAACTCGTGCTGTTTACCTTGAAGCGACTCCATCGCTAGAGGCAGATGATTTTATCACGATCCTTCGGCAGTTTATCAGTAGAAGACGACCGCCTCAAGAAATTTGGTCTGATCGAGGGACTAACTTTATTGGAGCCAACAGAGAGTTAAAAGAGTTAAAGGAACCCATTACGGAGTGGAATGAAGAAAAGATTAATCGACAGCTGCAGCAAAAGGGCATCAAGTGCGTCTTGCAACCACCTGCTTCACCTCATATGTCCGGAGTATGGGAACGGCTAGTGCAAACTACAAAGAAGCATTTGAAGAACGTTGTTGGAGATGGGCTTCTTAATGATCTTGAGCTGAGAACATTGCTTGCTGAATTTGAGTCGATTGTCAATAACCTCCCAATAACTGCTGTTGCAGATGATCCTGTAGATTTCTCAGCCTTGACACCGAATCACGTCTTGTTGCAGACATCTACGCAACTTCCGCCTGGAGTATTTGTGAGCGAGGACAAGATTTCCCGAAGGCGATGGAGGAAAGTGCAGTTCCTTGTGGATCACTATTGGAAGAGATTGATACGAGAGCATCTACCGGCTCTCCAAAGAAGACTAAAATGGGTTAAGTCGAAAAGAAATGTGCAGCCTGGCGATTTAGTATTTATTGCGGAGGATAACTTGGTTCGCAACAGATGGCCATTTGGCCGTACGTTTGTGGTGGAAGTGTTCACCAGACAAGAGGGAGGTGTGCGTTCGGCCAGGATCAAGACAGCTGATGGAGTGTTTCACCGCCCCATTATCAAGATATGCCTCCTGGAGGAAGGTAGTGATGACAAGTAACCAATGACTGTGCAGCAGCATAAGGGACGTTATTGAACTCAAAGACACTAAAACTAAGTTAAACGAACTGCATAGTTACAGCCCGTTTGTGGGGCCGCTATGTCGTGTCTTTTCTCCGGTTTTCTAATTGCTATAATTTATTTTCATTGTTTTTGCCCCCTGCGTTGTGCAAGGTATTTCGTGAGTTCACCCACGAAATTTTAAGTTGCTGTTCTCTCCGTTTTCATGGCTTTCCTGTGTCTTGTATCCTTTCGTTATGTGATGTATTCCGTTGCAGTGGCACGGGAGACAAGGTTATGCTATATTCCGCTTGATGAATCAAGTGCTGAATGAGCTGGTGCAATTAAATGGATTCAACTGGAAATTCGGGCTGTTCGTGTTTATCCCACGTGCGCGAGATTGGTTCGACTTGTTCGTTCGATTTACTCCTCAGTTACAGAAAGTGCATCCGGGTTCATCAGAAAGAAATCAAGCAACAGTGAATTTCAGCCTTCTTCTGTCTCCATGTAAATCAGGAAGAATCAGGATTTAAACCCTCCAGGCGTCGATAAGATCTAAGTTTTCATAAAAACTGTTAATAACTTCCAATGATTTTTTGTGAGTTCTAGCAAGGCCACCCTTTTAATCTTTTTCAACATCTAAAATTAAATTGAAATCGCCGCCTTTTATGTCCTCCTCACACATGAAATCCACCAAATGACTAAAAACCGAGGTAAAGAAATTTGGATCACCATTGTTAATGGAGCGTAAATGTTTGCCAGCGTTAATTTTTTTCTCGTTTACAGTCAAGTCACATATGATAAAACGTCCCTCGGGATCGGAAAAGGTTCTAGAGATTTGAAAGGTGAAGTTATAGTTAAAAAAGTATGGCAACACCTGCCTTTTTACTGGTACAGCAGCTGAATAAAGCTTGATAGCCCCATTCGGCTCGCCAATCATTCTTATTGTTTTCTGCACAATGCATTTCTTGAATAAAATATATTGAATATTTTTTTTGCTCGAAGCCAGTTGAAAATTTCTCGCCACTTGACTTGGTCTCCCAGACCTCAACATTAGTGATCTTATTTTAAGATCCATTTTGGACATGGGCTTCTACTTACTACTTGGATATGGTCTTCTACTTAATTCTTGACACATGGGAGGAACCACACCACCACCGCACCCCTTAGTATGTGGACAGGCGAAAACGGAGACATTTGGAAACGCTAACCTCTTTTTTGATAGAGGAAAAAACATAAAAAGTATTTTCCACGTTTTCAGCCAACTGAAAACGGACACTTGAAAACGCATTAGTTAAACTTCACCGATAAAAAAAAACAAAAGAGAAATGGAGTGATGCTTGATTTATAACTAGTTATTTTAAAACATATTTTGAACTCAAAACAAGTTGTTTTCTTTACCAATCGTCCGCACAAATACTCGAAGACCAAACATTTAAGGGCGTGGTGATTTCTTGATTAATTAGATTAATTGGTGTTTACTGTGTGTGGGATTGTGTCTCACAAGGGACGCAGACGACTTGAAGTAGTTTAAAGTTATATGCTGATTTGGTGACAATTCTGTGATCTTCTCCTCCTTCCTCAACCTGCCATAGTGCAGATGCAATTTTCTTCTTACTAATTTCTCAGATTCTCCTACTCCATTTATTATTTTGAGTATATCAGTTCGTGGATAAATGAACGTCATTCGTGGATAGTGTCCGCACTCTGAACTGAGAACTCCTTTGTGTGTTATTTCCAGAATTTACAGCTATGTGCGTGAATCAAAGCCCGCTAAGATTCTTCCTTTTTGTATCCAAAAGGCTACTCAATTTGTGGACGGACTTCTATTGAACGAATGTTTGGCCTACAAACATAAAAAAGAAAAAGTTGAAAAATAACCTTATTACTTTCTATAGTGTAATTTTCATGGGTGGTTCTCTCGCTTATGCTCTCGATATTCACCAAACAAATGTTTAGATTAAACCTCATATTGGGTCCCATGTCAAGGGGAATCGAAAGTGCATCTTATTGTTTACTTGGCAACATGGCGTATACTAACCGACAATTATCTCAACAGCCTTCATTGAAAAAACCATCAAAAACAAAGAAACAAACAAGACCAAACATGACATTGCTCCCTGCCAAAGCTACTTGGGTAAATGAAATTAATTTACACGACTTTCTGTTTTTAACCACACAGTTCAGTCCCTGTACACTCATAAACTCATTCCTTTAAATGAAATCTGGAACAAGATAAAAATCTTTCTGTAATGAGTAAAATTTTATCCAGCCACGAACCTTTGCTTCGTGTTGATTAATTTCAGCTTCTCTCTTCTTTTCCACATGATTTCTGCAATTAGCACCAAGAACGCTACTAACATTCCCATACCCATTACGACATACACACCGAGCATGCTCTTGAGATCAATGTGCTTCCGAGACAACACTGCAAGGAAAGAAGAAGATGGTCCTTTTAAATCAAAGAATAAGAAGAAACCTTTTGTGTTAGAAGGCTCACTCAAATGTGTTGATAAATATGTCGTTTGTGTTCTGGATATAAAAGCATAACCTCTGTCAGAGCGCTTACCCTTTTATGCAAAGAAAACCATGAGATGACGATATTAGTAGTTTTGTGACTAAACGAATGTTCACCGACTTTTCTTGTGACTCGCATCTGGTTGATAGCCATATAATCGATCTGTTAACATTAATGACGGTTGGTCTGCAAATTTTGGTGTTTTTGTCTGCCCTAAAATCTGCTTTGAAGACAATGTGTAACGGTATTGACTCGTAGGGAGAAATATTCACTCACTTGTTTCTCGCTCTTCGTTGCACACATTCGTAGTTTCCCACCATTTTCGCCTCAGGTCTTCAAGGAAACCCTTTTCGTGCAGATTTAAAATGGCCAATGAAAATTCCTTTACGTACGGATCGTTTGCCTGAAAAGCGAGACCGAGTCCCTTGGCCGTGCTTAACCCTGGGACTGAAAAGGAAAACAATCAGGAACTGTAAGTTGAGCTTACTAATAGGTATGTCGTCATTCTTTTATCACGCGTCTTTGGCGCAAACTTGCTGAAAACTTATATCAGCCTTGCAATTTTATAAATAAAATAAATTTGTAGTGAAAGTGCCCTTTCTTAATTGAAGTGTAAATTCGAATGGCGAAAAGAGTACGTTGGATATTGAACGATATATTCCCACCAAAAACATTAAATATTTACAATCGTTTTTGTGGCTGTGTGGCAAACCGGTTGCCAAATTACAATCAGCATTACAAACGCTTAAAAATTTTGACTTTTAAGCTTAAGCATGATAGGAAGGATTTTACACTGCATGCTTCCTTTAGTTTTTGGGTTAATACATATCTAATGCAATAATATCTAATGCAATACGAAGGTGTCCTAAATGAATGACCAATAAAGTAAAACTCAAGAAGCAACATAGGATTACGTGGACCACTATCAGATTTGCACTTTCCGCATCCACAAGCAGTACTTATGGGAGGTACAATTCAAAATCCACTTTTGCTGGCTTTTGTTGCCTTAAAGGAAGGCAAACTGGGGTTGTTTTTTCGAATTGAACCGTTGAATAATCACGAGCCAAATCAGGGGCTAATAGGCTCAGGCCTTCGATTCCACCCGGGGTATTTGTGAGAGCCCCTGAGCTAAGTGAAAGTCTAACTGTCTGTATAACTGTACCTCTACAGTTGGAACATTTTCAACCTTTTTTACCTGTTGTGAGGTCGCAGGGCTTTTGGTTGGCAGCATGTTTGACAATCGGTCCGTCATAAATGAACACAAACTCGTCTTTCTCTCGTACCCATTTAACACCTTGAGCTGTGTTTTTGACTGAGCTGTTATCGGCTTGCAACCTGTGCCAAATCTTTCTGTGTGTTTCATACTGGCTCGTCTGGAAGAAATCATAAGGACTTGATGATTTTACTACTGCTACTTTATAATTTGATCTCAGGATGTCATCAAGGTTATTGATTGGAGATTCCACGTTCTTGACGGTGAAGAAAGCGGCTAGATTAGCCGTGTACGTTGACACCCAGATAAGAATACAGAACCAGTAACAGCCAGTGAGAATACGACCTGAAAAAATGACATAATTAGTCATTTAACTTCTTAATGATAAAACAAACGCTTTAAACAGAAATGGTTGCGCAACACAACCCTGCGGAATTACCAGTACCATACACAAGCGCACAGGTACAGCCATATCACCGGGCAGTTGCAGCCATGAACAGCTGTTTTGTCCTTGTTAGGACTCATCAGCATGGTATGGCCAGCCTTAAGTGTCTCACAACAGATTGTCCACCCCGCCGTTTACTGCTGAGGCAAGCACAGAAGCACTCCTTTAAGCACCAGCTCCACACTGTCAATGCCATGCTTATGAGTCCTAACAAGGATGCTAACCATGGCTGCCACTTCCCGGGTGATATGGCCGTGCGCATGCGTGAAGTACTGGTCATACGGCGAAGTTTTGTTGTGTGACCATTGCTTTCAGATGGCTTGTTCTTAGTTATAACTATGGCAAACAAGCAAAGAAACTAAATATTAGATCAAAAGCTTATACTGTAACCATGTACGTTTGCTAGGCTGGACCTACGTACGACCTCCTACTAGTATTTAAAAGAGGTCATGGGCTGAGTTAAGAAACAGTTAAACCGAACCTCCCCAAGTAAATAACCTTGAGTTCACATTCAGATATCTTCTAAGACGAGGGTCGTATGTGACTGGGACCAGGCTAAGGGTTTGTTTTGGAGAGATATTTATTCATGAAGGTAACATCTACTTCAACAACAACAACAACAACAACAACAAAAACAAAAACAACATCATCATCATCATCATCAACAACAACAACAACAACAACAACAACAACAACCCAAAGACACTAGGATGGCCTCTGGGCAGTCTCAAGGCGACCGAAGAACCTTTTGGCCTCATACCTATAAGTGCAGCAGCAGTACCTGATAAGCTCCTTGGGTGGTTTTCGCCTCCTTGTTGCAGCATGCACGCCAATGTGAACCACACGCTGTTGAAAAACGTAAATTCCTCCGAAGTCCCTCGCCCATTCTCGTCTTTGTATCCAAAAGGACTGAAGTAGTTTATTACAAACACAGCAACAGAAACGACAACTAGGCTGGCAAGAGTAGCGAACCAAACGTTGTTGTGAAGCGGATTCATAAACTGTAAATAATCGATTGATCCATTGTCGGAAGATGCTTTCTTGATTAGCATTTCGTCGGTGTAATACATGAAAGGGACACTAAAATCCACTACTTTCTCTCTATTTTCAGTTATAGTCAGCGCTGCTACGGCCATATCTGCACGCTACGGAAAAAAAGAAAACCGATTTTCAATCTTTGGTCTATTTAACCCTTTTACTCCTACACCAAGTTATGGTGAGATGATTTGTCACTCTTACTTTTTAATCTGTTGGCAAAATCCTATTGTGTTACCATTCAAATGAAACCTCTTTGGCAGAACTTTTGCATAGGACTATTATTTCTTAGGACTTTACGAAATCAATTTGGAATTTTTTAGTGAATTTTTTGCTTTGGCCACTTTAGGTGTGAAAACGTTAAAAAAGACACATAACATAACTGCGTACCATTCTTTTGTCCTCTCTAAAGTATTTCAGGCAATCAAATACTCCAGTTATCATGAGCTAAACTGTCCAACGAGGCATTATCATTTTCGAGGCATTATTATGATATTTTGCTAGGGATTAAAAATACCGACGCCGCTACAATCATCTATTGGTAATTAACCTTTTCACTTCTAGTAGTGGCCATAGTAAAAATTCAAGAAAACGCCACAAATTTCATTTTTTCAAATCCTGCAAAACAAACAGTACCATGCGAAAGTACTGCCAAAGATATTACATCTGAACGGTCACACCATAGGGGGTTTTCTGCAGACTCACAGAACTACGTTAAATGTCTCCATAAATGACTCTGGGAGTGAAAGTGTTAATATAGAATTGCCAAACTCATCCCTAATCATGCCATACCTGCACTAGATATTTTTTATGATACCTACTCTATTGTTTCTAACATTTTTGAATTCAAAAGACTGTGATAGAGTCACACTGCTTTCCTCTTACATCATGACATTAGCATTTGGAAGTTCTCAGTATTTCTAGAACAAGTGAGTCTTATTCTAAGCTGCAAGGAAGTCTTGTGCTTTTCGATTTTTAGATTACGTAAAACCAGTTCAACGTGAGCTTAGACCCAGCCAACATCTTTTAACACTAAGACCACTTACCTTATTTATCAATTCTGCAACCATTCCATTCCACGATCCATTTTCTGTTTCACCACCGTAGAATCCGTCCGCAGAGGGGTAAATATCATACGTAAAATGGAGTTTTTTAGCCAGTTCATGAAGCAGATCAATGCAGTATCCCTTATATGAGAAAGTGCCAACTTCATTTTCTTTTATCGAAACGAACGGGGCGTCCTGTTACGGTAGAGTAAAAACGAAACTTGTTACTAAAAGTCCTGTCACTATATTCATGTCCTAGGAGGTCGAAGGAAACATAGCAACTAGGAGATTACCAGACGGGCTAACGTTGGAGTATGGTCAGGGTTCCCCCGGGGCGTTATGTAGGCTTGCTATGTCGGTACTAGTTAAGGCACCCTAGTGAATAAAACCGAAAGGACCAATCCTCCATTTAGTGGATTTGCTGGGGTCCTGGATAAGGACTGCCAAAACAGACCAAGCACGGTAGGAAAAAGGTAGAGTTTGTTGCTCACCCACGGTTTTGTTAGCAAAAGAAGGCAAAGGACGACGTGGAAGCCGAGGAACGAATCGAAGGGGGAATTGAATCAGGCGAGGAAAGGGGTGAGGCATTTAGTCTACAATAACTAGTCACTCGTCTTCTTTTTTAAGGCAACCAAACACAGCTAGTTTACATGCACTCGTTTATTTTCATTACCTCTGCGACAACAACTCTGAGTTTTCTTCCCTCCATACTTCCCCCGGGACGTGAACTATCCACATTAGGCCGGATATTTTCATAAAACATGGCACGTTTAGTCGAATTCCACGTTCCTATCTGATACAAAGATAAAGAGAAGTTTTTTGATACTGACGCATTTTTGTTTAGACCTGATTAGGAAATGAAGTTGAAAACCAACTGGAAAAGAAAGCCTTGTAGACGAGTGACCTCGATCTTCCACAAGAAAACTGATATTGGATTTTAGAAAACAAACGAGAGACAAATATTCGACAACTACTCACTTTCTTAAAGGAATTGTTGCGAAGATTCAAGATTTCCAGATCAACTTTTGTTCGTTTTCCATCCTCGTCAAATCTTACAAGCCTTGTGATGCCACTGAGATTAACCTGTCGATATTGATCAGACTGTCTGTAACTTAACGCACGGGGAATTAATGAAGCAAAAGCGTTGAAATCCGCCAATTGCAATGAGCCAGGCGTTCCCATCATGCTCACCCAACGTTAAGAAAATACAGTACGGAAATAATAATGTCCCACGATTTCCGAAAAATATTGTAGGTCCTAGGTTTCAATTGAATCCAGTTATCTGGGGAGATTTGGGAATGCACTAAGCTTGAACCTAGTTCCTATCTTCCTTGAAAATATTAACATTTGTTTAATGGATTTTTGTATTTGATTGGTGTGCAGGCACCTCTATACGCAATCCACAATTCAAAATCTTCAACCGTTAAATTACATTAAAACTGCTTACCTTCCTTATGCATGTCAAAATTGCATCTCTCTCTTTTGAAGTAATTGTAGTTCCGTTAATTGTTGAACACGGTTCACTATTTATCGCCTGGTTGAGAACTTGGACGGCGTCATAAGCAACTGCAATAAGTTCCTAAGGGATTGTTGAAACATTTATGGTGCAATTAAACTAAGAAAATAGCCTGAAGTCAACGTGCCCCCTGATTAGCTGAAAGCCTTTTCTTCAGGGTTCTTTTCTCAAGGAAATATAAAACATTTCCCGGTGTTCAGTTTTATTTGATGATCAGAAACAGTGGAAAAAGTTTGGAAACTGGAAAACGCTCAATAAACATTACCTACGTTTTCATTTCTTTTACTTATTTTCCCGTAAAACTATTGACAAATGATTTCTTTTTCTCTACTTTCAGACGTTTTCAAATGTTCGATTAGCTCTACCATATATTATGCATTATTAAAAACTGGACTAGGTATATTGGATTTCTAGCATTTTGATTGGCTCAACGGAGCTAGGCTATCAGCTCATATACCTGCTCCGACCAAATATGGTCAGTGAACACTCAACAACAAAATGAACAAATGAGCTGAAAGTTTTTTCCTCGCGAGCAACCCGGCGAGAAAAATGGACGAGAAAAATCACTTGCCAGCAAATTTTAATTAAGCAGAAATTGCAACAACGTCACCAACAAGCATCACCAACAGCGTCGTCTGACACAAGGCAAAATTGTTTGAAGAAACTGTGCAGAAATAGAAATTTAAGCATTAAGCGTTTTGTTTACAATTAATTTCTTTCATCGATCGTCACGTCGATCATTGAATTTGAGCAAACGGTAGGTATTATCAGAAAGGATTTCCACTTCAAAATATCAAGACAAGACATAAAATAAAACACAATGAAATGGGGCTGGAGCATTTAATAAAAACTATCACACATTCATGGCGAGTCGGTGCGAAAATCATGAAGTAGTCTAAACAAGTGCTAAAAAAATACAGCTGCAAACTACCAAGAAGGAAGGAAGGGCGAGATTGTTTTCAGGACACTGGTTTACCTGCACTTGTTGTAGCTCTGTGTTCCAACAGGTCCAAATGCTCAGATAGAAATTGGATGCCATGTAAACGGAGTTGAATCGCTTTTCCAGTTGTTTGAATGTTGTTTTTACCATTCCGTCCGCAACCTCTAAACCGAGAACAACTGCATTTTGCGCTTTGCGTTTAGCAAACTATGATGGTGAATTCTAATGTTCCTCGCTACAGTAATCTTGCTTCTGAGCTGCATAGAAAATACCTTTTCAAGTTCAACTGTTCAAATTTGTTCTGTCTTCAGTTCGATCAAACACGTACATGATGGCTCCGTTGTGCGAACAGATTACAAACTTGTTCAGTTTCAACTCCAGCAGCTATATGGTGAAATTGTACAGCTTCAATCCGCTTTGAACGATGATTACAACAATGTTCAGGAAAAATCAAACATGTACCATATTTCAGAGCCAATAATTAGAAGATTTTTTCCAAAACGTGTGCTACTTTGTTCACTTTCGAGCAGTTTTCATTGATTCATTCAGCTTTGCAATGAAACGGTGCAACACTTTGCAAGGTTTTGGCGCCTTTTTCGTTCAGTCATGTGATCGATTCTTGTTCCGCTTAAATTTCTTTTCTCATTTTTCCCGTTCTTTCTGATTTTTTTTTTTAATAGTGGTTAAGTTTTTAATAAAACAATTATTCTACTCGGGCTTGCTGGATATCAAATGATTATAACCAACTCGGCGCTACGCGCCTCGTTGGTTATCTATCATTCGATATCCAGCGCGCCCTCGTAGAATAATTGTTAATTATGATACGTACCTTTTCGGTGGTATCGTCATAGTTATTTCCAACTGCATTTTCCAGGTCAGAAGCCAAACTCTTATTGTATGGAAGCATCAATGCTATAACAATTTTGTTTGGAAGACTGCTTAAGTTCCTTGGCACCTGTATTGGTAAATGGCATTATCAGATGAACAAGGTTAGCGAGAAATCTTTGAAAAGACGGAGAACTGATCGAGGTTAAATAAAAAGTACGATAAAAAAGCAATGCTGATTCAACGGTATAGGGAAACTGTATATTTACCAATATTTCAAAAGGCACAGCCTTTCTTCTTCAGGGTCTTACAGAGAATGACTCTAAAGGCTAAAACGTGTCTGTCTGTCTGTCTGTCTGTCTGTCTGTCTGTCTGTCTGTCTGTCAGTATGCGTAAATGGACATAGGCTGGTGGTCACTACAATCAAAGGGTTAAGAAATGATTGGGTTGTTGCCTACCTGTCCCTGAAGTATCCATATAGAGTTATCGTTCTGCTGGCAAAGGTTCTGTCACCAGACAAAGAGAAAATGGAATATTAAAACCACTACTAACGATCTGCGTCGCAGCAAAATAGCTCTCAGTTACAATATAATAATATGATATGATATGATATGATGGTAGAAGAAGAAGAAGAAGAAGTAGGAAGAAGAAGAAGAAGAAGAAGAAGAAGAAGAAGAAAAAGAAGGAGAAGAAGAAATAATAATAACTTTTTACCTGCTGTTGCAGTATTAGTTTCATGTTTTCTTCGTTGGTGTAAAGAAGAATAACTTCATGTTTGACGTATCCTACTTTCTTCATTGCTCTGAGCAGTGGTGCTGTTCGATCTTCAAATTCTCCTTTGTCAGAAATCTGAACGAAATTCATGGTGAGCATTGAATTCTGGGATATTGAGTGGAAATATCCAACTTCTCGCAAACGAGTCTCTGCAAAAAATAAAAGAAAAATGGGATTTGCCATGAAAATATGTACCCTCGGTGTTAAAAATATGCTCATGTGCAGGATAAGATGATTAGAATTTCCGGTTTCCTCACGAAGTATACGTTTTTGTGTGTTGACCTCCGTTCTGCATTCGCCATGTTTAATTTGCTCTGGTCGCTGACTGTCAGTAATAAACAAATTTGTAAACAGGCAAACGATTCAATGATCTTATCTAAAAATGGAATTAAAACGACCAAAAATATGGACAAATATAAATTCATTTAGACCAAGCTAAACTCTGTAAGTAGCTTAGGATATCTCTTTAACATGCTCATGGAAAGTCAAAACCATAGTTTTACCGTCAAATACAAGTGCAATCCTTTCCCACTGGAAGGTGCCGAGTATGTCAAGTGTAGCATGTGCGTAATCTCTATATCCCGCTGACATCTGAACCGCTTTTTGACATTGATCGAATGGCCCGTTGTTTCCATGGAGACGGATAAGAGGAATACCCGTGACTGTAGAGAGTGCACATGCAGAAGTCGTTGTGTGGCTTCCCTCGATAAGTGCCGCCACGTTTTGTTGAAGAAACACTGAAGCTGGAAATAAATTATTATTATTATTATTATTATTATTATTATTGGAGTATCCAGTCAACATTTCTGAAAGATGTGATGCACGAAACTTCATTTTGCAAAGTATTGGCGAACATCGAGTACTCATAGAATCCCTGCTCAATAAATTTTCATTTCAATAGCTTTGATATGACGTTTTATCTTTTCATGTTAGAGTGAAAAGTACTGCTTGGTTGCTTACATTTGATTGGTTACCCTCTCGAGGATTATTTGATCCAGAGAAAGGAGGTGGAATTGCATTCGGTACAGCATAATCAACAGCATCCCATATAAGCTATGCTCAATAGCTTTTTGTAGCAACCTCAAATTAATGGATTTCATACGCAGACTCAAAAAATAAAGCCATATTCAGGCCCGTAGCCAGTATTGAGGCAACCGAGGGAGTTTCCTGGGTAAAACTTTTTCCTTGTGGTCCAAAACATAAATAAAAAATAAATTATTTAATAATATAACATGTTTCTGTCGGTACACTACGCCAGCCCGACAGTTTCTGTCGCGAGCCCGACAGTTTCTCCAGTGGGTCAGCGTACACAGCCTCCAGCCTCATTACCGATTGAAGACGTGGTCCAGATCAACAATGGGGAGCAGACCGCCTAAATAGTCTTGCCCTTGCATACGCTCACGACATCACTCTGGAGCTGTTGCAAATATTCGGGCAAAAATGGGACGCCAGTGGTCATAGGAGAATTGCTTTAGCTTTCTCCAAATAACAGCGAGGCCTTAAGTAGAGAGTATACTTCAGCACTAGTATACTTGAACTGATGCACTTGAACGAGATTGATATTTTTTTCGTCACTAATGCTGAAATAACATTTCAGAGCTTCTAAAATTTCATTCCTGAATGGAACCGTTTAAATTTTGAAGTTTGGATTTAATTAATTTAATTATGTTTGGGGGACAATGCCACAAGGAAAACGCTAAAAATGGCATTTCTGACCGTCTAGATTTCGAAATTTTCGGGGGGGAATGCCCGCACACTCCCCTAAAAGCTCACGCCTTCGGCGCTTCGCAATTACCTGGGTTATCAGAAAAAGTCTGGCTACGGGTCTGACATTGTACATGTACGATGGATGGTACCATAGAAAATTAATTCTCAGTGCTCAACAGCTGTCCACACTTAACGATGCTGACTTGAAAACTAGATCACTTTGTATGATTGACACTTTGAATCTAATAGTAAAATAGGTAATAAATATCTTACCTAGATTAAACAGATTAATCTTTTCTGTGATGTTGACGTTTTTTATGATAAACGAAATGGACGTATTACTGAAGGCAAAGTTTATCGCATCATACTCTGATGGTGTTCCATTTATAACACCTGAGAACGCCAAGAAGAAAGAACAATAACAAGAATAATAATTGAGTCCTGTATCGATACAAATTATACTTTTAAAAGAAAGGAGAATACAGAAGCTAACTCACCATAAGTGAATGTTTTGTTTGTCGTGTTCACCTTCGGAACAAATGTGACAAACATTATAATGACAAAGTGAATTACTCTCTTCTTCATCTTATTCCTAAAAGTCAAAGGAAAAGAGAAAAAATCTTAAAAGCCTGTTTTGGTTAGTAGAGTAGAAGAAGAGAGTCAGTAAAGTCATCAATAACGCATCACCGTACTTTCAGTGTAAATTATAAAGAACTCGAACATCCAGATATTCAGAATGCACCTGTCATGCGTGAGGACCATTGCATAAAGGATCGGCTAATCCGTTAAACACTAGAGCGTTCCCTAAGAAAACAACAAATATATCTGATTTTAATTTTTTTAACTATGCTGTCTAAAATCTATTTATGTGCGACCAAGACTACTTTGTAGTCTCTGAGTTACTTAATTTCGTTTCTCAAGTGAATCCCACCTCCGATAGGTTTTCTACAGTATTTTCGTGGAGAAAGAAAACGAAAAGAAACCACGAGGTTTTCCAGGACAATTGTTTTACAAACAAATTTTTTAAAACTAATTTATATCTCTCAATATGGCTGAAAAAACGTTTCTTCAGTTGGGCTTCAAAATGGCTGAATCTGCTCTACTTGGCGAAAGGTAAATAGAATCAATACGTACATGGTTTAATTAGCTTCTTCATGTGAATTTTCTCAAACCGAGCTCGGCATCATACGTTACCAACACAAATGCTATAACCACCGACATCTGTATTGAAGTTTCTAGGCAACCGCTTATGATCCTTTAGAATTCTTTGGCATAACTTCAGTTCTTGTTGTAATCTATGTTAACCCAGAATTAATACTTGACAAACTGGTATGAAAACCTTTAGACGACGTACGGCTTTGGTAGAAAGAAGGTATTCTTGTCGCTTTAGAGAGTTAAATGGTAATGTTTTTGCGGGCTCTAGTATATTTTTCAAGGGGCCACTGTAGAGAAATTACGCATACGAAATAAAATCAAACTGTTGGTTACTATAAAGAGAAAGAGTTTTGCAGGATTTTTACTCTGCTTCCTATATTTTATTTTGATTCAGTATTGTTTCACTTTACACGATTATGGTGACTTTGTTAACTGATGAACTAAAAAGTAAAGTTTAAACGAAAATTCTATAGAATTTTTTAAATTTGCAGCTGCGGTCAAGAGGATATGAAAACTTGCTTGTGTACGTGTTTGGTTTTCTACTGCACGTTATAGTAGGTTGTTCTATGCTAGAGGTTTAAACCGTCGAGGAAAATTTGTTTGCTTTTTGTTGGCTTAATTAAAAAAAGAGATACACCTAAGTCCGTAACAGATAAATACAAGCAAGTTCAAACAGTTGATAAAGTTATTATAAGTGTTTGTAATATGTTACCTCCGGCTATAATAGGCAAAGCTACGGTAAAGGTTCAGCGTATAAAATGGACAAGAAAAAAAAACTTTAAACATTAACCCTTTGAGGAATATTTCAAAAATGAGTTAATTTCAAATTAAAACATAGCTATTTCAAAATGGCTATAATTTCGATATTCATTATTTCAATTTTTCAATTTTGTACTGTTATTTAGTTATTTGGTTAAATAAATTGACATAGCATAAGAATAGTTCTAAGTACAACCAAATTCTCTCGGTTTTAACAGCATTGCGTCACCCTTTAGCCAGGGATACGAAACTTAATTAAATTTATTTGCTGATGAGTGCGACTAAATTCATTCTTTGTTACTGAATATCTTTTTAAATTAACCATGCAGTAATGAGTAATTTCTACGCTAGCGAACATAAAACAAAGAGTAAACCTGTCCAAGAAAGCTTACTGTTTCTTTTGGCTTGAATTGTATGAACGACTTTCTTTCTGTTTTAAGGGATTTTATGCTCTGTAGCTGCAGAAACACCTGCCAACTATCAAACTGTTACTGGATGCAAAGTTTATTCCTTTCTCAAAAGGGCTACCACCAACTGTTTTAAACAAATTATAATTAAATTCAAATCAATACAGAATGCGTTAAAAATCCCTTACAGTTACGAACATTCGAACTGCACTAAATCAGAGTTGATGTGTTTGACGGCCTTGGCACTGAGAAGACCTCCGGAAGAAACGAAAATTATTGGTTATGATCATTTTCAAAAGATGTTTATATTCTCATAAAATTGTTTATAACTTCATGTAGTGCATTAAGTTCGATCATGATGTAAAAACTGACTGGTGGACTTATTGAAAAATATTTGCATTTAAATGTCAAGTGAAGAATACTCACAAGAAGAATTTTGAATTGATTAGGAAAGTGTTGATGATTCATCATGTTGGTCCTTTAAAACGGTTCAACTGCAAAACAACTACGTAGACATCTCATTTTGACAAAAAAAATTGACTGTTGACTTAGTCAAGAAGACCACTGTGGTTTTTTACTTTTCCTTTATTCTTATATGTTTTCTTGCTGAGTGCACATATGTGACTTTTCATTGAATTTGTACCAATTTGTTAGTTTTTATTTGTGTTAGCTGGACTCCATGGCCAGGGACAAAGCCTCGTGACCAAGATTATTATTTACTGTTTTTCTCTTTCTTTTTAGTGCAGCGTGTGTACTATTGTGATTTGGAAAAATACGGAAAGTTGTCTCGCTAAGGCAATGTGTTTAAATGTGTTAACTTCCGGCTGCATGTGCCCCAAACCTGACTTTCTAGCTGACTTACAAAGCACCTCTGGTTTTGCTTTGTTACGCGGAGAGTTCAAGATTAAGGTCATTGCATTTTGATTGGCTGTTACAGCATACCTATAAAGATTGGAATGCCCTTCTTTTGACATTTGAAGACTTTGGGAAAAAAGTCTTTAGAGGCCAGCGTGGAGTCATGCAAAGCTTAAGTGGTGCTTTAATAACGTAAAGTTATAGTATGGAGAATATTAAACAGCGTCAAAACCTAGGAATCGAGTTCGAGGGAAGTTCGAGTTCGAGTAAGTCATTGAAACGAACATACATAATACTGAGATAACGTTAATTATTCTTTTATTACATGTACGGAGGTCTCTTCCTTTGTGTTTCCTATTTGAACTCCAAGAATCGGCTTTCCTGCGCATCTCGATCAGTGTCTCCAACTGCAAATCAATCTGAAATACAAAGTTATAGGAAAAAAAACATTTAAAATGCAAATGAAAGCTTAGCCTAGGAGTTCTCACTTCGCATATGAAGACAGCGTCAGCAAAACATTTTTAGGTTACAACCTGAGATACAGAGAAGCTCACATTGTAAACTAAACCTCCAGTGACGTCACAGCAATTATTTGATCCAGTAATTAATGATCCGTTGCATAAATACAGTATAAAATTGGGAAGATTTAATCTGTGGTTGACGTAGGAAAGTAGCACCATCTTCTGAGCAGTACATGGATGGGGGTACAGGGTAAGCAAGTGCTTTACTATGCATTAAGCTATTTTAAGTGTAATGTATTTTCATGATCGCCTTCTTCCAGTAGCCACTGATGAGTATGTAAGTTAATAAACCACTCCCTTGTGTATAATAACCTGACCGTTTGAACGTGAATGCAATACATTGATAGAGTGTGATGTTTTTGTGCTCTGACTCTTTCTAAAGCTTATATTATTGACACATAATATTAGTTACTATGTTTCGGTTTCTATGAGAATTAGGAAGCAATTTTAAAAGTTTTACTTCACTTAAGGAAATTGAATATTTCTTAGATTGGATATTTTTGTTATTGAACTTGCTTAAGATGTATTTTATTCTCTTCAGTGTCAAATGTCTATATTTGCAATACTGCGCACAGGTGTTGCAATTTATTTCTCTATCAAAGTTACAAAGTTCTAGCTCGTACGCGAATCAAAATTTCTTGAATTATTAATAAGGAATGATTCGTTCAGCCGAGAACTAGGAACAACTATAAGCTTTTCGCTTACTGGACAAAGGATGAAAAATTGTCTGATTTCTTGGATTCTGATGATAGTCAATATACATGTAATAAAAAGTGAGTGATGTTAGTAAAAAGGTATTTCCATAGCATTTTTGAAAAGGCCTAAAGTGAATGAAAACTGGGATGGGAGAGCACCCAACTGTTGGGTTAAAATTGGTATCGCGAATAAATGAAGCACTTTGACATGTGCTCGCTGAGGATTGCAGGTCTTGAGATGTCCGATCATATTAAAGATCATGCATTAATAATTGTGTTCAACCGCAGTAATTTCATTCTGCAGAAACACGTCCCAGTTCCAACTAGCTCTAAATGAGGCTTTGACTCAATTGCGAAGTTTTGTAACCTGTATCTCTTGCAAAGAAATAATTATCTTCTTGTCGAGATATTGTAATCAAGGACAAAACACGGCTGGACGGCTTCGTTGGTGTTTTTAATGTCGTTAACAACTTTTCTTCAAAGCTTGAACGAAAACACAGAAAAAGAGGCTTATGCAGTCCTCTCCCCGCTTTTCAAGCTTTCTCTAAGTGGGAGTTCCAAAGTTTTGGTCCTTTGCTAGTTTGTGTGTGTTTATATTTTATGATAAAATGTTGGGCAGAGAGAGGCCAAAATGTAAGTCCTGTTTTAACGGTGTTAAGTTCCGTGAAATTCTGGAAAATGAGAGTTGGGATTTGAAATAACGAGAAATGTTTTTGAGACTGGAATAAAGTCTGTAGTGGGAATTTCAGGGCCTTTATAGTGGAACAATAGATGTTTAACAATTCATTTCATGATCACTCCCAAGTATTCCCATTTCCACTTATAAGTATTCAACATATCAGTATAGTTGTTCACGCGAGACTGAAAAAAGCTATTTTAATATTTCACGGAACTGAAAGTATGGCGTAAATGTCTAGGCAGTGAAAATGGAAAGGCCACCATCTGAGCAGAGTTTATGGGGTATGGTTCTAGCGTCTGGGAGCTTTCTATCGACTGAGAAATCCCTTGCATATACATGTATTGTTTTTCTTACTGAAAAATGTAAATGCAATTGTGGAATGCAAAACTGCGCCGACTTCAGTATGGCATATGACCCTCTAAAGCTTCATTTCTATCCTGTGCTACATTTAGTGAACTATGAAGTCTAAGTTGAAAAGAAGCATCATCTACGCAGTGCTGTTAATCTCGGTGATACACAGTGCAGACGCTAGAAACAAAATATTTACATGCGGTAAGTCGATAATTCTTAAATAAGGTCATACGAAACAATATTTGGATAGCACAAGTTTATTCGGATAGCACAATTTATCCGTAGCTTTGGCGAATAATTATGCTTTGTATTATGATCGAGGGATGATTATGCCATGTGTTATTGGGACTGGGTCAGTAATCATGGTTAGTGCTAGGCAAAGGGTCGGGGTAAGAACTAAGAACTAAGAACTAAGAACTAAGAACTAAGAACTAAGAACTAAGAACTAAGAACTAAGAACTAAGAACTAAGAACTAAGAACTAAGACCTATGGTTAGGGACAGCACATAACTTCGTTTTGATTGTCTTTCATATCTTTTTGTTCCATTTCTGGAGGTGTCATTGATGGATATTCAGAAGAATATGATGTGATGAATGTTGCTGTAAACAACACGTCCAGTTTGAACAATGTTTCAATAATCCTGAAAAAGTTCAACATCCTAGAAACGACTAATCTCGTTAACCAAGGTAAGAAGCAGGATGTTCCATGTTTTAATCATTGCTAAATCTACCGATACTATATTCTTCAAGGCAGTTTTTAATGCAGCTTGCAAATTCAATTATTAAGCGCAATTTTCCGCCTTCCCCACAACAACCAAGGACAGGTGTGGAAATAGGTATTTCATCGCAAAACTTACTGCTCAGCTAAATAAATTATGATAAAAATGTCACTCTACAATTTTTGCCAGTAAAAATACTTTATCAATTTCAGCTTCAGTGTTTCTTCAACAAAACACCGTTGCACTTATCGAGGGAAATCACACAAAGACCGCATGCGCACTGTCCACAGTAACTGGCATTCCTCTTATCCGTCTCCATGGAAACAACAGCCCATTTTATCAGTGTGAAAAAGCTATTCAGATGACAGCGGAGTACAGAGACTATGCGAAAGCCACACTTGACATACTTGACACATTCCACTGGGAAAAGATTGCATTAGTATTTGACGGTAAATATAGTTTAGCTAATTTTAACTTTAAACTGCTTACTATGTTGGTAGCTTTCGTTTGTAATACGATCTTAGTCACTTTGATGAGGAACTCAAACGTTTGGACCAATCATGTCTAGTCTTCATGATTGGCGATGGAGTCGACTGGCTATGACGCACCGACTCACTAGTTGCTGGTGACTGGTGCATTTTCAACAATTCTCATTGGGGTTGTTGATGATCCTATTTTTTTTTCTGATTAGACGCTCAATAACAAGGACTCAAGCAAAGTAATTGTAGTGATCTAGGAGAGAATATGATGTTACGCTTGCAGCATGCAACAATGAAATCATTTTATCATTTATAAATAAAAAAGCAACATCAATTTCCGTTTTCCACTCTTTTAAAGTGGATGGAAAAAGCGTTCTCATTCATAGTTTACGTAAGTTACAATGACAGCAATGCACATTCAGTATGTTATTACTATGTAAATCAGAAAATTTTTGAGATTTGCAAAGAACAAGACAACACTTTGAAGAGTACTTTATTTAATTGTTTATTGTCGACCGACTAGCTACTTTTAACTGTCACATTGATTCCGTGGAAGAGCGGCTTTTAAAGTGGTACTACAATAAAAAAAAACACTTATTTTTTCTTCGGATCTCGAAACTTTGTCTACTAATCACTCCCCAAGCGAAACTTCAAGCCTTAATATTGAGACTGTACGTGTTGTTTTAAACCGTAATTTTCTGATTGAATGGTCCGCCATTAGGGACGGACCATTATTTTTTGGAGGGGGGGATGAAAAATCCTGAAAAACATTGTTTGCAAAATCCAAAAAGCCCAAATAATTTGTTTGCAGACATGAAAAGGAGAAAATAAAAAGTTTGCAAACTAGTTGATACATAGTTTGATTTATATAAGTAAATTTAATCCTATTTGTTAAAATGCAAGATAACAATGCAACAAAATGATTTGCAAAATTTGGATTCATCAACTGGTTTGACATGGTAAATTAGCCACCACAAACTAATTCACCACAAACTAATTCAGTTTTGTCATTTCTTTCCGGTGGCTAATTTATCAAATCGACTTGGTTGATAAACCCCAATTTTTGTTTTTTACTTTTCCACCAACAAATTACCACAGTTTCTTAAAATCAGTAACTAACCCCCTTATTAAAAATAATCTCTTTTGAGGACCTTGAAAGCATTAAATGTTAAAGTTAGGTTATTGTGTTAAGACCTTTTTGTAATTGGATAGCTGTAATGGGACAACTACGTTGCGCACGCATCAATCAGGTGCACTGAAATGGGTTCTTTTTATAGCTGTTTCTCCACTGCTTGCAAGACTGATAATTAAAAATATATCCCTGAAGGGCACATAGATTTTCTAATCTCGCATTTTGTTATAGATAGGATTAACTGGACTTCGTATTGTACAATTCAGGGGTAATCGTGCTCGTAATTTTAAATCGTCCTCGCGCTACGCGCTCGGCTGATTTAAAGTAACTGTCCCAATTACTCCCTGAATTGTGCTCCACTTAGTCCAATTACCATTACTAATCAAGAACTCTTCGAAGTGCAATGAAACTCTAACTAAATGGTGTCACGAGCTCATGGAAAGACCAGTCAAGGGGCTGTCCTCAAGGCTCATCGTTTGGACTGCCTACTTTGGAACCTGTTCCAAAATGACTTATCTCTTACCGTGCATACCAGCAATTTGTTCATGTACGCTGACGACCACCAGATATATTTCAACGGAACAAGTATCGAGACTGTAGCTTTCTCCCTCAAGAAAGAAACAGAAGACGTATCACAATGGTATAAGGATAACCTTCTCCAAGTTTATCCGAACAAATACCAAATCTTAGTCATAGCGCCTCAAAGGGGTGATAACAACGCAACAGACACGTGTACCCTGAAAATCGATGATCAACAAATCAGACCAACGAAGAATCTGAAGATACTTGGAATAAATATGGATGACGAACTCTCTTTCAGCGATCATATCAGCGACATATGTAAGAAAGCCAGCCAAAAAGTGGGTGTGTTAGCAAGACTCAGAAACCTCATCTCATGTGAGACCAAGCTCCACTTACATCTAACTGCAATACTACCGAATCTAACATACTGCCATACAGTTTGGCACTTCTGCAAAGTGTCCGACAGGTGTAAACTTGAAAGAGTACAAGAACGCGCGCTAAGAGTTATTTTCAACTCCAAGACAGATACTTATGATGTTCTTCTAAGCCGTGCAAAACTACCCTCCCCTTACAACAGACGGCTTCAGGACATCGCGATTTTAACGTTCAAAGTAAAAAATGGCCTTGCACCTGACCACATAATGGAACTTTTCAGAAACTCGAACAAAGGCTATTCTCTCAGAAATGCTGACTTCGATCTGCCTCGGTTCTCTTCAGTTCGTTACGGAAAACACTCCATCAGATATCTTGGCCCTTACCTCTGGTCCAGATTGAGCGCTGTTGACAGAAAGAGACTGACTACTGGAAATTTTAGAAACAGCATAAGAGACAAAGACCTCATCGCCCTAATCGACGACGCGTGTTCTTATTGCGCCATTCGTGCTACTTGAGATCTGACAATTTATTTATGTATCTACTTATGACTTCTTTTATTTTTATCTTTTTAATTGTTCCTTAGTTCAGTATAATAATGTATTTGTGAGTTAAGAAACCGTTTTTCTAAACGACCTATTCCTATTCTTATTCATTCCCCCTAATTTTAATACAGTGAAATATTGTAATTTTTAAATGTATATTGTAAATTTTAATTTATTTTAAGTAGTAGAGTGCCCCCAATTAGCTGTCACAAGCTAAATACCCACCCTGACACTTTAATAAAGTTATTCATTCATTCATTCATTCATTCATTCATTCATTCATTCATTCATTCATTCATTCATTCATTTAGATTAACTTAAATTCCTGGGTTGCATGTATTCACTAATAGTCACACTGGCTTTGCAACAGGGTCCTAGGCTGGTTTGATGATGACATTTAATAAATCATCACTTAAACAGCAAGGAGCCTCCTGTTTTCCACTTGCATGAAGAAGGCAAATTGGATCCAGTCTGTATAAACGGCAAAATAAAGCGCAAGTGTAAGCAAGCGCTGTTTCATTTGGCTCCTCAATCCTCTCTAGGATTAGGGGAGAAAAGGCCGCTGGTGCAGTTCTATATTATTACTTGCAATTACGTTCACATTTTAATGTTTCAGGATACTTTGATGTGGGATTTTCAATGCTTTTAGCAAAAAAAAACAACCCATGGTGCAGTTATACTTTTATAAGTATAACTGGTGCAGTTCTACATTATTACTTGCAATTACGTTCACATTTTAATGTTTCAGGACACTTTGATGTGAGATTTTCTGTGTTCACACACTGCATTCCAAAGCTCTCGTCCATTTGTTTATTGCCGACTGACTTAAGCTACTTATAGTTGTTACATTGATTCAATTTTTTTTTTGGTAGAGAGTCGTTTTCATGAGGCTTGGTATTTTCACACCATATCTCAGAGTTCGATGATGGTCGTGAATCTTATTGAAATTACCGGAAAAGGAGAAATGGAGGAGCAAACAACACCGATATTAAGGGCAATGGAGCAAATAGGAAAACTTGAACCGGAAGTCATTCTACTTTTCATCAACAAAGACAACACCCAACTTCTGTTACGACAGGTAACAAAGTTGTCTATCTTCTCTCATGTAAGCCTCCAAGTTTTTGTCTCGAATCTCATTCCTTAAATCTTTTACTTCAAAACTAGACACACGCTTTTATATTTTTCAGTTAACTCAAAGTGTAGTGTTAGGTCTAGTCCAATCGTCAAACTTTAGATGTGCCGAGCTTAATGCAAATCAGAAATAGCTATTGTTTTTGCTAATTTGCATTAGGTTCGGCGTTTGAACTAGAACTTAGTGATTTTTTGTTATTCTTTTTTTATAGCAGAGGGAACCTTGCCACAGCAGAAACAGCCATAAATGGATACTTTGTGAACAGGTTTGAGAAATAATCCAAGTTTCTATTTAGGAATGTGTGGAGGAGAAGGAGACCCAGGGAAAACTAGAGTGTCTTTAGTCGTTAGTAATGCATCTAGTTAGATATCCCTCTAAGTACCGCCACTACCTATGATCTACCTGCTTCGTTTTTCCCTAATAGACTGGAGGAGGATTGTTTTTTTTTATCTTTGACTCTTCTAGACATATTCAGTTCGTTTGCTGTCCGACGCGTGCATAATAGTTTTTATTATCCAACTGTAAACAATTATGGGATGAGGTTTTTGCGATATCCGGAATAATCAAGGTCGAGGTAACTGTTATCAGCGGAAGCCGGAGGCTGAGGCTGATAACACTTACCGAGACCTTGATTATTCTGGATGTCGCAAAAACCGAATCTAATAATTGTTTTATTATACATTGTTTTACAGGTAAACAAAATAACGGCAAACAATTTCAACATTTGTGTCCTTCTTGTCTTCCGGCTTCTGGACGCTTTTTTCCTTAAGGTATTCGTGGAACAGTTCCTTCGCAATTTTTGTCAGCCTTCTTTTGTTTTCCGAGTCTTTTTGTCTCAGCAACTTTTTAATTTCTTGCTCGGTTGAAGAAGCGAATCGACGAGCCATGAATTTACTTCGGTTTCAGATGCCTCCCACATTGCTTTTGCAAATCATGCAATGCGCGCGCAACCTACAGATTATTCGCTAATCTGCTAGCAGATTCGTGAATAATCTGTAGGTTGCGCTGATTCCCAGAATTAACTGTAGGCTCTTAGCCGATGAAAAGACAGATAGTGACTACAATGTATAATAATATTAGTTATCGTACATAAAGAGCACGAAACATGAAACGAGTACAAATATCCCACGATATTGTACAGTATCGTGCCCGCGCGGTTACACTAAATTGTTTCTCATAGTTTTCTTTCAAGTTAAAAAAAGGTTAAGTCGGATACTCATTGTTTTTATAGTAAAAAATAAAATACAGCACATCTCGTAAAAATATACCGCAATACTTCACACCGAAACATTTAATAGCGGAGCTTGCGGAGCACCATGGATAAGAAAATTTGGTAACCCGTTGATCCGAAAAATTTTGGTTCTGACGTCAGCGTACGTCCGCCCGCCCGTACAGACTCTGGGGGAGGGTGAGGGGAGTCCCAAGATAACCTGACCGGGGAAGGCGGAATGCAATCTTTCTTGTAGCTGATGTAAACAATATGGCGGCTGTTTCCTCGTACGCTCGATTATCAATACCATAATTGCAATACATTCTTGGAATGAAGACTTGTAACAGTTCATCATGAAAAGGAAAAGGATTGCTTCAATCTCGATGGCGCATATAGAAGACATTGGAGAGCTTGAAGGCAAGAAATCCTTGCTCGAGGACATGCTTGCTTTTTTCAAAGCTAAGGAGATCTGGAAAGAACCCGGCGACTTTCGTTTAGATTTCCAAGTCCTTCTTTCAGTTCAGTGGTAAAGTAAATTACAGATTTGATTGTGGATTTACATTGTAAGATTTGTTTAATTGAGCGACTTTACATGTTTAGTAAATTACGGTAATTTTCTTGAAATGTTTTACAAAAACTGGCTTAAAATGGCTGTGAATTTACCTTGTAGTTCCCGTTTGCCGGCTTGCGAGTAACTTCAGTCGGGGGTCCTAGGCAAACAAGTGCTTCGTATGTGAATGACATTTCATGTTTTTGAAGGTTTCTTGTCCCTTTTTCTGTGTTTGTTCATTGAAGGAATTTTCATTAGTGAGCAATCTGATATTAGGCTTAACTTAAGGCTTAATTACGTTCAATTCCCTTTTGAACTTTAGTGCGTAATTTTCAATATTTTTTAGAGCAATTCTAGTGTATTTTGTTTGAAAAGTGGAAATCGTGACTATTCTAGACTGAGTCTGTGTTGTTTTTTCAATGTAGGTTGTTTTTCTTCGGCAACGCATATTGGGTTGTTTTGACTAATTCGTAATTTAGTATTCAACGCCTGAAGAGTCGCTCTGTCGTCATTTTTAAGTTTATAGTCTTAGTGTAAAGCTCCTTATGTTTTTTGTTCAGTTGTGGAATATCTTATCTTCCTTGTATTGTTATATTTTTATACATTAGTTTCTTCATTTGAAGTGAATGACATTTCTGTCCCAATTTAGCGACTAAATGTAGAATCGCCTTAATTTCAGTGAGTGAGTTCCGTGTGACATGTTTTCGTTCGTTCGTTTTGTTTTTCACCGCTAAGCCATTTCAGTGCGTCTTTAGTTACAGATCGAAATGAAATCTTTATTTAAGTAACTATAAGCAAAGCATTTCTCGGTTTAAGTCTATTTTGTCTAAAATGAGACTCTAAAAGCTTCCTAAAATGAGTTCAGGGTGTGTTCTTGAAAGCGCCCGACCAATACTTTGCGGTTGAAAAACTTGTGCCATTTTTTCGTTTGATAATTATACGTGTGCTTGAAAGTTTCCGAAAACATTTTTTGGGTAATTTTTGTCAGTAAACGGTTTGATGCCGGGAAAATATCACTTATTTTAGCAAGATAGATTTTGAGAAATGTTTCATGGTTAACAGAACTAAACAGCCAGAGGGATGTATTCGAATCAGTGAGAAATGTAGACTGCGAGTAGTCTCTAATTTTGGCGATCGCTTCCCGTGGGGCGGGCGAAATACACACACGCGTGCTCGCGAAATTTCGAGGAGACGACTACTCGCAGTCTATGAAGAATGCGTATTTGTATGGAAAAGTCTGTCGAGTCGCTACCAGGAGCAACTTAAGTGGGTTTTTTTTGGAAATTGTAGTTTTACAAGTACTCTTCTTGAACTTAATAAGCTAGCTTTGAATGCTACAAGAAGAGCTGTCGGTAAAAGTCGTGCTGAAGTCTTCTCTTTGAAAAAAAATAAGCCAGCTTACAGTTTCGTCAGCGGTCTGCATGTTTTCCCTTGCTGTTTTTCACCTCTTGAGAAATGTTGAGCTCCGCTTTTAGGCCTGGCTAAATCTATATATTAAGATTTAATATACATTTTACCCTCTTATTCTGTAGCATATCGATGATGCCTGAGGTAGGTCATTAACATTCAAAGTGTAGATCCATACATGAAGTATAATGTCTGCAAGGGGTTATCTGTAAAAGCTCCTGTCCTTATTCGATAAAACAACGTAGGTTTGTAAAATAAACTCCAGTGTGAAATGAGGCAGCAACAACAATAACACTAAAAACGACCACAAACTCAATCATTATTTTAATAGGTTTTATTCTTTGTCATTATTTTTGACCTCAGGTCCCATTGAACTTATCCTGTCACCCAAACGATGTCGTCTTGGCATTAAAGCTCCCTGCTTACACTAATAACTTAACTGCAAAGGAAATGGAAAATGCGTCTGGAAGTAACTATGACGATAAAACGAAGGTTTGTTGCTCTCGGGTTGCAATTATAATAGTTTTTTTCTTGTATCTGATTTATGTGAAATGCATATGTCATAGTTGTGTCTTTAATCTGAAGCTTGGACTAGATTTTAATTTTTTCAAAGATTTAATCAATGTCCTCCTGCAAATTGTTTGAAGCTATCCCATGAAAGTTCTAATTCACCGAATAAACTAACGCACGTCGTAAATAGAAAGAGGGTAGTTGTAACTGTTTGAGTTAAGTACAGGCAAACACATTAGAAAAATAAACTGGGCGATTGAAGTACTTGGAAAACAAAGATTATCAGAGCTCCTTTAGCTACGTTTGGTGTTACAGAACATTCTATATTTCCATAGGATCTTGTTGCTCTTTCTTACGATGCCGTCCAAGTTCTTACTCAAGCAGTGAACAGGGAACCATGTCTATCAATTAATGAAACTGCTATTGGACCAAAGGAAAGAGAGGCAATATTAACTTGCCTAAAAAAGGTAAAAAGTTAAAATAATATCTCTAAAACTCAACCTTCATTTTTTTGTGAGGCTCCGTACGCTGCCGGGCCAGACGCCACCAGGCAAAAGCGCAGGGGGCGGGCTACTTATCTTTTTACGCCCACTTCAAGATGGCGACGGATTAATGTTTTTAGCAGAAAAAGAGAAAACAAACTGTTTCAACACTTCAGAAATTAGTTGGGCTCAAAAAATTCTCTCTTTCTTTTCTAGTGATTAGTTTCCAAAATTAAGAAATTAAACTAGCCATTTTTAACGCGAATATGAGGACACTAGTCGTTTTCTAATAACAATCAACCAAATATTTGTCTTAACATAAATTGCGGCCTATTGCTGAAGCTAAACAATTAAACAGTGCTTAATTTTAAATGTTTGACGCTTTATGAACCTAAAAACGTAACAGATTGTTCAAAATTGCTGAAGTGGGCGTGAGATGAAAATTGGCCAGGGGCGTTCTATCCTGGCACATCCCTCTTCACGAGCTATGGACTGCCGTATAAACACACCAAGTACAGCCATTCGAATAAAAGGTACCAGGCTATATTAACCTATGGTGCATGTACTAAACGTTTTTATACAGTATTTTTTTTAGTTCTTAGAAGCGTAACGGTCAAAACGGAATGAAATTCACAATTGAACTCTGGCAGTCGTCTATCCGTTAGTGTTTACTGTATACCTTAATATTTTTTACAACCAGGTAAATCTGAATGGTTTAACAGGGCCTGTCCAATTTAACGAGCACGGAACGCGAACAGGAGTCCAACTGGAGATTCTAAATCTTCGAAATAATTCCTTCGTGAAAGTAAGTGTATAGTGAGATTGTTTCCGATTACAAGGGCAATACCGTGTAATTGTTTTCATTGGATTTTGTTGGTGATAGTACGGGTCACATTTTTAAGGTTTGGAGGTAAATATAATTATAATTGTTGGACGTCAAAATCCTCCCTGCGTACGACGGTATCTCACTGACAATGACCTGCTAATTTAACCCTATCAAGACTTGGGCGCAGAATCTCCAAGCACGGCCAGACTTTAAAAGTATACAACTGTTTAAACATGCTATAGCAAAACTGAGCTTAACCAGGTTGGTATGACACATCGTGAGCTAAGTATTTGAGGTTTCCTTGCCAACCAAATTTTGATAGGCACATTTTTCCAAATTTTGAATCGTGTCTTAAGTTATTTTAGTATTCTTTTATACTTTTTGAGTCATCTTGAATGGTTTTTTGAAGTTTTAAATGAAGGTATAAAAATGGTGGATTCAAGATGGCAGATGTCTAGTAATTGTGGGGTAGTAATCATGCCATCTTGTGGGCGGCAAGGGAATCTTTTTCGGACCTACCAACAATCCGCCAACTTGGATGTCGTCACATCAATTGGTACGTCTCCAGTTTTCGTTTTGAAAGCGATTTCAGCTAAAAATGCTCGCATTGCGTTGCCTTCGACTGCCTTAAAGAAAACCAAAAAATAAATAAATAAATAAACAGGAGAGGTTTCATTAAATGCAATGGTAGACAGACGGTGCTGAAATAATCAGAGTGTATGATACTTCTCATCGTATCTATAGAAGAAACATGTGCAATTATTGTTTTTTTTCTTATCTTTCTAGGTAGGTACATGGAAATCGTCTGAACGGTTTTTGTATTTTGGTAACATCTTTCGTAACGTGGAAAGCCCATCGACTAAAACAAGTATAGAAGGACGAAAGTTCAAAGCTGTCGTTGCAGAGGTAACTAGAAACAAATAGAAACAAATAGACAAAAGAAGACATCCGAAATTAAGCGAGGAATTAGGCAAAAAATTTTCAAGTTAAAGGGTCACTGTCATATTATCAGAGGAAACCTAAAAATACTGGTTGAGTTTGACCTTAAAAACTACTCTAAAAGTTCTCTGAGGCTATAATTGTGTTTTTCTGTGGAGAACATCAGGCTGGTGTTTTCAAGTTTTTCGTTTGTTTCTTGGCAAAATAATAATAATACTTTATTTAATGAGGGTAACATAATTTACTGGTTGCCCAGTAATTTAGAATATGGCCCTCCCTATTTTACATAAAAAAGAAAAAAGAAAAGATATATGACGCGATTAAAACCAGAACCTAATTGATACTATTTAAGCAATAGACCGCATTTTCTATTGGTTTACTGGTGCAATAAACCCACGCGGGATGTTTTGAGAACACGAGAAAACCCAACATCTCAAGTGGGTTTATTACACCAGTAAACCAATAGAAAATGCGGTCTATTGCTTTTATGAAATAACTACAAAAAAAGACAAAGTTTTGAGTTCAGAAAGTATGTTTTTAATGGTGATCAAGTTGCGTCTTCTCTTAACAATCATCATGTGACGCGTGTTAACCAATCATGATAAGCGATATAGTAAACCGTCGCTCTGAGAATGGGCATCGAAGAAAGAATCAGCCGCCGATTAACCAGAAAAAGTACCAGGGAATTTACATATCAACTTTAACAGCGAAATCCTTAACAAAATTCTGTGAAAGGTAAAATGCTTCCTGAAGTTCAATTCAGGGGGAAGAAAAGTAATCATCCTTTCATCGATTGAAAGTGATGTGCACGTTTCCAATCGTGCAAGAATTGAACATTTGGCGGTAAGCAGAGCTTGTGTTCACCGTATTTTGTTGAGTTGCTGAGATGGTGTTGTTCAAAGGAACTGGCAGCTGTTGTAGAGGAGGCCTTTTGCACCCAACGATCTGATTTTGACGCTGTTCAGCTGCCCGTATGGTTTCGTTGTCTCCAAGTGCGGAGGCGAGGACATCGCTGCATTTACGAAGCTGATTTGCCGACGGCATGCTGTGGTAGCTTTTCAGGCTGGATTCGTTGCGGTGACCTGATATGGCCATGATTTCTCTGTTTGTCAAGCCAGCAGTCGACCACAAGGTTATTGCTGTCCCCTTACCGAATGGTTTGTGTAAACACGGGACAGACCTGCGGCGGAGCTGATGTCTTTCATCATTGCTGAAAGCTTGTTGATGCCCAGAAGGTCGCCAATTTCTTTTCGGATACTGGAACAGCGCCTCGCACTGTGGATTCAGCTTGGAAAGAAAAAGTTCCAAAGCGGAATATCCATGGGTTGGACAGTTGGTTTTGTACATGCGGCCGTTCTTCTCGTAACTTTCCACGTCAGAAACTCCACCTGGGTGGTTCTTGGTCGTCTCATCGTGCGACATAGTGCCAAAAAGGCCGCCATTCGCATCTTCGCCAAACACAAAACTGCTTTTCTTTAAACGTCGCTGGCCCTCAAAACCACGGCGGCACCAATACAAAGGAATGTGGAACCAAACATTTCTAAGTAGAGACAGGGGCTGGGTAAGTGAAAGAATTTCACCATTTTTGAGCTTTTCCAGGTCTTCTTGCTCGATAGCTGGTTTATGAGTATTGTTTTGTAAGCCATCTTTCTTCAGTTGCTTTATTTTGGCATCCAACATTTGGTTTGATAATACAAACCGGGAATCTTTGTTGAAGGAAATGCCACGGTTGTTTGGAGGCGTATTGAGAAATCGTTCAATGCCATTTCTCAGAGATAAAAGTGTCGCCCGGCTGTAATTTTCTCCGTTGCGGTTTCGTGCCTCGGCGTAAAATTGGCGCAGGTTTTCATCTAATTCCTGGATTGACATTTCTGCCAATGTTATTCCAAGTTGTTTTTGCTTACTCCACTCTACAGTAAACAAAGCATAAAGTGGAAATTAGCGGAGAATTTTGTGATATAAAGTTTAATGCAAACAAATGAGAATTTTACAGTTTATTTTAGTTTTAAAGTTTCGCACCGCCATTGTTTTTTAATGTTTACGCGGCAACACCTTCGTGTGACTTTCATTATAAGCTTAAATTAGACAAGTTGTAAATTTAAGAGTAGAAAATCTGTCCTGTTCGTTTTGTTTTCCGCGAAATGTTGTTCAGATATTATGTTGAATGAAAATAAGTTCCGTTTATTAAGACCAACCTGTAAAAACTGAAACCGCCCACTGTGTTGCTTGTTTGGTCTTTGCAGCTTGTGAGTTGTTTACCATGTCGTCGAGTTGTTGCGTTTCCATTTCCGCAAATCTTCTCTTTTTATGATTTATGTTGGAGCCTTCTTGGTTACTGCTTTCAGTGTTTTCGTTGTTAGACTCGGGGACTTCGGATGAAACTGGCAGTCCAAACGCCAACATAATATTGAAGTTCGGCAGTTCTTCGTCTGTGCCGGCCATTTTTGTCGGACAGGAGAATTTCTCAGTTCCTTACAGTTTTCTAAGAGTTTACCGGAATAATAGTCAATAGGTTTTCGACCAATAAGAACGCGCGTAGTATCTCAGTTATTTTATAAATTCTAATGACTAATAATAACAAAAAATTGAACTTTGTACTAATAAGATCTAAAAAAGGCTGCTAATTTCAAAGTGTTCTAAGGCAGCATTTTGGTTTAGTAGCTCAGAAACTGACCATGGTTTGTTCTTCCTTTGAGAAAATCATTTGATTTCCTTCTCTTGAAGTTCTAGGAGGCAGTATTCTGTGACAGTATTCTGTTAATTTAAATTTCAGCACATTTTAACCCCAAAACTTAAAAATCCCCGTGACAGAGTCCCTTTAAGGTTGTGTATTTTCACTTATATTTAAAAATATAAATTATAGTATCGTGTATTGCATAGTTTCCATATAGATAAGCTCAAATCTGCATATAATAAAACCATTTAATTATCTTAAAATCATAATTGTATTAGTTAAATGGAAAGAAGATAGTTTGCAGTCATGATAAAAAATTTTCAGTTAAAATCAGTAATACTAATCCAATCCTTTCCCTTAAAAGCTATTTTGCAGGCTTACCGCTAAAACATTTCGTACTTGGATCAAAACGTTTGAAGGCACTATCATTTAATTTTGGCTTCGATTAAAGAATTACGTCAAACAACTAAAGTATTGTCACAAGAACTGACCTTAAACGTGTATATCGTTGTAGCCGGTTTACACGAAATGAAGTCACATACATAAAGATATAGCAAAAAAAGAAAGAAAGAACCCCCCCCCCCAAAAAAAAAAAGAAATAGGGACCGCAACACATTGTGAAATGATTCTGATGAGTCCTGTTGCAAATTTCAAAACAGTTGCTTCCACTCCGCAGTGTAATTAAAATCCGTTATACTTTTTGCAAAAGTATTTAAAAAAAACTCTAATTGCTTTCGACCACCGCCAACAGAGTCCACCTTTTATAACGAAGGAAGTACAGGACAATGGCACAGTCTTATACAAAGGATACTGCATCGATCTCCTGAATGAGCTGGCTAAAAATCTTCATTTCACATACGAGCTCTACCTTTCCCCGGACGGAATGTTTGGCGCCGAAACGGCAAATGGAACCTGGAATGGAATGATAGGTGAATTAGTAAACAAGGTTTGTTATGGCAGTGCTATGTTGTGAACATCTCTTCATTACCTCTATACTTGATAAGGTAAAGGTGAACTTGCAAGGAGCCCCACACGATCGGAGCTTACCGGTATCCTGGGTTCTGAAGTATTAAGCAACTGAGAGTATTGCTACTCACCCCTGGATGGGAGGCTAGTGCATCGCAGCGTTACCACCAGCAGTATGTCGCCGGTACCCATTTTTAGAGAGACAATGTGCGGCAAAGTTTCTTGTCTTAGGAAATAACACGATGGCAGGGACTGGGCCTCGAACAAGCGCGCCCCACCTGTTTACTTGACTTAATTTCTATTTCTATATTCCTACTTTTGTAGCGGAGCCCGACAGCGGAGCACCATTGCTAAGCAAATTTGGTAACCTTCGATCCGAGAAATTTTGGTTGTGACGTCAGCATACGTCCGCCTGCCCGTCCGCCCGTCCGCCCGTACAGACTCTGGGGGAGGGGGCGGTGGAGAATGCCGTCTTTTCTTGGCATGAAATCGCACGGTGCTTTTGGGCAATCGGCGTTTTCCTCGGTGGGAAATCGCATGACCACCGTCGCTTTTGAAAGAGATGTGTTTTGAAAATCTTTAATAGATCTAAGTTCTAATATCTATAAATGGAAAGAAATAGTTCAAAAGAATACTCAGTTGCCTTTTTGGTGGAAGGTGAAAAGTTCAAGTTACGAAATCTGCCTTCGAGGATTTCATGTTTGTTGTCCTCACAACCGAAAAAGTGAAGTTTAAAAGGGTCTAAGGTACATGATTTTGAGTATTACGGTCAAAGAAATTACGTTTTAAAATGGAAATTTAATTTATGTCATTAGAAACGTGTAATTTCCTTTTTACTTTAAAAAATTATCAGAAAACACGCTCAGACTTGTGACAGATGTAGTCTTGAATATTTTGTCATGCTAAGCCGATTTCACTCGCGTGGACGGACCCACGATGCTGGAAGTGTAACGCGAATTGCATTTAAGTATAAATTTAGGGGTTTTCGGATAAATTTTTTTAAAAATGATTTCTCTCTCCAATATTTTGTGTTTGTTTATTCATAACAGTAGGTCAAAGCACAATACTACAGCTCAAGCATCACTTAAGTGAGATTTTGGCGAATAATTGTTTTGAATTTTGACTATCGGGTCCATCTCTTAGTGCAATTGCCGATTTTCTTGTCTTGGAAGTTTTCAGTAGTAATAATCTTTTAAGCGAAGCACTTGTCGGTTTAAAGCTATTTTATTCAAAAAGCTTCCGAAAACAGTTTTGTGCGTTCCTCAAAGCGCCTAACTTTATATAAGCTCACTTCGCAGCTACAAAACTAATGCCATGATCTAAAGCGTGGTTGGTGTTTGTTTGTTTTCAATCTTAATGGTCTCTAGTTAAAAAACGAAATATAAAAGTTATTTAAGAAGCTATAAGCGAAGCAGTTGTCGGTTTAAACCTATTTTGTCCGAAAAGCTTCCAAAAACGGTTCATGCAAGCGAACTGCCAATAATCCAAGGAGATTTGACAAGCCTTGACAGTTAAATGATAGGATATGGAAACATTGCAAAAACCAAGCAAGACGGCTCGTGAGTTAACTATGTGTTCAGTTTGATGCCCGAATAAAATAATCAAACTGTTCTCAGCATCTAGAATGCATATGACATGTTGAGCTTGGTTTTTCAGAAAAGATCCCCAAAATATAGGAGGACAATTCGTAACATTTTCGGGCTTTTTGAGAAACACTTTTCGAAAGCGAACGAGCCAAAAAAAGCCCCGAAATATATTTCGGACCAAAAAGTTTCAGGACTATCTTTGAGAAACGAACACCAGATTATTCCTTGGCGGCTCTCCTTTAACGCTTGGCTAAATCTATATATTAGCTATAGGTGTGCTGAATTTGTGGTTTGACATTCCGAAATCGTTGTTTGCTAAATGGACATGTTTCAGAATGAAGGTGTGCTATACAGAAACACAACCAAGCTTTATTGATATCGAGTTGGCGTGTTATGTTACCAGGGTACTTTGGACAAAAGGTTTTCTGGGTAGAGTAAAAAACATTTCTTAAAGCGACAGGTTCATTTGGCTCTTTAGCTGTCAGACATTAGAAAGAACAGATTAGTTCGAGTACACAGTGATCAAGCAAAATTAAAGCCCAAGCAACACATAATTTGAAACAATACCCTAACAACTCCCTATTATGCTATTATATTATTTGTCTTTTTTATCCAAAGCACGCTGATATTGCCGTTTCCGCAATTACCGTCACTGAACGTCGCAAAAAAGTTGTGGATTTCACCGTTCCCTACATGTACTACACTGAAGAAATGCTGATCAGGAAAACTCCAAAAGGAACAATTAACTTGCTTCAGTTTTTGAATCCTTTTCACAGTGAGGTTTGGTATGCTACACTTATCAGCCTTGTGGTTGTATCTGTTGCTGTGTTTGTTGTAAACTACTTCAGTAATTATGGAAGCAAAGACGAGAATGGACGAGGGACGTCGGAGGAGTTTAGTTTCTTTAACAGTGTGTGGTTTACATTTGCTTGCATACTTCAACAAGGAGCTGAAAACCAGCCAAGAAGCTTGTCAGGTAGAAACCGTGCACTTTGTTTTAACCATTTCCACTCAAGAGTGCCTAAAATTCAAGACAAATTCCAAATTTCATTATTTATTTCATTATTTTAAATATTGAAGTAGATATAGCACCATGTGAAAGTACTACTGGAGGGGTTTCATTTGAATGGTGACACCATAGGATTTCTTCCACAGACTAAAACGCTAGAATTACCAAATGTTTCTAAAACTGACTCCGGGAGTGAAAGAGTTAAATAGCAAATAAGGAAATTTAAACTATTGAATTCGGTTTCAGTACCTCTTGTTAAGATGGCCAGTAGAGCAAGAATACAAATCGACATTTCTTTCGTCGTGGTCTGTTTTTCAAGGTCACTGGACGATTGATTGGTATGTTAATGATATATAGGGGGTATGAATAGGGATGGACGACTGAGTTATTTTGACCTTGGTATTCTTAAGGACACGGGATGGTTTAAGCAACTGACGATTGATTGGTATGTTTTGAAGTAGTGAAAGGAATTTCGTGTTACTAGGTTTGTTTAAGGTCATTGGACCTGGATATTTGTCGTGATTCAATGTGACTCAATAGCTTTTTTCTAGAAACTTCTGATTTTGGCTATGAGAAGTTTGTCTTAAACTCAGACTAATAATTTTAACCTAGGCAGTTGAAATCTAGCTCACATAATTAGGAAACTAAGACGCTAGCATCGACAACGGCTAATTTTGTTGCATCAAAATATTAAGCGCTGAAAACAAGCTTATACTTCAACTGACTTAGTTGAGGATAGCTTTTCCACAAGAAGTCACGTTAACTGGAGCAGGTGATACAGGTGACACAATTTTATAAAATGCATATCGTTTTTAATACTGAAAATATGAGGGCTGTAGGATAATTCAGAGGTTTAATTCTAGCAGCTCACAAATTAACTCCAGCTTGCAAGGGCCGTCTTTAATAAGCCACAGGTTTTCTTACTACCCTTCGCAAAACGATAAGGAAAAGTTTGTTACTTATAGTTTTGGACAGTATTTTATTCATTTTAATATTAACTTTATTCAGACCGGGGGGTGAATGGAGGGTGGGGGAGGAGGCGAAAGCTGCCAACTTTTTCTAAACTTTATCAAGAAAAATTCAGTACGTTACCGTGGCAACCACATTTTGATAGGCAGTTTTTTAAAGAATTTGCAAATCACTCTCTTTTTAATGAAAAATTGTAACTTTCTTGCAGTAACTTTTACATTGTTGGATTATTTCTTGGCCATTTATTTGTTTTGATTACTTTTTGGTCAATTTTGATGCTTTTCGGAGATTTTGGAAAAATCAAGAAATCCAAGATGGCAGATCTAAGATGGCCGCCGTTTGAAAACATGACGAAATCTTTACGTTATACGACGTCATCACCTCATGTCCACGCTATTGGACGTCCTATCTTCCCTTCAATTTTCGTTGTCAAAGCTTAAATAAGAACTCTTTATTTAACGAGGATGTAAGAGATGAAGACAATTACATGAACTAGAAGTACTATAAGTAGCTTTAAAAACGAATGTCTGGATTTCCTACAAATTAAGGAAAAGTAAAAACAGCAATGACGTCATCCTGTTGCTATGACTACGTCGATCTCGAAAAAAACCCACTGTTTTAAACTTCAATCTATACCCTACAAGTAGGTATCACTCGATTTCCTCTTTCGTTTGAGGCATCTTTGTATTTCGTGTTCAAAGAGGGTAGGTATGGTTAGTGAAAAACCGGGTCTAGCCACCTTAAGGAGTCCGACCCCTTTTCTCCCAGAAGACCATAAAAAGCCTGGCCTGAGTAGGGTGACTAAATGTCGCAACAATATCAGCCATCATTCTCCAATGCGGACCCCACACTAGTCCAACAATATCTCAGTAACATCTACATGTATACTATAGGTACACTACAATTGGTCTAACAGTAACTGGAAAATACACGGTTGTTTGGGTGTTATCCAAAATTATCGCTTCAGTGCCAGTAAAGGGCCGATTACATGAGGCGGGCTGGCCGGTTAACCGGGCTGGCTCGGTTTGCCGGAATCTCGGCACGTCTGTGAAACAAACTAAAAATCAACTTCGCGATTACATGGAAAAATCTCAGCCCGGCTAGCTGGGATCCCGGCTAGATGAGCTGAAAATTTACCATGTAATCGCGATTGCCGGGCCAACACTTTCCCGTCACTACATTTCGCTTCAGAGCAAAATCGCTCACCAGAAGGTGGATATTTCTCTTTCCATATAACAAATAAAGGCTTATCAGACCATAAAGCTATGTAAAACTGAAAATAATACACCAAAATAATGGATTAGCGAAAGTAAAAGCATTTGATTCATGCTCTTTGATGTAGCCATCTTTTCACACGACAGCTTCTAAATTTAGCCGCAGGCGGGCTGACCCGCCTCATGTAATACCGGGCTGAGCAGTTATCTTGGTAGACCTAGCCAGGCCTGCTACTGAGCCAGCCCGGCTCATGTAATCGGCCCCTTAAGACACCTTTATTTTCAAAATAAGCGATACGCAGTAATGTCGTGCATAGCCTCGACCTAAGGTTAGAGGTTACTTGTATTTCAGGTCGTATTCTTGCTGGATGCTACTGGTTCTGCATTCTCATTTTGGTCTCATCATATACTGCCAACCTAGCGGCGTTTTTCACTGTGAAGAACGCAGAACATCCCATTCATAACCTCGAGGATGTCGTAAAGTCTTCGTATCAAGTAGGAGTGTTTGACTCGTCAAGTGCGTACGAAGTACTGAAAACGAGCCAATATGAAACACACAAAAGGATCTGGCATAGAATTCAAGAAGAAGATACCGCAGTCCACAGTTTGGATGAGATGCTTCAGCTTGTTCGAGAAAGAGAGGAGGCTGTATTCATCGCAGATGGGCCAATGCTTAGACATATTGCAAACGAGCCACCTTGCGATCTCGCAACAGGTAATGAAACAAATAGGTCCTATTCAACCACTGTTCCTGGTTCAAATTTGAATTATAAATTAGTGTCATAAGGACTGGAGCAGAACTGAAGAATCTTGAACTCATCCGTGCATGTCCAAATACTAAACAAAGTGATATTCCACCTCTGCGTCATCCCCACAATCCCCCTTAACAGTGACGAAAATGAATTTCTCCTTACATCACCACTACATGTTCAAACATTCAAGTGATGAGAATAAAGGAAGTGATCACCAAGAGTAAGATGTCTTGATATTTCGAAAAATTCTCCTTATCAGTTTCCTAAGAAATGTATGCGGAAAAGTAAGGAGAATAGGCATTTTTATATCAGGGCTTAAAGAGTTAAACTTTACGTTTCTCGTGCAGGGGCACTCAACATGAAAATTTTAGCAAAACACTAGAAATAACATTTCCTGTACTTTATAAGATTGTTTCAGAGTTTTTTAAAGGCAACTGTGTGTAAATGAATACAGGTTTTAGTTTTCTTGGAGTTTTTCGCTGAAAATTTAGGCCACAAAAAGCTACAGGAAACGGAATCCTATCCGCCGCCAGAATTTGCGAGATGCTGGTAGCAGTCTCCAAAAACGCTAGTTGGCCTGATTTATATTCTAAACGACATATTTGTCTCATCAAAAAAAATAGGAATTAACCAGCCCTCTTCTAACGAAAGTTTGAGGTAAAATTTTACCCAAAGAAATCTCTAGTTTTCATTACAATTGAATCCGAATATCCCAGGCGATTTAATTTTAGGTCATCCGAACAGAAATTTCGCCGAAACGAACTGTTGGCTGCCCCTGAACTTTTTTTTTTGCAAACAATTAGATTCAATCTTCGCCGAGCCTCTAATAAGTTATTTTCGGTATGCGTAAAGTTGAGTTCGAAACGATGAGTAGGGCATGCGCAGGCGCAATGAAGATGAAGACTACATCAGCACTGGTCCATGAAATTTCCCATGCATAGGCTAACCACTGAGCTGTAGGGAGACTCGTGATTTCTATTTATGTTTTACTTATTTCGTGACTTATTCATTCATTTATTTATTCATTTTGCAGATTGCATTGATATAAATGAATGGCTTTGTAACTTTCTTTTTGACTGTTGTTCTAATTGACTGTCTGCTCTAAGCTCTATAACACACCTCTCAGTACATCGAGCTCTATCTAGAAATTCTCTTGTTCCTGTTTACGTAGTTTCAGGTCTGAACACGCATAAAGGACTTGCACTCGCTTTGCAAGCAAATGATCCACACACTAAAGACTTCACAATGGCCATTCTTCATTTACACGAGAACTATTTTCTTGACAATCTGAAGCGCAAATGGTGGGAAACGTCAAATGGGTGCCCTGAAGAATACGAATCAAGTAAGAAAACATCTTATTGCATACAATGCATTTTGTTATTTTCTAACGTAAAACTAACTGTTAACACATCTCGAGTCCAGTAAGAAGCTTTCTAATTCTATTTTCTAAATCCTTCAACAAGCGTGGGAACTTCTCAGTAATCTGCATTAAACATTCTGCGTGATACGCAGATTATTAGCCACTATATATTACAAATGTATGGTGTCTTCCTGCTTTTGGTTTGAATCGAGGAATTTTCACTTTCTCGTAAGACTATCGGAAACTTGATCATGAAAAGAGTCAGAAAGTAACAAAGCCAAATCAATAAAATTTATTGCAATAGCCTATTGTCTCCAATTTTGCTGATATTTAAAAAGCTTTGCATGTGGTTGCCATTCCATTCTAATGCATTGAAATATCCATCTCTATTTGTATGAAATTCTCTTGCGAATTTTTGAAAGGACAAAAATGCTTAATAACTCAACTCTGTCTAGTGCATTGGTCAGGGCGCGAGTACTCCTGAGGAAACTTGCAACCTGTGTGGCTAAGCTAAGAATTAACCCTCGGACGTACAATCAAAGTCGCACCCCCATCGTGGTACAAGGGAAGGGGGGGGGGAGTTGATGGAATCCCTACCTTGGGTTTTTGCTGGGTTACAATATTTCGAAAAGACTTCGCCCTGGATAGAAAGCCTATGATGTGCTTTAAATGATAAGGTATTCGTTATAGTTTGAAGCGTTGCTGGGGTCTATGACGTCATCAAGAATGGCTGCCATCTTGGATTTTACCGAAAAAAAAAAGAGATTATCAAAAAACGGCTAAATTGAAATTTTTTCAGTGATGCTAGATATTTAGAATATGACATAATTAAACGTTACTGACAACATTTTCTGCTCTTTTACCTTAAAAAAGTGAAAACACGCATTTTAATTCAAAAATGGCTTGACCACCGGCTTCTTATGACGTCATATCTCGTACCATAACAACCGATTGTCACCAAACTTTTGTCGAATTGTGTCTAAGGGAAATAAGTACAGCTACCAAAACAGCAGGTGCAGATGAGAAGCTGTCTTGGAAAAAATCACGAAAAACTTTATAGGAAGCAGTCCCCACACTTTCCCCGTGTACCACTTGAGAAACACTTGACTATGAAGATGATATAAAATCTGAAGTTGTAGAAACGTCCGTCAATATCAAGAACAGCGGTCCTCGTCTACACTTAATTATTAAAAATCGCACCCGAATAAACTCACCAGGAAGACTACAGGAACTCCTTGTTTAAACCGTCTACTTTGTTCAATGCAAGAAGGATAACATCATAATTAATGCATTTTCTTTTCCTGTTCTTTCTTTGTTTTCAGTATTGTCTCAAAAGCGCATCGATCTGATGAGCATGCTCGGTGTCTATGTTGTTTTGGGTGTGGGGACGGCTGTGGCATTCCTGGCTCTCATAGCAGAGATCCTCTGGAAGAGAAAAGTGAAAATGAGGGAAAGTACTGATAGAACTACAAGACGGTAATTGTGAATAAAGTCTTATCTTAATGATAATATACCCAAGTTCGCGCTATATTAGTATTCTGACACGATTCCGATGAAATATATTCTCCATACAACTGAGATTTGTTCCCTTATTCCCAGAAGGGACTTGAATATTTTAAGTATTGTTCTGTATGCGATATTATTTTAATAAAGTTAAATGAACTTAAAGGTTCATCCAAAACATAAGGTGTCTTGTATTAAGCTAGTACGTTATCCGAACGTGGACTATATGTATATAATCATTCTAGACTAGTTTTGTGTAGCTGTATATCGCCCCATATTAGATACCTACATTCTAAACGAATCTAACGCAGCTCTAGGAAAGTACTTTTGTTCTCAGGTCCATGCATGGGGGAAAAATAACGAACTCAAAACGAAATCAGTGCGAATGGCTTCCAAAGATCTTTTCTCAGAAAATAAAGGAATTCAAAACTTTGCTCCTTTGCTGATTATCTCGTATTTTGTAAAAGTACACCTCTGGTTTAGTCTAGTTTTCGTCGCTCCTTCTCAGGAACAAAAACTACTCCCGCAACCGATAACGCTGCCAGTCAACCCGGTCTGGGATTGATTTGGTACCTGTGTCCTTTGATCGTCCTTCTCTGTATATGCATGCCTAATGGTATGCCTGGACTCCTTTAAAAGAGGTATTAAGCATTTATTCTAACTCTTATCATCTCTCAACTGGTTGTCATTCATCCCTACTTGGGAATTTTCCTTTTAATCTGCTCCAAATTAAGGTAAAGTATTACAAAGCATAGTAATCGCTTTTCAAGTTAAAAGGTCATTTTGTATAAATATAAAAGCGTGAAATTGTGTTGGATATGGGCAAATAGCTCTGTACGTGAGAGTTTCGACCACAAACGGTGGTACGACTCCTAAAGAGGCAATTTTAAGCATTCTTTAACTTTCTTTTTTTTTTTTTGCAGGCCAAAGAGTCGCTCTGTGCAAGTCCATCCAGAAAGTGAATGACTGTTCCGAGTTATCAGTCTCGGTTCACAAATTCATTAAATTCACACCGCACTATCGTGGAAACTAAGTAGACTATGCCCATCAATCTATCATGTCACTACCATGCATGTAGGCCTACCTCCGTCGGGAGTGCTACCCATGGCTTCCGCTTGCCCATAAGTGACTCACGTCCTGCCTACTGCAAAGTGCACCATCATGGGAGCTTGCCTCCTGCTGATTACATGCACTAGCTTCTAGTTTTGTCAGGGATACAATAGATTGACAGCAAAAAGTTAGCCATAAAAATAGATTATGGAAGAAGAGATCACATGAAGCCCACACTCACAACACAAAAATATAGTCGTAAAAATAGAAGGAATACTCTTGTTGTTATAAATAGAAATAAACAAAAAATAATAACAATTGCAATAAAATATCACTAAACCACTACAAACTCAGCGTCCAATGTTGTCCAACTACGCCACTACTGTTCATAAACGACCACTTTCCTGAAATACCAAAAATATTTCACTTGAATCTCCTTACTAAAGACTACAGGAGAATATCTCGTAAGCAACCGTTGCCGGCGCAGCCTGTTATAATAAGCAAACGCGCGTGATAAGTTAAGTACAAACATATTCGTTTAAGCTACTTTCACAGGAGTTCCACTACAATTCATGGCCCATCATAAATGAAGAAGTTTCTGAATTAGCACAATATAGCTTTATTTTGCCCCTTTTTTCAAAAACATCCCTGCTTCATAGGCAATAAGGGAATAAGCCTTTCGATCAAAGCAAAGGTAAACGTTATTAAGAGCGACTTTCAGTAAACATCGAGCATTCGGCCGCAGAAGTTGAAAAATGGAGTTCTTTTATATTTTGCACATAAATGGGTATTGGCAAAACTAGAAACCTGACGTGGTTCGTTTTCCCCAGAAGCGCTTTATTTTCGAAAAAACGAGGAAATCGATTCTCGGGTTCGGGAGGTCAAAATTAGGCTCAGTCTCCAGCCGTGAGTGTCTCGATGCGCCCGCGATTCTAGCCACCTTCACGGCTGGGCGCACGGGTTTGGTTATTGTTTAGACTGACCAATCAGAGACAAGCCCCCTGAAATTTGAGGGGCAGAATGTGCGACATGATTTAGTGGGATTTCGTCTTTCTCTTGAAATTTCACACTTTTAGGAGGACGCTTCAGGCATACTTTTCGCATTTCGTTTTGTTTTTCAAGACGATAAAAAAACTGATAAAATTTAAGCAAATGACGTGTGGATTGTCTGCATAATTATTAAAATTGTAATGACGTCACGGAGATGCAACCAAACCCGTGCACCCAGCCGTGAAGGTGGCGAGAATCGCGGGCACATCGAGACACTTACGGCTGGAGACTGAGCCTAGGTCAAAATCGGAGGAAATTAATCTTGAAAATCAGTACTATAAACTTGCATCGCGCTGGTAAACTAAAGCGCGAAAAAAAAGATAGACACTTCAACTAGACAGTTAACAAACAGCAGTACCGAAATTTAGTGACCACAAACAATTCCAAACTAAAAGGCAGGTTCTGATGTTTACGTAGAAACTGATTTGGAACCTAACTTCTGTGAAATAATTTAACATGTGCCATAACCCCACATGGTCTCAATCCTCGCTCAATAGACAGTAGAAACATTAAACTAAAATATACCTTGAAACTGGCTTTGGTTATCCATGCTGCTGTCTTTGGGAAGACACATCGCCCAGAATGCTATTGTCTTTTGCGACATGTACTTACAGCGCCTGATTTTAGGACGCGCGGCATAATAATTTGCATGTGCAGAACAAGTCGGCTGTGATTAGTCAGAAGACCTTGCCTTTGGGAATATCTCGAGTCTCTTCGCGATTCCACTGCTGTCAATCAAACGGTTGGAAGTGTGAAGCAAAATTCAAGGTGCGAGAAAGTGAACAATTGGGCCCTAATTAGGCCGAGCTCTCTATTCAAACCTTTTGAATAGAGAGATTCGTCAAAGAGTTCGCGAGCAAATTTTATCATGGACTGTCTAAACGTTATCTGAAATAGTTTATGCAAACCAAGCGGTTTTAAAGCGGTTGAGGGCAGCGCGAAGCATTACCTGCCCGCCACTAGAGAAGCGCCAAAAATTATTTCTCTCGCTTTGCAGGAATTGCATTCGCAAAAAAACCCCGGGCTGTCGGTATGTGTGTTGACTAGCGAGCTTGAAGCGCGAAAGGTTAACCAAGCGCGACTTAAAAGGGCCAAATATTTGACTCACGCTTGGCAAAAAATCATTTGCCCTGTTTGTCTACAGGCCTGTTTGGGTCTAGCGAGCTTCATCGCGCTTCATGAATCACTTCAGCGCGAAGAATTAAACCACGCGCGACTAGACAGGTGCGCGACAAATTTTGACGCGCGTCATTTTATGACTTTACAAGCGGATCGCGGTTATTGGAAATTACGCTCGCTCCCTTAGCACCGCTTAACTGAAGTCCTGAGGACTTCAGTTTACCAAAATAATCTTATCAATGCAGGAAGACAAAGAGAAAAGTGAAATAAACAAGCCTTACTTTCTTTATCGTGTGATCATAAATAAACAAGCGCCCGCCGGTGTCTATTAAAATAATGCTTTTGCGTGAACAAAGCATTTAAAAGGTTTTTATTTATGCCAATAATCATCTGGATCATACTAGAAAGGGGAATATGCTTCTATGCGTGGTCAATATGTGCGAGGTGTTCGTTAAGCTGTTTATGATCGCAGTTATCGTGGAGACGTAACATCTGCGTAACATACAGCGATCGCGAAAACACGTGTGTGTGTCTTTTTTTGGATTTTTTTTTTGCGGAATTCTGGTGTTATTATCAGTTTCTCACACTTTACTGACTCACACCGCAATACAATGCTTAATTACAATGGCTTGCGCTCTATTGTTTATGGAGGCGGAGTTATGAATTCATTAGAACACTCGCGGGAAGTTTAAAAGCGGTCAAATCAACTCCCGTGGGGGCCTCTGTGGGACGTATTTGCATGTAAGTTCAGTTTTGCGGGAGTTGGTTTCAGAAAAGTTGAAATCGATAATACTTCCAACTGTCAGATTTGCGCGAAAACTCAGCAAGTGAGTCTTTAAATGTCAAGCATAAATAGCCATATGAACCCTAACTTGCTTACATCTTATTTCTCGAGATTTTCAATCTAAAAGTGTCGGTCCCATACAGACGGAGCGTAAAAATAGCTACATTTGAGGTCGAAAACGATAATGCTTCCCAAACAGCTACACACCTAAAAACAGTCGCATTTGCTTTATTAACATCTTTTCTACAAAAGCCATATGAACGCTAACCAGTAAACTTAACCGTTTTCCCGTAAAATTAAAACTTCCGAGTGGTGCTGACCGGTTTTGCCCAACTTTCTTTGTTATTTTGTGTACTTTCGCTAACGAGCTTTCAAATGTTCGCGCGAGAAAGGGCGTAAAAGTCCCGGATGTGTCGCGGCATTCTGGGCGATGAGCGAATTTAACAAATGGGGCTCAATGAAGTTCAACTTTGCCGCATCCCGAAATGCACCAAAATTTTCGTCTTAAGCCACACAATCTCTCTTTTCTTCGTCTTTGCTTTATTCTTGATGATGGCTTCAAACTAAAATGTTCGGTTAATCTCAAAAAAGGTAGAGGGAAAAGAAAAAATTGAACGATACTGGTGATATCGTTGTGAGCTCTCTGAGCAAACCACGACAAAATGTGACATCTAATATGCTACACCTGTGACATCATATATCCAAATTTGGTTAAACAATTTAGTCACGGTATTTGGTAACGCAATGCAAACAAATGTACAGAGAATATTTGCACACGAAGAAGCGGAAGTTTGAAAACGTGAAAATCGCCCATTTCGGGCTTTTTCTTCCTCTTTTTGGAACGCAAAAGAATGTTAACGCTGGAAATTAACAAGGATAAAGTAGAGCGAACCCGTTTGGTTAAAGAAGCAAAATTTCCCGTGTTTTTGTCTACGGCAAAATTCAACTTCACTAAGCCCCACTTGTTAAAACTTTGCTGAGTTCGAGCTGGTCCCAAACAAAGTAGCATGGATAACCCAAGCCAGTTCAAGGTGTGGTTTATTTCAATGTTTGTGCTGTCTATTGAATGAGGATTGAGACCATTAAGAATTACAGATCAGTTAGGTTCCAAATCCATTTCTACGTGATCATCAAAACCTGCCGTTTAGTTTGGAATTGTTTGTGTTCAGTAGATTTCGCTACTGCTGTTTCACAGCTGTCTAGTTAATGAAAAAGACTTGTTCTGTCGATGGAAAGTGCCTATCTTTTTCTCTGCACTTTAGTTTACCAGCGCGATTTAAGTTTACAATACTGATTTTCAAGATTAATTTCCTGTGATTTTGACCTCCCGAACCCGAGAATCGATTTCCTCGTTTTTTTCGAAAATAAAGCGCTTCTGGCGAAAACGAACCACATCAGGTTTCTGGCTTTACTAATACCTAATTATATGCAAAATACGGAAGAAATCGATTTTGCAACTACAGCCCCTAAAGTGAAATTTTGCTTGATTTTCATTGAAAGTCGCTTTTAAGAACTACTTTAAACAAGAAGACGCCTGAAGGCGTTTACGCGGGATGTGTTGGTGTATGTAAGGACTATTTTGAACGGAGTTGGACAGTTGTTGAGTACATGGGTTGGTACGATATGTGACCCTCCACGGGATTTCAGGGAATAAGGTGAACGCACGCACACGGCACGTTATAACGCGCACGCACGCTTCTAACATTACACGCTTAACGTGCGGATATGCACATAAAAACAATATATTGATTTTGGATAGCGTGTCTGCAGCCATTGTTCATCTTTGGCTTACAAAGCGATGCTTTGTTTTTATAACACGCTAGACTTTTGTTTTTTTAACACGCTAAGCTCCGGTGGAACTCTTACTGAAGTAAATTACTTGCATTTATCAGCTTCTTATTTGGGTGAATGCTTTTAAATATTTTACGGAACATTAACACGAAGGAAAGAAAATTCATTTTCCTATTCGAAATATTAAATAAATTAGGGAATAATACGGCTCTTGGATTTTTTTTTTCAAATACAAGAGAGCAGAGAAAAGATGGTTGTGTGAATAGAAGCTTAATTATTTTGCGTGCTAGATGCGACGCAAACAATGAAGCTAAAATTTTCAGAATTCAACTTCCCTTCGCCAGACTCAAACCTGCCGTCTAAAGCGAAACTGTTGAATGTAACTTATACTAAAACTTGAAGCTTATGGTGTTACAAACAAAAATAGAGTAAAATTGCGAGCTTTTTTCCTCGGATTAATTTAGTTCACAGTGCACTGAATTTGCATACCGCGAGTCTCAAAATAGATTGCACGAGCCACGTGGGAATAACAAATCAAACCTTTTTTTCCAGCACTTTACCGTTCGATTGAAATTGAAGAAAGAGAAACGGAGATGTTCGGTATTAGAGTGTAAAAGGATATAAACAAGAAAAAGACGTGGTCCGAAAGAAGTGGGCGTGAAGACATTCATTTGACTGTGTACTTTGCCTTGCCTGTTTGTGTTCAATCCACCCTGACTTGCACGTGATTTGAAGTGTTACAGCCAATAAAATCGCACAATTTTTCGGGACGTCCCTTGAGCCAATGCCAATTTGTGACACCGATGAAAAAATTCCATCGACCGAAACCTAGACGCTGGCTCACTACGTCTTCCCGCGTAATTACTTAATTGCAGAATAGTTCTCGCTCAGCAGGGGCCCTGGTAGAATTGTAATCTTCTGGTGACGAATTTCAATCAGAAAATATCACCACAAGTAGGTAATGCTATGTTAATGCAATGCATCTGCGATTTCACCAACAGTTTGTAAATAAAACCCTTTGCACAATTATGTGAAGGTTTTAACAACAACATTTGTTTTATTTTCCTTTCCGTTTTGTTTTATTTATTTAATTTTTTAGCTGCTGTACGATTTCTTAGGAAAGCGTAGTAACTGCAGCGTTATAAGGCTTGTTATTATCCTTGAACTAATCAGCTATGCACCGAGGATTGTTCAATAGGGGATCAGTGGATAATAAAAATATCAAGTTGTAAAGAAATTGAATTTGAGAATCTAACACAGTTCCTTTGTCAAGATCCTTTTCACTGTCATGTATCAGTTTAATTTGACGTCGAAAAACTGACTTTCGTTATTCGATGCAATTACACGAAACTGGGCTAGCTCTACCAACCAGATTTGAAATTCTTTTATTATTATTTCTAAAAATTGACTAGCACTGGGACTGGTAGATTCAAACCATCTGCTTTGCTAATGTAGTATTCAGTTTTTTAGGGGTTATCCTGTTGGTTGCTAAAGGTGCAGGAATCTCGGGTTTTAATTTTACGAAGACACAGCAACATTCGAAATGCATATGCAAAAAATTACAGCCTCTCATATGTAGAATTCAAGTTGTGGTCCATGAATAATTTAGATATATTCCTTTGAACGCTTTAGATATCCATAACCTTCAAGACCCCCCACGCTGCTCTATAAAAATTTTACGAGAATCGAAAAGCCTACTGCCATAACGTTTGAATTCTGAAGAACAACTCCGATAACATTTGTAATCGCTGGAAACTTTTGAACAAAGAAAAACGTCTTCGATTCCTAATTTCAGAAGGACAAGATCTTGACTACATTATCTATCAGGTATTTATTGATACTACTTTGGTATTTTATAAACAAATTAAATTAACACAACAAGCATTATTCTGTACGCTCTTTAATTCTAAGTAAGACGTTTATTTCTTGTGCCAATTCTCCGCACCATAACGTATCAACTGAATGGCCTTTTTTAATATGTACTTTTAGTGGTCTTAAATGGACAGCAGAAGCGTTTCCGCCGTGTTCATATTTCTTGTATTATTCGGCGTGAAGAAGGTGCACACGAAAAATCGAATATTGACTTGCGGTAAGTGGACGCCAAAGTTATACTATCTCGAAATAAGCTTAAATTATTTACATAGCCTAGCCTAAAACGATTTTCGTAAACATCAAAGTACAGTACGCGTTAATTGTCATAATATTTTCCAAATCGTTACCTCTTAAATGTTTTTTTTCACGTTTGTTTATGCAGGAGTTGTTAACGAATATTCGGCAGAGTACGATGCGATGAGCATTGCCCTCAACAACACATCTAGTGTGAACAATGTGTCAATAATCTTGACCACGTTAAACATATCCGAAAATATAAATATGTTTAGTCAAGGTAAGATTGGTTTTCGTATGACGTTTTGCCTGCAACCATAAATTAGGCATATTTGATATATTTTCTGTGCTTATCGGCTCTTAAGATTTTGAAAAGCTAAGTGGGTATGGCACACTTAATCACTGGAATTGCCTATTTTTTCTCAAAAGAATGATTGTTAATGCTTAATTCTCTGGTAATAAAACAGACGCACTTCGCCTTTTTACTACCGGATGGAATTCGTAGTTTTGTGTGTTGGCCCAATTTGCATGTCTTTCGCTTCGCCGTTATTACAGTTTACGGGGGGTACTTGTTCGTGCTGTGATTGCTGTATGGGTTGGTCATTGTTGTATCCCCAAAGTGTTAATTTGACTCACTGTATGCTATTTTATTATTCAGTGTTATTTATACCTCTTTTAAAATGGTACGGTCGCGTTGGTAAACATATTGGAATTCGCTTATTCGAGGTTGTGCTTGTCCACAATCGTTTTTGTCTCCGTGGACAGGAAAATATGCCCTATTTTGTCTTTCTCTACCCGGGTGAATACGGTATTCAACGAACCGTTAGCAAAAAAAAAAAATCGCAAAATTAATTTTTGTACTTTTCGAGCAGGACGAGGGAAGGGTAGGGGGTAATAATATTTTAAGTTGCTTCATGTCACAGAATTTAAGGTACTAGATCGAAGGATGATGCAACCGGATTTGTTCAATGCGTGTACTTGCAATCTAACGGATAAAGCAAAGACTTAACCTCACACAAGTATTGAAACCCTCTTTTTTCAGCTTCAGTGTCTCTTCAACAAAATGTAATCGTTCTTCTTGAGGGAAGCCACACAAAGTTTTCGGCATGCGTACTCTCTACAGTAACAGGTCTACCCCTTATCCGTCTCCATGGAAACAACAGACCATTCTATCAATGTGAGAAAGCGGTTCAGATGTCAGCGGGATACGGAGACTATGCGCAAGCTACACTTGACATACTGAAGACTTTCCTGTGGCAAAGGATTGCACTAGTATTTGACAGTAAGGCTTTGTTGGTGACTTTCTGTTGCCCAATGATTATCCATGACATAATTTTTAAAAAATGTCACATTAAAAATTCACTCCATTTTGCAATTGTTTGCTTGTTCCTTCCTATTTTTACAATTGGGTATAAAATGGGATCGACGATATATATAAATAAGGAAATAAAGATAGAGAAAACACTTAGTGACACTATCATTATTATTATTGACATAATGACTAAAAGGTATATTCAATACTTTTTTACTGCGTAATGTTTTACGTTTGTTTTTAAGGAAGTCGCTTGCAGGAAGCTGGACATTTCCATGTCATGTCTCAGGCGTCAAATCTCACCGTAAATCTAATTGAGCTTTCTGCAGAGGACGATCCTGAACAGTTCACAACACCAATATTACCAGCGATGGAAAAGATAATAAGGCTCGAACCTGAAGTTATTCTACTTTACACGAACAAGGAAAACATTGAACTACTGCTTCAACAGGTTATAACAAAACCTCTACAGGACCTATTCAACAATAAGACTGCAATGCTTAGTTTTCTTTGCGATTACAAAGCCCAGTCGAGTTGTCTATCGCACAGACACAATGCTGACAAGTAGTCTAATCGTTTTCCTTGCCCGAATTGTTTTAGCTAACTAAACAATTGCAATCGGAAGGCAATGACGTTTGGACAGTTGTTTCCTCCTCCAAGCGAAAAAATACGACACAGAACAAAATGAAAAAGACAAACAAACAAAACAAAAACTATGAATTATAACTTTCTAACATTCGCTTTTTTTTCCCAGGAAAAGACCGATTATAGAACCACTCAAATTGCCGCATTCGTAATAGAACAAAGTGAATGTTTTCTAATTGGTTTCATTTCACCCTCATATTTGTTAATTTGAGTTTTTGTTTATTATTTAATGTGCTTTATAATTAAGAACGGTGCCACAGTAGTAACAATTCTCTTCTATACTTTTGTTTGGCAGACACTTTGTCAACACAGATGGATACTTCAAGGACAGGTTTGAGCATAAGTCAACCAAGCTTGTAATGTCCCCCCCCCCCAAGTAGCCTATAAGGAAACATGGTATCGTGGTGTTATCAAAATTCACCATCACATTTGTATCTTTGCGAATATGCCACCTATCGAAATTTCAGTCCAGTCAGGACGTTTGTCACATGAACTAGGGCCTAGTTTAATGGCCTTAGCTCCGACGTGTCTCCTGTAGCTAAGTGGTAGAGCATCTCGACTAGTAACTAGAAGGTCATAGGTTCATAGATTGGGAGAACTCGGATTTTTTTTTACGAATCACCTATGTCACAGACCAAATAAACATCTTTCTCAGGTTCTTAGGTAGTTTCCCTCTTTTATATTATAAGGAGTGTACGAGAATTTAACAAAAGTATCTTAAATCAGATTGATTATTTCATTTCATTTTTTTCAGGTGCCATTGAACTTAAGATGTCACCCAAATAATATTGTTTTAGCAATGAAGCTGCCATACATTAAGAGCTCAGCATCTGAAGAACTGCAAAGCTTAGTTGGGATTAATAACAGCGGAACCATTCAGGTAGCGTTATATCATTTCTGTTGACATGGTGTAGTGTTATCTAACATTCTCAAACTCATTAATAATTCATGACGTTATAAGCCAACCAGAGCGCCCCATTCGGGTCAGGTGGATGAGTTTGAAACTCAATGAAACACCAGTTGAAAATCACTAGTGTTTCCTCACGTTTTCATCACTAGCGTTTCATCACGTTTTCATCACTAGTGATAAAATTGTTCTTAATCTGCATATTCATATATTACTCAAACACAGCTTAACATGAACCATCAATTTTTAATAAACAATGACCAGCAAAAACATTTCAAATTACAAACTGACAAGCTAAAGTCATTTGAAATTAAAGATTACAGTACATTTCTTAAAGTCACCAAACAGACTGGCATAGTATACACATCCACATTCTGAGAAACGTTTTCTACCTTCCGTGACACGGACTCACTGCTGAACAAATTTGGATAAGCAGTAGTTGAGCGTCAATGCGTCCGTCTCTGTTATGGGCTGAGTAAGCGGCTGAACTTTGTCCAATTCATACTCTTTAAAAACTCCACCAACTTCGAGTATTGAAGACTTGACACTTCACACTCGTTGCCAATCCTCAAAAATGCCTACTGCTCACTTATTTTTATATCTGATAGACTTCGGTACTGCTCTCTCTATGCAAAGTTCTTCTTCCTCGATTGTTTTCGGGCAGCGAAACCTTCCTTCGGCCGTGGCAAAAACAATATGTAAATCACTTCAAGTTCACAACGCTTTTGGAATACAAACTTGGTGCAACGCGAAACTATTGGACAATTAAAAACAAAAGCTCACAAATACAATGAATGCCGACTGAATACAAGAAATCACACATACAAGGCATTTTAAAGAAAAATGGGAAAAAATACAACTGCATAATTTTGTATTGTTTCTTTAGAGAAGTCATTTCAAAAACTCGTGCATCGTGGGCGCTTTCCATTCAACCAAAAATTCCGGTACAGAATCAAATGGAATGGAATTTTCGCAAAATTAATTTCGAAAATTTTGGTCAACCTCTCGAGGTTGCCGCTTTTCCCGGAAATTTGGAAATTCCGGGAATTTTCTGTTCCATTGGGCATTCCATTTCGCTAGATGCTCAGTCCCAGTTTCTCCAGCCGTGATTGCTGAGTGAAAATGGCGGGGGCTTCAGGTGATCTTTACCAAATGCAGCGTGTGTGCTTCCTTACCAGCGATGATTTTGAGTTCTTTTTGAGGCATCTCTGTGTTGAGACAACGGCAACATTGCACCTCCAGATGCTCCCATCAGTAAGTTGAAAACTAACCAGAACGACTTGAGCAATAAGCTTTTAACACCTTGCATCGTCGTGTCAGGATTCCCGCCATTGTAAACATCTTGAAGCTTGCTATCTCAAACGTGGTTATATCTAAAAAGATCTCGCTTTCTTAAACATAACCACGTCATCGTCGCGGCCTCGTGCTTTCATCTGTTTTCTCGTATTTGGAAATCGTTATGAAACACTCGCACTCGTTTTTGAAATAGTACATCTACTCATCTATCTATATTTTATAACTTCATGTTTTCTTGTTTATTCCACAGGGCACTGCTGCGATTGCTTACGATGCAGTTAAAGTTATCCATGAGGCCGTAAACGAGGAGTTGTGTTCATCAATTAACGAGTCAGCCATTACTTCAAAAGACGGAGATGCAATGTTAACTTGTATGAAAAAGGTAAACCGTTTACAAAGTATCACTACATAAGCGTGACGTAATGTTGAGTCCTTATCAGTAAGGGTTTTTCAAAACAATTGACAATAAAAACTAACGGTAAAAATTCACGACGTTTCGACCGCTCTTCGGTCATTATCAAGCGAAATGTTGAGAATAAGAATTTGCATAGAAACAATACTCTACGCATTTGTCACCGATTTTCTGCGTAAAATACCTTGGGAAATTAAGAGAAATACCTTCAGTTTCACTCTTTAGAAAAAAGATATCAATAAAACCGTTTATAAATAAACGAGTGTTTTGTAATTTAATTTAGTACCAGAAGTGATAAATATTTGAGATTACCAGCGAATTTCATCGCTAAACAGTAGCGAATTTTAAAACGAAGAACATTTATTATAAACCTAGCCAGATCCTTTGATATCAATGTCAGAGATCATTAAAACGACATTATTAACACTGAATGAATAAACTGAAAGTCTTTATTACTTAGGTAAAAATAAATACAGCATCTCGCTGAGTGCGGCTCTCACTAAACATCAGCTTATCGTTAAGTTAACGGAAATATCGGTTGACTTGTTGATCACCCTTGGGGAAAGATACTTGCTGTTCGTTTTGTTTCGTAAAACGCGGAAACAACCACTACTCTGCTTATATTTTCAATGCTAGCTGAAAGCCTTCAAATGAAAATTTGGAGACACGATGCGATAAAACGGGATACATACTTCACTGTTGCTGTACTTCTCTGCTCCGAGTGAGAGACAGCTTGCGTCAAACCGGACGCCATTCTCAGGAGAGAAAGAAATGATGACAATTCTCCTACAACGACGAGAATATCTTTGAGCGACACGTGTACCTCGGCAGACTTGTTCCTTGGCCAGGGCGGTCGGATTGAAAATTGTGAGCAAGTCTCGTAGACAATTTACTTCCGTTGACAGCTCTATTGTTAAAGGGCCAATCAGATTGCGAGATTCCAGCGGCCAAAATTTGGCCGCCGACACGAACTCCTGTGAGAGATTGTATCAGGCCCTATTTTAGCGAGCGACCTACGTAAGAGAATATGAGAGCGATGCTAAAATTCGGCCTGATCGCAGGTTAGCAAAAACTAACTATATAAAGACTAATTATTTAAAAACTAATTATTTAAAAACCTTCGCACGAATTGAGTCGGTCTGTACATTGAGACTTGGTCTCAGTTCATGGATAAAAAACATTTCGTAAATGAGGCAGTCAAACTTGTTTTTACATTTCTTTAGAATTTTAAAATTCCTGTTAAGGTCCTTAGGGGCCAGAGAATGTTCCGAGCGAAAATGCTTGCCAATAGACGACGACACGTTCTTGTGCTCTTCGACGCGTTGATGCAAGTGCCGGCACGTAAAACCAACATAACCTGAATCGCACAGGTCACATTTAAAAAGGTAAACTAGGCACTGTTGGTTTACGACCGGCGGCTTGACTTCACGTAATTTCAGGTCTCGCTCAATTTTGTGGCTGACGAAAACGGGTTGGATGGTGGTGTTAATTTTCTGGCTAAGGTCTTTCAGTTGGGTGCGAAGAATATCAGCTGAGGCTTGGTCTTTGAACGGTAGAACAACACGAACGGGCTCTGGACTATTGTTATCCATTGGTGAAGGAACGGGTTGTTCAGTGGCTTTGATGGCAATAAAGCGTGTAATGGTGGAATTTATTAGCTTATCTGGGTATTTAAGACGGGAGAACAACAACTTGAGACGATCGCATTCTTCAGAGAAGTAGGCCCAGTTAGTAGAAAGTCGAAACGCTCGATCTAGCATAGTGTTCAGTAGGCCGCGTTTATACCGATCTTCAACATGACTCTTGAAATGTAGCATTAGACCGGAGTTTGTGGGCTTCACATATACCTTTGTCTCAACGTGGGTAGATTTGTTGAGCAATTGTGTTCCGAGAAACGGAAGCATACGATTATTTTCAATCTCCATGGTAAACTTGATCGAGGAGAGGCATTGGTTAAGAGTCTCCAGAAAGTTGTTGGCTGATGTTTTGTTAGGCATGATGGTAAATGTGCCATCCACATACCTCCTGTAGTAGCTGGGCATCTTTCCTTCGCGATCCAGGTTTTCTTCAATGCTGCACATAAAGACATTGGCGAGTAAGGGCCCAAGCGGGGAGCCCATGACGACCCCGTCGGTCTGTTCATATAGTTGGCCGTTGAACAGGAAAAGTTGATCTTTTGTTGCCCATTCTAGGAGATCGACTAGGTCCTGCTTACTGAGATTAAGATGGAGCGCTTCGTTAAACCAGTCGTTAGCGAAAGCTTTGTCGGCTAGGATGTGTATTGTTTCATCCAGAGGTACATTGGTGAACAATGAAGAAACATCGTAGGAAACCAAAACGTCACCGTCATTGAGTGTCAGTGCGTTGACTTCGTTCACGAACTCAAAAGTGTCGGTTATCGTGTAATGATTAATGGCAAGAGGTTTAAGCTTGTCGTCTAGCCATTTTGCCAGCGCATAGTTGTAAGTCTGTGTAGCTGACAAAATAGGTCGCATAGCCAGCTTTTCCTTGTGTGTTTTAGGCAAACCATAAAGGTGAGCTAACCTTGAGCCAGATGGACGGACAGAGTCTGCAATCTCAGTAGAGAGAATTCGACGGACAAGTGTTTCTAAGAAGCGTGATGTCATAACTAAACCCGACAAGGGATCTGGCGTTGTTGTTATGGACAAGGACGAATACTTGCGCTTATTAGCCGACGCATCCATAAATGATCTCACCAAATTTAGATCGGTTGATCCGGTGAGACCAAAAAGCAGAGGAAGACCACCCAAGCACTATCACCCTCTCCTACGCAATGAGAAGGGCTTAGAAACACTTGTCCGTCGAATTCTCCCTACTGAGATTGCAGACTCTGTCCGTCCATCTGGCTCAAGGTTAGCTCACCTTTATGGTTTGCCTAAAACACACAAGGAAAAGCTGGCTATGTGACCTATTTTGTCAGCTACACAGACTTACAACTATGCGCTGGCAAAATGGCTAGACGACAAGCTTAAACCTCTTGCCATTAATCATTACACGATAACCGACACTTTTGAGTTCGTGAACGAAGTCAACGCACTGACACTCAATGACGGTGACGTTTTGGTTTCCTACGATGTTTCTTCATTGTTCACCAATGTACCTCTGGATGAAACAATACACATCCTAGCCGACAAAGCTTTCGCTAACGACTGGTTTAACGAAGCGCTCCATCTTAATCTCAGTAAGCAGGACCTAGTCGATCTCCTAGAATGGGCAACAAAAGATCAACTTTTCCTGTTCAACGGCCAACTATATGAACAGACCGACGGGGTCGTCATGGGCTCCCCGCTTGGGCCCTTACTCGCCAATGTCTTTATGTGCAGCATTGAAGAAAACCTGGATCGCGAAGGAAAGATGCCCAGCTACTACAGGAGGTATGTGGATGGCACATTTACCATCATGCCTAACAAAACATCAGCCAACAACTTTCTGGAGACTCTTAACCAATGCCTCTCCTCGATCAAGTTTACCATGGAGATTGAAAATAATCGTATGCTTCCGTTTCTCGGAACACAATTGCTCAACAAATCTACCCACGTTGAGACAAAGGTATATGTGAAGCCCACAAACTCCGGTCTAATGCTACATTTCAAGAGTCATGTTGAAGATCGGTATAAACGCGGCCTACTGAACACTATGCTGGATCGTGCGTTTCGACTTTCTTCTAACTGGGCCTACTTCTCCGAAGAATGCGATCGTCTCAAGTTGTTGTTTTCCCGTCTTAAATACCCAGATAAGCTAATAAATTCCACCATTACACGCTTTATTGCCATCAAAGCCACTGAACAACCCGTTCCTTCACCAATGGATAACAATAGTCCAGAGCCCGTTCGTGTTGTTCTACCGTTCAAAGACCAAGCCTCAGCTGATATTCTTCGCACCCAACTGAAAGACCTTAGCCAGAAAATTAACACCACCATCCAACCCGTTTTCGTCAGCCACAAAATTGAGTGAGGCCTGAAATTACGTGAAGTCAAGCCGCCGGTCGTAAACCAACAGTGCCTAGTTTACCTTTGCAAATGTGACCTGTGCGATTCAGGTTATGTTGGTTTTACGTGCCGGCACTTGCATCAACGCATCGAAGAGCACAAGAACGTGTCGTCGTCTATTGGTAAGCATTTTCGCTCGGAACATTCTCTGGCCCCTAAGGATCTTAACAGGAATTTTAAAATTCTAAAGAAATGTAAAAACAAGTTTGACTGCCTCATTCACGAAATGTTTTTTATCCATGAACTGAGACCAAGTCTCAATGTACAGACCGACTCAATTCGTGCGAAGGTTTTTAAATAATTAGTTTTTAAATAATTAGTCTTTATATAGTTAGTTTTTGCATGCTTTTATTGTTTTAACAAATTCTTTTTACACATACTTTTAGCTACTTCTACATATTTTTACTTCATACATTTTCCTTACATATTTTTGCCCCTTTGCCACTTTATATATCTATGCAAATTCTAATTCTCAACATTTCGCTTGATAATGACCGAAGAGCTGTCGAAACGTCGTGAATTTTTACCGTTAGTTTTTATTGTAATGTTGAGTAAAGATAAAACTATCAAAATTCTAACAAAACTGATCAACTGGCCCTAGCTTAATTACTTCCTATTAAAATCGCTACTGCACAACAATGACAAGTTTTAATGCAGACCGCTTTCTATACCAAGCAACACAAATCCACTAAAATACATTTTTGATCACTACAAACTTGTATGTCGACAATTATTTTCAGTGACCGTATCACAACTTAAAGCCCAACTTTAAGTCCATTTTCGAACTTTTTTGAAATAACCTTATGACACTTTTGATTCTCTCGTGCATTGTTATTTAACAATTATTGAATGCGTTAACCCTACAAAAGTCAAATTTCGTGCGGTAACTTTTACATTTTTGGATCATTTTAGTGTTCTTTATTGCTTTTGATTACTTTTTGGTAAATTTTGGGAAACTCAAGAGGTTCCAAAAATCAAGAGGTTCTCTCGTTTGAGAGCATGACGTAATGCTAACTTAAAAATGACGTCAACAGGTCATGTTGTGGACCTCAAAAGAAACATGTTTGGACGTACTACCTACCCTCTAAGTTTCGTTTCCACGGCTTTAATATTCTCAGAGTTAAGGGTGGTTAGTCCCCCTCCAGTCTCAGAAGACCATTTAAAAAGGCCTTGTCTGATTATAGTTAAGTTTTAGTGTTATTTGCTACCAAAGTAGATAACTACCGTTTGTAGTACATAATAATCATTGTTTTGGAATCAACAGGTCAGTTTGGATGGTATAACAGGGTCCGTCCAATTTGACGAGGATGGACGACGAAGAGGAATTGAACTAGAAATTTTGAACCTACGAAACAATTCCTTTAAAAAGGTATGTAAGCAAGAAACAAGTCGGTTAAAAAAATACGAGGCTCTGGATTATGTATTTCTTTTGTTTTTGTTCTCAGTTGTTGCTACTGTTTTTTCTCATTTCTTGTCTTTAGATAGGTACGTGGAATTCAACTAAGCGTGTCGTGATGTTTGACAAATTCTTGCCAAACATGGGAAACCGCCCTCAAGGAGAGACTCTGGAGGGAAGAAAGCTGCGGGTTGTGGTCCAGGAGGTAATGAACACAGGTTGTTGTTTCCTTAAAACTTGTAGTTTGAGTAATGATATATCTCATAAGAAAAGATGGAATAATCAACATGTCGCGAGCGTGGGACAAAGAAATAATCTGAGTCCCCGACGGGAATCGAACCCATGACCTTCCGTACACCGGTCGGACGCTCTAGCCACTGAGCTACTGGGAGACTCGTGGCGAGCATAGGTCATATTTACTGAGTTCATGGTGACATGCGTCCTGCATATTGCTAGGATCAGCAATGTCGAAGTGCCCTATAGGTGATAAATAAAGAAAGATGATGAATTTTAAGCTCGGAGAAGGTATAAGAAAAGATGGAATAATCAACATGTCGCGAGCGTGGGACAAAGAAAAATTCTGAGTCCCCGACGGGAATCGAACCCATGACCTTCCGTACACCAGTCGGACGCTCTAACCATCATCTTTCTTCATCATCTTTCTTTATTTATGATATATCTCATTTGAAGAATTAAGAATTGGATGCTAACTACTTACTTCTAGTGAATAAGAACATGCACTTTGCTAGTATTTAGGTGAATTAAGGCCTGGGTCTTAAATACTGGTGAATTTTCAGTCTATTTTCTCGAAATCACACTTTGAACGACAATTTAGGAGCAAAGAACGGCGATCTGACACGAAGTATCAAATGAAATGAAAAAAACCTAGTCAGTGACTGACCACATCCTTTATCAAGTAACGATTCCTACCACTTGCTGAATCTGCAGACTTAGCTTCTTTTCAAAAAAACATTGACCTCGGGTAGTAATTCAGAAACATGTCTAGATTGGCCTGAATTGTTACAATGGGTTAATACTATTTACTGTTTTTGACTAGTGCCAGTCCTTCCCCAAAGTTGCGTTGTCTAAAAGGAAAGGAATTAAAAGATTTTCTCTCAGTCCATCTGCTGTTTTAATAACACTTCTGACAGTCATTGGTAGGGTATAATATTGGTTAAGATTTCGTTCGGTAACAAGTGGAATTTTTAGTCAGAGGTTTTCTTACAAAATTGAGCGTGGTTAGTCACGTGATCAAAGTATGAACAACATTAACTAGAAATTTTGCACAGTTTGTGCTTGCAGTTTGCCTTCATTTCTTGTCTAAGAGGTACTTTAGACCACCCCCATCTAAACCAATAGAGACGTACCCTAAGCAATACTCTACAAATAAAAACGTAAAAGAATAAAGCTATTTCCACTTTCTTACTTTATATGCCCTTTTCTTTTTTCCCACTCACAACACCTTAACAGGATGCCCCGTTCGTGATGAGGGACAAGCACAAAGAACACAAAGATGGCACTTCAAGGTACAAAGGATATTGTATCGATCTGCTGAATGAGCTGGCAAAGAATCTCCATTTTACATATGACATCTACCCCTCCCCGGACGGGAAGTATGGCGCTGAGACGGAAAATGGAACCTGGAATGGCATGATTGGAGAGTTGGTGAACAAGGTTTGCTATAATTTTCACTAGTGCTGAAAAATTAAAAATGAGGGATATCTAAACAATCGAAAAGAAGGCAATGGAAAGCTTGAATGTATGTGCATCCATACTGATCGTTAGCAATTGACACAACTGTAATCATAGACGAATAGTTTAAAACATTGCGAAAGGAAGACAAAAGCAGCATTTTTTACATAAATTGCGTCTTAGCTAGATGCCTGTTTTATCAAACTTGTAGTATCTGTAGTACGAGAAAATTAATTATGAAAACGGAGACTAAAAAATACCAAAGCGTCGTCATCTAGGCTGGCGTCACAGGCCTGAGATAGTGCCATTTAAATGCCAAAGCATTTTAGATCAAGGGCAAAAACTTTTGAAACTATCGTCACGTAAAGCTAAAGCCGAAACAAAAAGGGGATTCCACACTACTCGTAGGGTAAGACTTCTCCTCTACGACCAAGCGTTAATTTTCTTACTTGCATGCCAAATCTTTGTGATGAATCTTTGTGCCTATAAGCAAACCCTTTTTGCGACAGTTTACTGTTCCTTTTGATAACAGCGAACTTTGCACTTATTAACCCCCAAAAAACGGTTGTGTTTTTTTCATGCCGTCGATCGTTATTGACAATCAACGGAACGTGAAAACCAAAGTGGATCGAGATCCACCAACCAGAGAAGACGAATCTCATGACGTCTTGAACACTTTGGCTAAACTTTTCTATTTACGCTTCCATTACAATGATTGACGCAGAAAAAGGGGAAAGAAAATTGTGAAAATTACACTGCATAATCCCTAACAACACATTCCCACTTTTCTCCTAAGCGTGCTGATATAGCTGTCGCAGCACTAACCATTACTGAGCGCCGCGAAATGGTGGTGGATTTCACAGTTCCTTATATGTACTACGCTAAAGAGATGATAATGAAGAAAACATCTTCAAATGCAACAGTTAATCTCCTACAATTTGCAAACCCATTCCATAGTGATGTTTGGATTGCTACTCTTGTCAGCTTCGTGATTGTCTCTGCTGCTGTGTTTGTGATAAACTACTTTAGTCCTTATGGATACAAAGATGACAATGGCCGAGGAACGTCGGGGGAGTTTAGCTTTTTTAATAGTGTGTGGTTCGTATTAGCCTGCATGCTGCAACAAGGAGGTGATAACACTCCCAAAAGCTTATCAGGTAAGGAGAGATTTGTATTTTAAGGTGCCAGTTTACTTGGTTAATACCACACTATACTATCTCTTTTGTTATTGGTTGCGAGCCTCCACTGGGATATTTCAACAAACCAGCGCGCGCTGTAGCAACGATGTATATAACCCAGAGAAGGGGGCCTTCAGCAAAAATAATTTATTTGTTTTGAATTTTAAGACTATAATTTTTCTCAGGTCGCATTCTCACTGGATGTTTATGGTTCTGCATTCTCATATGGGTCTCATCATACACTGCCAATCTGGCAGCTTTCTTCACCGTAATAAATGAAGAGCAACCCATCAATAACCTTGATGATGTCTTGGAGTCCTCTTATAAAGTAATAGTTGTATCATCAGGAAGCACCTACGAGTTCTTCAAGTCCAGTCAGTACCAAGAACACAGGACAATTTGGAACAGAATTCAGGAAGATGGCACCTTAGTTGAGAACACTGCGCAAGCTATTCAGTTGGTCCAAGAAGAGGAACAGATGGTGTTTGTTTATGACGGGCCGACCCTCCAACATATTGCCAACAAGCAACCTTGTGATCTCACAACAGGTAAATACTGAAAGCAAAGATTGATGGAAAAATGCACCCAGGTATAAAGAAATCCGGCGGCAGGGTTGTTACAATTTAAAAAATGCCGGTGGAGTAAACATCGCCCATTTGTTAATGGTAAGCACTTCCTTTGGGTATTTCAATTTTGCGTGACCACAGGATTCCAACTAACTGCCCTCACGGAGAGTCACAGAGTGCACCACGGACATGGCTATGTCCATCTGAAGGCGAATAAGAACTCTTACATATTGTTCGTGAGCAACTTAATTTAATCAAACTCAGGTATATTAAGGACTGGGTCATTTGAGGTACATTCAAAAATGAAGGGGGGAGGTCTATCTCAGTAAGTATGCAACCTATTGACACGAGATTAAGCAAAAGGATGAAACTTGTTACGAATGCTCATTTTGATAAACAGTTGTCGCAATAGGAATCACGTGACTGATTAAGGCATTGAATTTCGATTTCATTCTTTAGGCGAGATGCAGGAGAACTTATGCAAACCTAACTTACAAAATGACGTCTTAATAGTTTTTCTTGCATTAAGTTCTACGCAAAATTAACTGGAAGGCGTGTCCATGTCATGTGGTCATTTTTTCCTTGTGTGCAGAAGCCCTAAAGAACAAAACCAGAAGTAAAACCTTAATTGGTCACACAATGTGTTGCCATGGAAACGTCAATGTCAAAAATACTATATCAACAGGATAAAGGCCATGGCCAAGTCTCATACTTATGACATATTTTCCTTCGAAGATAGACAGTACAACCCCCCATACTTTTTGGATCAGATACTTGCAGACCCAGTCCTTAATATACCTGAGAACCAATAAATCGATCCAGTTTGCCGTATGAAGTGTCAGCTGCTTCCATACGCTCTCCCCTAGTCAGCCTGCTGGCCTGAGTCCTGGAATTCACAGCGGTCAAGGGCATGATGTGTGCGCAATTCCCGCCATAATTTTACAAAGGAAAAGAAAAACGACAAATTTTCACTTAAACCGCAAAACGTAACGCCGTTTCTGAAAACTTAAGCTTTTTACGCTGAGTGTGTGTTGAAAATAAAGTAACTGCCATCCACAAGTGTTATCGCCGAGAAATTCTGTTTTTTAGGAAATTGTCTGCATCGTTTCCATACGAACTTCATGCTCGTAAAATTTTGAACTGATTCAAACTTCAAGGCTCTGGAAGACCGGAAGTGACGTAACTTTTTGCGTTGGACCGCTCTGAAGGCCTGGAAAGGGTAGAAGGAGAAAAAGGAAACGGCTGAGACTAAAGCTCACTTAGTCTCGACTGTGTTTCCTTTACTAGTGCCAGCATTATCCACTGCCAATGGTCTTGCATTCGCTTTCCAAACAAATGACCCGGATGTTACTGATATGACACTTGGACTTCTACATCTACACGAAAATGACTTCCTTGACAATCTGAAGCGGAAATGGTGGGAAAATACAAATGAGTGTCCTCAAGAAAAAGAAACAAGTAAGCAAGCACGCCTTATTTACTCATTTTTTGTTACACATTGTTCCCCAAATTCAAAAATACTTTGTTTAATCAGCAGAAATACAAACAGTATCCCTTTGGTTGTTTTTTAGCCAGAAGATGCTGAGGACATATTATGTATCAAATTTTAAAAATTAAGATTCTAAAGACGAGAGTTTCAAAAATAAGTTTGTTACAAATATCGTAAAGCTTAACTGAGTTTTTGTACTCTGAGAGCTTCACTTAACAACAGCTCACTTTCGTTAGATTGACCCACATAAAAAGGGGTCATTTTCCTACACAAAGGGTATGCTCCGGCGCTCGTTAAAGCAAACTTAGAATACGACAATTAGTTTAAGAGCCTGCTTAGTCCTAACGAGCATCACTTTCTAGCTCAAAGCTGTGGATTCCTGTGACAAGAGAGGATGAAGCAAGCGAGTGAATCTCCGTCGTTCTGTTTTTTGTTTTTTATTTTCAGCTATGACTCGAAAAAGCATCGATCTAATGAGTATGCTTGGTGTGTATGTTGTGATGTGTGTGGGGATAGTCGTGGCATTCCTAGCGCTGATTGCAGAAATATTGTGGAAAAGGAGAGCAAGGCTAGGGCTTATCAATATGACTCGAAGGTTTGTGACTACAGCGCATTATACAGGAAGAGCGAATGCCTTCAGAATCAATCCTTTACCTTTTTTCAAAAACGCCCTTAAATGATAAGCATGCAGGTTTTTTAAAGCTTTTTTTATCGCTTTAATTTCTAACCCTTACTTGAAATATTTTCTACTCCATTTCACCTTTAAATAACGTTCTGCTTTCCTTTGTCATCTTGAACTTAGAGGACAATTAAGGACGAATGTCAGGGATTTTTACAGTCTCTTCCAATAGCGTCAGGAGGTCACTTGTCTTTCTGAGTGAGATTTGTATTAAAAATCTTTGACATCATTTTTGTTTTGTTTTCTTTTAAATTTATTCTCTTTAGGCCAAAGACGAAGATCCGGTCAGTGCAAGTTCATCCAGTAACAGAATGACTGATTTGTATTCAACACATTTAACGTCTTTACAGATAACAGATGCCTGCTAACTAAAGCATTTCAAATGGACACTTGACGTCACCACCACATTCCTCGATTGCTGTACCCCGTCTACAATAGGGACTTTAAGATACGGTGACTACGGACTACGGAGTACGGTTGGACGTGTGTTTTTCTTTGGCTGAAACACTGGGCCGAGTACACAACGAGTGGCGCGAAAATGCGAAGTTAAGACTGCAGACTACAGACAACAGACTACGAACGAAGAGCGAAGGTCAACTCTACGCTAAACAGACACAAAATGTCTTTTAAAAGGATTCGAGATGCATTGGTTTTGAGTTGTAATCGTCGCACTGCAATTCAAAATGTGATTGCACGTGAGGCTTGCGTGCAATCTTAATCAAATTTTCAGGGCTCGTTTTCAAATTACTTCGCTCGCAAAATACTTCAGAAGCAAATTTCAACTATTTTACTAAACTAATTACTTATCAACTTGAAGGGAAGCCATTTGTATCTAGAAAGAGCAAAGAGAAGAGTTGATATTACAAGCTATATTCAAAACACCAAATTTCATTTCATTCTGGAAGACAACGCGGCTATCAAAATCAGTAAACAAAGTAAGCCGTACATTTTTCGCTGTTCAGAGTTCATAAGTACTTGAAATTGTTCCAAATGCGTATTAGTTTGTAGTTCAAGCGTTACAGTACAAGAACACCTCAATTTTCTAACTTTAGACTACTTTTTCATACCATCTTCAGTTCCTCGTACTACACCACGCAGCACTACGTGAGATCCTTCCACTACGCAACCGTCGTGAGCTTGCGACAGTGGGGACAACAGAACACATATGTCTCGTCCCAGACCTAAAGTGCCTCCCGTCCGTAGTCCGTTGTCCGTAGTCACCGTATCTTAAAGTCCCTAATACCTAACGATGCAAAGTTTGAATAGTGTACAAATGGAAAGACAACCTCACTAAAGGAAACAATTTAGAACTCTAGGAGAACGTTGGCTCTCTTTACCCAGGTGTATAAATGGGTACGGGTGACATACTTCTGGGAGTAAGCCTCCGATGGACTAGCATCCTCCCCGGGCGGGGGAGTACCATTATACTCTCAGTTGCTTCATGCTTCAGAAACCGAGATAAGCTCCGGCCGTGTGGGCGTCCTTGGCTCGTGCGCGATTTTAGCTACCTACATAAATTACCTTATACAAGAACATACCATCGGCGGAGGTAGGAATTGATAGCATCACGTTACCAAGCCATTTGATAACCGACATCGCAAGTTAATTCCATTCTTTTGGCTTTGCTTGATTGATGATGTAGCGTAATTGCGCTGAAGAATTATTTATGCAATGTGAGGAACGTAATAGTTTGACAGGAAAACTTAAAAATTTCGCTATATATGTTAGAAGTAGTTTGGGTTAATTATTTCATTTCAGTTTATTTTATGGATAACTCTAACAAGCAATAAATTAAGATGATGATGATGATGATTACTTAATTTAGAATAAGACACAACGTAACAAAGCCATATTAATCATAGTTGCACTCGTGAATGTCAATGTGAAAAGATGTTGGCCAGACATCATTACCAGAATTAAACTACGTCATACCTGCTACAACAATTGGTTTACTAAACCTCTCAGGCCTTTGCCAAATGTCTCTGATCATCTAAGCGCAGTCGTACTGACTACAGTCATTTCAGTAAACATATAAGACCTTGGTTGTAGTCTGGCCTGTCCTCTCGCTATGCAGTCTGTCATACTACCAAATGATCTTACGAAGCAGGTTCAATCACGAGAAAAACCGTCTGCAAACAACAACAACAACAGAAGCAGCAGCAGCAGCTCGAGATAATCAGAGTAAATTAATTGATGTAAATGAAGAGGGTGATTACGTTGTTAACGTTAATAATTCCAAATTTTTATTCCGTTATTTATTTTATGATATTCAGTGACTTTTAATGGATAATTTGCCCTCTTGAGATTCCGAAACCTTATTTGGAATTAAGTACAAAAATCGAGTTTGAGATCTGCACGTTAGCAAACCACGTAATAACTTCCTTTGAGGGTTCCGTCAGCACCTGTTTCAGATCGGATGGGCCGGGGTCCGCCAACACCTGTCTCAGATGGGAAGGGCAGTAATATCGTCTTCAGATGGGATGGGCAGTAGTATCGTTTTCAGATGGGATGGGCAGTAATATCGTCTTCAGATGGGATGGGCAGTAACATCTTCTACAGGTGGGATGGACAGTAATATCGTCTTTAGATGGGATGGGCAGTAATATCGTCTTCAGATGGGATGGGATGGACAGTAATATCGTCTTCAGATGGGATGGACAGTAATATCATCTTCACATAGGATGGACGGTAATATTTTCTTCAGATGGCATGGGCATTAATATTGTCTTCGGATGGGATGGGCAGTAATATCGTCTTCATATGGGGTTCCAGGGATTTCATGGGAAATATTCCTGGGAATTCTTGGGATTTCCCGGGATTTCCTTGAACAATTTCGCACGGGGATGGGCAGTAATATCTTCTTCAGATGGGATGAGCAAAAATATGACGACGTGACAAAAACGTTAATCAAACTATTACGGTTTGTTGCGTTTTCACTGGCCTGTGTTGGATATGAGGTGATTATAACCTCATATCCGACGCGACCTTATGGAACAATTGTTAATTAACCGTCCAGGATACAGTGGGTCAGAAATTTAGCCGTCACGTTCAAAATGCTACAATTAAAACCACAACCCCATTACTATCCTCTAAAAACGTTTCTTTTAGAAAATAAGTAGGACGGGGAAAGCATCAGCAATACCATATGCGCAATTATTTCCAGTTTTTCTCCGGATTCTAAGCCGGGTTTTCCTCCTTTCTCAAAAACTAACATTTCTAAATTCCAACGCAATCCAGTATCCGGGTATTACAAGTTCAGTCAGTTGTTAATAAGGCTGTTAATTGTCATGTGCCCTCCGATAACAGAGTTAAACATTCAGGTCAATAACCAGCGACTTTATAACATTAACTGATGATAGGAAGTTCGCTTTGACATCGATAATGGCTCCCTCAACAGTTTGTCGAAACACAAGTCACTGTCTTCAAGACAGTCCTTTTCAGGACTACACTCGCCTGGATGATCATACACAACCAACTTATGACGTGGCTCCTGGTATGAATCTATTTTCTTAAGTCGATTTATTTTATTTCATCCTAGTTTGTTTTACTTTATTTTATTTGTTGATAACAACCGGGTTTTTTAATTGCTTTTCTAAAAAGCAATAAGTTGCAACTTTATCAGTTAAGGAGACGACTGTTTGTACACCTCGCTAAATTATTCTGAATGCAAACAAGAACTCAACCAATAAGACGAAAGAAAACATTATTTGCAATGGCACCTTGCTGGCGTTCTTAATTAATGTCAGAAAAGAATTTGTTGTTAAATTGTTAAGCGGTTAAAAGGTAGCAGGTTGCAGCTATTCACGAAACAAGTAAGTAACTTGTCATCACAGGAGAGCTCACAGTCGGAAGGAACTTCATATATTCTAGTTACAAGAATGTTTATAAGTTCCATGGACAGTTTAAACTGAATTGAGAGGAAGTTCCCTCGCTCATATTTACATGTGCTTTTAAAGATGACTATCACAGAAGTATCACTTAAATAATTCAGTTTAAATCTAATTGGTGCCAAATTTATTCCACATCTAACCGAAAAGGCAAAACATGGATTACAAGATTTTGGGTGAAAATGTTGTAAAACAGGCACGTGCATCAATCATCTCTGTGAAAATGTTAATCAAAGCTGCTCTTGCTCGCACATGTGCTTCTAGACAGTGACGACCTCGTATCACTCAGTTTCTAGATCTTGTTGGTGCCGAATCTATTCCGCATAACTTAAAAGACAAAACTAAACACTAATTGAAATATTCAAGGTTTTAAACTTGTGATGAAATATTGGCAGGTTATTTAAATGCTGTGAAAACAAACAACATGTTCTTATTCATAGAAGTTAGTCTCTTAAACGTATGATCAAATATGGATTTACATTTCAGATTTGAGCAGGAGGACAAGACAAGAACACTTGTGTAAAACGGACCGTAGTTAATTTTAAAGCGTTTTCGTTAACCGGCCACATTTCATTCCCAAAAGTTCTCAAATAAACTTAAGAAAATTAAAATATCTGAACTTGAATCGAACGCGTTTTTAATGCGATTAAGGACACCTTTGGATTAGCTCTTGAGGTGTAACGTGTAACAGTAAACACTGTTATCAAGTTATCAACAGTCATCAAGTTAGTTAAGTTATCAAGTTAGCAAGTAAGTCAGTTGGTCAGGTTATCAAGTTATCAACAGGGTTTCCAACAAATTTTAATTTTTAATTTGGATAAAATCCGGCCAGATTTTATCCTTATCAACAGTGAAATAATAAGTGTACAGAAACCTATAACTTCTACAAAAATCATATTTATTCGCAGTGCTACTAATTTCCTATAAATATTCATTTACCTGTTCCTGGGACCCCCAGTCGCTAATAACTTTCAGCAGAAATCTGTTTCCATTTTCTCTTACGGAAGACTTTGTGCAACTGAAACCCCTTTTTAGATATCTTCGTGGAAATAAAAAAATTATAATAATGGAGGATTCTTTTATCTATGTGTGTCGCAAAAACTATGCTTGTTGACGCCGGTTTCCATGGTCATTTTGAAGAAACTTGCATGAATGAAAATTAACCAGCTGAGGATTTTAAATGGTTCTTGGAAAGAACAAAGCATTTTTGATTCTCAGTGGGTCGCAGCAAACGGGTGGCCGTTTTTATTCAAGGTCTTTTTAAATTTTGAAGCAAACACCAGTTGACTGAGTTTCATCGTTAGGGTAGCATACGGTTCATCCAGTAAGTGTTCAGTTTTTGTTATTAATCGGACCGACCTGTCTGCAGTTTAAGTAACTGTCGTTGAGGTGCAAAGGAGGATTTTCATTGTGACAGGCACTGGTGCTCCTTGAGTTGTAGGAATATCGTCGGAAGGGAGTGGTACAAATCTTTTCTGCACTATGACATTACATCAATCATATATTTAAGTTTTTATAGCTGACTGCCAAAACGAACCTGACTTTAGAATTATGAACCTGACCTTGAAAAGTTTTATCAATCATTGCAGTTTCCCTTTAAAGTTTCAAATATATTGTTTAAAAATGGAGACAAAAAATTTGCTTAACATCTCAGCATGTCTCAGCAGGTATTTTCGAAGCTATTTAAACAACTCTTTCCCTTCATAATTGCTTTGAAACTACACCCTTCACATACACTATTGTTAGCTTGTAGGTTGACGAGAGTGAAGAAAGTCCTTTGCTCACATATTTTCTGCAGCTGTTGGCGTTAGCTCTTCTCTTGCATTCGAGGTGTATACACTGTATACTAATATTCAAGGAAACTGCATATCACCTTGCAAAGTGAGGAAAATCTTACCGGTGGAAATATTGTTTCCCAAGCTGACTATCGTAAGTTTCCATTTCCTTTTTAATTAATTATCCCAAGTACAATTTGAAATAACAGAAGTAATTGCATGTCATTCTTTAAGCTTGCACTGAAAAGAATTATCTTAAGCTTGTTTTAACGATTGATTTTAAATCAAGTTATTTGCAACATTTTTATCATTTTAAACTTTTTTTTCGCTTATCGTTAACATATTTTATCGCCTTCTATCCTTTTAAACAATTTCCTATCTTTTTAAAATAGTACACCATACGTATATGCTAATTTTTTATACTCTGGCTTGAACTTGAAAATGACCTCAGAGAGGTTGAAACCTCGATCGCCTTTCATCGCTTAGTTTTATCAGGAAATAATTGTCAAATAAACTACCTTTTCGGATTCGATCAGTTCGAGTTCATAGCATGAGAAATCAGTCTTTTCCTATATCAGCTAACCAGAAATTCAAGGGGGTAATAATAATAGAGCCATTCACCGGAATGATATTAAATGGAATAGAAGCTAGTCAGATTTTGCTGTTAGATAGATAACAACGAAAGGTTATCTTCTCCGGAAAGGAAATTTTAAAGTGAGGTATTGAATTGACGGTTTATTTTAAGTATGTCTGGCCTAACATGTAACGTTTCATGTTGTTTGGTTACTCAACAATTATGGACAAGTGGATGTAAATATCTACCACTCTTCACCAACATGAATAATTGTTTTATTATATAGCAAACCAGTGGATAGCCAGCACCAAATAGTTACTTCTTTCTGAGAATTGAGGCAAGACTCGCACGCGAAATCCAGACCAATGCATGCTGGGAGGTGAATAGCAGATGCTATTCCCAGTTTGAGTAGCCAATCAGAGCAATCGAAAAACACTATCCACTGGTTAAGTATATATTAAGTTCGTTTTTTGTACCTTGGGTGCAAGAGAATTGTTGCGCTTTAGGGAATATCCTGTTTATAATCGTGATTTTAAAAACGATAATATTCATTTTGAAAATGACCCAAATGCTAACTATTCTAGCAATCTAGCGATCTGATTGGCTGAGGAGGTACAATCTATCGATCGATAGAATTACCTCAGCGAGGTGTGTGAAGTGTTAAAGATAATCGTCAATAAACCAGTATTACTAACATTCTGTGTTAAATATCCGTGCTTGTCAGTTTACTAATATACTAAGTAAAACGCAGCTCAAATTAGCCTCAAATACTAGAATTCATTTAGTAAATCATACGATATAGTTCTGTTTTCTACATCTTTCCCCACTTAGGTTTCCTGGTTATGTCTGAATACTATTGTCCTGTTTTTACTTAAAAACTTCCTAAGCTGGAACGTTCGAAGCTCAAATCGCCAAATAGTGCAAGCGTTCAGACTCGTCTCAGCCTCACCTCAAACGTTGGTCGTTCCTGTAGTTAAAAAAGGGACTGTACATTAAATTTACAGTGTATATTGACTTCCTTTGTGTATTAGAAACATTGTGTAATGGAAAAAAAAGACAAGTTAAAATCGATGAGGGAGCTGAGGTTATAAACAAACGAATAATCTTAAAGGGAACCTTTGGCTTTGAATTTTAACATTTTAGCCTTTTGGTTTTATGTACAACGGTAGGTGACTTTTTCATAATGAAAGTCTCCTTGTAAAAGACTAACACATCTAGCCACCATGAGAAAGAACTCTTCAGTCAATCCATGAACTCAAAGATAGAATCACCGACACTGATAGAAGTTTGATTTTGAGTAGAAGTACAAATGCTAGCTTTACACCTTTCGCACTCTCAGTAGAATTTGTCTTGTACAATGTCGGTAGACGACGGCAAAATAACAACGGGAGTTCTACACTTAACAATTGTTAATAAGAAAAAGTGACTGAATAAAAGTGTGTTTTAGACAAAATAAAGGGAAATCAGAAGTTTTTCTCTTGAGGGATTACTCTTGGTAGTTACGGACAGCTGGTTTACAGTTTAGATTAAAGTTACAAAAGTTCAGCTGATTGACTAATGCGATCTGCTAATACTTTAAAGAGACAGCGTGTTATGATTGTTTTGGCAAAATTAGATTCAGCTAATAAAAAGGGGGTCAAAGCCATTATAAAACTGTCATAAAATAAGGCTCATTTTTGAGAACACAAGAAGAAAAAAAATTCCTAAAGCATTTCATTTTTCTTTTACTGTTTAGTTTTTCTTCCTCTGATAACAATCATCATCTAGATTATACCAAGTAACTGACAAAGAATTGCATTTCGCATTTGTCATGTTTTGTGTGGCCTGATAAGCCATTGTGTTTCGGCCAATTCGAACGTGCAGCTTGCAATCTAGATTAAAATCGAAAATGTTAAAAAACGTCGATTGTGGAAGAGCTGAGAATTTTGCCCAGTTGATATCCGAAATATACGTAACAGAGTATCTCTGCAGAACTCACAACGGCATTGTTACATTTTTCCATAGGGATCCGAGATGGGAAGAATCACATACATTGTGCTGATAATTATTTCATTTGCACGGAAGGTGCATACGAGAAATAGAATATTTACGTTCGGTAAGCTAATGAAAATTCTATTTGACTGCTTGTCTTAGTTTAATTAAATAACATTGTGGACTTTTTTTTTTGCTGATTCCATTCGGACTGTTACATTCTCTAGCATACATGGTAAATGTTTCAGGTGTGTCTGAAACAACAGGCCAAAAAATTGCAACTGGAATGCAGTTTAGTTTTTTTCTGGTCTCCTGCAGGCGTTATTGATGGGTATTCAACAGAATATGATGTGATGAGCTTTGCACTCAAAAATACATCCCGTTTGAGCAATGTTACAATAAACTTGCAAATCTTCAACCTATCAGGAAATATCAACGTGTATAACCAAGGTAGGCCTTTCAACGTCTTATAGTTTACCTAACCACGATGTTATATTTTAAAATGGCATTCGGCAGACGACATTAATTCTTCACTCCTCCTTAATTTTTGCAAAAACGCATAAACTTCTTATGAACTTTCTTTGAAGACCAAACAAGAGGTAGGGCTACCATTTATGTTCAGTAAAGAAGAAAATGGTTTTCCATCAAGAAATTAGTTCGTTCACAATTTGGAAAAAATATAGTATTTGTTGAATGTCATTATTTTTATATGTTTTCTTTGTTTATCAGCTGACTTAGCATGTCGATCAACTAAGCTCTGAGCCAATTTAATGAATAAATTTTAAGTTAACCGATTATTCTTAGGATATTATACTAATTGCATCCAAAATATCTTCTTTTCAGCTTCAGAAGTTTTTCAACGCAACATCGTCGCGTTTATCGAGGGAAGCCACAGAAGGGTGTCCGCATGCGCACTTTCTACAGTAACCGGAATTCCTCTTATCCGTCTCCATGGAAACGACGGGCCATTCGATCAATGTGAAAAAGCAATTCAGATGTCAGCGGGATACAGAGACTACGCACATGCTACACTTGACATACTAAACGCATTTCATTGGGAAAAGATTGCGTTACTACTAGACGGTTAGAATATACTGACTTATGTTTTAGTGAAGGATTATTTTAACTTATTGGAATTACCGGGGAACAGTTTTTATTGCAGACGCACATACACAATATTAAGAGCCACAGCATTACAAGCTGAGGCATATGCATAGCCCAATTGGTCGTCTTTAGTAATGGGTGTGGCAAGGTAGATTGTCAATTAAAAGGGGAAAATCAGGCCGACAATGACTTCCACTTCAACTTAGCGAATGCAAAAATGAAGCTTCAGGTCTTTGTTTGTTTGTTTTTTGTCATCAGCCAGGAAAATTATAAGATATTACTCACTGAAAGTTTTCTCTTTTCAAATGACATTGTACTGTGCAATTTTGATGAGATAATTTTTCTTAATAATTTTTTTACGCGTTTCTCTCAGAGAGTCGTTTGGAGGAAGCTTGGTATTTTCATGTCATATCCCAGAGTTCAAAGCGCACCGTAAGTTTAGTTCAGTTTTCCGAACAGGGGAAAACAGAAAGTCACGTGGCATCAATACTGAGAGCAATGGAAAAAATCAGAGAAATTGAACCTGAGGTCATTCTACTTTACACAAACAAAGACAACATTGAACTAATCCTGCAACAGGTAACAGTAATGTCGTTTTAATTCGCCATTAATTTTTTGCCTTTTTTAATCATGTTACTTGGTTTGCGAATTGAATTAGTTCTACAATCGACGGTTTATGCACACACATTGTACTCGTTTTTAGGGTAAAGGGCTATTTGAAAGTTGAATAACGTTTCATTTTTCTGCTTCCCTTTTAAAGTTCTTTAACTGTAATTATTTTTTTTTTATCATTTCTCTCTGTTGGTGGCATCTTTAACAATATTTTTTATTTCCTATCTCCTTCCTGTTCTCTTGTTGGTGCTCTTTACTGATTCTTTCAACCACATTTCTACAGTATGTTGCTATTAGAAAAGTTGATAAAAATGTAGCTTACTTTGTTACATTATTTTAAATTTAATCTTTTGCAGAAACCTTGCCACAACAGACATAATCACACATGGATACTTCAGGGAGAGGTTTGAGAGTCAATACTAGTTCTGACTATATAATTACGTCCAGATATGGTCAACGTTTGCGGGGATTTACCTACAGGCTAAATAAGATACTATCCTATTTAGGTCAAACGTTTTTAGTCTTTAAAGACCAAGGATAAAGAGTGGGGCTCAAACGCTTCCCTTATTTTGAAAATCATTACAGCTATGGCAAATAAGGGTACTTTTTACGTCCACAAAAGGCGATGATATTAATAAATAATATATAGATTTAGCCAAGCCTAAAAGCGGAGTCCCCCTTTTTGTTTCGTCTGTTTTTTGCTTTTGTTTTTTGTTTTGTTTTTTTGTTTTGTTTTTGCTGGCAGTTATTAATTTGTGAAAATACTCTCATCCAAGTCGTTTTATTAAAAAAAAAACAAAGAAAAAAAACAAAGAAAAAAAAATCTTGCTCCCGCTGAGTGTCGAACCCGGCTCGTCGGCGTGAGATGCCGGTAACTAGTCCACTAAGCCATGGGCGTTTGACATCGTTTACGTAGTTAATTTTAATACTTATTTCTTTCTTCGTGACAAGCTGCCTATCAGCATGAAAATGCTGGTGTTTTTCCTGGCAAAATGTGTTCGAAACGCCGTAAAAACCATGGTTGTGGACAGAAAAAACCAAAAAGCACTAGCTCTGCTATATTTGGCGACGAAACCGCTGCGAACTCAAGCGGTGTGCCGACCGAGTTTGAACAGAACCGACGTGGCAAATTTGAACTTTTTGCCTGAACTTTATTGCCGAATTTCTTTCGCCTAGATTGAACTTTTCCCCTTCCACCAAAAAGACAACTGAGTGTTCTTTTGAACTTTTTTTTTCCACTAACAAATTTGTTTTTGACTTTTGTTGTCTTTGCTTGTTTTGCTACAACGCGGGTCAACATGCGATTTCGCGCCGAAAACACACCGGATTCAGCACAGGATTCTATCCAGTGTAGGAAGTGTATTGATAGCCCTGTGGTGCGGACGGACGGATGTACGGACGGACGGTCACGTGACTACTACGTCACTGCCAAAATTTCTTGGCTTGATAGATTACCAAATTTCCTTAGCAATGGAGCTCCGCTGGCGGGCTTTGCCCGCAGGCTCCGCTATTATTTACGCGCTCATTTATTTTAATGCTTCTTCTTTTTTGCTTCACGGAAAGGTGCCACTGAATTTAAGTTGCCACCCAAAGAATATGGTTTTAGCGATGAAGCTACCGTACATTACGAGTTTAGTTCCCAAGGACCTGGAAAATGCAGTTGGTAGCAATTATAACGATACTTATAAGGTGTGTCTATTTTATTTGACTTGTTGAAATTTGTACTGTGTTGTTGCTATCAGTCGAGACTAGTTATTAAAAAAATCTAACTTTGGGATTAATTCCTTTTTTTCTTCTTGTCTAGTTTTTCTTTTTATGAAAAGTCACAATGATGTGGTGATGCGGTTGTTGTTTTAATCGTTGTTAGACTTTAGAAATGATAGCTTTCTTTGTCGTTTCTCACAAATGTAGTCCATTTGGTAATAATCGCGACGGTTCGACCACTTGTATTTATTGCTGATGGTCATCAGGTGATAGCATTCACTTGTTGCTCAGTAATGTTTTATCCCTGTCGTTTTGATGATGATGATGATGATGATGATGATGATGATGATGATGATGATAATGGCGAAGTCGTTTGGCCCCAAGATCACATGGAAGATAGTCGTTCTTAACAATGGCATGCCTTCTGGTGGCCTTAGAGACCAATCCCACACTATTTAATTGCTCAACATATAAATAATGCATTATACATTCACCCACTAAATAATCACTAAATAATCAATAATAATAACTGCTCTCATAGGAACACGTTGCACTCGCTTACGATGCCATCAAAGTCATCAAGCAGGCGCTAAACGTAGAACATTGTTTGTCAATGAACGAAACTACCATTACTTCAAAGGACAGAGAAGCAATGCTAAATTGTACGAGAAAGGTAAGCCGTTTGCACAATATTTCATACATGAAGTTATAACTTGGAGCTAGGACATATTGACATGATGTCGTGGAGGAAAATTATGCAATCAAAGATGTCGGATTCTGGAATACTGTGACGTCATTATCACTTCAAATGACTCGAGGAGTGCCTTGTGATTTAAGCTTCTGGATTTCTGATCAGGGGATTCATGGTTTTACTTACGACAGGGACCCTTATTTATCCCCATCATGCTTTCAAGGACAAAATAAATAGGGCCTATGCTAAGTATGTGTACTTTCCGACCATCACTGGACACCTTTTTCTTCATCAAAATACATTTTTAATTCTCATCTTAAAGTGGTTCTACGATGAAAAAAAAATCACTTTTTCGGTGTGTGAACACAGCTTATTACTTGTGCAAAACAAGGGACTGAGAGTCTGAAAGCTCAAATTTCTCGTGCTGCATACTAAATGAGCCACTTTTACACACACTGCATTCTAAAGCTCGTGAGTGAATGACGTCGTCGTATCCTTTCTGGTGTAATACTGGCAGACCATTTGATTGGAAAATTGCAGTTTAAATTAAAAGTCTTCTTCTCAAAATTAAGGCCACAAATTTCGCTTGGGGAGTGTTTAGTAAACAAAGTTTCGAAATCCGAAGGAAAATAAAAGTGATTTCTATTTTGTTTTAGTTTTTATTTTTTGATAATGCTACTTTCATCTTTTCTACAGGTTAATCTAAATGGTTTAACAGGGCTGATTCAATTTAACAAGGAAGGCGAGCGCAAAGGATTTGATTTCGAAATTTTAAATCTTCGAAATAATTCCTTTTCAAAGGTAGGTAGAATTGGCTACATTGCCGACTCTTACTTACTTTGTCATGAAGTTGCGTTGCTGAAAATAATTAATACGCTGAGTACTTATGACTGTCATTGCTTACTTGGGACAAAGCAGGTAAAGGCAGTAAACTTGTATTCGCTGCCTCGGAAGTCTAATAAAAGTTGATCAACAGCTTTTGGTTTCTTGTGTGTATTAGGGGTGTATTGCTTATGTGTATTAATTGTTTGTGTGTGTTGGGGAGGGACCATATGTTCTTCTCATGTGGGGGGCGCGGTGGTGTAGTGGTTAGCGCTTTGGACTTCAGATCTGGAGGTCGGTGGTTCGACGCCCAGTCCCTTCCATCATGTTGTTTCCTTAAACAAGAAACTTTACCCCATATTGTTCCTCTCCACCCAGGTGTGTGAAATGGGTACTGGCGACATACTGCTAAAGATAATTCTGCGATGGACTAGCATCCCATCCAGGGGGGATTAGCAATACCCTAAGTTGCTTCACACTACAGAATTCAGGTTACGCGTCGGCCGTGTGAGCCTCCTTGGCTCGTGTCCGACTTTATACATGTTCTTTTATGGATCTTTAATATCGTTAGATCGGAAACTGGAATTCAACTAAAGGGGCCGTGTTGTTTGACCAAATATCACGCAACGTGGAAACGCCCCCTTCAAGAAGGAGTCTGGTGGGAAGAAAGTTCAGGGTTGTCGTTGCAGAGGTAATAAATATATATTTAAATATTGCAAGTGTTTTTGCAAATGTTCAAAAAACCCTATGATATAACATTGCCAAAAATACGCAAAAGTAGAAAGTAATGTGCAGCTTTGAACGAGGTCAGTACTTCTGCAACATTAGTTGATGCATTAGCTATATAAAAGGCTTATGATTTCCGTTATGGTAATAAGTACGCCTGCGCTCAATTCAAAAGCATCATCAGAGAAAGGTATTAAAACAGTAGGAACACGTATTATTGCTTAATTTAAAAGTCAAAGTTAATTACTAATAGATAGACATCAAGCAGGCAGCAAATGAGCCCAAGTGCTCCCGCAAAGAGGTGGCCTGTCTGGTGGTGTGTTCAAAAATTTTGTCCTTCTCTTATTTCTTTCTTAAATCTTATCCTAAAAATTTGACTGTTCAAAGTCGAGCAACGTGGTGTATCTTTCGCTCCTCTCCCCAATCCTTCCTTGCTTTTACAGTTGGCTTGCATCACTTATACATTCCCGCTTGCGCGTACAACAGCATCACCACCACCAACAACGAGGACGATTGCTTGCAGTCTACTGGATCCTCCTTGTCTGATTATAAGAACATTCGTCTTTACTTGCAGTGTGGATTCGTTTTTGGTTATGAAATGTCATTCTGGATAATATCTTACAGGCTTTATTCAAGCCTAACAATAACGGAGAGTTTTGTTTGTTATAGTTACTACAGCCGTACCACTTCTTTAAAACTTCCCCAGCTTTGCTTAAAAATTTTTCCGTCTCTACAGGAATGGGTTGAAAATGGGTATTAAAAAATGAGTTCTGATTCATTTTAAGGTCGTATTTCACATAACGCTAGCTTTGCATACGCAGATCTTATGCCGGGATTTCTAAAAATTTGCCTTTTTAGATCCGTGACTTCTGAAGTAATAGAAAAATAGCCGATGCGATCACACTAGTCAAATCCCTTAATATTATTTTGCTTGTTTTCTCTTGTAACACGTCAAAAGACTGCACCATTCCTGATAAGTGAAACACATAAGGATGGAACTGTTATGTATAAAGGATATTGCATCGACCTGCTGAACGAACTGGCCAGACGGCTAAAGTTTAATTTTGATATCTACCTTACACCTGACGGGAAGTATGGAGCTATAAGGAAAAATGGATCCTGGAATGGAATGATTGGAGAGCTATTAAATGAGGTTGGCGTTAAAACGGTTTCTGTCATAAGTCATAAGTTCTAATCCTTTTATTGGATAGCAAACATGTTTGGCTATAGCAAATGTGTTTGTCTCTTTTAATATATAAATAATCACTCTAGCCTTGTGTCTGCGAGGCAATGCTTATTGCAATCGTAGAATAGAACTTGGGGATTCATTCATTCATCTATCCATCCATCCATCCATCCATCCTCCATCCATCCATCCATCCATCCATCCATCCGTCCGTCCTTTATTGTTTATCTATCCAAACGTCTGTTTGTTCGTTGGTCCATCCATTCGTAGGTAATGAAACATACAAGTCAACGCATCTTTGAAAATCAATGAACGTTTTTATGTCCATCCTTTTTTTAAAGCGCGCTGATCTCATTGTTGCGGATCTCACAATAACAGAAAGCCGAGAAAAGGTTGTGGACTTTACTGTTCCTTACATGTACTACACTGAAGACATCCTAATGAAGAAAACATCTTCGAAGAATGAAGGAATTAATCTCCTGCAGTTCATGCACCCGTTTCACCGTAACGTTTGGTTCGCAACTCTTATCAGCCTTGTGGTCACCTCTGTTGCTGTGTTTGTAATAAACTACTATAGTCCCTATGGATACAAAGATGGCAGTGGCCAAGGCACGTCCGAGGAGTTTAGTTTTTCCAATAGTATGTGGTTTGCACTGGCTTGCATGTTGCAACAGGGAGCAGAAAATACACCTAGAAACTTGTCAGGTAAAAGCATACATTTCTTTAAATTGATAAAACGTTTGCATAACACTTTCCCCCTCAGAATGTCATTGTTCTATGGCAGTGTTTGTTCAGTTTGTTTAAGGTTACCTTTAAGCTTAATTGCATCAAATAAATCCGAGAAATCAAAGCTTGTTTAGAGTTTCCGATTAGTTTGATCTTGCTGCTGATCGCATTAAAACTAGCTTATCTTTAAAGGTGAAGTTCATTCCAGAAACGGTGTATTTTTTGGAAAAACGAGCCCACATTACCCGACCGCTGGTCTCGTTATACAATTTGATGTCACGGACAAGCGGCCGGGCTGCTAAGTACGATTCAAAATGGCGGCGCGCAGGGTGGAATTTTGGCCCTCTTTGGAGAGGAATTTCAGTGGGATCGGATGTACTTTAGAAGCTAAAACCACGGTCAGTAACTCAACTTAGTGTTATCTTTTTATTGGTAATTTCAAAATATACACCGTTTCTGGAGTGACCTTCTTCTTTAATGGCATCTGATTCTCTTAAGAAATCAAGTAAAAGAGCTCAAAGAAAGAATAGGCATCCACTGCTAAAAAATTGTGCTAAGGTTTGCTTTTGTGTAGTTGTACGTTTTGTGTAGTTGGACGAGTTGGGATTCATGGACCTCACTTAGAGGTGGGGAAACAGGAACCAAAGCAAGGACACGTCACGGCTCCTTTTGACCACGCATCGCCGTATCGAGAAATCTCTACTCCATAAGCGTAGACAAAGAAGTAAAAAGAAATTAGACAGAAAAACACTTCGATTTTCTGACGTAATGAAACCAAGATGGGGAATGTTTGGAAATCACACTGTAAATCAAGTCATATCACGCCTAACGCCTTATTGTCGTTTTACTACCTTGTCATAAAAAGTAAACAAATTTAAACTCACTACTTTCTTTTCAATTGCTATTGTCATAGCATAAACACTATATAGGGGGAATTCCTTCCTGTCTACTCCGAGAAGACTAAACTAATCTGAACTGAGCAGGATAACAGTGTTGTTCAATTTTGCTCAGGTCGTATTCTCGCTGGATGTTACTGGTTCTGCATTCTCATTTCGATATCAACATACACCGCTAATCTGGCCGCCTTCTTCACCGTTAAAAATGCCGAACAACCCATCAATAATCTTGAGGACATAGTGAAGTCAACTTACCAAGTAGGAGTGGTTGAATCCTCAAGTACCTACGAGGCTTTCAAGATGAGTAAATATGAAACACACAGAAAGATCTGGCACAGAATGCAAGCGGCAGACAGCATGGCTCAGAGCACATCTGAAGGCATTCACTGGGTACGTGAAAGAAAGCAGTATTTGTTCATCACTGACGGACCAGTTGTCAGACAGGCTGCCAATCAGCCTCCTTGTGATCTTACAACAGGTAAAACCGCAAATAAGTTAACGGTATGTAACAGGCATTAAGTAACTATAGACATGTCGAATTGATTCGCCTTGTAAAGTAGTACAATATGCATGTACCAGTACTTCCTTTATTTGATGCCTTCTGGATGCCTTTTCACTACTTCTGCACCCGGGTATCGGATAGGAAAATGCTAGCTGGGAGGGATAACCAGGGACAACCCCCCCCCCCCGTATTACTATTTCCAGAGGGGAGCAGTTATGTTCTTAGTTGCTTCATACAATAGAAAACGTATTTGAGAACCGACACGTGTACGTCGCCTGTTGCAAAATAGCGACCTCGATGCCTCATCTCTTTTTTTCCGGCGGTGGCAGGCATTTTTTTTTTAAATCTGCATTACCATCATCCGTGTTCTTCTCATCTTAGTTCCAGGTCTGACCACGGCTAAAGGACTTGCACTCGCTTTGCAAGCAAATAATCCACACACGCAGGAATTCACACTGGCTATTCTTCATCTACACGAGAATTATTTTCTTGATGATTTGAAGCGGAAATGGTGGGAAAGTTCAAATGGATGCCCTCAGGAGCAAGAAACGAGTAGGGATCCAGTCAGTCTATATTGTAATCAAGATTAATCATATGGCAAACGTGTTAATGAGCAGATGAAATATTCTGGTTGGGTGCCCAGTTCAACACTATATGAACGAAAAGGCCATGTGCACCACCCTGAAGCTTTGTGCTCAGTCACTGTTTTCAGGCACTTCTTAACATGTTATTCTGCATTGGTTAATGTCCACGTTTTTCATGGTCTTAAGCTGCCCGGGTCATAACTGGCAATAAGGGTACACAATTTAAAAAACGAGGTGCATAAGTTTGTTGAGTATGATCCTCCGGGAGGGAGCAGTCCTGGAAAGGACTGATGTCGGTTGACAGTGTCTGACGTTTCGACAACCTGTGCACAAGTCGTCAACAGCGTCGAAGGGAATTGTGTATCTTCCAACGACAGTAATATCTCTAGTTATTGACCTGAAGGATCACCAGTCGATTCTCGATCGGATTCTCGATCCCTACAGCAAGAAAAGGCAACTGTACATCCACTTCAGCACGCGAACTAGTGTGAACGGGAAGTAGGTTTCTGGGTCAAGATTCACAAAGCTGTCCTTAGTCAAGGTGAATCCTAAGCATTGTTTCTTAACAGTGGTCTTTTGTTTTCCAACAATACATAGGCACATGTCATCTTTAAAGGGCTTCGTGAATCCAGCCCCTGGAGGTTAACAACGGCCTTCGGGTTGTATATCTATCTTCTAATGTAACAGCGATTTTCGAAAGAACGTTACGCATTACCCAGAAAATTTGCCTGGGAGACCTTTAACAGATGTAGAAGATCTTTTGATATAAATTGTTAGCAAACACCCATCACTAGTACTACAGATACTACACTGTTTAGATTGATTTAAAACATTTCCTCGAAAAGTATTAAACGAAATTTATTTCTTTTCCATCTTTCAGCATTGTCCCGAATGCGCATTGATCTGACTAGCATGTTAGGGGTTTATGTTGTGTTATGTATTGGAATAGTTCTGTCCTTCTTGACGCTGTTTGCGGAGATCATCTGGAAGAGAAAAGCGGAACAAAAATGGAAAAATATAATCCGGAGGTTTGTGAAAGATTTTCCTCCTTCGGTTAGACATGCTTTAAGAAACAGAAAGTAAAATAACAAGATTTACTACTATGTGAGAAGGAGAAAACCGCGTGGGTTACACAACTCGATTCCGACCGGGGAAAGGGGCGGACTTTAAACGTTTGTATGACTTCACAGCAAACTAAATTCTGTTCATGGAAAGAATTGTTAATCCTTAAAAATATGAAAGTCTGGTAACAAATGTCCGCAAATATGTTCTTTCTTGTTTCTAGGCCGGCTATTGTTCCCGTAAAAGTGCAGCTGGAAGCAAAAACAACATGATCTGCTTCAAGTATCACAAGCATAATGAATGAGCTGCTGAATATAGCAGTGATCTCAGAACACCTAGGCCCAGTTGTTCAAAGCAGGATTAAGCTAACCCAGGCTTAGCGGCAGATATTAATTCCCGCTTATAGCCAAGTGATAAGGATTCCCTTAAATCTTTTTCCCCACGTTTTGATCCAAGTTGCCTTTAAACGGCCGCTTAAAATTACCCGTGAAGGCTCTCTTTAATAAGGGAAATAGAAACCTTGGTTAAATTTTAATCCCGAGTTTCTGTTAACCGGCTTTCGAACAACCGGGCCCTGGAAAAGAATTGTAGAGAACTGTATTATACAACAACGTATGTCTAACCCGATTGATTTAAAACTGCAATACAGGAAACACCTGTCGAAACAAATAAAAATTGCATGTTTCTTTCAACGTATAAGCGTTTTTAAAAGGAAGGAAAAGAGTCCGTCAAGGATGTGATTTCGGGAAGAAACTTGAATTCAGCCTTTTTCTTCAAAGAATCGGCTAAATTTTGAAAATTGCAATCCCTCAAAATAAAAGTTCATTTACCAAAACCATGCCTGTTAATCCTTTCCTTGAGAACATTGAGAGTTGGGTCCGTTTTTGTCTGAAAAATTCTCATGTGATAAGAGTTTTGCAAGTTGAATGAACATTGTAATTATTGGCTTCAATTGCAGCAAGTATTTAACTCTAACTTGGGTAAAAAACTATATATTATCCAGGGCAATCCTAAGAAACAATAAGGACCACAAAGAGGTACTAAAGAACCATACCGTTACTTAACAAGATATATTCGACGTGAAATTCTCAAGACATCAGAAAACAAACTGTTCAAACTTTATACTGACTTTGAAATGTGCGTTTCCAGAGGGGGATCCAGGGGGGGGGGGGTCGAGCCCCTCCCTTTGGGAAGTTTCACCCGTAAAAAATCCTGGATCCGCTCCTGGTTTCATAGTCGAAATGCATTAACAGAAGGAAAGTCCTACAGCGATGGGGATCATGCTAAAAGGGCAGTGCGTAAAATGGCTATTCGTCTTCACCCTTGTCCTCGCAAGCGAAGGCACTATTAAATAATAATTCTATGCGTTAATGCCATACTTATTAATTAATTGAACGGCCATCGCTGTTTGTTTAGAGTTGTTGTTGTTATATTAGTACACAACAGCATCCTCTATCAAACAGCTTTCTTACCTTCATTGTAACTTTTCGTTCAACGTACTTATTATATTTAAATATCGGACATGGAGGGTATGGTCTAATGCTTTTATTTACAGTAAATAAATTTCCCAATAACACCACACATCACTTTATTTGACAGAATTGCTTGTGTTTAGGTGAGCAGTAGGGCTAGGGGACACTTCGTGACGTCTGTTATAAGAAGCAAACATCTCATTAGCGTGCATTTCTGGACATAGCTGTTCGTTCTTTCAGTATAATAATTTTCTTGCTTAGTTGTTTACTTAACTCCAGTAGAATATGTCCCATCAGTCTATGAGTCCATGAATGAAAAAGAAACGGAAATGTTTCATTCGGTGTAATGTTTTATAAGGCACTTTTATTTTCAGTAGAAACTGTCTTCTTTCAGTAAACAGGGACACATTTAACTCTAGGTCTGGCCGTCGCTTTGCTTCCCACTCACATGTGCATACATTTAAAACCTATAACCTATAACAAAACATACTCTCTGCTCTTCTGCATGTACTCGCTCCTCCACAGTAGTCTGAGAAAACAGCCGACCCTTTGCGAGGTCGCCACTTGAGCCCTCGCAAAACGACGTCTAACTAACGAGCGCAGAAATTCCATACTGATAACGTGTCAATAAAAGATCTTGGTGGTGTTTCTGATTGGTTGAAAGAAAATCACAACCACTCAGAAGCTCTTACCAAGATCTGGGTAGTAACACGTCATTAGTGTGGAATTTCTGCGCTCGTTTCTCAGACGTCGTTTTGCGAAGGCTCAAGTGGCGACCTCGCAAAACGTCGGTTGTTTTCTCAGGCTACTCCTCAGAGGCTCAGAGCCACTAGAATGAAATCCGCTGGAGGATGTTAAGGCGCCAGGGACAAAACGTACACGCACGTTCTCTAACACCCTATACTCATTTTTCCATTAGTTTCTCCTCTCTCAAAAATGCCGACAAGAAGCAACATGTTTTCCTCCTCCATAAATGTGAAATCACAGTTCCGCCTCCGCCAGCTGAGTGTTGTGCATTATTATGTTTACTGGAAGTTGTAATGATTGACATGGGGACTTATATGTATAACGACTGCCCGAGAACCTGCAGTTATATGTAGATTCGTGGAGCTCTCGACTTTACCAAGCCATCAATCAGTCATGCAATCAATCAAACAATCAATCAATCAATCAATCAATCAGTCAATCAAACAATCAATCAATCAATCAATCAGAAACGTTGCAGTATTCATTGAAGGTAACTGTTTTCATTTTCCGGCCTCTAAATGTGAATTTCTTCAGTTACAAACAAATTATTATCAGGCGTTGCCTACATTTTGGTTGCTTGTCAACCTTAGGTGATCATTGAGCGTCTTAAGGACGTTCGTACTAATTGTTTCTGCGCATCCTTACTGAGCACGCAATTCACGTCGCCATGTCATGCCACGTCATGCATTAAGCGCGTGCGCTGTTGAAGAAATGTAGAGATATTAGCTAGTAGGCATTTTAATATCTATGTACGGATTTAACTCTCTTAAATGTTCGGTTACCAGATTTTCTTTTGATAGATCACTTTCTTTATCGATTATTTAAGTTCTATGAAAAATTTAAAAAAATCTGTATCGTGGAAGTTTGATTTTTTTTTCAACTTTTCTGCCCACGCATCATCGAATTCTGCTATTGTTTTAGCTGCAAAGGTTTAGTTTAACTAAAAGGATGACACCGGTTCAAATTATTTACTTGACAGACCCCTTAAATCAATTTTAACTGAGAAAGTGGGTCTTCAGCGAATCATTTTTTTAATATTTTTCAACTAACAACCACTGAGGCCATGTCGAGTTACGAGGGCCAGTTTGTCAAAACTGGGGTAGTTTTCCACGCGTTTTATTTCGAAAACGAAGTCAGTGACCCCCAATTTTTTTGCATTTCTGACATAGGTAACTCATTATCTTACTGTAGCAAAAGTATGAAAAAAAATCTGTGCTGTAGACGATTTTCGCCGAACGTCCTCAAGTCACTCATATGTTTTTTCTTTGGTGCATTTTCTGTGGAATATTAATTATTATTGTGGGGACAATCCCTGGATCACGAGAAACTGAATGCTTTTAACTAGCCAAAGGAACTTATGTATTTCGCACAACTTCTCTACCAGCAAAATATGCTCTGATAGCCTGTTAGACGGGAGCCAATTAGAGTGCGTGCTTGCCCATATCTAGGAGCTGTGTATGTAATAACAGGTGATAGCCCGTTCTTCGAGAGCCAATTAGAGCACGAACTTGCTCATATCCAGGGGCTGTGTATATAATAACAGCTGATAGCCTGCTAGTAGGGAGCCAATCAGAACCCGTACTTGCTCATATCCAAGGGCTGTCTGCATGTATAATAACAGCTGATAGCCTGTTAGTAATAACAGCTGACAGCTTGCTAGAAGGGAGTCAAATCAGAGCACGCGCTCGCTCATATCCAGGGACTGTCCATATAACAAAAGGAAATATGACACGTTGGTATAATAAATACAAGCATTTTCTGATTGTGGCGCTTGTGGACAAGGTGACAAAAACGACAGCTAAGGTTCTTTTCCTTTGTCCGGAGTGGGAGGAATTGGCGTGACTTGAATAGGACGTAGGGCTGGTCTGCAGAGAAGCAAAAATAAAATGTGTGAGAATATTTAACTCATTGAGATTGGAGTAACCATAATTTTCATTGAGTAAGCAATGTTCTGATCAGTCTTGTGGATGTATTTTTTGAGGGAATGTGAAGTCAATTGCTTATCATAACATTGGCCCCAATTCTTAGGAGAAAGAAAACCTTCTTAAGGAAATGTCAATTGCATACAAAAAAGAGAAGAGATAATGCACCTGGTATTCTTTGCCAAACGTTATCTCCAAATATTTGCTATCAAAGCCAATATGATAGGAAAGCGACTTTTATCATACAGCTAGATTGAAACACCGTAAAATCAGTCAAAGAACATATTTGTCGTTGTTTCGACTCAATAATTCTCCAATTCTCTCTACATTTCCAACAAAGGATGCTTTATAAACAGACTCGTCCTCAGTCTGCACTTTTTCATTCCTTTTCGCACTGGAATATGGGAAGGCGATCAATGCGCATAAAGCCTTTAGAAAGTGACAACTCGCTTTGCAATTTTCTTCCGCCCTTCCCTTGATGCACATGTTGAAAGTCGAGTAAACAATATTATTTCGTTACAAACCTTATCACCAGCTTGTTCAGAATTGATTGCTTTATTTCTTTTTTATGCCAGTAGATCTCTGCAAGCATCGTCATGAATGCTATAAACATCCCAATTATCAACACAACATAAACTCCCAGCATGCTCTTCAGACCAATTCGTTTCCGGGATAATCCTGAAAAAAAAATCAAAAAGTGCTGTTGAAAATCTTAGTGCCACTACTTCTTCCAGAACAGCAACTTTTTAAAGGTTGTCATTACAAGGCATCGCCTTTGTATGAAAAATTGTCAAAGTCTTTCGTGTCAAGAAAATATTTTCTTTTACGCCGAATAATGTAAACATTGGATTTAAAAAAAAAACAAGTGACAACCTTTGGCTTCCACAAGAAGGAGATGAAAGAAAGTGTTTAATAGGGACAGTAACACGTGTCTAAAATAAGAGCTTTTTAATGCATGCATCATCCTTTACCAACAGGGATATTTGAGTCTAAGATAGGCATGATTTGTATCAAGGACAGAAGAGGGTTGTCCAATACTCACCACTTGTTCAAGTCGTGAAAGAGGAGATTCAACTCCGTGCGATTTGTACTACTCGTTTGACTCGAAAACTAAGGTTTAAATAGACTTTTTTACCGATACAGCAGCCATACAGATTTTCCCTCCTGGGCATCCCATAATACTGGATTGTGATAATGCTGCATTATCACTAAAAAAAAATAAATAAAATTTCAATGAGAACTATGGGATGCCCGGGGGGGGGGAGCAAAATCAGTATGGCTGCTGTATCGATAAAAAGTTCTATTAGTTCGATTGCAATAAGTCGTGAATGTAGTATTTTTCATTGAAATAAAATGAAGTAGTTGTTTGGTTAAACGTGGAAAAAAGGGTAACCGGTGAAACTCCAACTCATCATAAACAATTACTTAGAGTTTTAGAGCAACAATGGGTAAGGGGCCTTATCAATCAACTCTGCGACTCGTACGAATCGTTCAACTGGTGAAATTGAATCTAACTATTGAGACTTACAGTGTAGTAGAGCTGTGGGGAAGGGCCTTGTCAATTCGTACGGCTCGTACGAGTTGTACAAGGTAGGTTAGCTTTTTGGGCAATATTGTAAATGTTAGAATTTACAATATTCAATTATTGTGCTCACGTTGCATTCACCAGTTACGGCGCGCGCACGATCAACACGGTTATGACGTCACTGAACGTTTTTTGGCTTTCTTTTCGTCTGACCAATTATCAATTTCTTTCTTGTGACGTCACATAAAACAAGCATCACGATCGTTTTCCTTTGTGTAAACTTAGTTTGTAAGTCTTACATTTTATTTGTCTTTGATATGTCGTTATAAAGCCTTTTTTACAAAGAATGGCAGAAGTGGCTCCGAGGGAATCCATTACGTCCTTGACTACCACAACACCCGAGAAAAGGAAGGCTTGCAAAAAAACGATACTAGAAATGGAAAGTCTTGAGGAAGAAGAATCGTTAAGTTGCTTAAAGTGGCCTGCTAATGCTGTGATGGCGAAAGAAAACGAATACCTTCGATGTTTGGAATCTGCCAGCAACTTAGCAATGGAAAGAATAACGGAGGATTGTGAAACTCAACGACTATGTAACGAGAATGAAGAAAAGCCGAACTTTAAAAGACGGCAGAATTCACTGGATGGAAATATTGTGGATGGTGAGAGATCTTTGAAGAAATTAAAAATTAGTAGTGAGCCACAAAGTGAAAAAGTTACAGATTAATTCCATGTTAGTCCGGCACGGGCGTTGAGGAGATTTCTGACGTGCAGCTTCTTGATGCGTAAAGCTGACAGCAAAACTTGTAAAGGACATATTTTAAACTTACGATTACTTTGAGCTTATTTGAAAGAAATGAAAATCGTCATGTCTTCATAACATCCTAAGGAAAGTTGGTGAACTGAAGAATTATAGCCTGTGATGGAGTCGCACAGCTAATTCAATCAAATGTAAAAACTACAATAATGCTTCTTGCCTATGATGTACAAACGTAAACGGATATAGGAGTAACTGCGCGCAACTTGCGATTACTAAACTTCTCTTTCTCACGATCATGGAAAATTAAAGAACCTGGCATTTGTAGGCAACAGTAATTCAGCCACAATTTTCAAGCTAATGATTCACAGGAGTCTGACTTATCACCGCTCAGTTGTCCATCAAAGTTGATGGTGATCAATTTGCTTTAGTTTTTGTAGCAAGAAAGAATCTTATATTGATTTCATATTTGCCTTCTCACAACGACTGGACTCTTTTACGGTAACGAAGCCTCGTATATTAGTTAAATAAATCTCAATTTGTACGACCCAACATTGTGTTTGTTATCTGTGTCCGACGCTTCGCTTCGACGTGACGACTTTTCGTGGTTGTTTAGTGTTGCCAGGCTACCAGTCTGTGTTGTACCATAGGAATAACATTAAGCAGGGGTGGTTATTCACCTGTTCCAAGAGAGGATGGAGTAAGAGAGTGAATCCCCGTACCCCAGGATAATTAATTGAAATTTATTATTAGTTCGCACCACGTTGGGAAGGTTATCTTTATCTGTTGTTCCCAGGACAACAATCCAGAATTACATGATGTCATTCTAACTGACCAATGATGTGTTGTCCTTAAAATAAGCACGCAGAACCAAAAATAGATTTCAAATAAATAATAAATAATGCTCTCTCCAGCACCGTTTTTGTTGGTGTGAGTGAGGAAGACATAAAGTCGGGAAGACATTAACGTATTGCAAGTGGGGCGCCGTGGAAAACTTCCAAATGGCGTTTAACTAGCCAAACTATACAATTCATACATGTTCGCGATAGGTCCAATATTTCTTACCAGTATCGGATTCTTCAGGACATCTATTTGCAGTTTCCCAATATTTGCGCTTGAGGCCATCAAGGAAGTCATTCTCGTGAAGGCGTAAGGTGGTCAGTGTAAATTCATTGACATACGGACTATTTGCTTGAAAAGCAAATGAGAGCCCTTTCGATGTGCTTAAGCCTGGGACTTAAAAAGAAACAAAATATTAGCAATAACTCTTTGTAGAAACTGTTACTAACTCGTAATGAAAAATAAAAGACCCTTCAATATGTTCCCAATAGGGCATCTGCACGATAGCGTCATTTGATTACAGTTACCAGAATCCTTCAGTTTGTTTGTTTTTTTATGCAAATTAGGGTCATTATTATCGAAACCTAACCGGGGGTAACAAAATTTTAATAAGAAAGCAGAAACGAAATGAATTCTGGGAGTTATAGTCAAATGACAATATCGTGCAAATGTCATATTGATTCCACCACTGGGCGATGAAGTTGACCTTGTTCACATATTGACCTTCTATCTTAACAGCTGGCGAATCACATAAACATAATTTCACATAGCGAATTCGATATAAAGACTGCAAATATCTACACACTTAAAACTAAAACTGCAAAAGCACATGGTGCCTCAATGCAGCAATGTCTGGGGAAGATGTCTGACATGCGTCGTGGAGCTAGTCTCATTTCTTCCGAACGAGTTTGGGCCCTGAACTGTCACTGGATGAAATCCCAGGGTGTGGCCATGAATAGAAAAAGTGATGTACTTTCCTGTGGTGCTGTTTATTATGCTGTACAAGGTGGTTCTAAATTTTAAGTCTGTGGATGAAATCCTAAAGTGCAACATTCCAATGAAAGCTACTGAGCAGAACTTTTCTGTGGTGCTGTTTATTATGCAGCGCAAGGTGGTTCTAACTTTTGAGTCTGTGCATGACGTCCTAAAGTGTGACCATTCCAATGAAAGCTACTGAGCAGTTCTTTACTGTGGTGCTGTTTATTATGCTGTACAACGTGGTTCTAACTTATGAGTCTGTGGGTGAAAAATAAAATATATACACCTTATTCGGTGTTTATGTAGATAATGTGCGTGGATATTTTATGACTTGCGTGGTATTTTTCCGAACCCCGAAGAGGCGAGGAAAAGTGCAAGCAATGGGTAAAATGTCCTCACGTATTATCGACCAAGACACCGAATAAGAAGTTTATTGTTCCACTGCATTTTGTTTTTGCTTTGTCCTCCTTCAGCAAAAAACTGATCAAACCGGAATTGTACAGTGTATCGTGCTGGTAAATGCGTTCTCTTGCCCTTATATGGTAAAATGCCCGGCCTGTCCAACCGATGAAATCAGAAAATCGATAAAATCGATTGTAATCAATATTAATCAAGAGCAATTAATCGATTGATATCGGAAATCGATGAAAATAGAAGATCGTAAACGTTGTGAGTATCGATTTTCACCGATTTTCATCAATTTTCATCGATTATATCGATTATCATCGGTCGTCGTCTTTATAATGATTTCAGATCCTTTTGCGCTGCGCTCAAGTATTGAACCTAAATTCTTCCCTCGTAAAAAGAGATCCATAGATTAATTCCTGCTTTTAATTTCCTCTAAACTTTTTAAAAATTAAGAGGAACTTGTTTGAAGGCGTGTCATGAAAACCATTTCTTGTCGAAGAGTCTCGTTAGTTGAAAGCCCTGATACGGTACAATGTTCTCTCAATAACCCTCTGTCGCCAACTTTTTTCTCGAGGACAAAAGATTCTCCCGTCCTTACTGTAAATGGGCACTCGTGGTCGGCCCTTCACTACACCTTCTATTAATACATTATAACATTCATTTTACCCGTGATTTTAAGACTGTGTTATGTCTACGCGTTCCACGCGAATAACGGATGCGTTAAGGGGTTGAATTTCAACGCATCCGCTTACAAGACGTTGTAAGAAATCACAAATTACTTATTTATTAAAACCAATAATAATCAATAAAATCGATAAAAATCGATACAATCAGGAGGAGGATAATTGTGAGTATCGATTTTCATCGATTAAGGGAACCAATCAATAATAATCGATTAATTTTTTCGATTATATTGATTATATTGATTGCTTTTCGATGATCGATTTTCATCGATTGGGCAGGCCGGGTAAAATGACACAACAGTGGAATAACAATAGATGTTTCTTCATTTTTAAACTTGAATGGTTAAGTGTTCGGTACTTACCTATTTTGAGATCGCAGGGTGGTTGGTTAGAAAGATGCTGTAACATTGGGCCGTCGGAAATGAATACAAACTGATCCTTTTCTCGCACAAATTTTACACCTTCGTCTACGTTTTTGACTAAAGTTCCGTCCCTTTCCATTCTCTGCCATATCTTTTGATGTGTTTCGTACTTGCTCGACTGGAAGAAAGCGGACGTGCTTGAGGAATCAAGTACGCCGACTTGGTAGGATGTCTTCACGATGTCTTCAAGGTTATTGATTGGGTGTTCCGCGTTTTTAACGGTGAAGAAAGCGGCGAGATTGGCAGTGTACGTTGACACCCAGATAAGAATACAGAACCAGTAGCATCCGGCAAGGATTCGACCTTTATAAAGTAAGGTATACATTACACTTTTACGGTCATTTTTCAACAGCTTTCTAGCTTGAAATTATGATAACTTCTCGGCACATGCAAAACTAAATTGAATTTTGGCTCTAAACCTTAACTATGTGCTTGGAAACTTTAAATCTGGCCATTCAAATGAAGCTATCTGAAGTAATTTTCCGTTATGCTATTTATTTTCAACCAGTTTCAAGTCTCTTCCTACACTTAGCCATCGGGCATTCCAGGCTGTGGCGTCAAGTTTTTATTCTGGAATAGCCTTCCAGTAGCTAGCTATCAATCGAGTTTCAAATACTTGAAAACTCTGTCTTCTTAGTTAAGCTGTTTTAAAGTATATTTTGGCTCACCCTATTGTAAAACGTGGATTAATTGCATGGTACATTAGTAAGATAATGTGTTGAGGATGATGATGATGATGATGATGATGATGATGATGATGATAATGATAATGAAGATTTATTAAATACATGTTGTCGCACAAAGTGTGAATTAATACACGTTTACATTTTTAAAGTAGAAGATGGAAAATACAAGAATACAATGTATCTTAAACTAATCTAAGAGGACTAGGGCTACAAAACTTCTTAAAAACTATTGTAAAAATTCGATTTACAAGTGTAGGAGATCGATGAGACTAATTTTGCTGTTTGTTTTTGAATGCCGTATTTTCTCGATTAAACGTCGGGCCCCGAATCAACGGCTTCCTTCCTTCAAAAATACACGGCTTCCAAGAAAAACTAGACTGCGAGCAGTCTCTCTTTTGCTCTAAAAACCCTGCCGGAGGAGCGGCGAGAAAGCGAGTGCGATATTTGACCGCGAGCCGCGAGCCGCGAGTAGCTCACTCTCCCGCCCACGCTACTCGCGGCTCGCGGATTCGCCGCTCGCCGCTCGAATATCGTGCTCGTGGCTTTGCCGTTCGTCCAGCATGGATTTTTGAGCAACAGAGAGACTGCTCGCAGTCTAAAGAAAAACAAATAATAATCCTTTCTGAAATATGGCAGGCCCAAATAAACTGCTGATTCACACAAACGCCAGGACCACCATGCGAAGTTTTAAATGAATTTTTTAATTTACCTGACAAGCTCCTAGGCGTATTATCACCTCCTTGCTGCAACATGCAGGCCACAGAGAACCACAAACTGTTGAAATAGTTGAACTCCTCCGAAGTCCCTTTTCCATCCTCTTGTTTGTAACCATAAGGACTGAAGTAATTTATCACAAACACAGCAATAGAGATGATCACTAGTGTGGCCAGAGTGCAAAACCAAACCGCGTTTTCAAACGGGTTCATAAACTGTAGATAATCCACTTCTTCTTTAGATGTCTCTTTCCTGATCAGCATGTCCTCCGTGAAGTACATGTAAGGCATCATAAAGTCGATGACCTTTTCTCGACTTTCAGTAACAGTCAGAGGGGCGACAGCGATATCAGCGTTCTTTGAAAATATAAAGATAAAAGAAGACAGCATCGTTAGGTAATAGCCCAAGATCCATATATTAAAATTCAGTCTTAAACAATAAGCATCATTTTGAGGCTGAGGGGAATAAACCCATGTAAATCCTTATTAATTATTCTCCTAAGCCTCGCAGATGAATTTTAATATATCGAAATTGGGCTATTTGCTTTCGTCTAGACCTGAACATATGGCGCAAAATCGTGATCTTATGGGGTGTTACGTGTAAAAGTAACAAAGATTCAATAAACCACCTCCGACGTAAGACTATTGCTTAAATAATAAACACTTGAAGTTTGACGCTTTTGCACCGATATATGAAATCCTAAATTGACTTTACAGCGTTTAAGTTTAATATTTTCTGCCAATACGTCTGAAATAGATATAGTCAGACACCTTTGTTTTTAGACTGTATGTGGGTATCGGGGGCTAGGTATCAGAAACGAGAAAAACTTTTACGGCCTGTAACCTTCTTCCCTTAAGAATTTAGCCAGATTACTACGTAACATATGCTCGCTGGGAATTAACCCTTAAAGCCCCAATATCCATATGCATATTCTCCTCACTGTTCTCCATATATTTCTTATGGGACTAGTTAGGAGAATTTGATTAAACATCAAGACATTTAATGACTGGTGATCATTTCCTTTATTCTCGTGACATGTCCATTAGATCAATTAGTGATATTGTAAGGAGAAATTAGATGCTTGTCACTCTCGGGGCTTAAAGAGTTACTGAAGCCCCAAGGAGCTCACCTGTTTCACTAACTCGCCGACCATTCCGTTCCAGCTTCCATTTGCCGTTTGGCCGCCGTATTTCCCGTCTGGGACTGGGTAGACCTCATATGTGAAATGGAGAACTCTGGCCAGTTCGTTGATCAGGTCAATGCAGTATCCTTTATATGAAACTGTGCCATCATCGTTTTCGTCGAGCGACAAGAAAGGCGCATCCTGTCATGGCGTCAAGGAAAGAGGAAATAGATGAACTTAATATAAAGGCTATTTTCTTGGAAATAAACGCTTTATTACTTTCGATCATGAGTTAATGCCTAACCAGTTAAATAAGACGAGAAAAAGCATGCTGGTAGGAGCCAACCAAAGTAGCTAAATTTCTTGACTGACTGACTGACTGACTGACTGACTGACGGACGGACTGACTGACTGACGGACGGACTGACTGACAGAGTGACTGGTTGAGTGACTGGGTGACTGGTTGATTGCCTGTTAGACACTCTAACCGACTGAGTCAATAACTTACTAAATGACTGAATCACTCTCAAAGTGTAACATGATAAGAAAAAAAGGACGAGAAAAAAACACATGAGACGAGAAAAAAAAAAACACATGCAAATTTTTTTGAGCAACAGGCGCCAACCAAAGTAACTAATTTACTTGAATGTCTGACCAACTGACTGGCTGGCTCGCTGGCTGGCCGATTAGCTGGCTGAGTGACTGAGTGAGTGACTGAGTGAGTGACTGAGTGAGTGACTGAGTAATAGTAATAGTAATAGTAATCTTTATTCCGACGTACTCTCCAAAGGGAGGTATTGGTCTGTTTACGATAAAGGTTTGAGCATTAGCTAATACAATTAAGAAATAATAAAAACTAGATTCTTACACAATTCATTTAAAAAGAAAAAAAGAAAAAATATATACATATAATGTTCATTGTGTTTGTAAGTTAAGAAGCTCTTTCCTTTTTTAAACGTTAAATGTATATATTTACCTTCTTTTTTTGATGTATTTTTATTGTCAGCTCTAAGTAAGTACTTAGTCCTCTCGTTTTCACTTAAATGTATGTAACTTACATCAATCTTTGAAATGTGAAAACATAGCTCATGTCGTATGGTGGTAAACCCCTGGCAATACATCAAGAAATACTTTTCGTCTTAATTCTACGCAATTTTGTTTACATACCAAACATGTTCGTTGCTCTACAGGGATTGACACTCCTCTTTTTTCATATTTTCCAGTCTTAGTGAGTGACTGAGTGACTGAATGACTGACTAGCAAGTTAATTTCTGTTCTAATTACCAGTATAACCACAGCCTTGAATTTCTTTCCCGCCAGACTCGGACCGGAAGACCCAGTCTCCATATTTCGCAAGATATCACTGTATAGCACGGCAAGTTTGGTTGAATTCCAAGTACCAATCTAAACACGATAATTAAACATAAAAACCATGTTTTTACTAAAAACTTGCTGAGCTGTATAAAACTTTGCAGTTCCTTTTTCAAAATAAGGGCCACTGGGAGATCTGATCAAGAATGTTTTTTTTTTCATCACGAAAATAAAATAAATAAATGATTAAGTAAATGAATGAATGAATGAATGAATGAATGAATGAATGAATGAATGAATGAATGAATGAATGAATGAATGAATGAATGAATACAGTGAAAATCCACAGTGTAGCTGTTCTAGATACTGTTTCAACTCAGACGGGAATTTATAAGTGTTGTTTTTTGTTGAGGGAGCTCAAGAACACCGGAGTAAACAGGAGAAAAACCTTCCGAGCAAAGACGAGGACCAGTATCAAACTGCTCCCCAGTCCTTCCCTGTTCCCTCCGTCAGGGATCCGCTCAGCAGTAATGGCTCGATATGACAAACTCTTCGTGCAGTGACATCTTTTTTGCCATCATTGTAGCACTTACTTTTACAAAAGAATTATTTCGGAGATTCAAAATTTCCAGCTCAACTCTTGTTCGCTTTCCATCCTCGCTGAATTTAACAGGCCCTGTTAAGCCATCCATATTAACCTGTTGACGAATAAGCGATTAAAGTCTTTGTAATTCATTGGGTAATGATCTCTTTTGGGAGTGCTGAATTTGAATTATGCACTAACTGAAACCTACACAGAGATTTTTGCCGTCTGGTAACTAAAACTAGTTTTTTTGGTTATTCGCGTTATCAAACGCAAAAATGTTTCTTTAAAAATGCACTCTATAGTTTCATAAAGACACAGCGGGGGTTACATTGTTACCTCCACTTGTAATGATGATGCCAAAACGGTCCTCGAAATCTACCACGTTGAATTTCATAGTCATGGCATTTTCATGGAGACACCACGGATAAAGTGTCCAAAGGACTGACCAGAATGGACCAAAAAAATTAACATGGCGTAACCGAAAATCACTTTGCTTACCTTTTTAATGCAAGCTAACATGGCATGTGTATCCTGCAAACTTATTGTAGATCCATTAATGGAAGAACACGGTTCTGTGTTTGCCGCTTTGTCGATAACTTTAACGGCATCATAGGCTAGTGCAATGAGGTCCTGAGGAAATAACTGTTACGTTATCAAGTCATATCATGTTATATCGTGTCATATACGTCGTGTTCAACTGGGATCAACCACAGGCGGCCCAAGCTCAAGAAAAGAGACAAAAGCCGCGAACGTGACTCTAGCGTAAAACTATCGGCGTATACGGTGGTGTTGTGTTACAACGGTTTGAATTATAAAGGTTTGTATGGGAAAACAACGGAATTGTTTTGAATAGTGGAAGTTATCGTTGTTTGACAATAAAGTTTACTAATCCCGTTGCCTTATTACATTCTTTGTTATTTGCCAGCTTCTCTGGCCGATTTGAAGCCATTTCGGCGATTTAGCGATTCTCGAAGTTAAATCGCCGAAATGACTTCAAATCGGCCCGAGAAGCTGGCAAATGACAAAGAATGTAACAAGGCAACGGGATTAGTTAACTTCATTGTCAAACAACAGTAATTTCCACTATTCAAAACAATTCCGTTGTTTTCCCATACAAACCTTTATAATTCAAACCGTTGTAACACAACACCACCGTATACGCCGATAGTTTTACGCTAGAGTCACGCTCGCGGCTTTTGTCTCTTATCTTGAGCTTGGGCCACCTGTGGTTCAACTTGAAAAAAAAATTAACGGATTTGAACCGATACCCTGTGATTGCCGGTGCAGTGCTCTCCAACTGAGTAACAAACCAGTTGGGATCGAGTTGGTCAATGTGTGGATTTGTAATATACCCACGGAGAATTACCCTGCCAGCTGAGTCTCCTTCGAACTTGAAAGGAGACTCTGCTCGCAGGCTAATGGAGAATGAACACTCCCCTTCAGTGAAAACCGTTTCAACACTTTTTGAGTTCAGTGTTCTGTATAAGTGAAAAAGTGAGGTGACCAGGGAGAGAGGAAAACTGTAGTAAAGAATTGTTAAAATGGTTTCAACTTGACAATAATCAGTCACCCTTATCTTAATCATGCTGTTCGTGCTTCGAGGAACTAGTCCCAGTCTAGATCGCGTAGCAAGCGTTCCCGTAGGTTTTCCCGCACGTTCGGGTCATTTTTCGCTTTTTGGCGGCTAGAAAATCGGGGAGAGCGCAATAAAGCGCCTGAAGGGGGAGGGGAAGGGAGGAAAGGAAACCTTTTCTCGCCTCCCCTCTCCCTTTCACCTCCTTCCATTTTTTGCGCTAGCCCCAATTTTTGCGCCGCCAAAAAGCAGGAAATCCCTCGTACGGGAACGCCTACTACACAGGCTATTCCCAGAGCAGAGTAATCCTACCTTGGTGGTATCGTTATAATTAATTCCAACTGCAGTCTTCAGACTGTTAGAAACTGAACTCTCAATGAATGGAAGCCTCATTCCTAAAACCACACTGTTTCGGCTGCAGGTTAAATTTAATGGCACCTGAAAAAAAAAAAAGGAAAACATTTGTCGTGAACTGTGTTTTCGTTAGTGTATCTTCTTTAATACTAACAGTGGACTTGTTGTGAACAGAACCAAAATTACTTGTACATATACATGTACTTACCTCTCCCTGTACCAGCCATTTATATTCATCTTTGGTGTGGCAGGGTTTCTATCATAAAAGGATTGACAAACAACAAGACTTAAATACCCGTTACACTGTTGCCCCTCTACATTCTCGTCACAAGAGCCGCCTAGCCCTTTTGGCCGCGGGCGCCTGGGCATGAGGACGAGAATGGTCCCTCTGACGTTCAGCTCGTGATAACGAATATTGCCTTTTCAACTTTTCACTACCAGAAGCACGCCTCACGAGAATGGCCTTAAAACTTGTTAGTTGATTTATAAGTGTGATCACCGCCATGAAATTGCAAATAAAATCACTTGAGCAGCACAATCCTCTGTTGTCTATGTTACTGTAGTCATCAACATGTGTAAGGTGAGTCTAAATTTTGTGGATAAAATCTTAGCGTTTAACCATGTAAAGGAGGCTAAAACCCGTGAAATAATGGCAGTTATTGAGCCGTCCTTTTCTATGTTATTCTGCAAATTATATTATCAGGCGATTGTTTTTGAGTCTGTAGATAAATCGTAGAGTTTGAACCCTGAAATGAAATCTGTCGAGCTCTACTCTCTGGTAACGTTTATTTTTCAGTTCTAGTTGTCGAAACGAAATACTGTAATACTTTACTGAAATTTTTTTTACAAAAAGGTCTCATGAAGTAAAAAAAAAATATTTAAAAGGGAGACGTTTTGTGTGGGGGGGACAGGGGAGCGGGAGACCGGGAGAAAAGGGGGTGGGAGGTGTACGGGAGAAGAGGGGGCGGGAAGCGGGAGAAAAAGGGAAAAATTAAGCAACATTGCGCAATATTTCGCAATCGAAAAATGCAAAGATGCAGGAGCCAACAAATACGGGGCGGGAACCGGGATTAAAGGGTATGGGAAGCGGGAGGTTTAAGCCCCCTGTTTCTCCCCCCCCCCCCACCTCCACTTTTGTTACAAGAGGGAATACTTCCTTTTACTTGTTAGTAGTAACTTGTTTTTCGACCACTAAATTGTTATAATAAATAGGAAAAAGAGAAAAGGGATATGAATTATCCTTAAAGGCCCCAATATCAGCAAGAATGTTCTCCTCACTATTCTCCACTTATTTCTTGTGATGCTAGTTCGGAGAATTTTACAGTTTTCTTTGGTGATCATTTCCCTTATTCTTATAACCTGTATGTATGGAGGGGGGTCATGAAGAGGGATGGGTATCGAACCCACTTTCCAGCCAGTTTCAAATCTCATTTCCCAGCCAGTTCTAATATTTGTCAAAATCCCACTCAAAGTAGCAGTTTTCTCGTGGCAAAGTCCCAGTCCTAGCTCCTCAAATCCCAATGCAAAAAATAGTCGATAGTATGATCAATAAGTATAGTATGATAATAGAATGATCAAGTTGTGATATTGTAAGGAGAAATAAGACTTGTCAAGTCAAATTTCTTTAAATGAATTACCTGTTGCATCAGTAGTTCCATGTTTTCTTTGTTGGTGTACAGTAGAATCATATCAGGTTCAAGTTCTGATATTTGCTCCGCAGCACGTGATATTAGTGCTTTCTCAGAAATCTGAACAAAATTTACGGTGAGCTTTGAATTCTGGGATATGGCGTGGAAATATCCAGCTTCATGCATGCGAGTCTCTGAAAGAAGACCCCATTAAAGTAGATCTTAGTGCTATTTTATACCTTAGCGCCATTTTTAACGACAAACTTAAGTTAAACGTAATTTCTCAGAAAGTTTCGAAAACTAACTGATCAATACTCAATAACTCATTGACTCAACGGCTGGCTGCCTAACTGACTCACTGACTCAATAACGCACTGTCTGACTACTTGACTAACTAACTGTATGATTGAGAGGCTAGGCTCAGTCTGATTAACTGACTGACGGACTGACTGACAGACTGGCTGACTACTGACTGGCTGACTGACTGACTGACTCACTGACTAACACGCTGACTGACTGACTGATTGATGATTGATACTGGCCAATTTGCGCATTGAATAAATATCTAACTGACTGAGAGGCGAGCTTCCTCTCTGTCTGACTTACTGTCTGACTAACACACTGACTGACTGACTGACTGTCTGACTGTTGACTGGCTGACTGACTGACTGACTGACTGACTACTGACTGGCTGACTAACTGACTGGCTGACTGACTGACTGACTGTCTGACTGACTACTGACTGACTGACTGTCTGACTGACTACTGACTGACTGACTGACTGACTGACTGACTGACTACTGACTACTGACTGACTGACTGACTGACTGACTGACTACTGACTGGCTGACTGACTGACTGACTGACTGACTGACTACTGACTGACTGACTGACTGACTGAGTAACTGACTGACTGTCTGACTAATTAACTGAAAGAATGAAAGACTGACTGACTGACTGACTGACTGACTTCACTTGTAGACCTTGAGGAAAACTGTACGTCCAAATCGCGTGTGAAGAAATGTTAAGGTTATTTCAGCAGCACGTTTGCTACAGCAAACACAATGCACTTTAGTTCTAATTTTCTCCCATGCTTTCCCTTCTGTGTTTTTAATTTCAATTCAGAGATACTAGGGCTTGCTTAATAGCTGCATTTTTAATGTAATATTTAAAATGTGTCATCTGAACAACAAAGTTGAAGTCTTGAAAGTTAAGTTTACTTATAGTTAAATGATGTGTTACCGTCGAACACCAGCGCAATCTTTGTCCATTGAAATGTGTTGAGTATGTCAAGTGTAGCATGCGCAGCAGCTCTGTATCCCGCTGACATCTGAACCGCTTTTTCACATTGATCGAATGGCCTACTGTCACCATGGAAGCGAACAACTGGAATGCCGGTTACTGTAGAGAGTGCGCATGCGAAAAACTTTGTTTGGCTTCCCTCAAGAAGTGCAACGACATTTTGTTGAAGAAACACTGAAGCTGAAAATGAAGATGCAAGACGATTTGAAATCTAGTATAAAAATATTCAAATGTATCATAAGTTGTTGTCATAAATTTGTATCATAGATTTTGTATCTTACCTTGATTAACTAAGTTCGTCTCGTTTGTTATGTTGAAGTTTTTCAATATTAGTGAGACATTGTTCACACCAGATGAGGTATTTACAGCGAATTTCATCGCATTATACTCCGCCGAATATCCATTGATAACACCTAGTATAAAATCATGAGAAAAAATGTTTTGTTTAACACTAAACAAAGAAGGCAAAACCATATTTTAAATCGTGGTAGTACTCGACGAACATTGGAAAACACAAGAGAAATGCAGAATTTAGCTCAAGAAAGTCAATTAAGTTTAGTTGTATACAATTTCCAAAACTTCTATGAGATAAACTAAAAACTGGACACTAAATTGCCCTGAGGAAGGTTTTTAACTAAAATCGAGGGGGTTTTTAAATTAAAAACGAAATATTGGCACAATTTAGTTTCCAGCTTCAAGTCTATCTTATGGATTATTTCTGGAAAGAAACGGCTTCACAAGTTGTTTTTTTTTCTTGAATTCAATATTTATCATATATTACTCGCGATCTGATTGGAAAAAGTATATATGTACTACACGGACTTTCCCCTATAGCTGGTATTTTTTGTTGAGTAGATTTAAAATAAAACGCAAAGTGCAATAAAACGAGTTCTAAAAGACTTCTTTTCACACGCAGTTTATGATCTTTCTCGAGTCAAAATAGACCTTGAAATCATCGAGGCGATAGGCTACATAATAGTCTTTCTACAGAGAACTACTTTTTAACTAACTGACAAAACATGCATGGTTGCTTTCTTAGCCAACTGGAACAAGAATAGCTCTTAAGTATTTGAAAAGAAAAGTTGTCTCGATACTTGCAATGAAATTGTCTGGTCTGACATCGGGTACTTGCGCCCTTCGACTTACCGCAGGTAAATATTTTTGTTGTTTGCACCCTTTGTATGAGTGAGACAATGATCATCAGCGAATTGAAGAAGGCTCCTATTTCCATCTTATACCCCTTAAAATAAAACAAAAAAAAAATAAATTCCTGATCTTCCCCTGCAATATCACAAGAAATAGTATCTTTAGTTTTAATTATCTGCTAAGTTAATTGTTGTTTTACCATAAAGAAGGTATCTAGATAAATTAAAGGCAATCACCTTGGGTGTTTAATGAAGTTCAATATTTGTACATAGCTTGAAACGTCACCGATGGTGATTACCTTTAGTTAACTTTTAAGACTTCGTTCAATACATTTAAGTGTTAAAATATTAAAATAAAATAACAAAATGTGTTTCACCTCGTTGAATTGGATAACGGAAAACTTTTGTAGATACCCTAGGCCTAATAGGAAAAAGGGCGACAAATATTTCATTTTTTTATTTATTAATGTTGGTTTAAACTCCCAGCTAGATTTCAGGTAAACAAATTTTGAGCTCATCTTAATGAAACAGTTTTTACATTTTACAATTCTCCTCTTTTCAAGGTCTTTAAACATCATTCAAAAACGAAATGGCTGATTATTATTAACAAATAAATACTACAGAATCCATGTCGTTTTGATGGACTGGGTATTGTTCGAACTCTAAAAGTTTATTTGCAAGTTCTTGCTATCTTTGAAAGTAGTTGAATTAAGTAATAAGTCTGTTTAAGCAATAAACCTCAGAACACCCATCATGAACTTGCCTAAACAAAGTACGAAAGTTAATTAAGAAAATTAATTTGTTAACGCTGTTAAAAAGGAATATCACCGAGACAATGAATGACAAAACTTAACGGTGATCTTACTCCAAATCGTTTTATTTTTCAAGACAGCCAGTCCACCACAAACAAATGCGTTGCAATATGGATATTTTTCACCGGCGCGTGAGTAAAAACTATGATAAGGTAATAAAATGATATTCTCTTTCCTCTCCGCCAGTCGGACCCCCGACTCCCGTTGAGCGGGGGCCCTTACACCATAAGTAAGGCATTTTTATTTTTTCCAGTTTCTTTGGCAACTGCAATCTCGGGTATTTTTAACATGTAAATATACCATCAACAGTTAGACAAAAATGCAAATATAATCAAGCCTTTTGAAGATGAAATTATTTGAAATCCAAAATTTAAAACGTCTTAAAGTTTTAATGCATTCCCTTTAAATCCTATAAGGACGCAAATAAAAATGCAAATTGTTTCAAGAGGTCAAGACCGTGGGGAAAAAAATATGAAGGGAAAAAATGTTGTAAATTTATCCAATATTTTTTTATTAAGTTAAGGGATTTATTTTCGCTCTAATTAGCGATGCCCAAACCCAATGCCATTGAATATTTTTTTATTCTACAGATACAAAATAAACTGGTATACTATACCTTTAAGTACTAAACGTTCCATTGACTCTAACAAGTATAATGTCATTAGCTGTTTAATCGAAATTGACACTAATACTGTTTTTTTTTTTAATCTAAAGCAAATCACCCCTTTAGTTCGAGTCTATGCAGTTCTTGTTGAGCATTGTGACTCTTAACCAATTAACATTTCAGTCACTGTGGATGCAATTCTAGAATATGACAATTCTGGTGAGATCTATGGAGCAGCACTTATAAGTGGTGCTGTTTTGTCATGAAGAAAAAGAATTCAATTACATTTCGCCGTGAAATTACCCACACGAATATAGCGTATTAAATAAGAGAAGTTGCTTTATGTAGCGTGGCACTTACCTATACTATCGACTCATCTGTATGAAGTATGAAGGGTTTTTTAATAAATGTCAGTAGTTAGAAAACTTTTTCGCTAAGTTTTTGCTATCTCTGAAGTTGAAACAGCATGTGCTGTTATCTTATGACGATTCTTTTTTTTATGATCGATATACCACCCAGAGCTGTTTATAAGCCCTGATTAGTTCAACCGTTCATACTTTGCGTCATTTCAGGACCCCGTAGGGTGCTAAAGAAGCAGCTGCATATAATCTGGATGAGTGATTGTGAGTACTTATGATATACCAGTTCTGATTTCAATTCCTTAGATAAATCTTATATTGTTAAACAACTTTTGATAAGTTGTGATAATAGGATTCGTTGTCCGTCGTTGTATTGTTGCGATTAACAGTGTCCCAATTATTTGCAAAACAAATCAACACTTAAATAAATTGGTTTACAAGTTGCTTTGCTTACGCGCCATATTCAAACCTTGAACGCAAATCTTTTCCCTTTTCCCCTAGGGAAAACCATGCGCTATTTCAGTAGGAAATAAGGCCAAATAAGAACAAATAAGGCCAAAACGACGCAAATAAAAACATGCCCTTTAGGGCAGAATAAACGTCTAGAACTATAAAGAGCAGTTTTCCCCTCCCCCAGGCTGATAGTTTGCATGACTTCAGCCATCAGAAGCTTAGCCCCACTATCCGATGGTTAAGAGTACACACAAAAGCCAAAAAAATTATTTTGACTAAATTTTGAGCGTTTGCAAATTGTCAAATAGTGCATCCTTACATAAAATACATACTTGAGGGATAATGTAAATAAAGTGCGTACTGAGGGACTAAGTTCGGGGGAGAGGGGGGGATACTCAATACAGTTTTGTAAAGGGAAGCTCCTCGCTGGAGTTCAAACCCTTGCCCTTTAAAACACTAACCTTTTTATCGAAACGTACTCCCCTTTATATACCTAGAATTAACAAAAAACGAACCTTTTTAATATCTCAAAAACAAGCGAAGAAACAGTAGATCATTTGGCTTTTCGTTGTTTGAATGATCTAAGCTTTCGTATATATTTGCGTTGTAATTTCTGACAAACTTTTGTAAACATTTTCAGACAGTACTAGTCTTACACATGGCTGCTATATCTTTCAGTTTAAGGAGAATTTCGGCGACCTTTTGACGTGCTAAAACAACAAATTTCCATACCCTTTCCTATACTGCAAGCGTAAAAAGGCACCCCTCTCCTGCGGAGCCTCCCAGTACAGCCCACTGTAGGGATTACCCCCCTCGGGTCTTAGCTAGGCTTTGATGTTGACGGTGGGACAAGTGGCATTTTGACAGTGACGATTAAATCTCCAATCTTGGTATCAAGCTGGGTACTGCTGTAGACACGCCGAGTCACCAGCAAGTAAGCTAGTGCTATGGGAGCCCACTTACGCATGGGAAGCGAGGGCAGACCTACGGAGTCTCTCGTTGATGTTCCGAAACGAGACTCGGGTGTAGCAGAGACCAGCAAGCTAGCAGCGTGCATAAGCAATCGGGAAGATTGGCGAAACTGTAGGCGTGCTCCCCTGCGGACGTAGTAGCTAGTAGTTGCTATCATTGACAATAAAAATTTTTGTCCAAGCTTTCACAGGGTTGACAGTAAATTTGCCCTCCTTCATTAGTTGACCGGTCAACCAAGACTACCGAGCAGCTAATTCTTTTGTTGACAGTAGAGGTACATTGTGCCTTATCATCAGGCAATGTAATTGAAATGCTTGCTTGGCTTCGCAATATTTGTCTTCAATTAGTTCGTAGTCCGCTTATGGCGGTGAAGAAGCCATGATACACACGTTCCGATGAATGGCCGTTCCGATGATAACGTTCCGATGAATGGCCGCAGTCTGATAGCACTCACTAACTAAACTATCCGCGTTGACCCGGTGTTGTAGTGGTTATCATGCCCGACCAGTATCTGAATAGACGCAGGTTCGATTCCTGCTCGGGACAACATGTTTTTCTTCCTTTCATGAGACGTGTGTCGCAAGAAAGGATTACAGTTTGTCTGTTGTGTTTATACCAGGTAATGATCTTTTAATTAATCGTCCCGTATACATAAATATTTTCTTGTCCAGTTTTGACTCAGTCGAACAAGCCTTGAGAATGGTTTTACAGGCTGAATTCCTACGCATTCCTGACCACTACGAAGTGTTTTTCTAACACTCTAACGCACTCATTTTTATGATAATTAAAATAAACATGTACAGTCCTTCTTCAAACTCACTCAAGTTATATTTCACACAAATTTTGTTAATTGCGTGCGGCACCTGTTCTGAAAATCTTTTAACATATTCCTCTGTGTGATAAAGGTCTTTGAAAGGCTTTCTAAGTTTTCTACCAGTAGGAAGGTTTCCTTTTCCAGGTTAGAATAAGATCAAAAGAACCCAGCAATTGCAATTGACACAAAGAATTGACCATTCCAAACTGAGCCGATACCTCAAAACTCTCGCTGCTCACCTTTTAGCAGCAAGACTCGAAGTTTCCATTGTGAAAAAAAAAGTAGCCTAGGACCCAGGCCTTCTCTTCCTGCTCACTCGACGTGGTGCGGAATGTCATGACGTCACCGAGTGACAGCTGGAGATCCCATTCGGTGACGACACGAAATTGGCATCAAGAAAATGTGAACAGAAAAAGAGGTTCTGGGTACAAGGCTAAAAAAGTGGCACATGGTCGCGATCGCCTGCAGTGAAGTCAGATTTTCGGTGACCAAATATTCCCTTGATTTCTCAAGCTGCCATCTACGAAAACTGACCAAGAGACTGGGAGTCATGCAGAAAAATTAATTCCTCTTAATTCTTTTTTGTTAATACAAGATGACGCACACAAGAATTCATCAAGAAAGCGTGTTCGCCCACCAAAATACTCCTAGGTACAGGCGACAAGTTTCCAGCCACGCGCATCGGAGCCAGTACTTGTGAGAGCCAGTAATAAGTAATAAGAAGGTCTACGATAGTGTTTTGGCTTCGGCATCAGAGTAACGGCACAATTAAAGTAGATCCAACCTGATATGTTTCCACTGTTCCACGCTTTATGTTTCTCTTTGTTATGCCCAACAATGTTAAATCACCATGCAACTTTGTAATTATTTTTTCAATATGCAATACTATTTTTTAATTAGTAGCTTTTTGTTCTTAGGCTCAATACTGTCTCACTGTTTAACACCGTCACTAGGGACATACAAAGCAAATCAAGAAAAGGCCTTTATAATGTACAACATAAGTTAACTTGGTGGTTTTCCTTTTGTAAACGACAAACTCATGATCACAGGCGGTTTTGGCTTGATTCCTGCGATTTGTTCGGTCAATATAACCGTGACTTTTGCGCCCGGGAATTGAATACTTTTCGGTGATACTGCATATATTTTCCAGTGGTACTTTGATTTATCTTTGTCAAAACAAAATTCGGAATTGAAAATTTGTTTAATACCTTTCTTGCATCTATGATTTGAGACGGAAAAAAAACATTTCATCGAGTATGACAAATGTTTTAACCATTTAATCTTTATCTTTAATTGTGATAATTGCCATTAGTACGCTAATCTGGCAATGGCTGGTCAGCGGCTAGCTAAACAAATACAATTGACATTGAACTGAATATACTGTGGACTAGAATAACAAATTACACAAGCAGCTGATAAGAACAGAAAGCTAATAAAATAACACTAATTAAGCACAATACTAGCTTTGAAAAGGGTGACAGATGCACGCATGTACCACTGAAAAAGGAAGACCATTCCAGACCGGGATTGATCCAGGGAAGAACGAATATTTACATTTTATATTTTACATTTTATACATTTTATATTTTATATTTTATATTTTATATTTTACATATTTATATTTTATCCATTTACCGAAGCTGATAGGGGCATAAATTTACAATCGTGGGACCTCCTAGTCCCCTGAAAAACTAGGCTAATTTCGGCTGGGAAAGAGATATTCACAAAATTGGAATTAATCTTATAGAACATTGTCAAATCATTGATGATACGGCGTTCCTTGAGCGATTGCCAGTTCAGGTCTGCAAGCATAGCAGAGACGCTACTGTTGGGAGAGAAGTCATTAAAAATGACAGAAATATCTTTGGCGGTATGTGGTGACCAAGCAACGCTTGCGTACTCCGCAATTGGACGGACCAAGCTAGCATGGGCTCGCGACTTGATCGCCCTGTCGCAGGATGAAAGGTTCCGTTGGAGAACACACAAAATTTTATTAGCCTTTGTTTTGACTTTGCGATGAGTTAGTACGCAGGGTCACAGAAAGAACAAAACAAGCAAGCACAAGAATGGACTGTCTCCTTCATTTTTTAACTTCCTCTACTTCCTCTTCGGCACGTGGGAGCAAACGAGAGGAAGTTAGAAAAAGATAAGAGAAAGCAGTTGTGAAGAAAGTCTTTCGAAAGACCTTCAGCTTCCCTACACCAAACCTAGCGGCACATACACTTCGCCCGCCTCCAAGGCGGCTTCATGGCTATCTAGCAAAGTTTTCCTTCCTCAAGCTTCTCGCTGAGAAATACGCAGATCTCTGATAATACTTAGCAGGTCATTCAAAGCTCATTTCAGTGGTCAATTGCACATAGATATCGCCTACACGTTTTCCAATTTTTGGTTCACCTGGAACTTTTAGAATGGATCTTACAGGTTGAGTTCCTTTGCATTCCACTTCGGAGTGTTTTAACATCTCGACAGTAAACTCAGGATTGGTAATGATGTGCTGTTCTTCTTGAAAAGTCACTCGTCCCTTGATAGGGAACTTGCAGCCTTGAAGGGCGGACGCACGTAAACTCTTCTGGGGTACTAAGGGTAGCAAGCCTTGGCAGATTTTTCCTTCCATATTCACGTTGCAATATTTTTCCCAATTTTTGTTAATCGCATGCAGTTTGTCTTCTGAAAATCGTTGGGCCTCTGTGTCACGAGGGTCTTTAGATAGTTTTCTAAATATATTCCAACAGAAAGCCAACAGTATAAGAAGCAGAAGAACTCCAGATGCGGATAAAACTATACAAGTGGCAACCATTTTGTTTCTCTCTGTCATGATCTTGAAGGCCGATTCTTGAAATGAAGGCAGAAAGTAATAAATACGTATGCTATTTTAGTTCAGTGGAATAGACAACTTAACCTCATGCTCAGTACTGTCGTAAATTGTAATAACGTCACGTTTTCACAATAATACCTGTCGAAAATTGCAAAACGAGTTGTCAAGACTACTAACTGAGCCTAGTCCCTAGGCAACGGTTATACCGGCCGTAAACTCCGGGTTATAAGCCCTGGGTTTATACAAATTCGTAAGGGGTTTTGGGTGGGCTTATAAACGGAGGGGGGGGGGGGCTTATATCTGGGGGGCTTATAACAGGTATAAAGAAAAAACTTCTTTCGGAGCAAGCACATAAAAAAAATTTAAGACTAACATATGGAGTTATCCAAATACGTTTTTCATTTACTCACGTCTTTAGGTTTTAAAGCGTCATAGTACATCGGGAATTTAGTTGCAATACCTTTATTTGGAAGAAATTTAGTTTTTTTGTTTTTCTTTTGTATATTTTTTTTGTAAAAGTACTTAAAGCAAGTTAAAGAAACAAGGATAACTGGAGGGGGGGGGGGCTTACAATCGGAATATAATTTTTCTTAACAGGTAGATGGGCCTATAACCGCTGGGGTGTGCTTATAACAGGAATTTTACGGTAGCTCGGTATTATAACTAATCGCGGCAGTTTGTTATGACGTGTACCGTCGCACTGACTGAGCTAAAACGTGTTTTGGTCTTTCTGAACTGCGTGATTTCGTTGCTGCTAGCAAGAAACTTCAGATCAGACTACGAATACGGGCCAAGTGCGAGTGCGACTTTTCAATTCCTCGTCGCAGGCTTTAAATTGTCACCTTTTACACAAATGGTTACAAATTCGTATTCGTACTCAATCTCGTACTCGTAGTCTGATCTGAAGGTCGCTATTACAGTTTGCGACCCATTTTGTCTTCTAACAAATTTCCCGACGGTGTTATGACAATTTTTGCGAGTTACCCTACAACAAAATACGACTGGTCATTATAACATTTTTATCTGTCGGATTTTTCAACAGATGAAAACGTGGCAACAACTGTTATCCGTAGTTTATCTCCGACAGCTGACGCCTCCTTTCCCCTCCCTTCATCATCCGTGCCAATTTTTTTTTATATACTACGTAAGGGCAGAGTTGTCAGTCATTACCTCCATCATGGTTGACGTTCAGTTAAAATTTCACGATTTGACGCTTGACGAATCATCCTTCGATGACAGTTGACGGTATTAAAATGGATGAAGTGGTCAATGTTACCGGAGCTTTGACAGTAGTGTCAGACGTTATCTGGTGAGTACTTTGCCTGTGATAAACACATTCGAGCCACTTTACTTTGATCCAGAGCGTTCGCCCGGCAAAAAAAACGACTAAACTGCAGGCGACATGTTTTCAGTAACGCGCGTGGATGCCAGTACGCGCGAGGTACACTCCTCCCACGCACGTCCTTGAAAGATGGATTGATTGACTCCCGCGTCACAGCAGATTTGGCCCCTCGTGAAATCCGCTAGCGGCTATGAACTCCCTCTCCGGGTTTCATATGCAAACCTTGAACGCAAATCTTTTCCCTTTTCCATTAGGGAAAACCATGCGCTATTTCAGTAGGAAATAAGGCCAAATAAGACCAAATAAGGCCAAAACGACACTAATAAAAACATACCCTTTAGGGAAGAACAAACGTCTAGAACTATAAAGAGCAGTTTTCCCCTCCCCCAGGCTGATAGTTTGCATGACTTCAGCCATCGCTTAGCACCATTATCCGATGGTTGAGAGTACAGGCAACAGCCAAGAAAATTATTTTGACTAAATTTTGAGCGTTTGCAAATTGTCAAATAGTGCATCCTTGCATAAAATACATACTTGAGGGATAATGTAAATAAAGTGCGTACTGATTGACTTAGTTCGGGGGAGGGGGGAGGATGCTCAATACAATTTTTGTAAAGGGAGGCTCCTCGCTGAAGTTCAAACCCTTGCCCTTTAAAACATTAACCTTTTTATCGAAACGTACTCCCCTTTATATACCTAGAATTAACAAAAAACGAACCTTTTTAATATCTCAAAAACAAGCGAAGAAACAGTAGATCATTTGGCTTTTCGTTGTTTGAATGATCTAAGCTTTCGTATATATTTGCGTTGTAATTTCTGACAAACTTTTGTAAACATTTTCAGACAGTACTAGTCTTACACATGGCTGCTATATCTTTCAGTTTAAGGAGAATTTCGGCGACCTTTTGACGTGCTAAAACAACAAATTTCCATACCCTTTCCTATACTGCAAGCGTAAAAAGGCACCCCTTTCATGCGGAGCCTCCCAATACAGCCCACTGTAGGGATTACCCCCTCGGGTCTTAGCTAGGCTTTGATGTTCACGGTGGGACAAGTGGCATTTTGACAGTGTCTTTTAAATATCCAATCTTGGTATCAAGCTGGGTACTGCTGTAGACACGCCGAGTCACCAGCAAGTAAGCTAGTGCTATGGGAGCCCACTTACGCATGGGAAGCGAGGGCAGACCTACGGAGTCCCTTGTCGATGTTCAGAAACAGGACTCGGGTGTAGCAGAGACTAGCAAGCTAGCAGCGTGCATAAGCAATCGAGAACTGTAGGAGTGCTCGCCTACGGACGTAGTAGCTAGTAGTTGCTATCATGGACAATAAAAATTTTTGTCCAAGCTTTCACAGGGTTGACAGTAAATTTACCCTCCTTCATTCGTTGACCGGTCAACCAAAACTACCGAGCAGCTAATTCTTTTTTTTGACAGTAGAGGTACATTGTGCCTTATCACCAGGTAATGTAATTGAAATGCTTGCTTGGCTTCGCAGTATTTGTCTTCAATAAGTTCGTAGTCCGCTTATAGTGGAGAAGGTGAGCCATGATACACACGTTCCGATGAATGGCCGTTCCGATGGAAACGTTCCGATGAATGGCCGGAGTGTGATAGCACTCACTAACTAAATTATTCGCGTTGCCAGCGTGGTTGACCCGGTGTTGTAGTGGTTATCATGCCCGACTAGTATCTGGGGAGACGCAGGTTCGAATTCTTGCTCGGGACAACATGTTTTTCTTTCTTTCATGAGACGTGTGTCGCAAGAAAGGTTTACAGTTTGTCTGTTGTGTTTATAACAGGTAATTCAATGATATTTTAATTAATCGTTCCGTATACATAGATATTTCCTTGTCCAGTCTTGACTCAGTCCTGAAGCCTTGAGAATGGATTTTACAGGCTGAATTCCTTCGCATTCGTGACCACTTGGGAGTGTTTTTGTTACACTCCAACGCAGGCATTTTCATGATAATTAAAACAATGTGCAGTCCTTCTTCAAACTCACTCAAGTTATATTTCACACAAATTTTGTTTATTTCGTGCGGCACCTGTTCTGAAAATCTTTTAACATATTCCTCTGTGTGATAAAGGTCTTTGAAAGATTTTTTAAAGGCCCGGACACACGGTGCAACATTGCGTGCAACTTGAAAGTTGCACCGTGTGTCCATCCTTGAAATTGTTGCGCGCAACGTTGCGTGCAACTGTTGCAGAAGTAGAATCGGCTCCTACTGCTGCAACTGTTTCACGCGCAACTGTTTCACCGTGTGTCCATCATCTGCAACATTGCGTGCAACAATGTTGCGTGCAATGATGCATCGTGTGTCCGCGCCTTAAGTTTTCTACCAGTAGGAAGGTTTCCTTTTCCAGGTTAGAATAAGATCAAAAGAACCGAGCAATTTACGCAAATAATTGACCATTCCAAACTGAGCCGAAAAAACTCTCGCTGCTGACCTTTTAGCAGCAAGACTCGAAGTTTCTATTGTAAAAAAACTAGCCTAGTACCCAGGCCTTCTCTTCCTGCTCACTCGACGTGGTGCGAAATGTCATGACGTCACCGAGTGACAGCTGGAGATCCTATTCGGTGACGTCACGAAATTCGCGTTAAGAAAATGTGAACAGAAAGAGAGGTCCTGGGTACAAGGCTAAAAAACATGGTACATGGTCGCGATCGCCTGCAGTGAAGTCAGATTTTCGGTGACCAACGCTAAATATTCCCTGGATTTCTCAAGCTGCCATCTATAAAAAGTGATCAAGGGACTGGGAGTCATACAGAAAAATTAATTGCTCTTAATTCTTTTCTGTTAATACAAGATGGCGCACACAAGAATTCATCAAGAAAGCGTGTTCGCCCACCAAAATACTCCTAGCAACAGGTGACACGTTTCCAGCCACCGGCGTCGAAGCCAGTACTTGTGAGAGCCGGTAATAAGTAATAAGACGGTCGGCATCAGAGTAACGGCACAATTAAAGTAGATCCAACATGATATGTTTCCAATGTTCCACGCTTTATGTTTCTCTTTGTTATGCCCAACAATGTTACATCACCATGCAACTTAGCCTCCCACGCAGTCATTTTTAGGGGAGTCGTATTACCCTCCTCCCCACTCCCCTAAAAACGACTGCGTGGGAGGCTACATGCAACCTTTGTAATTATTTTTTCAATATGCAATACTGTTTTTTTAATTAGTACCTTTTTGTCCTTAGGCTCAATACTGTCTCAGTTTAACGCCGTGCCTAGGGACATACAAAGCAATTCAAGAAAAAGCCTTTATAATGTTGGTGGTTTTCCTTCTGTAAACGACAAACTCATGATCAGAGGCGGTTTTGGGTCGATTCCTGCGATTTGCTCGGTCAATATAACCGCGTGACTTTTGCGCCCGGGAATTGAATACTTTTCAGTGATACTGCATAGAATTTTTTCAGTGGTACTTTAATTTATCTTTGTTAAAACCAAATTCGGAATTGAAACTTTGTTTAATATCGCTCTTGCATCTATGAAATGAAAAAAAAAACATTTAATCGACTGATGACAAATGTTTTAACCATTTAACCATGGGGCCAATCAGCAGCAAGCACAAGAATGGACTGTTTCCTTCATTTTTTTAACTTCCTCTACTTCCTCTCCGGCACGTGGGAGCAAACGAGAGGAAGTTAGAAAATGATAAGACAAAGCAGTTGTAAAGAAAGTCCTTCGAAAGACCTTCTGCTTCCCTAAACCAAACCTAGCGGCATATACACTTCGCCCGCCTCCAAGGCGGCTTCAGGGCTATTTAGCAAAGTTTTTCTTCCTCAAGCTTCTCGCTGAGAAATACGCAGATCTATGATAACACTTATCAGGTCATCCAAAGCTCATTTCATTGGTCACTTGCACATAGATATCACCTTCGCGTTTTCCAATTTTTGATTCACTTGGAGCTTTTAGAATGGATCTTACAGGTTGAGTTCCTTTACATTCCACTTCGGAGTGTTTTAACATCTCGACAGTAAACTCAGGATTGGTAATGATGTGCTGTTCTTCTTGAAAAGTCACTCGTCCCTTGATAGGGAACTTGCAGCCTTGAAGGGCGGACACACGTAAACTCTTCTGGGGTACTAAGGGTAGCAAGCCTTGGCAGATTTTTCCTTCCATATTCATGTTGCAATATTTTTCCCATTTTTTGTTAATCGCATGCAGTTTGTCTTCTGAAAATCGTTGGGCCTCTGTGTCACGAGGGTCTTTAGATAGTTTTCTAAACATATTCCAACAGAAAGCCAAAAGTATAAGAAGTAGAAGAACTCCAGATGCGGATAAGACTATACAAGTGGCAACCATTTTGTTTCTGTCTGTCATGATCTTGAAGGCCGATTCTTGAAATGAAGGCAGAAAGTAATAAATATGTTATTTTAGTTCAGTGGAATAGACAACTTAACCTCATGCTGAGTACTGTCGTAAATTGTAATAACGTCACGTTTTCACAATAATACCTGTCGAAAATTGCAAAACGAGTTGTCAAGACTACTAACTGAGCCTAGTCCCTAGGCAACAGTTATACCGGCCGTAAACTCCGGGTTATAAGCCCTGGGTTTATACAAATTCGTAAGGGGTTTTGGGTGGGCCGATAAGCAGGGGGGGGGGGGGGGGGGCTTATATCTGGGGGGCTTATAACCGGTATAAAAAAACTTGTTTCGGAACCACAAAACATTAAAATTAAGACTAACATATGGAGTTATCCAAATACGTTTTTCATTTACTCACGTCTTTAGGCTTTAAAGCGTCATAGTGCATCGGGAATTTAGTTGCAATACCTTTATTTGGAACAAATTTAGTTTTTTGTTTTCCTTTTGTATTTTGTTTTGTAAAAGTACTTAAGTTAAAGAAACAAGGGTAACTGGAGGGGAGCTTACAATCGGAATATAATTTTTCTTAACAGGTAGATGGGCCTATAACCGCTGGGGAGGGCTTATAACAGGGATTTTACGGTAGCTCGGTATTATAACTAATCGCGGCAGTTTGTTATGACGTGTACCGTCGCTCTGACTGAGCTAAAACGTGTTTTGGTCTTTCTGAACTGCGTGATTTCGTTGCTGCTAGCAAGAAACTTCAGATCAGACTACGAATACGGGCCAAGTGCGAGTGCGACTTTTCAATTCCTCGTCGCAGGCTTTAAAATTGTCACCTTTTACACAAATTTTTACAAATTCGTATTCGTAGTCAATCTGGTACTCGTAGTCTGATCTGAAGGTCGCTAGTACAGATTGCGACCCATTTTGTCTTCTAACAAATTTCCCGACGGTGTTATGACAATTTTTGCGAGTACCCTACAACAAAATACGACTGGTCATTATAACATTTTTATCTGTCGGATTTTTCAACAGATGAAAACGTGGCAACAACTGTTATCCGTAGTTTATCTCCGACAGCTGACGCCTCCTTTCCCCTCCCTTCATCATCCGTGCCAAGTTTTTTTTTATATATTACGTAAGGGCAGAGTTGTCAGTCATTACCTCCATCATGGTTGACGTTCAGTTAAAATTTCACGATTTAACGCTTGACGAATCATCCTTCGATGACAGTTGACGGTATTAAAATGGATGAAGTGGTTAGTATTACCGGAGCTCTGACAGTAGTGTCAGACGTTATCTGGTGAGTACTTTGCCTCTGATAAACACATTCAAGTCACTTCACTTTGATCCAGAGCGTTCGCGCGGCAAAAACAACGACTAAACTGCAGGCGACATGTTTTCAGTAACGCGCGTGGATGCCAGTACGCGCGAGGTACACTCCTCCCACGCACGTCCTTGAAAGATGGATTGATTGACTCCCGCGTCACAGCAGATTTGGCCTCCGCTTGCGGCTATGAACTCCCTCTCCGGGATTTGAACCCTCTTCAATAAGGCAATAATTTCCTTTTGAAACGGCAGTTTTGAGAAGAAGGACTTCAGTCTTCCGGTACGATTTTAGAACGAGGAATAGACATCTCATTTTGGGTTTTGAACCGGGCAGCTTAATAATAAATTAGCCTCCATATCCGCAAGCGGATTTGGGCCGGGGGGTCCAAATTCGCTAGGTCACCGGCATTGCTATCCGAACTGCGCAAAGGAAATCCAAAATGCTTCCACTTTCCCCTGCTTTATGGCTGTGTTCATTGTAAATTCAGATTTTTGAATACTCTCCAGTGATATTGTGTATTTTCCAGTGCTGCTGTGTAGTTTTCAAAATAAAATTCGGAAATTTTGTCTAATATCGAACTTGCATTGTTATTTGAGAAGAAAAATCGAAGATAACACATTTTCTGCCTATTTAACCAGGGGGCCAATCGGAAGCAAGCACAAAAATGACCTTTTTCTGACATTTTCTACATTTTTTAACTTCCTCTCATCTGTTCCCTCATACCGAAGGCAGTTTTCTTTTTCCCGTGTTATCGCCGAAAGAAAGGACAGCGAACTTGGGTTTTATTGCTCGTCTCGGCTCAAACCAGCGCCAATCTTCTAGGTTTAAAAACATAACGCCTGAGGCGAATTCTTCTACACCGCAACACTTACCACAATAACTATTGAAGCATTTTAGGCAGTAGGTTAATACAAGCTATTTAAATCAGCAATGATTATTTTATTGTAAAACAATGGGTTATACGAAAGAATGGAAGTCAACTAGAAACTGAGCAATTTACACGCACTTGGAATGTAACCTATTTGAACTTGCAGGCACAGCAGGGACCCGCTTAAAGACAAACTATTTTTCTTTTCTGTCTTTTCGTGAAAGATTAGAAAATCGACACCTCGTAAATGTAAATAAACTCAAGTTTACATTTGGTCATCTTGGGCATATTTGCATAAATGCTTCGCTGAAAATTCCTGAGGATCAAGATCAACAAAATTACGATGAAGGAGAGGCAGAAAATTGTTCGAAGTAAAACAAACTGCAGACCATATTACATCAGAACGGTTACTGATTAAGTGGAATTAAAAGTTAATATCCTACCAAAGAAAGTTGGCTTAAATTCAAGTACCCGCAACTTGAAAATGTAAGTCTTACATATGCAAATTGCAGTTCAAATATCTTCAGCCATGTCTGTAATAGATTCCATTTCCTTGACCAGTTCAGCTTTCTTTTCTTCCCACGTGCTTATTTCTCCTATAATGGTATCAGATGTCCTCTGCAAAGAGGAACATTGCCGTTCGGCGGCATCGGCTCTACTGGTTACCTCTTTGAGTTGTTCTTCGAGGAATTTTAACTTTTCTTCAGTGGTCTGTTCTCGTTCGCTCGCCTCTTCGTCGGCTTCCTCCAGGTTCTTAATTTTGTCCGCTGTATTCTCCAATGTCTCCGTCAAAACGTTGATTCTTTCCAAGTTGGCTTGCTCTCGATTCTTCGCGGTCTCCAAATCTCTCTGAAGCACTACCAACCTTCGGTGAGCTTCGTTCAGCAAATGTGCAGCTTCTTCATTCTTCTTTTCAGCTTCAACGATGTTCTCTTCAAGCTCGCTGATTTTCTCGTCCCCTTCAATTTCAAATTCTTCCAACTCCTTTCTAACTTTTTCCTCGTGTTCGCCTTTGGCTTCCACATCACTGAGTTTCTCCTCTTGCTCTTCCAAACGACTGACTACCTTTTCTAGCTCAGCTTCAAGTAACTTAATCCTCCGCTTTATTCCTTCGGCTTCACCAACGTTTAACTCTTCCCTCGCCTCCGCTTCTTTCAACTGCGATTTCGCTTCTAGTTCCCTTTCTTCAGCTGCATCAATGTCTTCCTTAATCTTAGTCATTTTCTCCTTCAGCTTTACAAGCGACATATTGTATTCGTTGCGCTAAAATTCCAGGAAGGTCACGAGAAGAATACAACCAAAATGCAGTGTTTGTCTGATCAAGCAGGGGCGTTCTGCGTCCCGTGATGGACGAGTAATAATCAACTTGAGTGCTCTTTGTTTAATCAACAACTCCCAGGTGCAAAGATAATGGTATTTAATGTGCGCCACTTTCACCGATTGGTTAGGATTATTTACTCAAGGGACCGACGCGCGCATCGCTAAACAATAACATCTGACTGGCGGTCTGTAAATCAAACCATAGTTAGAAGAGGGGACTAACTATGATCAAACCTTAGGGTTCACAGCTTGCTTGCAATATTTGCGTGTCGATGTTTCCCGGCTAAATACCTTTATATGGTGGCTAATTTTTTGAGAACTGAATTTGGCAAATAAAGACACTTGGTACATTTTGAAACGTCGACATAAGGTCGAAATGCGCAGAATCTTCATTCGCTATAAAATATGCAAGACAAAACAGCCAAATTTTAATAAGCTTTATTTTTTAGTAATTTCAAAACACCATGCCTCGTTTATTTTGGCAAAGACACAATTGTCAACAGAAAAGGAGCTTTAAAAGGAGCTTATTAAAGTCATATAGAAGGGTCAGTTTCCCGGAGGGGGAGGCAGGGGTACTCCCATATATACTATTATAAGTATGTGCCGCTTTGTAGGGTATGATTTTCAAGCAGTTTGTTCTGGGATAGATTATCGATCTCTGACCGGGAAACTGATAAGTGGTGTGAAAAATTTAGTCCAAAAGTTTGAAAAACTTGGAAATAAATGTAAACCTCACAGTCACGGCAACTTTGTTAATCGACAGATGGTTTTCCATTGAACTACATGGTCGGTATCAGGACTTAAGATTTCTGGAAGATAGCTAGTCTGGGATAGGGTATGGATTTCTTGCGCCGAGACTAGAATATCTCCCATCCCACCCCCCCCCCCTTGGAATGAGGTTGCAACTGATGGAGCTGAAAGTGATCTGGTGTAAGGCCCCAGCGTTACCCCCCCCCCCTTCCCAAAAAAAAATTTTTTCCGAGTACCCTCTTCTCCTCCGGGGTCAGTTCAATAAACCTCGTGTTTGGGTCCAGGGATGCCGTCGGACTGATATCACTTGTTAGCCACGCGGCCTTGACACTGTCTGATATCCCCGCTTGAACCACGATCACAGAGCAGCCAAACTGATTGTTTTAGAAATGTTATAACAGCTTCTAAACTGTAGATTTTAGTCTAAGAATGTACCAAGTGCTTTTTAGGGTTATAAAATTACTCGAATTTGGGAGATTGACGATGGGCCGACCCAGCGAAGTATATCCTGAGCATGAACTGAAAACTCTTGTTTCATTGACACATAACTTTATTGACAAGCACGTGTCATATTGCGGCAGGAATGGTCCGATTATTTGTTTACAACCTGTTTTGGTAATATTACTCCCGTTGTTGGCTTTTTGTAACCGGCTTTGACAAATGTGGAGGTATTGTTACTGATATTATCACGTGATCACTTGAACTCTGGACGTGAGTAGCTTTGAGTGGCCCGAAGACGTCGTGGTAGATGAAGCGAATGAACCTTGATACCAAAACTTCTAACGCCTTAGATTAACCGTGACTTGGAGTCCCTAGAGTTTGCTTTGCGGGACGCTTAAAAAAAGACAACAAACAGGTGTGATCTGTACTGCAGAGGTCAATTTATTTAGGGCGTTTATAAGTGACGGATCCGCCGCGTAGGCAAATGCGAACGTGGAGGAAGAAAGAAAGTTGAGTTTCTCCTGCGATTGAATTTTCTGGCCAGCTTCTCCAGGCTAACGCCTGCGGTTTAGGCGTAGTTACGCAGTCTAAGGCTGGTTATGTACTGCACTTACCACGTGAATTCTAGAAGACAAAATAGTCTCCTTTCTCTCGTGAGATACCGATGCCAATATCGATGAGTGACCAGTGAAAAGTAGGCACCCGGTCTACAGCCGTGTTGCAAACTGTGGGCGGTTAAAAGGTTCCAGCTTGGTTGAAACTTAATTTCCACGGCACGCAAGGTCGATCACGAGCCCTTGCCTTTTTTCTTTATCTTTTCTTTTTCTTTTTTTTTTTGGTCATATATATATACGGTCGATCCGTCCAAGATCCAAAACCAATGCCTTTGAACTGATTGCCCGTTTCAGGAGCCCGATGGGCGCCTGCCTGAACCAGTTTTCCTTGACGCGATTTCCTTTCGGATTTCAATACCCCTGAATGTCTCTATCATACTCCTTTTGTTCTGGGGGAGGTTTAACTTCGCATGAGAGTTAATTTCCCATTAAATAGCGAAGAGAAATATAATTTCAGTTTTTACAACCACCCTCAACTCACGCTCTCACCCTTCCCTTGGGACAGCATGTTTGCTGCGTCAGAACGTGTCAGCGGAGTGATTCAAAATTTATGCTCAAGTTTTTGAATTTTTCGTTGCGCAGACAGGATAACGCAAGAAAGAAGCGGGTTACATAAACCTTCAGTAAAAATAAAAGCCTAGAAAGCGGGAGAAACTCAACGAAACGGAAATGTTCGCAGTGAGAGTTGTCGGTCGATGTTCTTCAAGTACTCTTCGGAATTTTTCTACATTTTCTATGCAGAGATCGTCCAAATCGATCAGAACATTTCCATCCAGGAACTGCAACAGAGCATTTCAAACCGAAACAAGAACATGGAGAACTTGGGAAGGAACCACAAAAGCACCTGGTATTACAGGTAAGCTAAGTCTGTGACATTTTTCTAAGTAGATTATTTCATTTTTAAGGACATGTGCTGTGATATCGCCAGAATTTTGCGGACTTAGTTAAGGTTGTATCTATTAACTTACAGAATGAAGACAATTTTTGCTTGCGCAGTAGAATTACACATGTGGGTCGGGCCCATAATTCTGTATATACAAAAGAAAATGTTTGCACCCTTAGATTAAGCTTAATATGTAGTAATCTATGATAGTTGTAAGATTGTAAATGGCATTGATACACTGTGGGTATAAATCGATCACCCAGTGGCTGACCAATCAATAGTAATGCATGGTTCAATTTTACCTGTTACCACCCCCCCCCCCCCCTCCTTTGGGCAACCCCGGGAACAAGTCCAGCCCTTCGGTCCCGGGGGTGGGGAATTGTTTGAAGCGAACTTGTCCCGGGGGGAGGGGGGCGGGGCAAATCAAAATAGCTTCTTGTTGCTCTTGTGAAGTACGTCACTTCTCGGTTGATGCCAAACCGCGTCAACTCTAGGATTTGTAGCAGACTGGTTAGAGAGGAATAATCTCTCAAAATTAAAATCTGTATGCGAAGGCACTTTTATTATAAATTGCTAAACAAAATTAATGTGCATTTGATGCGTAATTGAATGGATGGCGTTCGTCACAAACAAAGAAATATTTCTTCAGCGTATTTATGTATATACTAAGACGACTTAAATAGACTTTATATGAAAACGGATGCATGGCTTTATATTAAACAGAGGTCTCAGTCCAGTGTTCATTCTTATGAAACAAGCTAAGAAAACCTCCTTTAAAATGCTGCCATCAATTTGTTCCTGGGCCTCTTGTGCGTATGTGCTATATTTAGAATAAAATCACGTGGCGAAGACCATTTCTTTACTCGCTAGCCATATGCCTGTGCTGTTAGAGGTTTTTCAGTGCTGTTAGTGGTCATGTTCTTATTATATTATACAGGTAGTGTCTTTCGTTCAAGAAACTCTAGAAAAGCATTTAAGACGGATTCCGCTCAACGTTCGAGCAATAAGTGCAAAAAATATTTACCAAAAAACTACTCATAGCATGGTAACATTTCAAATGCTATTTGAAACATCTCACTCTAGTTCACTTGCCCAAGTGACCCCGCGATGAAATTCTCAAGCATTCTCAAGAAAATTAATTTCAAATCTCGTAAAAGTATGCTAAAAACGGGCGCCATTTTGTTTTGAACTGACATGAAGCGTCTTTATAATTGAAATATGGATAACTTCAAATCCAATTTTCTCTCGCGGGGTCGGCTTGGGAGCAAAAGTAATGATAAGTTCTTCTTATCTGTTCTCCAAATGTGACAGTGCTGCAAGTATTATTTTGGTAACTTAATTTTTGCACTTACTGCTCGAACGTTGAGCGGAAATCGTCTTAAATTCTTGTCAAAACGTCTGGTTTTGCTATTGTACGGAAATTAATATCGTCATCTATGTTTTGTACACAAAACAACGTATTTGTGGTCGATGAGGAGTCCCGGGGGTGGGGAATTGTCTCGTTCTGCATGCCCGTGGGTGGGGAATAGACCGCCAAGCGAGAACAAAATTGCAAATCCCTGGGGGTGTGCCCGGGGGGGGGGGGGGATGGTAACTGGTAGAATTGAACCATGCATAACAATTGAACATAATTATGCAATTGCATTGATTGTCATTGACTGCTATGGATTGACATCAGCTGTCCATGGAAATTGAATACTTGATGACATTCAAAAGATAAATTAATCATAAGTTGCTACGATTAGTACAGTACTGCTCAAAATATTTGTGCATTTGCCACTCTTTTTCCATGGTCCATTTGCACGGCTATCGATACTTGTAAGGGACTTGCTCTATATAGGAAAAAAAACTGTCTAAATGCACGCACTAAAAATGTCTAAATGATGAGTAAAATACACGTAATGTACGAATTTGGCCACCAAACCGTAAAAAAGTGAAAAATTACTAAATACATGTATTCCAAATGTCCAAAAAAATTAAGCTTACAATAATTATGTTACAAAGAATAAAAGAAAGCAAATGCTGTTTACAAGTTACTGAGAAATGTTATCATAACGAGAACAGTACAGTCATAATTTCTTCAAGATGTAAGTGGCCTATTTCAGTTTTATTGGCGTCATTTTGTAAAAAGTCATCATTATCTTCTCGTCATTAGTGCATGCATTTGGACAGTTTTTCCCTACATGTATGTAGCGCAAGTCCCCTAAGAGTAACGAAAGCCATTTGGACCATGGTTCAACCTAAATTACCTGTGGATAGACCCCTTTGTAATTGTTTTAAAGACCTGGGTTTTACCATGTTTTTTGGTGGCTAGGCAAAACTGTGCTAAAGAGCAGGATGGGGTTGTCTCTGAATAGGCTATTCTTTACTTTGTTTTCATGTTTTTTAAGTTGAATAGGTGAACTTTTGCTCTTTGACAATCTCATGGTACAGTGTAATACATTTCACATTTCACATGTGATATTTGAAAAAAAATCAGCACAGAACATAGGAGGGGATAGAAATTGACTCAACAGGCCTTCTGATAGGGTGCGGAAAAATATTGAAAATTATGCGGCTTTTTAGTGTAAATTTTGTGGCAGGAAAGGTCCATTATGCGGCAAAATATGCGATTTTTGTGAGCTATTTTTACCTTGTTTTACTAGGTCTCAGAGGAAGAAAACTACTTTTATACTGTCCAAAAGCACAGTTAACACTTAAAGGAACAATAATCAATCCTCTACATGTAAATCTGGACAAATTTTGAAACAGGCTTTGCATGAATGGAAAAATAATGAGGTTCAAAAGTCAAATACATCACATCTGTAGTTTATTTTCAGTCTGTTTGCAGACAGACTGTCAAAATTTGTTTGGTGCTTGCTTCCTTGGTTCTTTTCAATGTTGTGCTCGTGACTGGCCGCTTCGAGGTGTTTGTCCACCACACACTTTCGTAGATGATCGATGACGACGTTGCATGACGAACAAAACAACAGGCCATCGTCCACGTGAAAGGTACCTTCGGAATATTTTACTGCCCTATCTTTTGCAGTGAGGTTCACCGGAAGATGCGATCTTGTCTTTTCTTTCTAAGGAACAGCGGCCCTTTTAACTACAAACTTATCCATGAGGGCGTTTGTCTCGTTTTTGATGACAAGCGTTACATGTTCGCTGTACAGAAATGAGTGCTTTTCCCCGTTTTTATCTCGCCGATACTTACAACGTGGATATATAGAAGGATCATGTGTCAGCAGTCATGAAATCAATATAATGGAAATTTATGATTAGTCAGTTCACACAAAAGGATTGTTTACGCTGCCCCAATAGGCAATCGCTTGAGAATGGAAACTAGTGCCAGGCCCCAGACGCAAAAAAGTAAAAAACGCCTGGAAGTTCGAGCGATGAGGCGATTATGCGAAATCGCACCATCGCGTAATATCAGAAGGCCTGACTCAAACATGAAGACATTCATTGTACTGGACAGAATCATCAAGACTGAAAACTGAACATAAATTATGTGAAAAACGGTTTTCATTTATTTTGTGCGGAATTTTAATGGCCATACAGTAATTTCAATGCCGGTTCGAATGGTGCGGTGGCTTGTTGGGGCAAAACACTTACAGAAGCTTAAAACACTTGAAGAAATTAATTTTATTAACCATTTGCATAAATTAAGATACAATAGCAGAAATCACAAAACATTCACACAAAGTGAAAACAATTGCAGAAATTGAAAACTTTTGCAAAAACTGAAAACACTCGCAGAAATTACATAACACTTGCACTTAGCTTGGACAAGTGTTTTCATTGGAAGTAAACTGCATGTATTTTGAAACTCTTTGTGTCCCAGGGTTTGAGCAAATGTGCATACTGTGTGGCAGGGTTCAAAATAAAATTAGAGCTTTCAGCCTGAATTTGACGGCTTTTTTTCTCACGGCTGATTTTTAGCCGGCTGTCATCAAGAATGAACAAGCACCTATCCCAAGTATGGAATACAGTAAAATGTTTACAGGCCAGACGCAGCTCATATGTTCGTGCCAATGTGTTTGTATATTTCTCTTAGCAATGGTTGATTTTAATTAAGTGCCATTTGCTAATAAGGATGTTCTTAAAATCAGGCACAGCTGAGTGGTACGTTGTTACGAAAGGCAGAATTTTTTTCCGCCCTGTCTCTCTTCTTTGAAGTGCAGACTTCCTTTCACTGAATTTGAATTCGGACGTTATTCTTTCTACTAGACTGTTCGGGTAGTCTCTCGCACGCAGGCGTATTTTGAATTGGGTTATATTCTCAACGAAAGATTTTGCTGAAGAGTTTTTTAAGAAGACGTAGGGCTTCACCTTTGATAAAGCCTTTTCTAACCCCTGATGGGTGGCAGAAAAAAAAGTGAGTGTACTGGAAAGTTCCTAAATCTTTCGCCTTTGAGAAGAATGGTATCCAGAAAGTTTATTTCTTTGTCTGAGATTTCAGCAGTAAATTTAATTGGATCGGGTAGTGACTGTTTGCTACGACAATAAACTCTTCTATCTCCTTTTTGTCAACATTCCACAGTGAGAGTATGTCATCGATGTACATGTATCTTTTCCACTCGAGTGGTAGAAGAGTGTAGAAACTTTGTACCTACTGTTTGACTGAGCATGCACGTGGCGTTATGCTAAGCCCGATCAGTGTCTCTCTTTGACCTACAATTAACCGGCAGATTTTGCTCTTTGCAACTTATCATTGTTGCGCTCAACGCGGCGATAACGAAACTTGGTCAGTGCGCTTATGAATTTCCGCACGACCTCTCTCTTTATGGAGTTTATTTCTGTCTTAAACTCATCAGGAGTGATGTTTGCTTTTGTGACAAAGCGCAAGGCTCTTGCACATGTGCCCCTTTCTGTGTGAGCCTGAAGTTTAACTATTGACGTTTCTGACGGCTCGATTTTTCTCTTGAGCATGGAAATCTCATCGACGGCGGACTCACAAGGTCGCTTGCTGGCGTTTCGCAAATTAGATCAGGCCTTTGAAAATAATAAATTCCGCAACAATGACACTGATTTTTACCGCGACGGTATATTTCCTTTGGTCTCCAGCAAATTATGTTGGACGAGAACTCGAAAGCACACGAAAAAAGTGACAAGGTGCTAAGTGGAACAGGATCGAAGACGCATTGGCAACAAAGAAATCGTGAATGAAAATTTGCCCGGTTACTAAAAGAGAACTGAATTGCTGCGGCACTGTTACCCCGTGTCTGGCCTGTTTCCTCAAAAGTCGCGTTGTTGATGACGTATGAAACCACGCCGGAAAAAAAGAGTGCCAGCAAATAGAGATAGAACGAACGAAGACTTGCTGTACAAGAATCGACACAATTGTTTACGTTCCGTAATTTGTTGTTGTATGTGTGCAAGTGTTTCATGGCTGCATTACTTTCTGATATGAAACGTTTACTCTGACGTTCCTGGGACGTTGATTTTACTGATCAAGGGATGGGAGGTCATTTTTTTCTATTTCTCGGGTGAAAAATCGCCGGCAAGGGTGGCCAAAGTGCCGGCTGTTGCCAGTAGCCGGCTGCTATTTTGAACCCTGGTGTAGCACCAAATTTTTGTGGGAGTTTAATTCTGTGGATGGGGGATTTTTTTTTTTTGTTATGCAGGAACTAATATTTGTGATTTGGAAAAACTGGTTGTTCTCGCTGGGGATTATTATTTTTGTGATTTTCACGAAGTGTCTTTCAATTGGAATTACTAGAAAATTTTGTTTTTTATTTGTCTGAGTACATCCAATCGAAATTTAGTTGAAACAATGTTCATGCAGATGTGAAACACATGTTAATAAGTTAATCAGTGGAGTACCTTCAGACAATCCTTTTCTTTAAGGCTTTTAGCTGCTAAATACTTGTAGTGTACCAACTGCAATTTCATCTTCATATTTTGTAATTTCATTGTGTTTATGAACAAAAGTAAATGGGCACCAACACAATTTTTTCATTACATGCACTAGGTGATGTTTTTGTATAATTTTGACGGCATGTACTAAAACCAGGAACACCGGAACACCCCGGAACACCCCGGAACACCCCGGAACACCCCGGAACACCACGGAACACCCCGGAACACCCCCGGAACACCCCCGGAACACTCCGGAACACCCCGGAACACTCCGGAACACCCCGGAACACCCCCGGAACACTGGAATTTGACGGTATTTCCGCACGGGCTAGTTAATTTACTTGTAACAAGTAAACATGCGGTTAATGTTTAATGTTTTAATGGTTAATGTTTTTCTTTCAGTGCTTTGGCTTAAAGGCACGGCGCCACAGAGTTAAATCTTGAGAAAAGCAGTCACTTGAGAAACACATAAGTCGTGTTTGCGTGAGTCACGGAGTGTGCGTGACATCAAGTACCTTTACCGCGTCATCTTTTGCTTTTTAAAAACCACATGCCGGCTACGCATGCATATATTTATTTTGTTCCGAATATTCCATAAAATAAACCCAAACCAGTTCATGAATTGCATTTAAAAGAAAGCCAAATCACGCCAAAATAAAGAGTAGACTAAGACCATCCCATCATGTTTCTCCGTTTAGCATCGTCCGACGAGCTTTTGTTAATTTCCCTGGCGCGATGACGTGTATTCCGTGCTTTGACACATTCTTGCTGAGATTGCAACTAACGTATCGATAACGTTTCGATTCCCAAAATAAACTCAAAACAAAAATTGGGATATCCGGAAAATAAGTCATTGTTTTGTAATATTTAACACTTTCCGGGTTAATTGTACGACTTGTACTCGCTCCGAGCCAAACGCTTGAGTAATACAAAAATAAATATTTCACACAAACAGAGAGCAGAGTATTCAAACAAAAAATAGGTGAATGATTATTTATAGCTACAAGCGAGTGATCACGTGAGTGACATAGTAGTAGTTTTAAATAGCTTGGACATGTCCAAACGGTCTTTGTTTTCGCTATCTGATTATATTTAGCCCTCTCTTCTTGTAAAATATGAAATGAAACAAAACTATACATTTCAGAGAGCAGAGTGTTCATGTTAAACGCGTGTGATCGGCTGATCGCTATTAAAGATTAAATCTTGCGTCTCTGTGGCGCCGTGCCTTTAAGCCAAAGCACTGAAAGAAAAACATTAACCATTAAAACATTAAACATTAACCGCATGTTTACTTGTTACAAGTAAATTAACTAGCCCGTGCAGAAATACCGTCAAATTCCAGTGTTCCGGGGGTGTTCCGGGGTGTTCCGGAGTGTTCCGGGGGTGTTCCGGGGTGTTCCGGGGTGTTCCGGGGTGTTCCGGGGTGTTCCGGTGTTCCGGTGTTCCGGTGTTCCGGTGTTCTGGTGTTCCGGTGTTCCTGGTTTTAGTACATGCCAATTTTGACAGTGGAGTAAATTCTTGCAGAGAAATTTTTTTTGGTAACTTCTTTTTGAGGGGACTTTTTTTTCACAGATCATAAATAAAAAAAAAAGTAAAAATAAGAAGCCGTCAAAATTTAGTGCCACATTGTAAAAACACTCTAAAATCTGATATTGACGAATAGCCAGACATTCCAGCAGAGCAAAATAGTGCAACAATTTTCACGCAGTCTTTTGCTTTTTGAAATTCCCAGCTTGTTAAATGTCAGCAGAACATTTCATAATTAACATCAAGATGACAGCTCAAGGATACTTGTGTTATTTTTGTAAATGGTCAAAATATGGCCTTTTACAAGCCAGCGTGTTGTGTGCCTAAAGCATTAGCACAATACCATGCAATACTCAATAGATATCCATGCCATTATCTCGACAACTGTACACACGTACAGCTGTTTAATTGGCCCTGCAAGTTTACGCTACATACTAGGGCTGCAACGATACACCGATGCATCGGTGAACCAAGATATTTTTTCCAACGATTCAAATATCGATATTTGAATAAGACATTGTGATATTACAATACAATAAAAATTAATATGCTGCATCAACAAATTTGTGAAATTACTGTCTTTAATAATTCCTTACCCAAGCTCTACATTTTAGCCCTTGTTAGGCGATTTGATGTTGTGTTATTACTGTGTTAAATTTATTGTTATGGAAATAAATTATTTAAAGTAGTGTAAGTTGTTGGTACACGTAACTAGTTCTGTTGCCCACAGTAATGTATGGTATCGTTACCCTTGTATCCAGGTATGCATCATAATCGTGGGAAAATGTACATGTATTGTTGCAGCCCTACACTACATACACTGTACCCATTTAAAACGATGAAATATTAATAGCTAACTGAAGTGAGGAACCAGGAAATCATGTCATGTAGGTTGTACAGTTGTACATGTAGATCCCTGTCCATTTATATAAATGTATTTTACATATATGTAGTACTAAAGTCATCACTTTCTTTCCTTTATCGTTCATTAGCTGAAACAACTGGGCGTGCTGTACTAGGTGGTGCTGCTCTATTTGGAGTAGGAGCCCTGTGTTATTATGGTCTTGGGCTGTCCAATGAAGTGGGTGCTATTGATCGTGCCATGGTGTGGCCACAGGTGGTGCGTGATCGTGTGAGGTCAACATACACCTACTTTGCAGGTAGTTTGGCTGTCACAGCAGTAACAGCGTACACAATAAGCCAGAGCAGGGCTATTTACACCTTGATGAGAGCAAGCCCATGGCTGGTAAGCATTTAGTAATATTTCCAAAGAACACTTGAATACATCTGTTAAAGAAGTGGGGCTATGGTCAGGTGATTTTGAAGGGGGATGGAAATGATTTCTTGTCATGACTGTCAAAGAAAATCTGTTAAATTTATTTTATGCTCACTGAGTACATGTACATGTACATGAAAATGGTCTTGGCCTGTGAGCACTGATTATAAAATCATGTACATAGCACTATTTATCTTTTCTTTACATACTCTAATTGTTATCTTCTTTCTGATTTTCTAGCTGGCTTTAAATTATTTTGATTTTTATAAATTTTTCGTTTGTCTTGATCAGTTACAAGTCTTAATGCTTGTACAATGTAAATGTAGTTTGGCTTTGTTGCCCTGTAGAATCCTGCTGAAGCTTAAAACATTCTTAATTGCTTACAAATTATTTCTTTGATTGACAACCAACAAAATTTAATTGAAAGCAAATGAAATGAAACTGTGCATTGGGTTGCATGTTCGTGGTCACACCTATCAATGTTAAGCTTGAGAGAGATCCTGAACAGTTGTGGAGTACTTGACTTTTCAGAAGTTTTTTTTTCTTTATCCCCTTCCTTTGGGCAAAAATACTGGTCAGTTGCACATTTTAGGGTTTCTCTTCTGTTCAACTACATAATTGATCCATGTAAAAACTATTTAAAACAGTTCAATGCCCATGAATAGGGACTGCAAAAGAGACCAAAATGCTACACATCTGCTTGGGGTCCCCTTCTTCCTCATGCTTATCACTTGTGGGTACATTGGTGAAGGTTTGCCTATGGGAGTGTGCATTTAACACTTGTCGAAGACATTGTATACTTGTCAATCTCAATATGCACTAAAAATTGTTACCCGGTAAGGGTAAAAGTTACCCAGTGTTAACCAATCAGAGCGCGGCATTTCTAAAGCCGTCTCCGGCGAGTAAACTTTACCTGCGCGGAGTAAGCTTTACCGCCGTCAAAATACCAGATGTTTGTGAAATAGCGTTCATCTAGCGTCCAAACGTATAAATAACGTGGATAACCTTTTAATTCCGTTTTTCTAAAGCGCATTGGAGTGTTCTTGTGGAAATAAACTCTCAAATCTAAATTTTCTATAGAGAGTATGGCGGGCTCTTCGCTGTAGTGAATGCCAGCCCCAGTAACAATTACCCCGTAAGGAAAACATTTCTCCCGCAAAAACAAGCCAGAGACGTTATGTTTTAGAAATAGCAGTTTCTTCACGGTTAAACGGATAAAACATTAGATGTTCTTGAAACTTCATCTCTCTTAGCGCAATCCACCTTTTTTTCTTGCTAAATTAAACGAGTAAGTAAATTGTATCCGTCTGTTTGCCTGGCGAAGGAGCAGAAGTTAAGAAATTTAAGATATTAAGGGAGGTTAAGTTTACCCAGAAAGGATAACGAACGAGATAACCAATTGTCATAAAACATACAAAGGTGCAGAAGAAGTTTATTCACCTTGATCGTTGCTGCGGTAGGTAATGTAAACATTGAATCTGTCAAAATTGTCGATCAGCGCGGGACCGTGTAGTTCGTAAAATTATATTTGTCAATAGTAGTTTATGAAATATGCATACTGTCTATGAAATATGGGTTGAACGCCTTGAGACATTTCATGGATTTTATCCCCTCCTTTTGTCGGACGCAAAATGTTGCTCAAAAATATTTCCTCGAATTCTTACATGTGTCCCTTGGGGATACGGAGTTGTAACGGGACAGGTCACGAATCGCGCCGTGCTCTCAGTAGAGAATTTTCTAATAAAATACTCCTGATTGTCTCTTACAAAATCAATTGCAAAGCATGTCAACATTATTTAGTACACATTTGTTGCAAACTAATAGATCATTAAAAATGCCAGCTAAAAAAAAATACTTGAATGATCTTTGACATGTTTTTGATTGCGGTAATGTTTACCGTGCACAGTACATGTATTTGGCTAATAATTATACTTCTGTGACCTTCACAGGATGTACTAAGCCCGCCATGCTCTGTTTGAATGTATGGATTTAAACGCTTAAATTTAGCAAGAAAAATAGGTGGATTGCGCTAAGAGAGATGAAATTTCAAGAACGTCTAATGTTTTATCCGTTTAACCGTGAAGAAACTGCTGTTTCTAAAACATTACGTCTCTGGCTTGTTTTTGCGGGAGAAATGGGTTTACTTTACGGGGTAATTGTTACTGGGGCTGGCATTCACTACAGCGAAGAGCCCGCCATACTCTCTATAGAAAATTTAGATTTGAGAGTTTATTTCCACAAGAACACTCCAATGCACTTTAGAAAAACGGAACCGAATTAAAAGGTTATCCACGTTATTTATGCGTTTGGATGCTAGATGAACGCTATTTCACAAACATCTGGTATTTTGACGGCGGTAAAGTTTACTCCGTGCGGGTAAAGTTTACTTGCCGGAGACGGCTTTAGAAATGCCGCGCTCTGATTGGTTAACACTGGGTAACTTTTACCCTTACCGGGTAACAAGTTTTAGTGCATATTGAGATTGACAAGTATACAATGTCTTTGTCAAGTGTTATTTACATGTAGTGACTAACTTCTTGTCATTTCGTATCTTGACAGGTCATTGGAGGAGGTATGATTGCCACTATAGGAAGTTCCATTCTCTGCATGAGTTTGCCTTATGCACCTGGACTGAATGCAAAGCACCTTGCTTGGGCTGGTGAGTTTCTATGACTGGTACACATACAGTTACTGTAAATCCACTATATAATAAGGGAAAACAAACAGGCTGGGCATGACCCCATAAAATCCACACTGGTAAAAGGGATTAATAAAATTTTGATATCAAGCTAATTGATATATACATGTAAGGTAAGTTGAACACCATAAAGGAATTCAAAAGCTGACATTTTGAGCATTAGATGAGAGTGTAGCCCTTTGTCAGAGTGATTAGCTCTAATGAAGGGTGCTTGAATACACATACCGTACAGTGTATTTTCTCGATTAAACGTTTATTTAAAACTCGGCCTTGTAGACCCAGCGTTTGTTCAGGGCCTGGCATTTATTTATTGAGTGCAATTTTCATCAGTACTGGAGGTTTGTTGAATTAAGATCCAAAAACGTTAAAAAAATGTGAAATGATGTTACGAATGTTGTCTTCTCTCAGTGAATCAGGTAGGTCATTAATCAAAAAACATCACTGGCAAGAACAGTTATTGAACTCTTCTCAGCGTCACATTTCTTCGTGAAACACGGAGGAAGTATATCGGCAACTGCTCGACAGCAAACGTATTGTGCAAGCAATATAGAATAAGGCAATAAATTCAAAGAAGATAATAAAAAGAGATCTAGTATTATGCAGTTACAACACATAATCCTAATTAAAGGAACTATGTCACGGTATTTACATCCATTTTTCTGATCTGACAAAATTATTTTCTTATTGAAGAGAATTTCAAAATAATCGTTTCCTAAGGTAGAAAAACACCAAAGAAGTAAAAATAAACCAAAACTGAACAAGGATGGTTACGACTGAGGGAGATTAAGACGGATTACGAATGACAAACTTGAAAAAACTTGCCAGTTTTTTCAAGTTGCGTTATCCGTGACGTAGCTCCTTTAAATATACCCATTTCGAATAAAAGCCGGGACCTCAAATAAAGCCGGGACCTCAAATAAAGCCGGGATCCCAAATAAACGCTGGGGATGTTTATTTTAAACTCGGCCCTGTGTACCCTGCGTTTATTTGAACCCGGCATTTATTCGGGGTCCGGCTTTTAATAAAAAAAATACGGTAGTGGCTGTGCAAGTATATGTACATGTAAGACATCACATGGACAGCATGATTCTGGCTAAAATGCTGGTCATTTTCTCACACAAATCAAGCAAACCCTTCTCTGTTACTAAAGTTCCTATACAGAGTAAAAAATATTAATAAATACACATATATGTTGAGTGTTGTTCTATTTTTTGTTCCTCAAGGCTTCAATAAGAGACTTTCTGGTAAAAATACACGGCCATATCATACAACTTTCCACTGAATTAAGTCCTGAGTAAATTGATCTCAACCTCGACTATTCATTTTTTCATCACACACAGGTTATCAGAGATTATAACCCACCAATTGATTTCCGCATGCGCTCACTGGATGACAACATGTTGTTAAAGTACAAAATTAGACAGTGGGTATCAGACAATACCCGTCATCCGATTTGATATCCATTGTAAGATTTTATTGATGAGGGGAAAACAAGGAAGTCCCTTTTTCAGGTTTTAACTTTTCAGATCTAATCACAGTGTAATAAAATCAAGTAAACTAACCAATTTGGGTTGTTTTGCTGCACAATTAATGAACTGTGACACCCTCACTGTCTTTTCTCTTTACTGCAATAAAGCATGCGCGTTGTAGAAATTAATCAGAGGTAAACCCCTTCCTGGCTTGTTGGAATATTGGAGGATAATGCTCTTGGCTGAAATATCGTCCTCAAAATTTCACAGTTGCCCTAGGCTTGAAGCTGCTTCTTGGCCAACTGTTCATATTTTGGACAATCCTTCGGCCTTGGGCATTATCCTCTGATATACTAGCTGCCGGAAGGGGTTTGTGCCTTTTAAGGAAATTGGATGCCATATTAAGTGTTGCAGTGTTCAAATCTGTTTGCTGGGAACAAAACGTTTTGTCCAAAAATGACATTTAAAGATCAGCAACAATTATCAAAGTTGACTATTTCCACTCATGCTTGTTAAGTAAGAGGTGGTTATAACCAGTTGGTGCTATGTGTCTTATTGATATAAGGATGGTGGGTCCTAAAACAGAGGTATTTTTGCAAAGGCTATTATGTCTATGTGGGAAAAGCAGATCTTAGCAAAGGTTACTGGAATCTAAAAAGAAAAATGTGGGCAACCACGTATTTTTCAGAGATACAATGTAATTAAGCAACTATTATTCTAAAAAAGCTTTAAAATACAAAGAGTGTATGGCATTTGCCTTCCAAATTTAAGCTCAATTGTCTGTGAAAAATGCGTGGTTAGCCCTAATTTTCTTGTTTGGATTCTGATAGCCTTTGCTAAGATCTACTTTTTCCACATAGTCACAAGCCATGCAAAATACCATTGTATTAGTACACTATCTTAAGATGCGCAGAATGTATGCGCAGTAACAAAAGCACGCACCGTCCTTAACAAACAATTCATAATATGACACTGTGGATCAGGCTCTAAGCCAGAAAATGAAAATTGGGCGTCCAAAGGGCATTTTTCTTTTAAAATTGTAAGAGATTAAGTGAATTTTAAATAAATTTATGCAAAAAGTGGGCATGAGGGTTCATGGATGCCCTTCTAGCTAAAACCTTGCTATGGATACACATGTCTTAAACAGGTCATAGTGCTCTTATTGGAACCCTCATTGCTCCTCTGATGCTACTGGGAGGTCCTTTGGTCCTACGAGCTGCTGCTGTTACTGGTGGTGTAGTGGGGGCCTTATCGCTGACTGCTGCCTGTGCCCCTGATGGCAAGTTCCTGACGTGGGGTGGTCCGCTGGCAATTGGACTGGGTGGAATTTGCATGGCATGCTTGGGTGAGTTGAGATTTACTTAAAAAAACAGGTCATCTTTAAAAATGAATTTAAATTTTGAGTTTCTGGATGAAATCTCTTTTTATTCAAGTGAAAGCAGTACATGTACCCTCTTGTGGTACGGTTTATTTTGCTGTACAAGATGGTTCTAATTTCTAAGTTTGTGGATGAAATCCTAAAGTGTGACCATTCAAATGAAAACTACTGAGTAGTACTTTCCTGTGGTGCTGTTTATTATGCTGTACAAGGTGGTTCTATCTTTTGAGTCTGTGGGTGAAATCCTAAAGTGTGACCATTCAAATGAAAACTACTGAGCAGTACTTTCCTGTGGTGCTGTTTATTATGCTGTGCGACATGGTTCTATCTTTTGAGTCTGTGGGTGAAATCCTAAAGTGTGACCATTCAAATGAAAACTACTGAGCAGTACTTTCCTGTGGTGCTGTTTATTATGCTGTGCGACATGGTTCTATCTTTTGAGTCTGTGGGTGAAATCCTAAAGTGTGACCATTCAAATGAAAACTACTGCGCAGTACTTTCCTGTGGTGCTGTTTATTATGCTGTGCGACATGGTTCTATCTTTTGAGTCTGTGGGTGAAATCCTAAAGTGTGACCATTCAAATGAAAACTACTGAGCAGTACTTTCCTGTGGTGCGGTTTATTATGCTGTGCGACACGGTTCCGTCTTTTGAGTCTGTGGGTGAAATCCTTAAATGTGACCATTCAAAGGAAAACTACTGAGCAGTACTTTCCTGTGGTGCTGTTTATTATGCTGTGCGACATGGTTCTATCTTTTGAGTCTGTGGGTGAAATCCTAAAGTGAAAAGCTACTGAGCAATACTTTGCTGTGGTACTGTTTATTATGCTGTGCAACATGGTTCTAACTTTTGAGTCTGTGGGTGAAATCCTAAAGTGTGACCATTCAAATGAAAGCTACTGAGCAGTACTTTCCTGTGGTACTGTTTATTTTGCTGTGCAAGGTGGTTCTTACTTTTGAGTCTGTGGGTGAAATCCTAAAGTGTGACCATTCAAATGAAAGCTACTGAGCAGTACTTTCCTGTGGTACTGTTTATTTTGCTGTGCAAGGTGGTTCTTACTTTTGAGTCTGTGGGTGAAATCCTAAAGTGTGACCATTCAAATGAAAGCTACTGAGCAATACTTTGCTGTGGTACTGTTTATTTTGCTGTGCAGGGTGGTTCTTACTTTTGAGTCTGTGGATGAAATCCTAAAGTGTGGCCATTCAAATGGAAGCTACTGAGCAGTACTTTTCTGTGGTGCTGTTTATTATGCTGTGTAAAATGGTTCTTACTTTTGAGTGTGTGAATGAAATCCTAAAGAGTGTAAGGAGCCCTTTGTGTCCTGCTGTTAGTATGTGTTTTTCATTATTTTGCAGTGTGAAATTTGACATACATGTACATGCATGCATGTTCTCGTTTTTGTTTTTCAGGAACACTGTTCCTTCCTGCTACCTCTGTGGTTGGTGCTGGTCTCCAGTCAGTTGTTACTTATGGCGGTCTGGTTATCTTCGGGGGCTTCATGTTGTATGACACACAGAAGATCATTAGAAGTGCAGAGACATACCCTGTGTATGCCGAAAGGCCTTATGACCCAATTAACGCGTAAGTGAGCGGTGCTTAGGCTGTAATGTAGGGATCACACTTCATGTGGCGACATTAAAAACAAACAAAATCAAAGAGACAAAAACATGAGAGGGAGTCTGAAAGAATGGAAAAAACTCTTCGACAAGTGGGATAAGCACTTTCGAATTTACCAATGTCTTGTTGGCGTTTGCATCAGGTTCTGTAAGCCCAAGAACCTTAACCAACCGGAAATTTAATAAAACAAAATTTATTAAAAAGAAAAGTTCTTGTTGAACACCAGTGAAATAAATGGAGAGTTAGTCCGCAGAGCTTCGCGCGAAATTCGCGAGGCCATCTACATCCACCAACACCAGCCGGCCATGAACCAGGGGTACCACTTCCCCTCTATCTACAAAGCGATCTTGCTGCCTCGTCACCAAAACAAGGCTGTATAACTCTAATCGCTTCACTGAAGAACTTTTCGTTTATTTTGTTGGCGTTTAAGACTAATTTTTCTTTCTAATGACATGCTGTCCCTACAAAGGAATCTTCACGCTGTTATAAATAAAATTTATGATGCGTTTTCTTCGGTTTAGTTTTCATCATATACTGTGAGCCCAAAGTGGCCATTTTCAATTTCTCCTAGAAAATAATTCAAAATGTGACTGCAATATTTAACCGTGAGAAAAATGTCTAAAATAGGTACACAGCTAATAAGTGTGCATGTCATGTGAGCAAAACGTCATGATCACACAATCCCAGGAAACACTTTACAGTACATGTCCTGCACTTACATGTGTAGGGCGAAATAACTTGTTGGTAACCTTTGGTAAAAGAATGCTTGTATCCCTTCGCACAGGTCGATTGGAATATACATGGACACAATCAACATTTTCATCAGAATATTGACCATTATGGCGTCTTCAAACTCAAGAAGAAGAAAGTGAATTCTTGCTCAATATTGCAAAGTTCCCGAACAGAAGAGACAGACAGAATATTGTGCATCACCCTTGCATTTTCAACTGAGACAATTGCAGTGTTATTGTAATACGCTTGGGCAATGTATTAATGTTTTATATTATGCTGTGCGCTGCTTTCTCTTTTTGTCTTAGAAAAATTAAAATTAAGGATTTATAGCGTAGTTAAGCAGACCTTATATATTTGTTTAATGTTTGCCGTGTGGGAGTCTGACATGACAGTACGGAGTTAAATCTCAACTTAAATGTCCCGATGGCCACCTCGTTCCTAGTCGTCCTCGGTGGAATACCAAATGTGACGTCACCCGTCGAGCTCAACGGGAAGATTCGCCTAGGACACCTCACTCTATCGTGTTCGGCCCCAAGCCTCAGGCTGTCACTCGATGAGCGCGTAAAGGCCGGGGGACGAGGCTGTCCCGAAGGAATTTATGGGCTCTTACTTTGGGTGGAAGATTATTTGACAGTAGAGCCCAGTTATAACCAAAACTGTGCTTTAGATAGTCAGTGCGAGGTTTTTGTAGAGCTACTACCCCAGACATAAATTCTTGCGACACTTAACGCTTTGTAGGTCGCTACCCCTTCCCCCTTTCAATGTTGCAAAAAAAATCCACAGTTTCTCGCTGTTAGAACCAAATTTTGAAGTTTTTTCAACGTTGCAAAGGCGAGAGGTGAAGAACACGGAAAGGCGTCTCAAGATTTTTGTCTGCGGTTGTAGCTAGTTTGTTTTCCTTTTTCCTCAGGTCGCAATCTGTGCTACGAGGAATGAAAATAGTTTGTTAATAGTTAGGGGAAAGTTAGTTCAACGATTTGAGTACTATTGATGCTTTTAGTGGCTTTCAAGGCGGAAGAAACAGCATTTCTGAGATGGCTGTGAATGTTTTCCAATGCCACGGTGGGTAGTCTCCTACGCAGCCGTTCTTTTGGTCGTCACGTTCAGCCGTTCCTACGTCAGCCGTTCTTAAGGTCGTGACGTGACGACGGTGGGAGGACATTGAAGGGACGGGCACGGCACACCCTAGCTAACTTTCGCCACTTAGCTGTGGGAGATGTGGCTTTTGGTGTTACGACATTCACCAGAAAGACCCCCCCCCCCCTGAAAATACGCCCTCCCGAATATAAACCCCCCAAATCTCACTCGCAAAATGCCTTCCGATAATTAAATACGCCCCACCTCCTGCCGAATATAAGCCCATGGGCTTATCTTAAGTTTTCATCCCAAGAATGATTACGATATGTTATCCTCCGGTCATAAGTCCGCACAAAAACTACCGTATTATTTTACCTACGCAATTAGAAATATGAATACTACACCCACGACAACAACGGGCTTATTTACCACAACAGGGTGCTATACAGAAACAAACAAGTAAATTGCATTGTATGAAACGAGATAATTAAAATTCCATCGTAAGATCATTGTTTTTGTCGCATTGCACTCTATGGATGCGCTTTTATTTCTTGGAAGCACACAGATAGTATTTGCAAGGAAGTCCAATAGGCCATTTCCGAGTTGTCTTGTGCTTCTTTTTCAAAGCGAGGCCTGGTGCACAACCTTTCATATGAAAGGCTGTGCACCAAGACTTTTGGTTGAAATAGAGGTATAAGACAATTTGGATATGGCCTATTCCTTCAGCTTGCACCCAAATTTATTCTGGCGCAGCAGTTTCAGGCGCAAAATCCCCCATTTTCATACGCAAAATCCCCTCCAAATATAAGCGGAACGATTTTTGAAGGGCAAACACCCGTTTCAACAAATATAAGCTCAGGGCTTGTTATCGGAATTTTATGGTATAGTCTGGAACACGAAAAAATGAGTGGAGGAGAATGGGTAGCTGTTGATCAGACTTATGTTGAGAACATTCACACGGTGTCGGAACACAACTAAAATGAAAACCAACATTTGAAGAACAATCCAGTTTTAATTCCTACAGATTCATAACTACCCAACCCACATTTTATTGTTACCTATTAAAGAATGTTATCCAATTGGGGACTTTACCTTAGACTCTTCTCCAGATCTATCTCGCCTGTGCTTTCCTTTCGCTTGACTGTACTTTTGAAAGCTCTTACAGTACGAGATTAATAGCTTGATTAACGTTAGAACAGTGTTGAGGCCACATTTGGTATTTTTCACGAGGGGACTTAAGGTCATTCCCCCGAAATAAAATTTAACATACGATTTTTTGTCAAACTTTCACAAGTTGTTATCTATTGTGCAATGTTTTGAAATATAAAATAAAAAAATTAGTCCCCATGTTTGTTTACGAGATATGATCTCAAGTTACCCCATAATTCCTTCAATTTCGCCTAAAGAACACATGTTTATTTGATCAGTTTACACTACTTTCCGTTGGAAGAGGAAACACAAGATTAAAGCAAATCTTGAATCAATGTACTAGATGTAAGATACCGATAACAAGGAACAATTTACTAGACGTTTTACGGCAGATGCTCAAAGCACACATGCGTGTTCTCGAGGTCGTGATTTCATCTCCTTGAGTGACGCGTTTCTAGTAATATTCTTTTTTTCGAACATGTGTATTTTGTTTCTAACTCTTTTAACAAAAAGAGGACGAATGGTATGTCAAAAACATTTGGAAAAAAGATACGTCCCTATGCTTGTTTAAGAGTAAATGATTGTTCTTTTCTCTAGTGAGCTTCGCCTCATAGGAAACCTATTACTCCCTTGACGTGCGCGCGCTAATGACACAACAAATCGTGCGCAGTAGCGATGCGCAATGCTTCTGAGCAACTGGGTCAAGGAAAGAAAATGGTCATAATTTGATTTGTTTCCTTAGCTATAGCTTTTCCTAACTACTTCCAATCCAATATCATTTCATTCAGTCTATTTTACAGCTAATATAAGCACATTTATGTGTCAAAAAGTCTCTCTCAAGACATATCTACTTCATGTGAAAATGCCTTTCTGTGAACGAGACACAGTTAACTTGAGTTGAATTCAGGTCAAGTTAAGTGAGGAGAAGTTTAGTTTAAGTCAGGTTAATTGAGTAAACTTAAGCTGAGTTGAGTTAAATCACATTACGTGAATTAAGTTAAAATAAGTTAAGTTAAGTTATACCTTTCAGCTCATATTTTAGCTCTTATTTTATATAGAAGGTTGGAGGGGACGTATTAAGCCTCGCTTCTGGTACCCGACTACACCCGCCTCTGGCTATAAAATCCCAGTGTTTATGGACTTGGTTACTCATAATGACGACCGGATATATACAGGACTGTACGTTCTGTCAGTCTTTATCTTTTGTTCTTTATCCTTTCTCCTTTCTCCTTAACCTTTATCGTTTATGTCAAGAATAGACATGTTCATTTTGCTTTCAATTATAATTCTATTTTACTTGATACTAATTGTACTCAACAGCTCTCATTTGAGTCATTATTTTTCAATATTTGAAGGCAGAGGAACGTCTAACATGGCGTCTCTTTGTTGAAGCTTATTTCTTTGCAATCTCGGCTTTCGTTGTTCCTGGCTTGGACATTTGAATGCTGCACACGAATGATTGTGGAAGTCTTTTCACTAAAAAAGAGAAAATAACATCGTGTTATTTATTTGTAGTTTTCCAGATACATCACTTCTGCTGTATCACCTATTTTCCGCCTCTTTTATAACCTTCCTTTTATTCAACTCCAACCTCGTCCCCAGAGTCTTCTCGGCTTCCAAAGTCCCGAGCCGCCGCCATACTGAAAGCCGAGAAGACCCTGATGAGGTGGTTGATTCAACTCTAATTTTATGCAAGCGCTGACCGCTACGCTTACCTCATGAAAGATAACTTTTTTCTCAACACCGCCATGCAATTGCTTCCGTGTTTTCTCCACCATATCTCGGCGAGTACCAGGATAACAGAGAAGCATCCTCCTGCCGCCAACACGAGGTATACACCCAGCATATTTTCCAGCTGAATTCTCTTACTGTCACCCACAGCTAGAATGAGTAAAATAGCAGTCCTTTAGGGGCCGATTACATGAGCCGGGCTGGCTCGGTCTGCCGAGATGACTGCCCAGCCCGGTATTACATGAGGCGAGCCAGTGCACCTACAAATTTACAATTAAGCTGTCGTGTGAAATGACGGCTACCTCAAAGAGCTTGAATCGAGTGATTTTACTTTCGCTAATCCATTATTTTGGTGTATTATTTTCAGTTTTATGTAGCTTTATGGTCTAATTAACCTTTGTGCGTTATATAGAAAGAGAAATATCGATCTTCTGGTGAGCCATTTTACTCTGAAGCAAAATTTAGAGACGAGAAAGTGTTGGCCTTGATAACCGGGTTGGCTCGGCAATCGCGATTACATGGTCAACTTTCAGGCCGTCTTGCCGGGATCCCGGCATCGCGATGGTGGGATCCCAGCTAGCCGGGCTAAGATTTTTCCACGTAATCGCGAAGTTGTTTTTTTAGTGCCGAGATCCCGCCTAGCCAGGTCAGCCCGGCTCATATAATCGGCCCCTTAGTGACGTATTTATCTGGGTGTCAAAGTTGAATCTGTTGATGAAATTCTGAACTGTGGCCGTTCAAATCAATGCTATTGAGCTTTTCTTTCCTGTAGTGCAGTGTATAATAATGCTGCCCAGGGATGCTCTATGGCAGTCAATTGGATGATCATAAAATCCTACGGTGTCAAAAACCATTCAAATCTGAAAGCTATTGAGCAATTGTATACTTTTCTGTGGTTTACTGTGCTACCTAGAAGATTTGAGCTATCGAGTCTGCTGATGAAATCCTGAACTGTGACCGTTCAAATGAATGCTAATAAGCAATACTTTTTCGTCTTTTTCGTACTTCTTTTTGTTACGATGTAGAGATGTCTTGACTTTCATTCTTTGTGACCATTAAAAACCAAGTGAAAGCTTTTGTGCAGCTCTGTTCAATATGTTTTTTGAAGTGGTTTTAACTCCTAAGCTTGTGGATAAAATCCTCCTTTTGATCATTCATGATCAAAGGAAAACGTTCGGAGTCTTTTTGACAATTTTTTCCTGGCTCCAGTTGTTCAAAGAGCGGATATCTTTATCCACTGAATAAGCCGTAATCCAGGCCCCAGTTCTTCAAAAGTTGGATAGCACTGTCCACCGGATAGATCTCTATCCAGTGGACAATACAATTGGTTTCCCTAACATTTATCCACTGGATAGAGATTTATCCGGTGGATAGTGCTATCCAACTTTTGGACAACCGGGCCCAGGAGATAAAAAATGTGCCAAAATCTCTACCAATCCCTATGATTTATGAAAAGAGCAAAAATGTATCTATAATGAAGTGTGTGGCTTTGCAAAAGTCTGGCCAAATGAGTAAGTTGAAGTAAAATTGCTCCGTTGGATAGCGACTTATCCACTGGGTAAAGTTATCCACTCTGAACAACTGGGGCCTGGTTGGTATTTTGCGAAGATGCCATACATACCTCTTTTGCTTTTGTCTTTGGGGCACTGGCTCTTGTACTCCCACCATTTTCTCCACAAGCTGTCCAACACGCTGGTCTCTTGCAGTTTTAATATGGCAACAGAGATGTTTCTGATGTAAGGCGAGTGTTTAGGCATGGCAATGCCATAGCTACCGGCCCCTAGCAGACCATTCACTAAAAGAGAAAAAATCACCCCTAATGAGCTAAAAATTATAAATAGATAAAATAGTCTGTCACAAGGGTTTTATTTTTCTGGTCAATCGGGACTGAAAAAATCAGTCTTAAAAATAAATGGCCGTGTTTAATGCAGTAATATTTACTGAGCTGAATATGATCTCTGTATTCCATAAAACTCTACAAAACCAAAAAGAAACTGACTTTCGGTTAAGATTTAAGACAAATGAAAAAAATAATCCCAAAATTGATTTAAAAACAACAACAACAACAACAAAAGTAAAGAATGTTCCTCAGCCTTTATTAAACAAGACAAAACAACGTGTGCTGACCCCGACGTGATTTGAATACCCAGCCTTCTGATCTGGAGTCAGACGCGCTACCATTGCGCCACGGAATCAACTATGCACACCCTTAGGACAGGAACAGTACGCGACGAAGCATTGTCTTCGTCTGTTTTTTTGCCACTTTCACATTTTAGCAATTCACTTCCAGCATCGACTTTTCAAAGTGTTATTTAATATTTACTTGCTTCAGAATTTTGTTCACATTTTTTTTACAATTACTGCTTCATAAAAATACAATTTTATTTATAAAAAAAGGCAAAACTAAAGACAGTATTGTTTTTTACTAAACAAGAGAAATTTAAGTAAAGATTGTTAAGCAGACAAAATAAAGTATGCTGACCCCGACGTGATTTGAACACGCAGCCTTCTGATCTGGAGTCAGACGCGCTACCATTGCGCCACGGAGTCAACTGTGAAGTCTAATCCATTTATTTCGATACAGCGTTTCCCTGATTTTTGCCATTTTTATATTTTAGCGAGTCACTTGCATCATCCCAGCGGGGGGGGGGGGGGGCATCATCCACTTTTCTTATTTTTGACTTTTTTATTTACATTTTTTAAAGCCTCTTCTTATGTAACTCTTTACATCTCTTTGCAAGTACTCTTTGCTTCATAACTTCAAAAAATGCATTTTTATCCATAATTAGAGTTAAGTTTTTTAATTCATTTTTTAAGCTATCCTCCTACCTGTTCTTAAGTCGCAAGGCCTTTGCATGATGACGTATTCCGTTGATGGTTGCTCCGACATAAACACCGCATTTTCCACTTTTCTCGCCGTCTCATAACCCTCGTCAGTCGAGTTCACGAATGTCCCGGCAGCATTCATTCGTTCCCAGAGCTTTCTGTAAGTGTGGTACTCGGCCACGCGGAAAAACTGGTGAATAGCACTATCGCGCATGACATAAAAGGGGTAATTGCCTTCCACGACATCCTCCAGTGTGTTGATTTGCCTTTCGCTGTTCCGCACGGTGAAGAAGGCGGCTAAATTAGCGGTGTAGGTTGATATCCATATCAGAATACAAAACCAAAAACACCCTGCAAGACACCGGCCTGTGAAAAGACAACAACATTAAATGCTTGTTCAATTTGAAAGTATCTGAATGACAAAAAAAAAAAAATTCAGGATCGCAGGACTGCAATTTGGCAGTAGAGGACATTATTTATTGATTTCAAAGGAAGTTTATTTCTCCATTGGACAGGCCTGTTACTGGTAATTTTACGGTGCAGCATTAAGAGAATCGGCTACTTTGGAGACGAAGGTCATGACAAAGTATTGAGCTCAATATCTAGTTATCTTCTCGTAACGATTACAGAAAAGAAAAACTGCAAGAAATGGTCTTTGAGAGTTTCAATGGGGTTAATCGTTAGCGGTAAAACGACCAAAAATTTAGTCGTTAGGCGTAAAATTTGAAATATTTTAACTGTTGGTCGGACGGCTACATATTCTGTCCTGGTACCGAAAGAGTACCAAAATTACAATTCTTAAAACAATTGGTTTTTTTTTCTTCCCAGAATGGTCCAAAGACCCTATATGTGTATCACCACAGTAGAAATTAATTTTTAACTTTTTTGGCAATAGGCATTTTTTTCGCATAATTTGTGTTTCTTTGTAAAGACGACGGAACGTTGTCCAGTGTAACGTCACGTTCACCCGTTGACCGATAAATTTTCAATCATTTGACTGGTGACACCCTCCAATAGAAAATGACTTTGGTGTGTGATCCGCTCCTTGCTGCAACATGGAAGCGAGGCAAAACCATAAACTATTATGGAAGTCAAACTCCTCCCCAGTCTCCCCGTGGCGCTTATGCCGCGATCGGTGACCGTAAGGACTGAAGAAGTTTACCAGATACATCAAGACTGTCACGAACAGAAGGCAAGCTAGCGTGACAAGCCAGACAGTAGTGGAGTAAGGAAGCATAAAAGTGGTAAGATCATGGTCATTAAGGTCCACTTTCTTGCTGATGAGACTCATTGTAAACTGCATGAACGGCTTGCTGAACTCCAGAACCTGCAGACGCTCAGAGTTGATGGTCAGCGGTGACGTGGACAAGTCTGCACGCTGCGTGATAGAAAAGCAAAACAACACAAAATGATATTGTAGTAAATTTCGAGAGCTTACGTTACAAGCGTTAACTGTGGACTTGCCTCGTCTGAAATATCCCAAAGCGGTAAACGACATAGATGTGGAGAGGAAAGCTTGTATATGTTAATATTGTCTGTGACAGGGGCAACGTGGTCAACTAGTGGTAAAAGTTTCTTCATTTTTGTGTCAAATGTGTACGAAATTCAACTAAGTACGTCCTCTTCAACCCAGAATGCCCCTAGAACACCGAACAGAAGATATAGAGTAATTTTCTCTTAGGGAGAACAAACCTGATACTAAGTTTTAATTGATTTTTCCACGACACAAGGGTATCCTGTTGTAGCCTGTTCCAGTCCCTACCTCAGATAGTAGGGACGGCGCAAAAATTAGAAAGGGAACACAAAAATATGACGCGCAGGATCTGGGGAAAGCTGAGGAGGCGGTGGCTCTCCCCAGCCCCCACGTGTTTTTCGCCCTCGTTTTCTCAATTCGCGCTTTCCCCACTATCTCTCAGCCTGGAACAAACAACACAAGGGAAAAACGTGAAACAATTTGCGCCAAAGTTTTCAAGTTGCAACCCATCTCCGTCTTAGCCATCCGGGATAACAAAATACACTTAATGAGTGTAGATTTAGAAATTAAAATAGCAGTATTTTTTCTTCCAACTGAGCCATTATTTTTGGGATTTTGTTGGATACTACTATGTTTTTTAGCTTTCCAAAGTAGTACAAAAAATCGGATTTAATTTTTAAGATAAGACAATTTGGGCTTAACCTAATGTATTCATTACTTACATTCTTTGTGATTTCTCCAACAATTCCAGTGTAGCCGGTCTTTTCATTCCAACCACCGTATAAACCGTCAGGACTAAGATAAATTTCATATCTGAAGGAAAGCATCTCGGCAATTTTCGCGATAACGTCAACACTAAAGCCTTCTAATTCACCATTCTTGTTCACCATCACAAACGGGGCATCCTACCAAAAAGGAAAACAGATATCTTCCAATTAAAGGGTTTGAATAATTTTGAATCACAAACCCTTTTCTTTCAGCAACTATCGATCGGCGCTTGAACTATGGCATCACTGCATAACCAAACTAGGACATGGCCCAAAGTCATTTGGACAGTATCAAAAAAGGATAATACTGTAAATAGAGCGACTTTCACCATGACAAACACTCGTACGCGTGTCTCTCTTGCGTATATACGTCTTTACTCCCTTGCTAGGAAAACATACTTTTTCTAGTCCTTAACTCGAATTAAACCCAAAATTTCTCTGCAATGTAAAGGTAAAGTTACACACGAGCCGAGGAGGTCCACACGTCCGGAGCTCATCCCAGTTTCAGTAGCATGAAGCAACTGAGAGTATTGCTAGTCTCCCTGGATGGGATGTTAGTCCATCGCAGGATTACCCCAGCAGTATGTCGCCGGTACCTGGTTAATACACCTGGGTGGAGAGAGACAATGCGGGGTAAAGTTTCTCGTCTAAGGAAACAACACGATGGCAGGGACTGGGTGTCGAACCACCGACCTTCAGATCTGAAGTCCAACGCCCCCCCTTCCCACCGCGTTAAATTGTCAAAGAAGTAGGCTAGTCCATCGTCAGATGACCGCTTGATAGAATCAGCTCCGTACTAATTGCAGACAGCGGTTAAAATGCATTATTTTGCGAAAACCAGATCCACTGACTGTACTCCTCACCTTAACAACGACCACCTTGAGCCGCCTGTTCAGTTTGTCCAGCGGAACTAACCCAGAAGTTTGTTTGTTCTGTTCTGATGTGCTGGAGAGGTGTAGCTTGTTCTGCGAAGAACTCCACTGACCAATCTAAATGACAAATTTACATATGGACGTTTAGAACTCAGTAAGAGCTCATAAGTACTGCCGAGCAACTATTATCTACTTATCTAAATGGAGCGGAACAGAGGGATGGTAATGGCATATAATTCAAGATCTATATTCAATTCGACTTAACACTAGGCCAGTCGAAATCTCTTCCAATAAAGAAGGGCGAAGGAAATGGCCAAGTAGAGACCTTTACGTGTACGCCACCAACTCTATGCTTAAAAAAACAAACAAACAAACAAACAAACAAAAATGGGAATTAGCAGTGGCACATCCACGAGGTGGCTGGTCGTCCACTCTATCCAGATCGAACTTGAAATTGAAAAAAAAAAACAAACAAAAAAACCAACACCAAAAACAAACAAACAAACATACAGAAGATTGGCAATTTTTATAGCCCTTGCTTCAAACTTACCGAAACGAACTTCTTATTTCGTAGATTCTATGATGATTGACGTTTCCATAGCAACCGTCTACTCTTAAATGTATTTTGACTCTTTTCTTTCTTTTTTAGTCTTTTTTCAGGTTTTCCCCCTTCGTTTGGAAGAAGAAGATAATTTTTTAATTTTGTGTGCTTGTTTTGATTAAGTACGTTTCTTCGAACAAATTCATATATTTTTGGGTGACGTGATTGTCAGTTGTATGACTGCAGGTTTGGGATTCAAGATGGCGGCCTCAAATTCAAAATGGCGGGTTTGTGACCTTATTGTGACGTCAGAACACGTCATAATTGACACGTCATAAGCCCAATCTGTTAAGCTAATGACGTGCTACAAACGTGCCAAGTTTCATCGCAAGAGCTTTAATACTTTTCGAGATCTAAAAGTGCCCCCCCCCCCCCCACCCAGGCTCAGAAACTCAAAAAAAGCCCAGGCAGAATAGAGTTAATATAGAGTAAGCAATAAACTTTGCATGGACCACCGTAACAAAATAAAAGTACCGGATCCCATAGCAAAGGATCTAATCATCAAAAAATAAAGAACCAAATACGATAAAAAAGGAATTCTGATTAAACGGTGTAGGGAAACTTTATATATTTTACCAATATTTCAAAAGGCACAGCCTTTCTTCTTCAGGGTCTTACAGAGAATGACTCCAAGGGCAAGAACGTTACAATTTAAACTATGGGGATAAAATATGATACTAGAATAACAACAAACAACAGCTTGTATTACAACGTTTAAAAACTGGCGTAAAAACTAAAAACGTTACGATTTGAAATTTATATTTAAAGAAGCTAATATTACAACGTTAACTGACAAACAATTATTCCCAAACACCTCAACATCCTGTCCTCATCTCCCCGCTGCGCCAACGTTTTCAATGCTGCTCCCCTCGTTGCTTTCCGCCTTAGTAACAATCTTAGTAATTTATTAGTTAGCGCCAAACTTCGTAACCGTAACCAAAGAAAACAACCCCGTGGCTCGTTTCGATGCGGACACAACTGCTTGACATGCAACTATATAACAGACGGGCTCACTAGCTATACATTTTATTCTACGGGCGAAACAAGACCTATTCATTATCACATTGACTGTAACTCTAAAAACGTTATTTACATGGTACAATGCAATCGTTGTCACAAACAATACATAGGAGAAACCATTATTTACTGTAAGCCCAAAGTGACCATTTTCAATTTCTGCTATAAAATAATTCAAAATGTGACTGCAATGTTTAACCGTAACAAAAATGTCTAAAACAGTTACACAGCTAATGAGCTAGTGTGCATGTCATGAGCAAAACGTCATGATCACACAATCCCAGGAAACACTTTACAGTACATGTCCTGCACTTACATGTGTAGGACGAAATAACTTGTTGGTTGGTAAAAGAATGCTTGTATCCCTTCGCACAGGTCGATTGGAATATACATGGACACAATCAACATTTTCATCAGAATATTGACCATTATGGCGTCTTCAAACTCAAGAAGAAGAAAGTGAATTCTTGCTCAGTATTGCAAAGTTCCCGAACAGAAGAGACAGACAGAATATTGTGCATCACCCTTGCATTTTCAACTGAGACAATTGCAATGTTATTGTAATACGCTTGGGCAATGTATTAATGTTTTATATTATGCTGTGCCCTGCTTTCTCTTTTTGTCTTAGAAAAATTAAAATTAAGGATTTATAGCGTAGTTAAGCAGACCTTATATATTTGTTTAATGTTTGCCGTGTGGGAGTCTGACATGACAGGACGGAGTTAATCTCAACTTTAAATGTTCCGATGGCCACCTCGTTCCCAGTCGTCCTTGGTGGAATACTCAACTCAATACTTGGTGGAGCTCAACGGGAAGATTTGCCTACGACGCCTCGCGCTATCGTGTTCGGCCCCAAGGCTCACGCTGTCACTCGATGAGGGCGTAAAGGCCGGGGGACGAGGCTGTCCCGATGGAATTTATGGGCTCTTACTTTGGGTGGAAGATTTTTTGACAGGAGAGCCCAGTTATAACCAAAACTGTGCTTTAGATAGTCAATGCGAGGTTTTTGTAGAGCTACTACCCCAGACATAAATTCTTGTGACACTTAACGCTTTGTAGGTCGCTACCCCTTCCTCCTTTCAATGTTGCAAAAAAAAAATCCACCGTTTCTCGCAGTTAGAACCAAATTTTGAAGTTTTTTCAACATTGCATAGGGGAGAGGTGAAGAACACGGCAAGGTGTCTCAAGATTTTTGTCTGCGGTTGTATCTAGTTTGTTTTCCTTTTTCCTCAGGTCGCAATCTGTGCTACGAGGAATGAAAATAGTTTGTTAATAATTAGGGGAAAGTTAGTTCAACGATTTGAGTACTATTGATGCTTTTAGTGGCTTTCGAGGCGGAAGAAACAGCATTTCTGAGATGGCTGTGAATGTTCACGTTCCTGAGCCGTTCCTACGTCAGCCGTTCTTATGGTCGTGACGTGACGACGGTGGGAGGAGATTGAAGGGACGGGCACAGCACACCCTAGCTAACTTTCGCCACTTAGCTGTGGGAGATGTGGTTTTTGGTGTTACGACAGTCACCAGAAAGACCGCCTCCCCCCCCTGAAAATACGCCCTCCCGAATATAAACCCCCCAAATCTCACTCGCAAAATGCCTTCCGATAATTAAATAAGCCCCACCCCCTGCCGAATATAAGCCCATGGGCTTATCTTAAGCTTTCATCCCAAGAATGATTACGATATGATATCCTCTGGTCATAAGTCCCCACAAACACTACCGTTTTATTCTACCTACGCAAATAGAAATATGAATACTATACCCACGACAACAACGGGCTTATTTACCACAACAGGGTGCCATACAGAAACAAACAAGTAAATTGCATTGTATGAAACGAGATAATTAAAGTTCGATCATACGATCATTGTTTTTGTCGCATTGCACTCTTTGGATGCGCTTGTATTTCTTGGAAGCATACAGATAGTATTTGCAAGGAAGTCCAATAGGCCATTTCCGAGTTGTTTGTGCTTCTTTTTCAAAGCGAGGCCTGGTGCACAACTTTTCATATGAAAGGCTGTGCACCAAGACTTCTGGTTGAAATAGAGGTATAAGACAATTTGGATATGACCTATTCCTTCACCTTGTACCCAAATTTATTCTGGCGCAGCATTTACAGGCGCAAAATCCCCTCCAAATATAAGCGGAACGATTTTTGAAGGGCAAACCCCCGTTTCAACAAATATAAACTCAGGGCTAGTTATCGGAATTTTATGGTATATTCTGGAACACGAAAAAACGAATGGAGAAGAATGGGTAGCTGTTGATCAGACTTAGGTTGAGAACATTTACACGGTGTCGGAACACAACTAAAATGAAAACCAACATTTGAAGAACAATCCAGTTTTAATTCCTACAGATTCATAACTACCCAACCCACACTTTATTGTTACCTATTAAAGAATGTTATCTAAATGGGGACTTGACTTTAGACTCTTCTCCAGATCTCGCCTGTGCTTTCCTTTCGCTTGACTGTACTTTTGAAAGCTCTTACAGTACGAGATTAATAGCTTGATTAACGTTAGAACAGTGTTGAGGCCACATTTGGCATTTTTCACGAGGGGACTTAAGGTCATTCCCCCGAAATAAAATTTAACATACGATTTTTGTCAAACTTTCACAAGTTGTTATCTATTGTGCAATGTTTTGAAATCTAAAATAAAAAGAATAGGTCCCCATGTTTGTTACGAGATGTCATCATCTCAAGTTACCCCATATAATTCCTTCAATTTCGATTTAAAGCAAATCTTGAATCAGTGTACTAGATGAAAGATACCGATAACAAGGAACAATTTACTAGACGTTTTACGGCAGATGCTCAAAGCATCAGAAGAAATTGAATAAAAACCATCCTTACGTGCGTGTTCTCGAGGTCGTGATTTCATCTCCGTGAGTAACGCGTTTCTAGTATTATTCTTTTTTTCGAACATGTGTTTTTTTTTCTAGCTCTTTTAACAAAAAGAGGATGAATGGTATGTCAAAAACATTTGGAAAAAAGATACGTCCCCATGCTTGTTTAAGAGTAAATGATTGTTCTTTTCTCTAGTGAGTTTCGCCTCATAGGAAACCTATTACTCCCTGGACGTGCGCGCGCTAATGACGCAACAAATCGTGCGCACTAGGGATGCGCAATGCAATACAGGGGAATGACCTTAAGTTTACCATAGTTACGATAATTATTATTTTGGTAATGATGTACTTCTGAGCAACTGGGTCAAGGTAAGAAAATGGTCATAATTTGATTTGTTTCCTTAGCTATAGCTTTTCCTAACTACTTCCAATATCATTTCATTCAGTCTATTTTACAGCTAATTTAAGCACATTTATGTGTCAAAAAGTCTCTCTCATAGACATATCTACTTCATGTGAAAATGCCTTTCTGTGAACGAGACACAGTTAACTTGAGTTGAATTCAGGTTAAGTTAAGTGAGGAGAAGTTTAGTTTAAGTCAGGTTAATTGAGTAAACTTAAGCAGAGTTGAGTTAAATCACATTAAGTGAATTAAGTTAAAATAAGTTAAGTCAAGTTATACCTTTCAGCTCTTATTTTAGCTCATTTTTTCTTTATAGGGTTGGAGGGGACATATTAAGCCTCGCTTCTGGTACCCGACTACACCCGCCTCTGGCTATAAAATCCCAGTGTTTATAGACTTGGTTACTCATAATGACGGCCAGATATATACAGGACTGTACGTTCTGTCAGCCTTTATCTTTTGTTCTTTATCCTTTCTCCTTTATCCTTAACCTTTATCGTTTATGTCAAGAATAGACATGTTCAGTTTGCTTTCAATTATAATTCTATTTTACTTGATACTAATTGATGCTAATTGTATTTTTCAATATTTGAAGGCAGAGGAACGTCTAACATGGTGTCTCTTTGTCGAAGGTTAATTCTTTGCAATCTCTTTCGTTGTTCCTGGCTTGGACATTTGAATGCTGCACACGAATGATTGTGGAAGTCTTTTCACTAAAAAAGAGAAAATAACATCGTGTTATTTATTTGTAGTTTTCCAGATACATCACTTCTGCTATATCACCTATTTTCTACCTCTTTTATAACCTTCCTTTTATTCAACTCCAACCTCGTCCCCAGGGTCTTCTCGGCTTCCAAAGTCCCGAGCCGCCGCCATAGTGAAAGCCGAGAAGACCCTGGTGAGGAGTTGATTCAACTCTAATTTTATGCAAGCGCTTACCGGTACGCTTACCTCATGAAAGATAACTTTTTTCTCAACACCGCCATGCAATTGCTTCCGTGTTTTCTCCACCATATCTCGGCGAGTACCAGGATAACAGAGAAGCATCCTCCTGCCGCCAACACGAGGTATACGCCCAGCATATTTTCCAGCTGAATTCTCTTACTGTCACCCACAGCTAGAATGAGTAAAATAGCAGTCCTTTAAGGGCCGATTACATGAGCTGGGCTGGCTCGGTCTGCTTAGATGACTGCCCAGCCCGGTATTACATGAGGCGAGCCAGTCCACCTACAAATTTACAATTAAGCTGTCGTGTGAAATGACGGCTACCTCAAAGAGAATGAATCGAGTGATTTTACTTTCACTAATCCATTATTTTGGTGTATTATTTTCAGTTTTATGTGGCTTCATGGTCTAATTAACCTTTGTGCGTTATATAGAAAGAGAAATATCGATCTTCTGGTGAGCCATTTTACTCTGAAGCAAAATTTAGTGACGAGGAAGTGTTGGCCTGGATAACCGGTCTGGCTCGGCAATCACGATTACATGGTCAATTTTCATCCCGTCTAGCCGGGATCCCGGCATCGCGATGGTGGGATCCCAGCCAGCCGGGATGAGATTTTTCCATGTAATCGCAGAGTTGTTGTTTTAGTGTGTTTAATAGACGGGCCAGCCCGGCTCATGTAATCGGCCCCTTAGTGAGGTATTTGTGTGGGTGTCAAAGTTGAATCTGTTGATGAAATTCTGAACTGTGGCCGTTCAAATCAATGCTATTGAGCTTTTCTTTCCTGTAGTGCAGTGTAAAATAATGCTGCCCAAGGTGGCTCTATAGCAGTCAATTGGACGATCATAAAATCCTACGGTGTCAAAAACCATTCAAATCTGAAAGCTATTGAGCAATTGTATACTTTCCTGTGGTTTACTGTGCTGTGTAAGATTTGAGCTATTGAGTCTGCTGATGAAATCCTGAACTGTGACCGTTCAAATGAATGCTAATAAGCAATACCTTTTCCTCTTTTTCGTACTTCTATTTGTTACGATGTAGAGATGTCTTGACTTTCATTCTTTGTGACCATTAAAAACCAAGTAAAGGCTTTTGTGCAGCTCTGTTCAAAATGTTTTTTGAAGTGGTTTTAACTCCTAAGCTTGTGGACAAAATCCTATGGTGTTTCCTTTAACCATTCATGATCAGAGGAAAACTTTCGGAGTCTTTTTGACAATTTTTTCCTGGCCCCAGTTCTTCAAAGAGCGGATATCTTTATCCACTGAATAAGCCGTAATCCAGGCCCCAGTTCTTCAAAAGTTGGATAGCACTGTCCACCGGATAGATCTCTATCCAGTGGATAATACAAGTGGTTTCCCTAACATTTATCCACTGGATAGAGATTTATCCGGTGGATAGTGCTATCCAACTTTTGAAAAACCGGGCCCAGGAGATAAAAAATGTGAGAAAATCTCTACAAAGCCCTATGATTTATGAAAAGAGCAAAAATGTATCTATAATGAAGTGTGTGGCTTTGCAAAAGTCTGGCCAAATGAGTAAGTTGAAGTAAAATTGCTCCGTTGGATAGCGACTTATCCACTGGGTAAAGTTATCCACTCTGAACAACTGCGGCCTGGTTGGTATTTTGCGAAGATGCCATACATACCTCTTTTGCTTTTGTCTTTGGGGCACTGGCTCTTGTACTCCCACCATTTTCTCCACAAGCTGTCCAACACGCTGGTCTCTTGCAGTTTTAATATGGCAACAGAGATGTTTCTGATGTAAGGGGAGTGTTTAGGCATGGCAATGCCATAGCTACCGGCTCCTAGCAGACCATTCACTAAAAGAGAAAAAATCACCCCTAATGAGCTAAAAATTATAAATAGATAAAATAGTCTGTCACAAGGGTTTTATTTTTCTCGTCAATCGGGACTGAAAAAATCAGTCTTAAAAATAAATGGCCGTGTTTAATGCAGTAATATTTACTGAGCTGAATATGATCTCTGTATTCCATAAACCTCTACAAAACCAAAAAGAAACTGACTTTCGGTTAAGATTTAAGACAAATGAAAAAAATAATCCCAAAATTGATTTAAAAACAACAACAACAACAACAAAAGTAAAGAATGTTCCTCAGCCTTTATCAAACAAGACAAAAGAACGTGTGCTGACCCCGACGTGATTTGAACACGCAGCCTTCTGATCTGGAGTCAGACGCGCTACCATTGCGCCACGGAGTCAACTATGCACACCCTTAGGACAGGAACAGTACGCGACGAAGCGCGAGGAAATGCGCTACATATTTAACTACAAGACCTTTGCACCGAGGGGTCTCATCCAAGACTTTGCTTTCTAGTGACCTTAAACTAGACTTACGCGCCCACACTCTCAACTACGGGCGCGTTATTTGATGTTTTGAATTTTATTTCGCTATTTACATACGAAAGCAACGAGCTAACATAGTTTTCCAGACCCTGATGAAGGCAGTGTTGCCGAAACGTCGGAAATCTATCATTTCAGCGTTAAATTACACTTTTTCACATCTTTGTCATTATGCGCAGCTACAGCCTAACTAATTTATGGAACTCTATTTCTGCATTGTCTTCGTCTGATTTTTTGCCACTTTCACATTTTAGCAATTCACTTCCAGCATCGACTTTTCAAAGTTTTTTGTTATTTAATATTTACTTGCTTCAGAATTTTGTTCACATTTTTTTTACAATTACTGCTTCATAAAAATACAATTTTATTTATAAAAAAAGGCAAAACTAAAGACATTATTGTTTTTTACTAAACAAGAGAAATTTAAGTAAAGATTGTTAAGCAGACAAAATAAAGTATGCTGACCCCGACGTGATTTGAACACGCAGCCTTCTGATCTGGAGTCAGACGCGCTACCATTGCGCCACGGAGTCAACTGTGAATCTAATCCATTTATTTCGATACAGCGTTTCCCTGATTTTTGCCATTTTTATATTTTAGCGAGTCACTTGCATCATCCCAGCGGGGGGGGGGGGGGGGGGCATCATCCACTTTTCTTATTTTTGACTTTTTTATTTACATTTTTTAAAGCCTCTTCTTATGTAACTCTTTACATCTCTTTGCAAGTACTCTTTGCTTCATAACTTCAAAAAATGCATTTTTATCCATAATTAGAGTTAAGTTTTTTAATTCATTTTTTAAGCTATCCTCCTACCTGTTCTTAAGTCGCAAGGCCTTTGCATGATGACGTATTCCGTTGATGGTTGCTCCGACATAAACACCGCATTTTCCACTTTTCTCGCCGTCTCATAACCCTCGTCAGTCGAGTTCACGAATGTCCCGGCAGCATTCATTCGTTCCCAGAGCTTTCTGTAAGTGTGGTACTCGGCCACGCGGAAAAACTGGTGAATAGCACTATCGCGCATGACATAAAAGGGGTAATTGCCTTCCACGACATCCTCCAGTGTGTTGATTTGCCTTTCGCTGTTCCGCACGGTGAAGAAGGCGGCTAAATTAGCGGTGTAGGTTGATATCCATATCAGAATACAAAACCAAAAACACCCTGCAAGACACCGGCCTGTGAAAAGACAACAACATTAAATGCTTGTTCAATTTGAAAGTATCTGAATGACAAAAAAAAAAATCAGGATCGCAGGATTGCAATTTGGCAGTAGAGGACATTATTTATTGATTTCAAAGGAAGTTTATTTCTCCATTGGACAGGCCTGTTACTGTTAATTTTACGGTGCAGCATTAAGAGAATCGGTTACTTTGGAGACGAAGGTCATGACAAAGTATTGAGCTCAATATCTAGTTATCTTCTCGTAACGATTACAGAAAAGAAAAACTGCAAGAAATGGTCTTTGAGAGTTTCAATGGGGTTAATCGTTAGCGGTAAAACGACCAAAAATTTAGTCGTTAGGCGTAAAATTTGAAATATTTTAACTGTTGGTCGGACGGCTACATATTCTGTCCTGGTACCGAAAGAGTACCAAAATTACAATTCTTAAAACAATTGGTTTTTTTTTCTTCCCAGAATGGTCCAAAGACCCTATATGTGTATCACCACAGTAGAAATTAATTTTTAACTTTTTTGGCAATAGGCATTTTTTTTGCATAATTTGTGTTGCTTTGTAAAGACGACGGAACGTTGTCCAGTGTAACGTCACGTTCACCCGTTGACCGATAAATTTTCAATCATTTGACTGGTGACACCCTCCAATAGCCTACCTGAAAATGACTTTGGTGTGTGATCCGCTCCTTGCTGCAACATGGAAGCGAGGCAAAACCATAAACTATTATGGAAGTCAAACTCCTCCCCAGTCTCCCCGTGGTGCTTATGCCGCGATCTGTGACCGTAAGGACTGAAGAAGTTTACCAGATACATCAAGACTGTCACGAACAGAAGGCAAGCTAGCGTGACAAGCCAGACAGTAGTAGAGTAAGGAAGCATAAAAGTGGTAAGATCATGGTCATTAAGGTCCACTTTCTTGCTGATGAGACTCATTGTAAACTGCATGAACGGCTTGCTGAACTCCAGAACCTGCAGACGCTCAGAGTTGATGGTCAGCGGTGACGTGGACAAGTCTGCGCGCTGCGTGATAGAAAAGCAAAACAACACAAAAAGATATTGTAGTACATTTCGAGAGCTTACGTTACAAGCGTTAACTCTGGAATTGCCTCGTCTGAAATATCCAAAAGCGGTGAACGACACAGATATGGAGAGGAAAGCTTGTATATGTTAATATTGTCTGTGACAAATATGTACGAAATTCAACTAAGCACGTCCTCTTCAATCCAGAATGCCCCTAGAACACCGAACAGAGGATATAGAGTAATTTTCTGTTACGGAGAACAAACCTGATAATTCCACGACACAAGGGTATCCTGTTGCAGCCTGTTCCAGTCCCTGAGATAGTAGGGACGGCGCAAAAATTAGAAAGGGAACACGAAAATATGACGCGCAGGATCTGGGGGAAAACTGAGGAGGCGGTGTCTCTCCCCAGTCCCCACGCGTTTTTCGCCCTCGTTTTCTCAATTCGCGCTTTCCCCACTATCTCTCAGCCCGGAACAAACAACACAAGGGAAAAACGTGAAACAAATTGCGCCAAAGTTTTCAAGTTGCAATCCATTTCCGTCTTAGCCATCCGGGATAACAAAATACACTTAATGAGTGTAGATTTAGAAATTAAAATAGCAGTATTTTTTCTTCCAACTGAGCCATTATTTTTGGGATTTTGTTGGATACTACTATGTTTTTTAGCTTTCCAAAGTAGTACAAAAAATCGGATTTAATTTTTAAGATAAGACAATTTGGGCTTAACCTAATGTATTCATTACTTACATTCTTTGTGATTTCTCCAACAATTCCAGTGTAGCCGGTCTTTTCATTCCAACCACCGTATAAACCGTCAGGACTAAGATAAATTTCATATCTGAAGGAAAGCATCTCGGCAATTTTCGCGATAACGTCAACACTAAAGCCTTCTAATTCACCATTCTTGTTCACCATTACAAACGGGGCATCCTACCAAAAAGGAAAACAGATATCTTCCAATTAAAGGGTTTGAATAATTTTGAATCACAAACCCTTTTCTTTCAGCAACTATCGATCGGCGCTGGAAATATGACATCACTGCATAACCAAACTAGGACATGGCCCAAAGTCATTTGGACAGTATCAAAAAAGGATAATACTGTAAATAGAGCGACTTTCACCATGACAAACACTCGTACGCGTGTCTCTCTGGCGTATATACGTCTTTACTCCCTTGCTATGAAAACATACTTTTTCTAGTCCTTAACTCGAATTAAACCCAAAATTTCTCTGCAATGTAAAGGTAAAGTTACACACGAGCCGAGGAGGTCCACACGTCCGGAGCTCATCCCAGTTTCAGTAGCATGAAGCAACTGAGAGTATTGCTAGTCTCCCTGGATGGGATGTTAGTCCATCGCAGGATTACCCCCAGCAGTGTGTCGCCGGTACCTGGTTAATACACCTGGGTGGAGAGAGACAATGCGGGGTAAAGTTTCTCGTCTAAGGAAACAACACGATGGCAGGGACTGGGCGTCGAACCACCGACCTTCAGATCTGAAGTCCAACGCCCCCCCTTCCCACCGCGTTAAATTGTCAAAGAAGTAGGCTAGTCCATCGTCAGATGACCGCTTGATAGAATCAGCTCCGTACTAATTGCAGACAGCGGTTAAAATGCATTATTTTGCGAAAACCAGATCCACTGACTGTACTCCTCACCTTAACAACGACCACCTTGAGCCGCCTGTTCAGTTTGTCCAGCGGAACTAACCCAGAAGTTTGTTTGTTCTGTTCTGATGTGCTGGAGAGGTGTAGCTTGTTCTGCGAAGAACTCCACTGACCAATCTAAATGACAAATTTACATATGGACGTTTAGAACTCAGTAAGAGCTCATAAGTACTGCCGAGCAACTATTATCTACTTATCTAAACGGAGCGGAACAGAGGGATGGTAATGGCATATAATTCAAGATCTATATTCAATTCGACTTAACACTAGGCCAGTCGAAATCTCTTCCAATAAAGAAGGGCGAAGGAAATGGCCAAGTAGAGACCTTTACGTGTACGCCACCAACTCTATGCTTAAAAAAACAAACAAACAAACAAACAAACAAAAATGGGAATTAGCAGTGGCACATCCACGAGGTGGCTGGTCGTCCACTCTATCCAGATCGAACTTGAAATTGAAAAAAAAAAAACAAACAAAAAAACCAACACCAAAAACAAACAAACAAACATACAGAAGAGTGGCAATTTTTATAGCCCTTGCTTCAAACTTACCGAAACGAACTTCTTATTTCGTAGATTCTATGATGATTGACGTTTCCATAGCAACCGTCTACTCTTAAATGTATTTTGACTCTTTTCTTTCTTTTTTAGTCTTTTTTCAGGTTTTCCCCCTTCGTTTGGAAGAAGAAGATAATTTTTTAATTTTGTGTGCTTGTTTTGATTAAGTACGTTTCTTCGAACAAATTCATATATTTTTGGGTGACGTGATTGTCAGTTGTATGACTGCAGGTTTGGGATTCAAGATGGCGGCCTCAAATTCAAAATGGCGGGTTTGTGACCTTATTGTGACGTCAGAACACGTCATAATTGACACGTCATAAGCCCAATCTGTTAAGCTAATGACGTGCTATAAACGTGCCAAGTTTCATCGCAAGAGCTTTAATACTTTTCGAGATCTATAAAGTGCCCCCCCCCCACCCAGGCTCAGAAACTCAAAAAAAGCCCAGGCAGAATAGAGTTAATATAGAGTAAGCAATAAACTTTGCATGGACCACCGTAACAAAATAAAAGTACCGGATCCCATAGCAAAGGATCTAATCATCAAAAAATAAAGAACCAAATACGATAAAAAAGGAATTCTGATTAAACGGTGTAGGGAAACTTTATATATTTTACCAATATTTCAAAAGGCACAGCCTTTCTTCTTCAGGGTCTTACAGAGAATGACTCCAAGGGCAAGAACGTTACAATTTAAACTAGGGGGATAAAATATGATACTAGAATAACAACAAACAACAGCTTGTATTACAACGTTTAAAAACTGGCGTAAAAACTAAAAACGTTACGATTTGAAATTTATATTTAAAGAAGCTAATATTACAACGTTAACTGACAAACAATTATTCCCAAACACCTCAACATCCTGTCCTCATCTCCCCGCTGCGCCAACGTTTTCAATGCTGCTCCCCTCGTTGCTTTCCGCCGTAGTAACAATCTTAGTAATTTATTAGTTAGCGCCAAACTTCGTAACCGTAACCAAAGAAAACAACCCCGTGGCTCGTTTCGATGCGGACACAACTGCTTGACATGCAACTATATAACAGACGGGCTCACTAGCTATACATTTTATTCTACGGGCGAAACAAGACCTATTCATTATCACATTGACTGTAACTCTAAAAACGTTATTTACATGGTACAATGCAATCGTTGTCACAAACAATACATAGGAGAAACCATTATTTACTGTAAGCCCAAAGTGACCATTTTCAATTTCTGCTATAAAATAATTCAAAATGTGACTGCAATGTTTAACCGTAACAAAAATGTCTAAAACAGTTACACAGCTAATGAGCTAGTGTGCATGTCATGAGCAAAACGTCATGATCACACAATCCCAGGAAACACTTTACAGTACATGTCCTGCACTTACATGTGTAGGACGAAATAACTTGTTGGTTGGTAAAAGAATGCTTGTATCCCTTCGCACAGGTCGATTGGAATATACATGGACACAATCAACATTTTCATCAGAATATTGACCATTATAGCGTCTTCAAACTCAAGAAGAAGAAAGTGAATTCTTGCTCAGTATTGCAAAGTTCCCGAACAGAAGAGACAGACAGAATATTGTGCATCACCCTTGCATTTTCAACTGAGACAATTGCAATGTTATTGTAATACGCTTGGGCAATGTATTAATGTTTTATATTATGCTGTGCCCTGCTTTCTCTTTTTGTCTTAGAAAAATTAAAATTAAGGATTTATAGCGTAGTTAAGCAGACCTTATATATTTGTTTAATGTTTGCCGTGTGGGAGTCTGACATGACAGGACGGAGTTAATCTCAACTTTAAATGTTCCGATGGCCACCTCGTTCCCAGTCGTCCTTGGTGGAATACTCAACTCAATACTTGGTGGAGCTCAACGGGAAGATTTGCCTACGACGCCTCGCGCTATCGTGTTCGGCCCCAAGGCTCACGCTGTCACTCGATGAGGGCGTAAAGGCCGGGGGACGAGGCTGTCCCGATGGAATTTATGGGCTCTTACTTTGGGTGGAAGATTTTTTGACAGGAGAGCCCAGTTATAACCAAAACTGTGCTTTCGATAGTCAATGCGAGGTTTTTGTAGAGCTACTACCCCAGACATAAATTCTTGTGACACTTAACGCTTTGTAGGTCGCTACCCCTTCCTCCTTTCAATGTTGCAAAAAAAAAATCCACCGTTTCTCGCAGTTAGAACCAAATTTTGAAGTTTTTTCAACATTGCATAGGGGAGAGGTGAAGAACACGGCAAGGTGTCTCAAGATTTTTGTCTGCGGGTGTATCTAGTTTGTTTTCCTTTTTCCTCAGGTCGCAATCTGTGCTACGAGGAATGAAAATAGTTTGTTAATAATTAGGGGAAAGTTAGTTCAACGATTTGAGTACTATTGATGCTTTTAGTGGCTTTCGAGGCGGAAGAAACAGCATTTCTGAGATGGCTGTGAATGTTCACGTTCCTGAGCCGTTCCTACGTCAGCCGTTCTTATGGTCGTGACGTGACGACGGTGGGAGGAGATTGAAGGGACGGGCACAGCACACCCTAGCTAACTTTCGCCACTTAGCTGTGGGAGATGTGGCTTTTGGTGTTACGACAGTCACCAGAAAGACCGCCTCCCCCCCCTGAAAATACGCCCTCCCGAATATAAACCCCCCAAATCTCACTCGCAAAATGCCTTCCGATAATTAAATAAGCCCCACCCCCTGCCGAATATAAGCCCATGGGCTTATCTTAAGCTTTCATCCCAAGAATGATTACGATATGATATCCTCTGGTCATAAGTCCCCACAAACACTACCGTTTTATTCTACCTACGCAAATAGAAATATGAATACTATACCCACGACAACAACGGGCTTATTTACCACAACAGGGTGCCATACAGAAACAAACAAGTAAATTGCATTGTATGAAACGAGATAATTAAAGTTCGATCATACGATCATTGTTTTTGTCGCATTGCACTCTTTGGATGCGCTTGTATTTCTTGGAAACATACAGATAGTATTTGCAAGGAAGTCCAATAGGCCATTTCCGAGTTGTTTGTGCTTCTTTTTCAAAGCGAGGCCTGGTGCACAACTTTTCATATGAAAGGCTGTGCACCAAGACTTCTGGTTGAAATAGAGGTATAAGACAATTTGGATATGACCTATTCCTTCACCTTGTACCCAAATTTATTCTGGCGCAGCATTTACAGGCGCAAAATCCCCTCCAAATATAAGCGGAACGATTTTTGAAGGGCAAACCCCCGTTTCAACAAATATAAACTCAGGGCTAGTTATCGGAATTTTATGGTATATTCTGGAACACGAAAAAACGAATGGAGAAGAATGGGTAGCTGTTGATCAGACTTAGGTTGAGAACATTTACGCGGTGTCGGAACACAACTAAAATGAAAACCAACATTTGAAGAACAATCCAGTTTTAATTCCTACAGATTCATAACTACCCAACCCACACTTTATTGTTACCTATTAAAGAATGTTATCTAAATGGGGACTTGACTTTAGACTCTTCTCCAGATCTCGCCTGTGCTTTCCTTTCGCTTGACTGTACTTTTGAAAGCTCTTACAGTACGAGATTAATAGCTTGATTAACGTTAGAACAGTGTTGAGGCCACATTTGGCATTTTTCACGAGGGGACTTAAGGTCATTCCCCCGAAATAAAATTTAACATACGATTTTTGTCAAACTTTCACAAGTTGTTATCTATTGTGCAATGTTTTGAAATCTAAAATAAAAAGAATAGGTCCCCATGTTTGTTACGAGATGTCATCATCTCAAGTTACCCCATATAATTCCTTCAATTTCGATTTAAAGCAAATCTTGAATCAGTGTACTAGATGAAAGATACCGATAACAAGGAACAATTTACTAGACGTTTTACGGCAGATGCTCAAAGCATCAGAAGAAATTGAATAAAAACCATCCTTACGTGCGTGTTCTCGAGGTCGTGATTTCATCTCCGTGAGTAACGCGTTTCTAGTATTATTCTTTTTTTCGAACATGTGTTTTTTTTTCTAGCTCTTTTAACAAAAAGAGGATGAATGGTATGTCAAAAACATTTGGAAAAAAGATACGTCCCCATGCTTGTTTAAGAGTAAATGATTGTTCTTTTCTCTAGTGAGTTTCGCCTCATAGGAAACCTATTACTCCCTGGACGTGCGCGCGCTAATGACGCAACAAATCGTGCGCACTAGGGATGCGCAATGCAATACAGGGGAATGACCTTAAGTTTACCATAGTTACGATAATTATTATTTTGGTAATGATGTACTTCTGAGCAACTGGGTCAAGGTAAGAAAATGGTCATAATTTGATTTGTTTCCTTAGCTATAGCTTTTCCTAACTACTTCCAATATCATTTCATTCAGTCTATTTTACAGCTAATTTAAGCACATTTATGTGTCAAAAAGTCTCTCTCATAGACATATCTACTTCATGTGAAAATGCCTTTCTGTGAACGAGACACAGTTAACTTGAGTTGAATTCAGGTTAAGTTAAGTGAGGAGAAGTTTAGTTTAAGTCAGGTTAATTGAGTAAACTTAAGCAGAGTTGAGTTAAATCACATTAAGTGAATTAAGTTAAAATAAGTTAAGTCAAGTTATACCTTTCAGCTCTTATTTTAGCTCATTTTTTCTTTATAGGGTTGGAGGGGACATATTAAGCCTCGCTTCTGGTACCCGACTACACCCGCCTCTGGCTATAAAATCCCAGTGTTTATAGACTTGGTTACTCATAATGACGGCCAGATATATACAGGACTGTACGTTCTGTCAGCCTTTATCTTTTGTTCTTTATCCTTTCTCCCTTATCCTTAACCTTTATCGTTTATGTCAAGAATAGACATGTTCAGTTTGCTTTCAATTATAATTCTATTTTACTTGATACTAATTGATGCTAATTGTATTTTTCAATATTTGAAGGCAGAGGAACGTCTAACATGGTGTCTCTTTGTCGAAGGTTAATTCTTTGCAATCTCTTTCGTTGTTCCTGGCTTGGACATTTGAATGCTGCACACGAATGATTGTGGAAGTCTTTTCACTAAAAAAGAGAAAATAACATCGTGTTATTTATTTGTAGTTTTCCAGATACATCACTTCTGCTATATCACCTATTTTCTACCTCTTTTATAACCTTCCTTTTATTCAACTCCAACCTCGTCCCCAGGGTCTTCTCGGCTTCCAAAGTCCCGAGCCGCCGCCATAGTGAAAGCCGAGAAGACCCTGGTGAGGGGTTGATTCAACTCTAATTTTATGCAAGCGCTTACCGGTACGCTTACCTCATGAAAGATAACACGCCGGGCCAGCATGAGGCCTGAAGCGGCACTCTAGGAATAACTTTTGTGTTTTTAATCCAGTGGAGCTGAAACTTTGCAACCTAACAGTCTTCGCAATTGCAAACAATCGTATGATTTTTGTTTTTCGATTTTAACGGTTTTTGGCGGGAAAATGACGTCATACAGATGACGTCAAAATTTTATTTTCACCGTATGACTAAACTAGTACACGATTTGGAAAGAATATGTTGAGGCAAATTCAAATGTGAAAAAATAATTGAAAAAGCTTTATCGGTTCAAAAGATATTGCATTTTGAAATTTGCCAAAGTTCTAAATATAGTAACAAAATGGCGGGAAATTCAAAATTCAGATTGTCGTATCTTTTGAACCGATAAAGCTTTTTCAATTATTTTTTCATATTTGAATTCGTCTCATCATATCCTTTTGAAATAGCGCAATAAGTCAGTCATCAGGTGAAAATAAAATTTTGACGTCATTTGTATGACGTCATTTTCCCGCCAAAAACCGTTAAAATCGAAAAACAAAAATCATACGATTGTTTGCAATTGCGAAGTCTGTTACGTTGCAAAGTTTGAGCTCCACTGGATTAAAAACACAAACGTTATTCCTAGAGTGCCGCTTCAGGCCTCATGCTGGCCCGGCGTGTAACTTTTTTCTCAACACCGCCATGCAATTGCTTCCGTGTTTTCTCCACCATATCTCGGCGAGTACCAGGATAACAGAGAAGCATCCTCCTGCCGCCAACACGAGGTATACGCCCAGCATATTTTCCAGCTGAATTCTCTTACTGTCACCCACAGCTAGAATGAGTAAAATAGCAGTCCTTTAGGGGCCGATTACATGAGCTGGGCTGGCTCGGTCTGCTTAGATGACTGCCCAGCCCGGTATTACATGAGGCGAGCCAGTCCACCTACAAATTTACAATTAAGCTGTCGTGTGAAATGACGGCTACCTCAAAGAGAATGAATCGAGTGATTTTACTTTCACTAATCCATTATTTTGGTGTATTATTTTCAGTTTTATGTGGCTTCATGGTCTAATTAACCTTTGTGCGTTATATAGAAAGAGAAATATCGATCTTCTGGTGAGCCATTTTACTCTGAAGCAAAATTTAGTGACGAGGAAGTGTTGGCCTGGATAACCGGTCTGGCTCGGCAATCACGATTACATGGTCAATTTTCATCCCGTCTAGCCGGGATCCCGGCATCGCGATGGTGGGATCCCAGCCAGCCGGGATGAGATTTTTCCATGTAATCGCAGAGTTGTTGTTTTAGTGTGTTTAATAGACGGGCCAGCCCGGCTCATGTAATCGGCCCCTTAGTGAGGTATTTGTGTGGGTGTCAAAGTTGAATCTGTTGATGAAATTCTGAACTGTGGCCGTTCAAATCAATGCTATTGAGCTTTTCTTTCCTGTAGTGCAGTGTAAAATAATGCTGCCCAAGGTGGCTCTATAGCAGTCAATTGGACGATCATAAAATCCTACGGTGTCAAAAACCATTCAAATCTGAAAGCTATTGAGCAATTGTATACTTTCCTGTGGTTTACTGTGCTGTGTAAGATTTGAGCTATTGAGTCTGCTGATGAAATCCTGAACTGTGACCGTTCAAATGAATGCTAATAAGCAATACCTTTTCCTCTTTTTCGTACTTCTATTTGTTACGATGTAGAGATGTCTTGACTTTCATTCTTTGTGACCATTAAAAACCAAGTGAAGGCTTTTGTGCAGCTCTGTTCAAAATGTTTTTTGAAGTGGTTTTAACTCCTAAGCTTGTGGACAAAATCCTATGGTGATTCCTTTAACCATTCATGATCAGAGGAAAACTTTCGGAGTCTTTTTGACAATTTTTTCCTGGCCCCAGTTCTTCAAAGAGCGGATATCTTTATCCACTGAATAAGCCGTAATCCAGGCCCCAGTTCTTCAAAAGTTGGATAGCACTGTCCACCGGATAGATCTCTATCCAGTGGATAATACAAGTGGTTTCCCTAACATTTATCCACTGGATAGAGATTTATCCGGTGGATAGTGCTATCCAACTTTTGAAAAACCGGGCCCAGGAGATAAAAAATGTGAGAAAATCTCTACAAAGCCCTATGATTTATGAAAAGAGCAAAAATGTATCTATAATGAAGTGTGTGGCTTTGCAAAAGTCTGGCCAAATGAGTAAGTTGAAGTAAAATTGCTCCGTTGGATAGCGACTTATCCACTGGGTAAAGTTATCCACTCTGAACAACTGCGGCCTGGTTGGTATTTTGCGAAGATGCCATACATACCTCTTTTGCTTTTGTCTTTGGGGCACTGGCTCTTGTACTCCCACCATTTTCTCCACAAGCTGTCCAACACGCTGGTCTCTTGCAGTTTTAATATGGCAACAGAGATGTTTCTGATGTAAGGGGAGTGTTTAGGCATGGCAATGCCATAGCTACCGGCTCCTAGCAGACCATTCACTAAAAGAGAAAAAATCACCCCTAATGAGCTAAAAATTATAAATAGATAAAATAGTCTGTCACAAGGGTTTTATTTTTCTCGTCAATCGGGACTGAAAAAATCAGTCTTAAAAATAAATGGCCGTGTTTAATGCAGTAATATTTACTGAGCTGAATATGATCTCTGTATTCCATAAACCTCTACAAAACCAAAAAGAAACTGACTTTCGGTTAAGATTTAAGACAAATGAAAAAAATAATCCCAAAATTGATTTAAAAACAACAACAACAACAACAAAAGTAAAGAATGTTCCTCAGCCTTTATTAAACAAGACAAAAGAACGTGTGCTGACCCCGACGTGATTTGAACACGCAGCCTTCTAATCTGGAGTCAGACGCGCTACCATTGCGCCACGGAGTCAACTATGCACACCCTTAGGACAGGAACAGTACGCGACGAAGCGCGAGGAAATGCGCTACATATTTAACTACAAGACCTTTGCACCGAGGGGTCTCATCCAAGACTTTGCTTTCTAGTGACCTTAAACTAGACTTACGCGCCCACACTCTCAACTACGGGCGCGTTATTTGATGTTTTGAATTTTATTTCGCTATTTACATACGAAAGCAACGAGCTAACATAGTTTTCCAGACCCTGATGAAGGCAGTGTTGCCGAAACGTCGGAAATCTATCATTTCAGCGTTAAATTACACTTTTTCACATCTTTGTCATTATGCGCAGCTACAGCCTAACTAATTTATGGAACTCTATTTCTGCATTGTCTTCGTCTGATTTTTTGCCACTTTCACATTTTAGCAATTCACTTCCAGCATCGACTTTTCAAAGTTTTTTGTTATTTAATATTTACTTGCTTCAGAATTTTGTTCACATTTTTTTTACAATTACTGCTTCATAAAAATACAATTTTATTTATAAAAGAAGGCAAAACTAAAGACATTATTGTTTTTTACTAAACAAGAGAAATTTAAGTAAAGATTGTTAAGCAGACAAAATAAAGTATGCTGACCCCGACGTGATTTGAACACGCAGCCTTCTGATCTGGAGTCAGACGCGCTACCATTGCGCCACGGAGTCAACTGTGAATCTAATCCATTTATTTCGATACAGCGTTTCCCTGATTTTTGCCATTTTTATATTTTAGCGAGTCACTTGCATCATCCCAGCGGGGGGGGGGGGGGGGGGGGCATCATCCACTTTTCTTATTTTTGACTTTTTTATTTACATTTTTTAAAGCCTCTTCTTATGTAACTCTTTACATCTCTTTGCAAGTACTCTTTGCTTCATAACTTCAAAAAATGCATTTTTATCCATAATTAGAGTTAAGTTTTTTAATTCATTTTTTAAGCTATCCTCCTACCTGTTCTTAAGTCGCAAGGCCTTTGCATGATGACGTATTCCGTTGATGGTTGCTCCGACATAAACACCGCATTTTCCACTTTTCTCGCCGTCTCATAACCCTCGTCAGTCGAGTTCACGAATGTCCCGGCAGCATTCATTCGTTCCCAGAGCTTTCTGTAAGTGTGGTACTCGGCCACGCGGAAAAACTGGTGAATAGCACTATCGCGCATGACATAAAAGGGGTAATTGCCTTCCACGACATCCTCCAGTGTGTTGATTTGCCTTTCGCTGTTCCGCACGGTGAAGAAGGCGGCTAAATTAGCGGTGTAGGTTGATATCCATATCAGAATACAAAACCAAAAACACCCTGCAAGACACCGGCCTGTGAAAAGACAACAACATTAAATGCTTGTTCAATTTGAAAGTATCTGAATGACAAAAAAAAAAAATCAGGATCGCAGGATTGCAATTTGGCAGTAGAGGACATTATTTATTGATTTCAAAGGAAGTTTATTTCTCCATTGGACAGGCCTGTTACTGTTAATTTTACGGTGCAGCATTAAGAGAATCGGTTACTTTGGAGACGAAGGTCATGACAAAGTATTGAGCTCAATATCTAGTTATCTTCTCGTAACGATTACAGAAAAGAAAAACTGCAAGAAATGGTCTTTGAGAGTTTCAATGGGGTTAATCGTTAGCGGTAAAACGACCAAAAATTTAGTCGTTAGGCGTAAAATTTGAAATATTTTAACTGTTGGTCGGACGGCTACATATTCTGTCCTGGTACCGAAAGAGTACCAAAATTACAATTCTTAAAACAATTGGTTTTTTTTTCTTCCCAGAATGGTCCAAAGACCCTATATGTGTATCACCACAGTAGAAATTAATTTTTAACTTTTTTGGCAATAGGCATTTTTGCGCATAATTTGTGTTTCTTTGTTGAAAGACGACGGAACGTTGTCCAGTGTAACGTCACGTTCACCGGTTGACCGATAAATTTTCAATCATTTGACTGGTGACACCCTCCAATAGCCTACCTGAAAATGACTTTGGTGTGTGATCCGCTCCTTGCTGCAACATGGAAGCGAGGCAAAACCATAAACTATTATGGAAGTCAAACTCCTCCCCAGTCTCCCCGTGGTGCTTATGCCGCGATCGGTGACCGTAAGGACTGAAGAAGTTTACCAGATACATCAAGACTGTCACGAACAGAAGGCAAGCTAGCGTGACTAGCCAGACAGTAGTGGAATAAGGAAGCATAAAAGTGGTAAGATCATGGTCATTAAGGTCCACTTTCTTGCTGATGAGACTCATTGTAAACTGCATGAACGGCTTGCTGAACTCCAGAACCTGCAGACGCTCAGAGTTGATGGTCAGCGGTGACGTGGACAAGTCTGCGCGCTGCGTGATAGAAAAGCAAAACAACACAAAAAGATATTGTAGTAAATTTCGAGAGCTACGTTACAGGTGTTAACTCTGGAATTGCCTCGTCTGAAATATCCAAAAGCGGTGAACGACACAGATATGGAGAGGAAAGCTTGTATATGTTAATATTGTCTGTGACAAATATGTACGAAATTCAACTAAGCACGTCCTCTTCAATCCAGAATGCCCCTAGAACACCGAACAGAGGATATAGAGTAATTTTCTGTTACGGAGAACAAACCTGATAACAAGTTTTAATTGATTTTTCCACGACACAAGGGTATCCTGTTGCAGCCTGTTCCAGTCCCTCAGATAGTAGGGACGGCGCAAAAATTAGAAAGGGAACACGAAAATATGACGCGCAGGATCTGGGGGAAAACTGAGGAGGCGGTGTCTCTCCCCAGTCCCCACGCGTTTTTCGCCCTCGTTTTCTCAATTCGCGCTTTCCCCACTATCTCTCAGCCCGGAACAAACAACACAAGGGAAAAACGTGAAACAAATTGCGCCAAAGTTTTCAAGTTGCAATCCATTTCCGTCTTAGCCATCCGGGATAACAAAATACACTTAATGAGTGTAGATTTAGAAATTAAAATAGCAGTATTTTTTCTTCCAACTGAGCCATTATTTTTGGGATTTTGTTGGATACTACTATGTTTTTTAGCTTTCCAAAGTAGTACAAAAAATCGGATTTAATTTTTAAGATAAGACAATTTGGGCTTAACCTAATGTATTCATTACTTACATTCTTTGTGATTTCTCCAACAATTCCAGTGTAGCCGGTCTTTTCATTCCAACCACCGTATAAACCGTCAGGACTAAGATAAATTTCATATCTGAAGGAAAGCATCTCGGCAATTTTCGCGATAACGTCAACACTAAAGCCTTCTAATTCACCATTCTTGTTCACCATTACAAACGGGGCATCCTACCAAAAAGGAAAACAGATATCTTCCAATTAAAGGGTTTGAATAATTTTGAATCACAAACCCTTTTCTTTCAGCAACTATCGATCGGCGCTGGAAATATGACATCACTGCATAACCAAACTAGGACATGGCCCAAAGTCATTTGGACAGTATCAAAAAAGGATAATACTGTAAATAGAGCGACTTTCACCATGACAAACACTCGTACGCGTGTCTCTCTGGCGTATATACGTCTTTACTCCCTTGCTATGAAAACATACTTTTTCTAGTCCTTAACTCGAATTAAACCCAAAATTTCTCTGCAATGTAAAGGTAAAGTTACACACGAGCCAAGGAGGTCCACACGTCCGGAGCTCATCCCAGTTTCAGTAGCATGAAGCAACTGAGAGTATTGCTATTCCCTCTGGATGGGATGTTAGTCTATCGCAGGGTTACCCCCAGCAGTGTGTCGCCGGTACCTATTTAATACACCTGGGTTGAGAGAGACAATGTGGGGTAAAGTTTCTCGTCAAAGGAAACAACACGATGGCAGGGACTGGGTGTCGAACGACCGACCTTCAGATCTGAAGTCCAACGCCCCCCCTTCCCACCGCGTTAAATTGTCAAAGAAGTAGGCTAGTCCATCGTCAGATGACCGCTTGATAGAATCAGCTCCGTACTAATTGCAGACAGCGGTTAAAATGCATTATTTTGCGAAAACCAGATCCACTGACTGTACTCCTCACCTTAACAACGACCACCTTGAGCCGCCTGTTCAGTTTGTCCAGCGGAACTAACCCAGAAGTTTGTTTGTTCTGTTCTGATGTGCTGGAGAGGTGTAGCTTGTTCTGCGAAGAACTCCACTGACCAATCTAAATGACAAATTTACATATGGACGTTTAGAACTCAGTAAGAGCTCATAAGTACTGCCGAGCAACTATTATCTACTTATCTAAATGGAGCGGAACAGAGGGATGGTAATGGCATATAATTCAATATCTATATTCAATTCGACTTAACACTAGGCCAGTCGAAATCTCTTCCAATAAAGAAGGGCGAAGGAAATGGCCAAGTAGAGACCTTTACGTGTACGCCACCAACTCTATGCTTAAAAAAACAAACAAACAAACAAACAAACAAAAATGGGAATTAGCAGTGGCACATCCACGAGGTGGCTGGTCGTCCACTCTATCCAGATCGAACTTGAAATTGAAAAAAAAAACAAACAAAAAAACCAACACCAAAAACAAACAAACAAACATACAGAAGATTGGCAATTTTTATAGCCCATGCTTCAAACTTACCGAAACGAACTTCTTATTTCGTAGATTCTATGATGATTGACGTTTCCATAGCAACCGTCTACTCTTAAATGTATTTTGACTCTTTTCTTTCTTTTTTAGTCTTTTTTCAGGTTTTCCCCCTTCGTTTGGAAGAAGAAGATAATTTTTTAATTTTGTGTGCTTGTTTTGATTAAGTACGTTTCTTCGAACAAATTCATATATTTTTGGGTGACGTGATTGTCAGTTGTATGACTGCAGGTTTGGGATTCAAGATGGCGGCCTCAAATTCAAAATGGCGGGTTTGTGACCTTATTGTGACGTCAGAACACGTCGTAATTGACACGTCATAAGCCCAATCTGTTAAGCTAATGACGTGCTACAAACGTGCCAAGTTTCATCGCAAGAGCTTTAATACTTTTCGAGATCTATAAAGTGCCCCCCCCCCCCACCCAGGCTCTGAAACTCAAAAAAAGCCCAGGCAGAATAGAGTTAATATAGAGTAAGCAATAAACTTTGCATGGACCACCGTAACAAAATAAAAGTACCGGATCCCATAGCAAAAGATCTAATCATCAAAAAATAAAGAACCAAATACGATAAAAAAGGAATTCTGATTAAACGGTGTAGGGAAACTTTATATATTTTACCAATATTTCAAAAGGCACAGCCTTTCTTCTTCAGGGTCTTACAGAGAATGACTCCAAGGGCAAGAACGTTACAATTTAAACTAGGGGGATAAAATATGATACTAGAATAACAACAAACAACAGCTTGTATTACAACGTTTAAAAACTGGCGTAAAAACTAAAAACGTTACGATTTGAAATTTATATTTAAAGAAGCTAATATTACAACGTTAACTGACAAACAATTATTCCCAAACACCTCAACATCCTGTCCTCATCTCCCCGCTGCGCCAACGTTTTCAATGCTGCTCCCCTCGTTGCTTTCCGCCGTAGTAACAATCTTAGTAATTTATTAGTTAGCGCCAAACTTCGTAACCGTAACCAAAGAAAACAACCCCGTGGCTCGTTTCGATGCGGACACAACTGCTTGACATGCAACTATATAACAGACGGGCTCACTAGCTGCTAGCTATACATTTTATTCTACGGGCGAAACAAGACCTATTCATTATCACATTGACTGTAACTCTAAAAACGTTATTTACATGGTACAATGCAATCGTTGTCACAAACAATACATAGGAGAAACCATTATTTACTGTAAGCCCAAAGTGACCATTTTCAATTTCTGCTATAAAATAATTCAAAATGTGACTGCAATGTTTAACCGTAACAAAAATGTCTAAAACAGTTACACAGCTAATGAGCTAGTGTGCATGTCATGAGCAAAACGTCATGATCACACAATCCCAGGAAACACTTTACAGTACATGTCCTGCACTTACATGTGTAGGACGAAATAACTTGTTGGTTGGTAAAAGAATGCTTGTATCCCTTCGCACAGGTCGATTGGAATATACATGGACACAATCAACATTTTCATCAGAATATTGACCATTATGGCGTCTTCAAACTCAAGAAGAAGAAAGTGAATTCTTGCTCAGTATTGCAAAGTTCCCGAACAGAAGAGACAGACAGAATATTGTGCATCACCCTTGCATTTTCAACTGAGACAATTGCAATGTTATTGTAATACGCTTGGGCAATGTATTAATGTTTTATATTATGCTGTGCCCTGCTTTCTCTTTTTGTCTTAGAAAAATTAAAATTAAGGATTTATAGCGTAAATAAGCAGACCTTATATATTTGTTTAATGTTTGCCGTGTGGGAGTCTGACATGACAGGACGGAGTTAATCTCAACTTTAAATGTTCCGATGGCCACCTCGTTCCCAGTCGTCCTTGGTGGAATACTCAACTCAATACTTGGTGGAGCTCAACGGGAAGATTTGCCTACGACGCCTCGCGCTATCGTGTTCGGCCCCAAGGCTCACGCTGTCACTCGATGAGGGCGTAAAGGCCGGGGGACGAGGCTGTCCCGATGGAATTTATGGGCTCTTACTTTGGGTGGAAGATTTTTTGACAGGAGAGCCCAGTTATAACCAAAACTGTGCTTTCGATAGTCAATGCGAGGTTTTTGTAGAGCTACTACCCCAGACATAAATTCTTGTGACACTTAACGCTTTGTAGGTCGCTACCCCTTCCTCCTTTCAATGTTGCAAAAAAAAAATCCACCGTTTCTCGCAGTTAGAACCAAATTTTGAAGTTTTTTCAACATTGCATAGGGGAGAGGTGAAGAACACGGCAAGGTGTCTCAAGATTTTTGTCTGCGGGTGTATCTAGTTTGTTTTCCTTTTTCCTCAGGTCGCAATCTGTGCTACGAGGAATGAAAATAGTTTGTTAATAATTAGGGGAAAGTTAGTTCAACGATTTGAGTACTATTGATGCTTTTAGTGGCTTTCGAGGCGGAAGAAACAGCATTTCTGAGATGGCTGTGAATGTTCACGTTCCTGAGCCGTTCCTACGTCAGCCGTTCTTATGGTCGTGACGTGACGACGGTGGGAGGAGATTGAAGGGACGGGCACAGCACACCCTAGCTAACTTTCGCCACTTAGCTGTGGGAGATGTGGCTTTTGGTGTTACGACAGTCACCAGAAAGACCGCCTCCCCCCCCTGAAAATACGCCCTCCCGAATATAAACCCCCCAAATCTCACTCGCAAAATGCCTTCCGATAATTAAATAAGCCCCACCCCCTGCCGAATATAAGCCCATGGGCTTATCTTAAGCTTTCATCCCAAGAATGATTACGATATGATATCCTCTGGTCATAAGTCCCCACAAACACTACCGTTTTATTCTACCTACGCAAATAGAAATATGAATACTATACCCACGACAACAACGGGCTTATTTACCACAACAGGGTGCCATACAGAAACAAACAAGTAAATTGCATTGTATGAAACGAGATAATTAAAGTTCGATCATACGATCATTGTTTTTGTCGCATTGCACTCTTTGGATGCGCTTGTATTTCTTGGAAGCATACAGATAGTATTTGCAAGGAAGTCCAATAGGCCATTTCCGAGTTGTTTGTGCTTCTTTTTCAAACCGAGGCCTGGTGCACAACTTTTCATATGAAAGGCTGTGCACCAAGACTTCTGGTTGAAATAGAGGTATAAGACAATTTGGATATGACCTATTCCTTCACCTTGTACCCAAATTTATTCTGGCGCAGCATTTACAGGCGCAAAATCCCCTCCAAATATAAGCGGAACGATTTTTGAAGGGCAAACCCCCGTTTCAACAAATATAAACTCAGGGCTAGTTATCGGAATTTTATGGTATATTCTGGAACACGAAAAAACGAATGGAGAAGAATGGGTAGCTGTTGATCAGACTTAGGTTGAGAACATTTACACGGTGTCGGAACACAACTAAAATGAAAACCAACATTTGAAGAACAATCCAGTTTTAATTCCTACAGATTCATAACTACCCAACCCACACTTTATTGTTACCTATTAAAGAATGTTATCTAAATGGGGACTTGACTTTAGACTCTTCTCCAGATCTCGCCTGTGCTTTCCTTTCGCTTGACTGTACTTTTGAAAGCTCTTACAGTACGAGATTAATAGCTTGATTAACGTTAGAACAGTGTTGAGGCCACATTTGGCATTTTTCACGAGGGGACTTAAGGTCCTTCCCCCGAAATAAAATTTAACATACGATTTTTGTCAAACTTTCACAAGTTGTTATCTATTGTGCAATGTTTTGAAATCTAAAATAAAAAGAATAGGTCCCCATGTTTGTTACGAGATGTCATCATCTCAAGTTACCCCATATAATTCCTTCAATTTCGATTTAAAGCAAATCTTGAATCAGTGTACTAGATGAAAGATACCGATAACAAGGAACAATTTACTAGACGATTTACGGCAGATGCTCAAAGCATCAGAAGAAATTGAATAAAAACCATCCTTACGTGCGTGTTCTCGAGGTCGTGATTTCATCTCCGTGAGTAACGCGTTTCTAGTATTATTCTTTTTTTCGAACATGTGTTTTTTTTTCTAGCTCTTTTAACAAAAAGAGGATGAATGGTATGTCAAAAACATTTGGAAAAAAGATACGTCCCCATGCTTGTTTAAGAGTAAATGATTGTTCTTTTCTCTAGTGAGTTTCGCCTCATAGGAAACCTATTACTCCCTGGACGTGCGCGCGCTAATGACGCAACAAATCGTGCGCACTAGGGATGCGCAATGCAATACAGGGGAATGACCTTAAGTTTACCATAGTTACGATAATTATTATTTTGGTAATGATGTACTTCTGAGCAACTGGGTCAAGGTAAGAAAATGGTCATAATTTGATTTGTTTCCTTAGCTATAGCTTTTCCTAACTACTTCCAATATCATTTCATTCAGTCTATTTTACAGCTAATTTAAGCACATTTATGTGTCAAAAAGTCTCTCTCATAGACATATCTACTTCATGTGAAAATGCCTTTCTGTGAACGAGACACAGTTAACTTAAGTTGAATTCAGGTTAAGTTAAGTGAGGAGAAGTTTAGTTTAAGTCAGGTTAATTGAGTAAACTTAAGCAGAGTTGAGTTAAATCACATTAAGTGAATTAAGTTAAAATAAGTTAAGTCAAGTTATACCTTTCAGCTCTTATTTTAGCTCATTTTTTCTTTATAGGGTTGGAGGGGACATATTAAGCCTCGCTTCTGGTACCCGACTACACCCGCCTCTGGCTATAAAATCCCAGTGTTTATAGACTTGGTTACTCATAATGACGGCCAGATATATACAGGACTGTACGTTCTGTCAGCCTTTATCTTTTGTTCTTTATCCTTTCTCCTTTATCCTTAACCTTTATCGTTTATGTCAAGAATAGACATGTTCAGTTTGCTTTCAATTATAATTCTATTTTACTTGATACTAATTGATGCTAATTGTATTTTTCAATATTTGAAGGCAGAGGAACGTCTAACATGGTGTCTCTTTGTCGAAGGTTAATTCTTTGCAATCTCTTTCGTTGTTCCTGGCTTGGACATTTGAATGCTGCACACGAATGATTGTGGAAGTCTTTTCACTAAAAAAGAGAAAATAACATCGTGTTATTTATTTGTAGTTTTCCAGATACATCACTTCTGCTATATCACCTATTTTCTACCTCTTTTATAACCTTCCTTTTATTCAACTCCAACCTCGTCCCCAGGGTCTTCTCGGCTTCCAAAGTCCCGAGCCGCCGCCATAGTGAAAGCCGAGAAGACCCTGGTGAGGAGTTGATTCAACTCTAATTTTATGCAAGTGCTTACCGGTACGCTTACCTCATGAAAGATAACTTTTTTCTCAACACCGCCATGCAATTGCTTCCGTGTTTTCTCCACCATATCTCGGCGAGTACCAGGATAACAGAGAAGCATCCTCCTGCCGCCAACACGAGGTATACGCCCAGCATATTTTCCAGCTGAATTCTCTTACTGTCACCCACAGCTAGAATGAGTAAAATAGCAGTCCTTTAGGGGCCGATTACATGAGCTGGGCTGGCTCGGTCTGCTTAGATGACTGCCCAGCCCGGTATTACATGAGGCGAGCCAGTCCACCTACAAATTTACAATTAAGCTGTCGTGTGAAATGACGGCTACCTCAAAGAGAATGAATCGAGTGATTTTACTTTCACTAATCCATTATTTTGGTGTATTATTTTCAGTTTTATGTGGCTTCATGGTCTAATTAACCTTTGTGCGTTATATAGAAAGAGAAATATCGATCTTCTGGTGAGCCATTTTACTCTGAAGCAAAATTTAGTGACGAGGAAGTGTTGGCCTGGATAACCGGTCTGGCTCGGCAATCACGATTACATGGTCAATTTTCATCCCGTCTAGCCGGGATCCCGGCATCGCGATGGTGGGATCCCAGCCAGCCGGGATGAGATTTTTCCATGTAATCGCAGAGTTGTTGTTTTAGTGTGTTTAATAGACGGGCCAGCCCGGCTCATGTAATCGGCCCCTTAGTGAGGTATTTGTGTGGGTGTCAAAGTTGAATCTGTTGATGAAATTCTGAACTGTGGCCGTTCAAATCAATGCTATTGAGCTTTTCTTTCCTGTAGTGCAGTGTAAAATAATGCTGCCCAAGGTGGCTCTATAGCAGTCAATTGGACGATCATAAAATCCTACGGTGTCAAAAACCATTCAAATCTGAAAGCTATTGAGCAATTGTATACTTTCCTGTGGTTTACTGTGCTGTGTAAGATTTGAGCTATTGAGTCTGCTGATGAAATCCTGAACTGTGACCGTTCAAATGAATGCTAATAAGCAATACCTTTTCCTCTTTTTCGTACTTCTATTTGTTACGATGTAGAGATGTCTTGACTTTCATTCTTTGTGACCATTAAAAACCAAGTAAAGGCTTTTGTGCAGCTCTGTTCAAAATGTTTTTTGAAGTGGTTTTAACTCCTAAGCTTGTGGACAAAATCCTATGGTGTTTCCTTTAACCATTCATGATCAGAGGAAAACTTTCGGAGTCTTTTTGACAATTTTTTCCTGGCCCCAGTTCTTCAAAGAGCGGATATCTTTATCCACTGAATAAGCCGTAATCCAGGCCCCAGTTCTTCAAAAGTTGGATAGCACTGTCCACCGGATAGATCTCTATCCAGTGGATAATACAAGTGGTTTCCCTAACATTTATCCACTGGATAGAGATTTATCCGGTGGATAGTGCTATCCAACTTTTGAAAAACCGGGCCCAGGAGATAAAAAATGTGAGAAAATCTCTACAAAGCCCTATGATTTATGAAAAGAGCAAAAATGTATCTATAATGAAGTGTGTGGCTTTGCAAAAGTCTGGCCAAATGAGTAAGTTGAAGTAAAATTGCTCCGTTGGATAGCGACTTATCCACTGGGTAAAGTTATCCACTCTGAACAACTGCGGCCTGGTTGGTATTTTGCGAAGATGCCATACATACCTCTTTTGCTTTTGTCTTTGGGGCACTGGCTCTTGTACTCCCACCATTTTCTCCACAAGCTGTCCAACACGCTGGTCTCTTGCAGTTTTAATATGGCAACAGAGATGTTTCTGATGTAAGGGGAGTGTTTAGGCATGGCAATGCCATAGCTACCGGCTCCTAGCAGACCATTCACTAAAAGAGAAAAAATCACCCCTAATGAGCTAAAAATTATAAATAGATAAAATAGTCTGTCACAAGGGTTTTATTTTTCTCGTCAATCGGGACTGAAAAAATCAGTCTTAAAAATAAATGGCCGTGTTTAATGCAGTAATATTTACTGAGCTGAATATGATCTCTGTATTCCATAAACCTCTACAAAACCAAAAAGAAACTGACTTTCGGTTAAGATTTAAGACAAATGAAAAAAATAATCCCAAAATTGATTTAAAAACAACAACAACAACAACAAAAGTAAAGAATGTTCCTCAGCCTTTATCAAACAAGACAAAAGAACGTGTGCTGACCCCGACGTGATTTGAACACGCAGCCTTCTGATCTGGAGTCAGACGCGCTACCATTGCGCCACGGAGTCAACTATGCACACCCTTAGGACAGGAACAGTACGCGACGAAGCGCGAGGAAATGCGCTACATATTTAACTACAAGACCTTTGCACCGAGGGGTCTCATCCAAGACTTTGCTTTCTAGTGACCTTAAACTAGACTTACGCGCCCACACTCTCAACTACGGGCGCGTTATTTGATGTTTTGAATTTTATTTCGCTATTTACATACGAAAGCAACGAGCTAACATAGTTTTCCAGACCCTGATGAAGGCAGTGTTGCCGAAACGTCGGAAATCTATCATTTCAGCGTTAAATTACACTTTTTCACATCTTTGTCATTATGCGCAGCTACAGCCTAACTAATTTATGGAACTCTATTTCTGCATTGTCTTCGTCTGATTTTTTGCCACTTTCACATTTTAGCAATTCACTTCCAGCATCGACTTTTCAAAGTTTTTTGTTATTTAATATTTACTTGCTTCAGAATTTTGTTCACATTTTTTTTACAATTACTGCTTCATAAAAATACAATTTTATTTATAAAAAAAGGCAAAACTAAAGACATTATTGTTTTTTACTAAACAAGAGAAATTTAAGTAAAGATTGTTAAGCAGACAAAATAAAGTATGCTGACCCCGACGTGATTTGAACACGCAGCCTTCTGATCTGGAGTCAGACGCGCTACCATTGCGCCACGGAGTCAACTGTGAATCTAATCCATTTATTTCGATACAGCGTTTCCCTGATTTTTGCCATTTTTATATTTTAGCGAGTCACTTGCATCATCCCAGCGGGGGAGGGGGGGGGGGGGTGGGCATCATCCACTTTTCTTATTTTTGACTTTTTTATTTACATTTTTTAAAGCCTCTTCTTATGTAACTCTTTACATCTCTTTGCAAGTACTCTTTGCTTCATAACTTCAAAAAATGCATTTTTATCCATAATTAGAGTTAAGTTTTTTAATTCATTTTTTAAGCTATCCTCCTACCTGTTCTTAAGTCGCAAGGCCTTTGCATGATGACGTATTCCGTTGATGGTTGCTCCGACATAAACACCGCATTTTCCACTTTTCTCGCCGTCTCATAACCCTCGTCAGTCGAGTTCACGAATGTCCCGGCAGCATTCATTCGTTCCCAGAGCTTTCTGTAAGTGTGGTACTCGGCCACGCGGAAAAACTGGTGAATAGCACTATCGCGCATGACATAAAAGGGGTAATTGCCTTCCACGACATCCTCCAGTGTGTTGATTTGCCTTTCGCTGTTCCGCACGGTGAAGAAGGCGGCTAAATTAGCGGTGTAGGTTGATATCCATATCAGAATACAAAACCAAAAACACCCTGCAAGACACCGGCCTGTGGAAAGACAACAACATTAAATGCTTGTTCAATTTGAAAGTATCTGAATGACAAAAAAAAAAAAAATCAGGATCGCAGGATTGCAATTTGGCAGTAGAGGACATTATTTATTGATTTCAAAGGAAGTTTATTTCTCCATTGGACAGGCCTGTTACTGTTAATTTTACGGTGCAGCATTAAGAGAATCGGTTACTTTGGAGACGAAGGTCATGACAAAGTATTGAGCTCAATATCTAGTTATCTTCTCGTAACGATTACAGAAAAGAAAAACTGCAAGAAATGGTCTTTGAGAGTTTCAATGGGGTTAATCGTTAGCGGTAAAACGACCAAAAATTTAGTCGTTAGGCGTAAAATTTGAAATATTTTAACTGTTGGTCGGACGGCTACATATTCTGTCCTGGTACCGAAAGAGTACCAAAATTACAATTCTTAAAACAATTGGTTTTTTTTTCTTCCCAGAATGGTCCAAAGACCCTATATGTGTATCACCACAGTAGAAATTAATTTTTAACTTTTTTGGCAATAGGCATTTTTTTCGCATAATTTGTGTTTCTTTGTAAAGACGACGGAACGTTGTCCAGTGTAACGTCACGTTCACCCGTTGACCGATAAATTTTCAATCATTTGACTGGTGACACCCTCCAATAGCCTACCTGAAAATGACTTTGGTGTGTGATCCGCTCCTTGCTGCAACATGGAAGCGAGGCAAAACCATAAACTATTATGGAAGTCAAACTCCTCCCCAGTCTCCCCGTGGTGCTTATGCCGCGATCTGTGACCGTAAGGACTGAAGAAGTTTACCAGATACATCAAGACTGTCACGAACAGAAGGCAAGCTAGCGTGACAAGCCAGACAGTAGTAGAGTAAGGAAGCATAAAAGTGGTAAGATCATGGTCATTAAGGTCCACTTTCTTGCTGATGAGACTCATTGTAAACTGCATGAACGGCTTGCTGAACTCCAGAACCTGCAGACGCTCAGAGTTGATGGTCAGCGGTGACGTGGACAAGTCTGCGCGCTGCGTGATAGAAAAGCAAAACAACACAAAAAGATATTGTAGTACATTTCGAGAGCTTACGTTACAAGCGTTAACTCTGGAATTGCCTCGTCTGAAATATCCAAAAGCGGTGAACGACACAGATATGGAGAGGAAAGCTTGTATATGTTAATATTGTCTGTGACAAATATGTACGAAATTCAACTAAGCACGTCCTCTTCAATCCAGAATGCCCCTAGAACACCGAACAGAGGATATAGAGTAATTTTCTGTTACGGAGAACAAACCTGATAACAAGTTTTAATTGATTTTTCCACGACACAAGGGTATCCTGTTGCAGCCTGTTCCAGTCCCTCAGATAGTAGGGACGGCGCAAAAATTAGAAAGGGAACACGAAAATATGACGCGCAGGATCTGGGGGAAAACTGAGGAGGCGGTGTCTCTCCCCAGTCCCCACGCGTTTTTCGCCCTCGTTTTCTCAATTCGCGCTTTCCCCACTATCTCTCAGCCCGGAACAAACAACACAAGGGAAAAACGTGAAACAAATTGCGCCAAAGTTTTCAAGTTGCAATCCATTTCCGTCTTAGCCATCCGGGATAACAAAATACACTTAATGAGTGTAGATTTAGAAATTAAAATAGCAGTATTTTTTCTTCCAACTGAGCCATTATTTTTGGGATTTTGTTGGATACTACTATGTTTTTTAGCTTTCCAAAGTAGTACAAAAAATCGGATTTAATTTTTAAGATAAGACAATTTGGGCTTAACCTAATGTATTCATTACTTACATTCTTTGTGATTTCTCCAACAATTCCAGTGTAGCCGGTCTTTTCATTCCAACCACCGTATAAACCGTCAGGACTAAGATAAATTTCATATCTGAAGGAAAGCATCTCGGCAATTTTCGCGATAACGTCAACACTAAAGCCTTCTAATTCACCATTCTTGTTCACCATTACAAACGGGGCATCCTACCAAAAAGGAAAACAGATATCTTCCAATTAAAGGGTTTGAATAAGTTTGAATCACAAACCCTTTTCTTTCAGCAACTATCGATCGGCGCTGGAAATATGACATCACTGCATAACCAAACTAGGACATGGCCCAAAGTCATTTGGACAGTATCAAAAAAGGATAATACTGTAAATAGAGCGACTTTCACCATGACAAACACTCGTACGCGTGTCTCTCTTGCGTATACACTTCTTTACTCCCTTGCTATGAAAACATGCTTTTTCAAGTCCTTAACTCGAATTAAACCCAAAATTTCTCTGCAATGTAAAGGTAAAGTTACACACGAGCCGAGGAGGTCCACACGTCCGGAGCTCATCCCAGTTTCAGTAGCATGAAGCAACTGAGAGTATTGCTAGTCTCCCTGGATGGGATGTTAGTCCATCGCAGGATTACCCCCAGCAGTATGTCGCCGGTACCTATTTAATACACCTGGGTTGACAGAGACAATGTGGGGTAAAGTTTCTTGTCAAAGGAAACAACACGATGGCAGGGACTGGGTGTCGAACCACCGACCTTCAGATCTGAAGTCCAACGTCCCCCCGCCCCTTCCCATCGCGTTAAATTTTCAAAGGAGTAGGCTAGTCCATCGTCAGATGACCGCTTGATAGAATTGCTCCGTACTAATTGCAGACAGTGGTTAAAATGCATTATTTTGCAAAAACCTGGGCCACTGACTGTACTCCTCACCTTAACAACGACCACCTTGAGCCGCTTGTTCAGTTTGTCCAGCGGAACTAACCCGGAAGTTTGTTTGTTCTGTTCTGGTGTGCTGGAGAGGTGTAGCTTGTTCTGTGAAAAACTCCACTGACCGATCTAAATGACAAATTTACATATGGACGTTTAGAACTCAGTAAGAGCTCATAAGTACTGCCGAGCAACTATTATCTACTTATCTAAACGTAGCGGAACAGAGGTATGGTAATGGCATATAATTCAATATCTATATTTAATTCGACTTAACACTAGGCCAGTCGAAATCTCTTCCAATAAAGAAGGAAGTAGAGAACCTTTCCGTGTACGCCACCAACTCTATGCTTAAAAAAACAAACAAACAAACAAACAAGCAAAAATGATAATTCAAGTGGCACATCCACGAGGTGGCTGTTCGTCCACTCTATCCAGATCGAACTTGAAATTGAAAAAAAAAAAAAAAAAAAACCAACACCAAAAACAAACAAGCAAACATACAGAAGATTGGCAATTTTTATAGCCCTTGCTTCAAACTTACCGAAACGAACTTGTTATTTCGTAGATTCTTAACATCCAACTTGCTGTTGATTCTGTTTCCTGAATGGTTAAACTCAATACAATCTGTTGTTCCTCTTATATTCACCTGGAATAAAAACAAATGTCTTGGAAAATACCACAGTGGGCTTAACCCTATTCTGCCCTGGGGCGGGGGGGGGGGGCGCACATTGTGCCCGCGCTAACTTTAACGAATTATAATTTTTAAACGGCTACACGAATAATCACAAAATCTCGTGACTTTTCCAAAATTTATCAGAGAAAATTGTCCTATGTCAATGACGTGTCTATGATGATTGACGTTTCCATAGCAACCGTCTACTCTTAAGTGTATTTTGACTATTTTCCGTCTTTTTTTAGTCTTTTTTCAGGTTTTCCCCCTTCGTTTGGAAGAAGAAGATACTTTTTTACTTTTGTGTGCTTGTTTTGATTAAGTACGTTTCTTCGAACAAATTCATGTATTTTTGGTGACGTGATTGTCAGTTGTATGACTGCACGTTTGGGATTCAAGATGGCGGCCTGAAACTCAAAATGGCGGGTTTGTGACGTTATTGTGACGTCATGCCACGTCATAATTGACACGTCATAAGCCCATTCTGTTAAGCTAATGACGTGCTACAAACGTGCCAAGTTTCATCGCAAGAGCTTTAATACTTTTCGAGATCTATAAAGTGCCCCCCCCCCAAACCCAGGCTCAGAAACTCAAAAAAAGCGCAGGCAGAATAGGGTTAATATAGAGTAAACAATAAACTTTGCATGGACCACCGTAACAAAATAAAAGTACCGGATCCTATAGTAAAGGATCTAATCAGCAAAAAAGAAAGAACCAAATACGATAAAAAAGAAATGCTGATAAAACGGTTTAGGGAAAGTTTATATATTTTACCAATATTTCAAAAGGCACAGCCTTTCTTCTTCAGGGTCTTACAGAGAATGACTCTAAGGGCAAGAACGTTACAATTTAAACTAGGGGGATAAAGTATACTAGAATAACAACATACAACAGCTTGTATTACAACGTTTAAAAACTGGCGTAAAAACTAAAAACGTTACGATTTGAAATTTATATTTAAAGAAGCTAATATTACAACGTTAACTGACAAACAATTATTCACAAACACCTCAACATCCTGTCCTCATCTCCCCGCTGCGCCAACGTTTTCAATGCTGCTCCCCTCGTTGCTTTCCGCCGTAGTAACAATCTTAGTAATTTATATAGTTAGGGCTAAACTTCGTAACCGTAACCAAAATAACCAACCCCGTGGCTCGTTTCGATGCGGACACAACTGCTTGACATGCAACTATATAACAGACGGGCTCACTAGCTATACATTTTATTCTACGGGCGAAACAAGACCTATTCATTATCACATTGACTGTAACTCTAAAAACGTTATTTACATGGTGGAGAAACCAAACGACGGCTCAAGGACCGCTTCAACGAACATCGCAGACCCTTGACAAACAAACTAACATTTCTAAACCTACTGCAGTCTCAGAACCTTTCCTTTCGATCATAATGCTAATGACATGCAACTTATTCCTCTTGAACTAATTAAATCTGAACCGTGACAGTGTACGAAAAGCTAGAGAGGCATACCTCATCGATAGAGGTCAAACCTTGGAACCTCTAGGTTCAAATCGGAGAGATGAAACTTGATATTTTTTTCGGTGTTTTATCCTCCGTGTTTATTTGTATTTTCAGTTGTATACATTTTTTACTTTTTATTTAATTTTTTTAATTATTATTATTGTTATTATTTTTGGCATTTGTTTGGTATTTTCCACTTTCTTATTTCGTTATCCCTATCACTTCAGCTTATGTTATTATAGCATCACGTATCCTGCGTATGTTATATATCTTTCAAATTTTAAATCGTAACGTTTTTAGTTTTTTCGTCAGTTTCAGTTAACGTTGTAATATTAGCTTCTTTAAATAAAAATTTTAAATCGTAACGTTTTTAGTTTTTACGCCAGTTTTTAAACGTTGTAATACAAGCTGTTGTATGTTGTTATTCTAGTATCAAAACTTATCCCCCTAGTTTAAATTGTAACGTTCTTGCCCTTAGAGTCATTCTCTGTAAGACCCTGAAGAAGAAAGGCTGTGCCTTTTGAAATATTGGTAAAATATATAAAGATTCCCTACACCGTTTAATCAGCATTCCTTTTTTATCGTATTTGGTTAATATAGAGTGACTCTATAATCCCGAGTCACCACCATACATGTGAAGTGAATCTATAAATTGAGCTTATGATGGCCGAACCCCCGTGATCCTTTTAGCTAATCAAAATCCAGATTCTAATCTAAATTCTAAATTCAACCAAAAATGATTTCACCTGAAAAAAGAATTAGACTACAATGCAAACATGCAAGAATGTAGGTTGTTCAGATTGGAATGAGAACCTGGTTCAGATGGTGCGTTTAGTTTTCCGAAATTAGATTTGAGTTTACGATCGTTCATGGTTTCATCAATAGTGGATTGAACGGTTTTCGGATTTCTACACCAGGTAGCAGAAAAATCCAAAGGATCCGAATAAAAAATATATACTCTGAAGATGGATTCGCTTAACAGAACACTACGGTGGAGGAGTAGTATTTTTAAAGACATCCTTCTTAGTTAGCAAACTGAACTACGTCGAAACTGACATTAGCTTCAACATTTCTTGATTACGCTTTGCATACCACTTGACTACTGAATGTAACCTTTTATCAGACCTTTTTACTCGCTCTTCATTAATAGAATGTTCTAGGCTCAAGATAACTGGAACGGCAAAATAGTGAAAGCGGGTTTTGTTGACGCCCGTTCTTATGGTCGTCACGCAACGCTCCTCCCCACTAAGGGGGAGGAGCGTTTAGCGACGTGATGACAGTGGGAGGAGATTGAAGGGACGGGCACAGCACACCCTAGCTAACTTTCGCCACTTAGCTGTGGGAGATGTGGCTTTTGGTGTTACGACAGTCACCAGAAAGACCGCCCCCCCCCCCCCGCTGAAAATACGCCCTCCCGAATATAAACCCCCGAAATCTCACTCGCAAAATGCCTTCCGATAATTAAATAAGCCCCACCCCTGCCGAATATAAGCCCATGGGCTTATCTTAAGTTTTCATCCCAAGAATGATTCTGATCATAAGTCCCCACAAAAACTACCGTATTATTTTACCTACGCAAATAGACATATGAATACTATACCCGCGACAACAACGGGCTTATTTACTACAACAGGATACCATACAGAAACTAACAAGCAAATTGCATTGTATGAAACGAGATAATAAAAATTCGATCGTAAGATCGTTGTTTTTGTCGCATTACACTCTTTGGGTGCGCTTTTATTTCTTGGAAGCATACAGATAGTATTTGCAAGGAAGTCCAATAGGCCATTTCCGAGTTGTCTTGTGCTTCTTTTTCAAAGCGAGGCCTGGTGCACAACCTTTCATATGAAAGGCTGTGCACCAAGACTTTTGGTTGAGATAGAGGTATAAGACAATTCGGATATGGCCTATTCCTTCACCTTGTACCCAAATTTATTCTGGCGCAGCATTTTCAGGCGCAAAATCCCCTCCAAATATAAGCGGAACGATTTTTGAAGGGCAAACCCCCGTTTCAACAAATATAAGCTCAGGGCTTGTTATCGGAATTTTATGGTATATTCTGGAACACGAAAAAACGAGTGGAGGAGAATGGGTAGCTGTTGATCAGACTTAGGTTGAGAACATTCACACGGTGTCGGAACACAACTAAAATGAAAACCAACATTTGAAGAACAATCCAGTTTTAATTCCTACAGATTCATAACTACCCAACCCACGTTTTATTGAAATTATGAATATATGAAATTCATATATTTGAACTGCGGAATGAAGAAATAAATGTAAAGAAGATCCTCGCAGTTATTAACGCAACTTCTGCAGTTGCGAAAAGAAAGCCTGAAAAAATCAAGCTTGCCGGGATTCGAACCCTGACCTCTGCGATACCGGTGCAGCGCTCTAACCAATTGAGCTAACAAGCCAACTAGGAGCTGGTCATTAAATTGGTTCGTAATATACCCGGGAAAGATGAAGATGAAATTATGAATATATGAAATTCATATATTTGAACTGCGGAATGAAGAAATAAATGTAAAGAAGATCCTCGCAGTTATTAACGCAACTTCTGCAGTTGCGAAAAGAAAGCCTGAAAAAATCAAGCTTGCCGGGATTCGAACCCTGACCTCTGCGATACCGGTGCAGCGCTCTAACCAATTGAGCTAACAAGCCAACTGGGAGCTGGTCATTAAATTGGTTCGTAATATACCCGGGAAAGATGAAGATGAAATTATGAATATATGAAATTCATATATTTGAACTGCGGAATGAAGAAATAAATGTAAAGAAGATCCTCGCAGTTATTAACGCAACTTCTGCAGTTGCGAAAAGAAAGCCTGAAAAAATCAGGCTTGCCGGGATTCGAACCCTGACCTCTGCGATACCGGTGCAGCGCTCTAACCAATTGAGCTAACAAGCCAACTGGGAGCTGGTCATTAAATTGGTTCGTAATATACCCGGGAAAGATGAAGATGAAATTATGAATATATGAAATTCATATATTTGAACTGCGGAATGAAGAAATAAATGTAAAGAAGATCCTCGCAGTTATTAACGCAACTTCTGCAGTTGCGAAAAGAAAGCCTGAAAAAATCAGGCTTGCCGGGATTCGAACCCTGACCTCTGCGATACCGGTGCAGCGCTCTAACCAATTGAGCTAACAAGCCAACTGGGAGCTGGTCATTAAATTGGTTCGTAATATACCCGGGAAAGATGAAGATGAAATTATGAATATATGAAATTCATATATTTGAACTGCGGAATGAAGAAATAAATGTAAAGAAGATCCTCGCAGTTATTAACGCAACTTCTGCAGTTGCGAAAAGAAAGCCTGAAAAAATCAGGCTTGCCGGGATTCGAACCCTGACCTCTGCGATACCGGTGCAGCGCTCTAACCAATTGAGCTAACAAGCCAACTGGGAGCTGGTCATTAAATTGGTTCGTAATATACCCGGGAAAGATGAAGATGAAATTATGAATATATGAAATTCATATATTTGAACTGCGGAATGAAGAAATAAATGTAAAGAAGATCCTCGCAGTTATTAACGCAACTTCTGCAGTTGCGAAAAGAAAGCCTGAAAAAATCAGGCTTGCCGGGATTCGAACCCTGACCTCTGCGATACCGGTGCAGCGCTCTAACCAATTGAGCTAACAAGCCAACTGGGAGCTGGTCATTAAATTGGTTCGTAATATACCCGGGAAAGATGAAGATGAAGTTATGAATATATGAAATTCATATATTTGAACTGCGGAATGAAGAAATAAATGTAAAGAAGATCCTCGCAGTTATTAACGCAACTTCTGCAGTTGCGAAAAGAAAGCCTTAAAAAAAAATCAATTGGTTAGAGCGCTGCACCGGTATCGCAGAGGTCAGGGTTCGAATCCCGGCAAGCCTGATTTTTTCAGGCTTTCTTTTCGCAACTGCAGAAGTTGCGTTAATAACTGCGAGGATCTTCTTTACATTTATTTCTTCATTCCGCAGTTCAAATATATGAATTTCATATATTCATAATTTCATCTTCATCTTTCCCGGGTATATTACGAACCAATTTAATGACCAGCTCCCAGTTGGCTTGTTAGCTCAATTGGTTAGAGCGCTGCACCGGTATCGCAGAGGTCAGGGTTCGAATCCCGGCAAGCCTGATTTTTTCAGGCTTTCTTTTCGCAACTGCAGAAGTTGCGTTAATAACTGCGAGGATCTTCTTGACATTTATTTCCACGTTTTATTGTTACCTATTTAAGAATGTTATCTAATTGGGGACTTTACTTTAGACTCTTCTCCAGATCTCGCCTGTGCTTTCCTTTCGCTTGACTGTACTTTTGAAAGCTCTTACGGTACGAGATTAATAGCTTGATTAACGATAGAACAGTGTTGAGGCCACATTTGGCATTTTTCACGAGGGGACTTAAGGTCATTCCCCCGAAATAAAATTTAACATACGATTTTTTGTCTAACTTTCACAAGTTGTTATCTATCGTGCAATGTTTTGAAATATAAAATAAAAAGAATAGGTCCCCATGTTTGTTTACGAGATATCATCATCTCAAGTTACCCCATAATTCCTTCAATTTCGCCTGAAGAACATATGTTTAATTGATCAGTTTACACTACTTTCCGTTGGAAGAGGAAACACAAGATTAAAGCAAATCTTGAATCAATGAACTAGAAGTAAGATACCGAAAACAAGGAACAATTTACTAGACGTTTTACGGCAGATCCTCAAAGCATCAGAAGAAATTGAATAAAAACCTTCCTTACGTGCGTGTTCTCGAGATCGTGATTTCATCTCCGTGAGTAACGCGTTCCTAGTAATATTCTTTTTTTCGAACACGTGTTTTTTTACGAACTCTTTCAACAGAAAGAGGATGAATAGTATGTCAAAAACATTTGGAATAAAGGTACGTCCCCATGCTTGTTTGGAGTAAATGATTATTCTTTCTCTAGTGAGCTTCGCCTCATAAGAAACCTATTACTCCCTGGACGTGCGCGCGCTAATGACGCAACAAATCGAGCGTAGTAGGGATGCGCAATGCAATACAGGGGGATGACCTTAAGTTTACCATAGTTACGACAATTATTATTTTGGTAATGATGTACTTCTGAGCAACTGGGTCAAGGAAAGAAAATGGTCATAATTTGATTTGTTTCCTTAGCTATAGCTTTTCCTAACTTCTTCGAATATCATTTCATTCAGTCTATTTTACAGCTAATTTAAGCACATTTATGTGTCAAAAAGTCTCTCTCATAGACATATCTACTTCATGTGAAAATGCCTTTCTGTGAACGAGACACAGTTAACTCGAGTTGAATTCAGGTTAAGTTAAGTGAGGAGAAGTTTAGTTTAAGTCAGGTTAATTGAGTAAACTTGAGCTGAGTGAAGTTAAATCACATTAAGTTAATTAAGTTAAAATAAGTTATGTCAAGTTATACCTTTCAGCTCTTATTTTAGCTCATTTTTTATTTATAGGGTTGGAGGGGACATATTAAGCCTCGCTTCTGGTACCCGACTACACCCGCCTCTGACTATAAAATCCCAGTGTTTATAGACTTGGTTACTCATAATGACGACCGGATATATACCGGACTGTACGTTCTGTCAGCCTTTATCTTTTGTTCTTTATCCTTTCTCCTTTATCCTTAACCTTTATCGTTTATGTCAAGAATAGACATGCTCAGTTTGCTTTCAATTATAATTCTATTTTACTTGATAGTAATTGATACTAATTGTATTTTTCAATATTTGAAGGCAGAGGAACTGGTCTAACATGGCGTCTCTTTGTCGAAGCTTATTTCTTTGCAATCTCTTTCGTTGTTCCTGGCTTGGACATTTGAATGCTGCACACGAATGATTGTGGAAGTCTTTTCACTAAAAAAGAGAAAATAACATCGTGTTATTTATTTGTCGTTTTCCAGATACATCACTTCTGATATATCACCCATTTTCTGCCTCTTTTATAACCTTCCTTTTATTCAACTCCAACCTCGTCCCCAGGGACTTCTCGGCTTCTAAAGTCCCGAGCCGCCGCCATACTGAAAGCCGAGAAGACCCTGGTGAGGTGGTTGATTCAACTCTAATTTTATGCAAGCGCTTACCGGTACGCTTACCTCATGAAAGATAACTTTTTTCTCAACACCGCCATGCAATTGCTTCCGTGTTTTCTCCACCATATCTCGGCGAGTACCAGGATAACAGAGAAGCATCCTCCTGCCGCCAACACGAGGTATACACCCAGCATATTTTCCAGCTGAATTCTCTTACTGTCACCCACAGCTAGAATGAGTAAAATAGCAGTCCTTTAGGGGCCGATTACATTAGCCGGGCTGGCTCGGTCTGCCGAGATGACTGCCCAGTCCGGTATTACATGAGGCGAGCCAGTCCACCTACAAATTTACAATTAAGCTGTCGTGTGTAATGACGGCTACCTCAAAGAGAATGAATCGAGGGATTTTACGTTCGCTAATCCATTATTTTGGTGTATTATTTTCAGTTTTATGTAGCTTTGTTGTCTAATTAACCTTTGTGCGTTAATAGAAAGAGAAATATCGATCTTCTGGTGAGCCATTTTACTCTGAAGCAAAATTTAGTGAGGAGAAAGTGTTGGCCTGGATAACCGGGCTGGCTCGGAAATCGCGATTACATGGTCAATTTTGAGCCCGTCTAGCCGGGATCCCGGGATCGCGATGGTGGGATCCCAGCTAGCCGGGCTGAGATTTTTCCATGTAATCGCGAAGTTGTTTTTTTAGTGTGTTTAATAGACGTGCCGAGATCCCGCCTAGCCGGGCCAGCCCGGCTCATATAATCGGCCCCTTAGTGAGGTATTTATCTGGGTGTCAAAGTTGAATCTGTTGATGAAATTGTGGCCGTTCAAATCAATGCTATTGAGCTTTTCTTTCCTGTAGTGCAGTGTACAATAATGCTGCCCAGGGTGGCTCTATAGCAGTCAATTGGGTGATCATAAAATCCTACGGTGTCAAAAACCATTCAAATCTGAAAGCTATTGAGCAATTATATACTTTTCTGTGGTTTACTGTGCTGCCTAAGTTTTGAGCTATTGAGTCTGCTGATTAAATCCTGAACTGTGATCGTTCAAATGAATGCTAATAAGCAATACTTTTTCGTCTTTTTCGTACTTCTTTTTGTTACGATGTAGAGATGTCTTGACTTTCATTCTTTGTGACCATTAAAAACCAAGTGAAAGCTTTTGTGCAGCTCTGTTCAATATGTTTTTTGAAGTGGTTTTAACTCCTAAGCTTGTGGACAAAATCCTCCTTTTGATCATTCATGATCAAAGGAAAACGTTCGGAGTCTTTTTGACAATTTTTTCCTGGCTCCAGTTGTTCAAAGAGCGGATATCTTTATCCACTGAATAAGCCGTAATCCAGGCCCCAGTTCTTCAAAAGTTGGATAGCACTGTCCACCGGATAGATCTCTATCCAGTGGACAATACAATTGGTTTCCCTAACATTTATCCACTGGATAGAGATTTATCCGGTGGATAGTGCTATCCAACTTTTGAACAACCGGGCCCAGGAGATAAAAAATGTGCGAAAATCTCTACCAATCCCTATGATTTATGAAAAGAGCAAAAATGTATCTATAATGAAGTGTGTGGCTTTGCAAAAGTCTGGCCAAATGAGTAAGTTGAAGTAAAATTGCTCCGTTGGATAGCGACTTATCCACTGGGTAAAGTTATCCACTCTGAACAACTGGGGCCTGGTTGGTATTTTGCGAAGAGGCCATACATACCTCTTTTGCTTTTGTCTTTGGGGCACTGGCTCTTGTACTCCCACCATTTTCTCCACAAGCTGTCCAACACGCTGGTCTCTTGCAGTTTTAATATGGCAACAGAGATGTTTCTGATGTAAGGCGAGTGTTTAGGCATGGCAATGCCATAGCTACCGGCCCCTAGCAGACCATTCACTAAAAGAGAAAAAATCACCCCTAATGAGCTAAAAATTATAAATCGAAAAAATAGTCTGTCACAAGGGTTTTATTTTTCTGGTCAATGGGGACTGAAAAAAATCAGTCTTAAAAATAAATGGCCGTGTTTAATGCAGTTATAATATTTACTGAGCTGAATATGATCTCTGCATTCCATAAAACTCTACAAAACCAAAAAGAAACTGACTTTCGGTTAAGATTTAAGACAAATGAAAAAATAATCCCAAAATTGATTTAAAAACAACAATAACAACAACAAAAGTAAAGAATGTTCCTCAGCCTTTATTAAACAAGACAAAACAACGTGTGCTGACCCCGACGTGATTTGAACACGCAGCCTTCTGATCTGGAGTCAGACGCGCTACCATTGCGCCACGGAGTCAACTATGCACACCCTTAGGACAGGAACAGTACGCGAGGAAGCGCGAGGAAATGCGCTACATATTTAACTACAAGACCTTGGCACCGAGGGTCTCATCCAAGACTTTGCTTTCTAGTGACCTTAAAGTAGACTTACGCGCCCACACTCTCAACTACGGGCGCGTTTAATTTGATGTTTTGAATTTTATTTCGCTATTTGCATACGAAAGCAACGAGCTAACATAGTTTTCCAGACCCTGATGAAGGCAGTGTTGCCGAAACGTCGGAAATCTATCATTTCAGCGTTAAATTACACTTTTTTCACATCTTTGTCATTATGCCCAGCTACAGCCTAACTAATTTATGGAACTCTATTTCTGCATTGTCTTCGTCTGATTTTTTGCCACTTTCACATTTTAGCAATTCACTTCCAGCATCGACTTTTCAAAGGTTTTTGTTATTTAATATTTACTTGTTTCAGAATTTTGTTCACATTTTCTTTACAATTACTGCTTCATAAAAATACAATTTTATTCATTAAAAAAGGCAAAACTAAAGACATTATTGGCTTTTACTAAACAAGAGAAATTTAAGTAAACATTGTTAAGCAGACAAAATAAAGTATGCTGACCCCGACGTGATTTGAACACGCAGCCTTCTGATCTGGAGTCAGACGCGCTACCATTGCGCCACGGAGTCAACTATGAAGTTAATCGATTGATTTCGATAAAGGGTTTCCCGATATCCACTTTTCTTATTTTTGACTTTTTTATTTACAGTTTTTAAAGCCTCTTCTTGTGTAACTCTTTACATCTCTTTGCAAGTACTCCTTGCTTCATAACTTCAAAAAATGCGTTTTTATCCATAATTAGAGTTAAGTTTTTTAATTCATTTTTTAAGCTATCCTCTTACCTGTTCTTAAGTCGCAAGGCCTTTGCATGATGACGTATTCCGTTGATGGTTGCTCCGACATAAACACCGCATTTTCCACTTTTCTCGCCGTCTCATAACCCTCGTCAGTCGAGTTCACGAATGTCCCAGCAGCATTCATTCGTTCCCAGAGCTTTCTGTAAGTGTGGTACTCGGCCACGCGGAAAAACTGGTGAATAGCACTATCGCGCATGACATAAAAGGGGTAATTGCCTTCCACGACATCCTCCAGTGTGTTGATTTGCCTTTCGCTGTTCCGCACGGTGAAGAAGGCAGCTAAATTAGCGGTGTAGGTTGATATCCATATCAGAATACAAAACCAAAAACACCCCGCAAGACACCGACCTGTGAAAAGACAAGAACAATAAATGCTTGTTCAATTTGAAAGTATCTGAATGACAAAAATAAATATCAGGATCGGAGGATTGCAATTTGGCAGTACGAGGACATTATTTATTGATTTCAACGGCAGTTTATTTCTCCGTTGGACAGTCCTGTTACTGGTAATTTTACGGTGCAGCATTAAGAGAATCGTACTTTGGAGACGAAGGTCATGACAAAGTATTGAGCTCAATATCTAGTTATCTTCTCGTAACGATTACAGGAAAGAAAAACTGCAAGAAATGGCCTTTGAGGGTCTCAATGGGGTTAATCGTTAGCCGTAAAACGACCAAAAATTTAGTCGTTAGGCGTAGAAATTGAATATTTTAACCGTTGATCGTAAAAAAAAGTTAACCGTAAAAGTCTTTTGTAGCCACGATTTGTCATTTTCAAAGTATCAACTGAAGATCTCTCGTTAACACTGTTTCTATGTCTTGTCTCGCGGCTAGTGCGGGTAGGACGGCTACATATTCTGTCCTGGTAACGAAAGAGTACCAACATTACAATTCTTAGAATAATCATGTTTTTCTTCTTCCCAGAATAGTCCAAAGACCCTATATGTGTATCACCACGGTAGAAATTAACTTTTAACTTTTTTGGCAATAGGCATTTTTTTCGCATAATTTGTGTTTCTTTGTTGAAAGACGACGGAACGTTGTCCAGTGTAACGTCACGTTCACCGGTTGACCGATAAATTCTCAATCATTTGACTGGTGACACCCTCCAATAGCCTACCTGAAAATGACTTTGGGGTGTGATCCGCTCCTTGCTGCAACATGGAAGCGAGGCAAAACCATAAACTATTATGGAAGTCAAACTCCTCCCCAGTCTCCCCGTGGTGCTTATGCCGCGATCTGTGACCGTAAGGACTGAAGAAGTTTACCAGATACATCAAGACTGTCACGAACAGAAGGCAAGCTAGCGTGACAAGCCAGACAGTAGTAGAGTAAGGAAGCATAAAAGTGGTAAGATCATGGTCATTAAGGTCCACTTTCTTGCTGATGAGACTCATTGTAAACTGCATGAAAGGCTTGCTGAACTCCAGAACCTGCAGGCGCTCAGAGTTGATGGTCAGCGGTGACGTGGACAAGTCTGCCCGCTGCGTGATAGAAAAGCAAAACAACCCAAAAAGATATTGTAGTAAATTTCGAGAGCTACGTTACAGGTATTAACTCTGGACTTGCCTCGTCTGAAATATCCGAAAGCGGTGAACGACATAGATATGGAGAGGAAAGCTTATACATGTTAATATTGTCTGTGACAGGGGCAACGTGGTCAACTAGTGGTAAAGAATTCTTCCTTTTTGAGTCAAATATGTACGAAATTCAACTAAGCACGTCCTCTTCAATCCAGAATGCCCCTAGAACACCGAACAGAAGATATAGAGTAATTTTCCCTTAGGGAGAACAAACCTGATAATAAGTTTTAACTGATTTTTCCACGACACAAGGGTATCCTGTTCTAGCCTGTTCCAGTCCCTCAGATAGTAGGGACGGCGCAAAAATTAGAAAGGGAACACGAAAATAGGACGCGCAGGATCTGGGGAAAAACTGAGGAGGCGGTGTCTCTCCCCAGCCCCCACGCGTGTTTCGCCCTCGTTTTCTCAATTCGCGCTTTCCCCACTATCTCGAAGCCTGGAACAAACAACACAAGGGAAAAACGTAAACAAATTGCGCCAAAGTTTTCAAGTTGCAATCCATTTCTGTCTTAGCCATCCGGGATAACAAAATACACTTAATGAGTGTAGATTTAGAAATTAAAATAGCAGTATTTTTTCTTCCAACTGAGCCATTATTTTTGGGATGTTGTTGGATAGTACTATGTTTTTTAGCTTTCCAAAGTAGTACTAAAAATCGGATTTAATTTTTAAGATAAGACAATTCGGGCTTAACCTAATGTATTTATTACTTACATTCTTTGTGATTTCTCCAACAATTCCAGTGTAGCCGGTCTTTCCATTCCAACCACCGTATAAACCGTCAGGACTAAGATAAATTTCATATCTGAAGGAAAGCATCTCGGCAATTTTCGCGATAACGTCAACACTAAAGCCTTCTAATTCACCATTCTTGTTCACCATCACAAATGGGGCATCCTAGCAAAAAGGAAAACAGATATCTTCCAATTATAGGGTTTGAATAATTTTGAATCACAAACCCTTTTCTTTCAGCAGCTATCGATCGGCGCTGGAAATATGACGTCACTGCATAACCAAACTAGGAAATGACCCAAAGTTATTTGGACAGTATCAAAAAAGGATAATACTGTAAATAGAGCGACTTTCACCATGACAAACACTCGTGTCTCTCTTGCATATACAGTTCTTTACTCCCTTGCTAGGAAAACATACTTTTTCTAGTCCTTAACACGAATTAAACCCAAAATTTCTCTTCAATGCAAAGGTAAAGTCGCACACGAGCCGAGGAGGTCCACACGTCCGGAGCTCATCCCAGTTTCAGTAACATGAAGCAACTGAGAGTATTGCTATTCCCTCTGGATGGGATGTTAGTCTATCGCAGGGTTACCCCCAGCAGTGTGTCGCCGGTACCTATTTAATACACCTGGGTTGAGAGAGACAATGTGGGGTAAAGTTTCTCGTCAAAGGAAACAACACGATGGCAGGGACTGGGCGTCGAACCACCAACCTTCAGATCTGAAGTCCAACGCCCCCCCCCCTTCCCACCGCGTTAAATTGTCAAAGAAGTAGGCTAGTCCATCGTCAGATGACCGCTTGATAGAATCAGCTCCGTACTAATTGCAGACAGCGGTTAAAATGCATTATTTTGCGAAAACCAGGTCCACTGACTGTACTCCTCACCTTAACAACGACCACCTTGAGCCGCCTGTTCAGTTTGTCCAGCGGAACTAACCCAGAAGTTTGTTTGTTCTGTTCTGATGTGCTGGAGAGGTGTAGCTTGTTCTACGAAGAACTCCACTGACCGATTTAAATGACAAATTTACATATGGACGTTTAGAGCTCAGTGAGAGCTCATAAGTGCTGCTGAGCAACTATTATCTACTTATCTAAACGGAGCGGAACAGAGGGATGGTAATGGCATATAATTCAATATCTATATTCAGTTCGACTTAACACTAGGCCACTCGAAATCTCTTCCAATAAAGAAGGGCGAAGGAAATGGCCAAGTAGAGAACCTTTCCGTGTACGTCACCAACTCTATGCTTAAATAAGAAACAAACAAACAAACAAACAAACAAAAATGAGAATTAGGCAGTGGCACATCCACGAGGTGACTGTTCGTCCACTCTATCCAGATCGAACTTGAAATTGAAAAAAAAACAAAAAACCAACACCAAAAACAAACAAACAGACATACAGAGGATTGGCAATTTTTATAGCCCTTGCTTCAAACTTACGAAACGAACTTGTTATTTCGTAGATTCTTAACATCCAACTTGCTGTTGATTCTGTTTCCTGAATGGTTAAACTCAATACGATCTGTTGTTCCTCTTATATTCACCTGGAATAAAAAAAAAATGTCTTGGAAAATACCACAGAAGGCTTAAGCCTTTTCTGCCCTGGGGCGGGGGGGGGGGCGCACATTGTGCCCGCGCTAACTTTAACGAATTATAACTTTTAAACGGCTACACGAATAACCCAAAATCTCGTGACTTTTCTAAAATTGATCAGAGAAAATTTTCCTATGTCAATGACGTGTCTATGATGTTTGACGTTTCCATAGCAACCGTCTACTCTTAAGTGTATTTTGACTATTTTCTGTCTTTTTTAAGTCTTTTTTCAGGTTTTCCCCCTTCGTTTGGAAGAAGAAGATACTTCTTTTTACTTTTGTGTGCTTGTTTTGATTAAGTACGTTTCTTCGAACAAATTCATGTATTTTTGGTGACGTGATTGTCAGTTGTATGACTGCACGTTTGGGATTCAAGATGGCGGTCTCAAATTCAAAATGGCGGGTTTGTGACGTTATTGTGACGTCATGTCACGTCATAGTTGATCCGTCATAAGCCCAATCTGTTAAGCTAATGACGTGCTACAAACGTGCCAAGTTTCATCGCAAGAGCTCTAATACTTTTCGATATCTATAAAGTGCCCCCCTCCCCTGCCCCAAACCCAGGCTCAGAAACTCAAAAAAAGCGCAGGCAGAATAGGGTTAATATAGACTAAACAATAAACTTTGCATGGACCACCGTAACAAAATAAAAGTACCAGATCCTATAGTAAAGGATCTAATCAGCAAAAAATAAAGAACCAAATACGATAAAAAAAGAAATGCTGATAAAACGGTTTAGGGAAACTTTATATATTTTACCAATATTTCAAAAGGCACAGCCTTTCTTCTTCAGGGTCTTACAGAGAATGACTCTAAGGGCAAGAACGTTACAATTTAAACTAGGGGGATAAAGTATGATACTAGAATAACGACATACAACAGCTTGTATTACAACGTTTAAAAACTGGCGTAAAGACTAAAAACGTTACGATTTGAAGTTTATATCTAAAGAAGCTAATATTACAACGTTAACTGACAAACAAGAGGACTGGGACGAGTCATGGCGGCGTGAGGTTGCGTTTACTCTCCGCTCGTCATATTTTGTAAAATCTTAAGACCTGATGGCGGAGACGATTTTGAATTACGTATCCAGAAGAAGGAACAGGTCATCTGGAAGCTCTCCAAATGGAAAAGGAGACTCGCCTGAGTACAAGAAGGCCAAAAATACAGAGGACAGCGAGCCTCAATCCGTAACACGAACGACAACTGCGCAAAAAGATCCACACGACGAAGGCGAAGAAAACGATGTTGTCTTGACTGCTTTAGAGATGACGGATGATCTGGGAGGAATCCTTAAGCAGATTTTAGAGAAATTGCAAAAGTTAGACTCAATAGAAAACACAGTCAAAAAAATCGAAGTAAACCTGTCGAAATTAGAAACGAGAACAGCCAAGCTCGAATCCTTCCAAGAAACAGCAGCGAGCGACATCGAACAGTTGAAAGTTGGCCAAGACCTCATCGAGAAAAATCAAGAGAAAGCCCAAAAAGCTACTGCAAAGAAACTGGAAGCCCTCGACAAGAAACTTGCTGAACTGGAAGAGAAAGAAAAGCTAATCGATAGCAAGATTGAGGAACTTAACACGAAAGATCTATACCTTGAAGCCTACTCGAGACGGGAGAACATAAAATTCAATAATATCGAGGAATCATCTCCTTCAGGCTCTCGAGAGGAAGATACAGAAGAAGTACTTAGATCATTTATGGAACGAGAATTAGGCTATGGTGACGCAAGATCTGTGGAGATCCAACGAGTGCATCGACTTGGAAAAAAGAGGAGCGATGGCGAATCGAGGCCAATTTTAGCAAGATTTCTGCGCTCCAAGGACTGTGACAAAATACTCTCTTTAGGTCATCGCCTCAAAGGTTCAAATTTTCAGATGTTTAGAGATCTCCCACAGGAGCTGATTCGAAGAAGAAATCTCCAAATGGAAACCTTCAAGAAGGCAAAACAAAATAACATTCCTGCATCTTTTAGTCGGGCACAACCCGACAAGCTTTATGTGCGAGGTAAGCTATGGCCGGTGGGCCAGCCCTTAGTCTTTTAGGTCCGTAGCTTAGCGTGATCTCCTTTATTACAAACTTTATGGCGAGCGGAGGAGGACCTACTGGTTAAGCCAAACGGAAAACTATGGCAACCAACTCTCCGACTCGCGGAGTCCTATTTTTTCTTTTTATTGTATTTGCATGTCAATCTACATTTCTGTTTTTTGAGTCTCTTTTTCGTACTTTAGAATTAATTTTTCTTTCTTATAATTCTCTTGATAAAAAGCAGGAGTGCTCCTGGGCGAATGTGATCAATGTCGTGTACCTTTTTAAAGACAACAAAAAACGGATCTTAAAATAGGATCTATCAATGTTCGGGGATTAGGAGACGGACTTAAGCGAAGAGAAATTTTCAAATGGCTTCGAAGTAAAAATATGTCAATATATTTTGTTCAAGAAGCTCATTGTACTGAAAACAATATGCACGACTGGCGAGCTGAATGGGGTTACCAAGCCTTGTTTAGCTGCTGCTCAAGTAAAAAGGCAGGTGTTGCCATGTTGTTTAATAACAATTTCTCCTTTCAAATCTCCAAAACTTATTCAGATCCCGGGGGACGCTTCATTATATGCGACTTAATTACCAATGGTAAAATTCTGACCCTGGCGAACATATATGCTCCAAATGAAGACGACCCAGACTTCTTCAATTCTTTTTTTAATCATCTGTTAGATTTCAGTTGCGAGGAGATCACCATCGGTGGCGATTTCAACCTAGTTCTAGACGTTGGAAAAGACAAAAAGGGTGGCCTTGCCAGAACTCATAAAAAGTCTTTAGATGTAATCAGCACTTTTTGTGAAAGCTTAGATTTGATTGATGCTTGGAGGGTGTTAAATCCCGACTCTTCGAGGTTCACGTGGCGACGTAAAACGCCTGAAGTCCACTGCAGACTTGACTTTTTTCTAGTAAATCAGAGCACTTTTTGTAACACTTCTGAGGCAGACATAATACCAGGTTATAAAACAGACCATTCTATGATCACATTACAAATTTCGCTACATTCCAACAAAAGGGGCAGAGGCTTCTGGAAGCTAAACACCTCTTTGTTAAAGGACATTGAATACGTGAATCGGATCAAATTAATCATCAATCGAACCAAAGAAGAATATGCGAATGATGAGACTGTGAACCCTAGTCTATTGTGGGAAATGGTAAAGATGAAAGTAAGAGAAGAATCTATAAAATTCGGTGCCCACAAGAAAAAGAAAATTGCGGAAAAACAAGAAGAAATCGAGCAATCAATTGCTTTTCTGGAAAAAAATCTTGCCAAGGTTTCTACAGATGATGCGGTAAAACAAAAAATGTGGTCTGAGCTTGAAACAAATAAACGTGAACTAGAGACAATAATTGAACACCAAACAAAAGGTGCGATACTAAGGTCGAAATCCCGATGGTATAATGAAGGCGAAAAAAATACAAAATACTTTCTTAATTTAGAAAAGAGACATTGTAAACAAGGGACAATATCCCAGCTCAAGATTAACGATGAAGATCTAGTACAAACAGATAAAGAAATTTTACATGAATGTGAGTCCTTTTACCGAAACCTATACAGCTCTAAAACAGCTTCAAATCTTAAGGATGACTTCTTTCCGCCGCAACAAGACCTTAAATTTCTAAATGAAACAGAAAAATCTGCCTGCGAAGGATCATTAAATAGGAAAGAATGCCTAGAGGCACTAAAAAGTATGGCTCCTGAAAAAACACCAGGTACAGATGGCCTTCCCTGTGAATTTTATAAAGTTTTTTGGAACGACTTCGCAGAAATTTTGGTTAACGCTTTAAATCACTCTTTTGAGACTGGAATGCTCTCAATATCACAAAGACGCGGAATTGTCAAGCTCATCCCGAAAAAGGACGCTGATCTTAAGTTAATTAAAAACTGGCGACCTATAACCTTATTGAACTGTGATTACAAGATTGCTACAAAGGCTATAGCAAGCCGCATTAAGACCCTCCTCCCAAATCTTATATCAGATGATCAAACAGGTTTCATTAAAGATAGATTTATAGGAGAGAATATCCGCTTAATCGATAGTGTTATTAAATTCACCGCATCAAGGAACATCCCAGGGCTTCTTCTTTTCCTTGATTTCGAGAAAGCCTTTGATACATTGGAATGGGCCTTTATCCATAAAACCCTAAGGTATTTTAATTTTGGCCCATCATTGATAAAGTGGATAAAGGTTTTTTACTGCAACATTGAAAGTTGCATTCTTAACAATGGTTGGACAAGCAATTTCTTCCAGCTCAGTAGGGGAGTTAGGCAAGGCTGCCCGCTGTCGCCTTACATATTCATCCTCTCGGTAGAAGTAATGGCTGAAGCTATACGCAGACGGAAAGAAATTGTCGGCATAATTGTAAATGGGAAAGAAATTAAGTTAAGTCAATACGCAGATGATACTACACTCATTTTAGATGGCTCAAAACAATCTGTTAAGGAAACTGTAAAGCTATTAGAAAGTTTTGGAGATGCATCTGGCCTTAGACTCAATAGCAGCAAAACGGAAGCCTTATGGATCGGCTCCAAAGCAAACTGTGATCTTAAACTCTGTCCTGAAAAAGATTTTAAATGGCCAAAGAAGAAGGTTAAAGCTCTTGGTGTCTGGTTGTCAACGGATCCTGATATTACAATTTCCCAAAACTACAAGGACAAACTAGAAAGAATAAAGGCGACTCTAGGATGCTGGAAGTTCCGCAGACTTAGTCTGTTAGGGAAAGTATTAATCTTAAAAAGCCTTATTACATCGCAACTAGTGTACATACTATCCCCTCTACAATCAAGCCTAGAGGCAATCAAAGAAATCAATTCAATTTTTTATAACTTCTTATGGAACGGCAAAGGCGACAAAATAAAAAGAAATGTAATGATAAATGACTATTCTCAAGGAGGACTTAAGATGATTGATATTCTTTCTTTTAACAAATCTCTTAAAGCAACCTGGATTAAAAAGTATCTTGACACTGAAAATGGAGGCAGTTGGAAACTTTTTTTTGATGCAGAACTCCAAAGATATGGAGGTAAATTAGCGATATTAGGGAATCTTAACTCAAAGGACATGCACAGTGTCATAAAGGTATCAGATCCTTTTGTCAAAGAAAGCCTTGAAATTTGGTCAGAGATCTCTTTCGAGGAAACGGTAACATCCTATAAACATCTTTGTTCAGCACCTTTGTGGCATAACTCACTTATAAGAATTGGAAACAAACCTGTATTTTATCAAGACTGGTTTCTCAAAGGTATAAGCAAAGTCAATCATTTAATGGACGACTCCCTTAACTTCCTCTCCCACATATCTTTCCAAAACAAATATAACCTCCGAGTCAAACCTCTAACTTTTTTTGGAATGATCGCAGCAATCAACCATCTGCGCATCCAAATTGCAAGAAACCAGCCGGACAGCCACGAGAGTTTTTCATCAGTTTTTATGAAAAGTACAAAGCCATCCCGACTTGTATATAAGAAGCTATTATCAAAAAGGGGTCAAGAACCCATATCAAGTCAACAAAAATGGCAACAGGATATCGACACTGATCAAAAAGTCAACTGGAAAGCAGTTTACCAGCTGGCCTCTCACTGCACAAAGAGCTCAAAACTTATTGTTTTTAATTTTAAATTTCTACATCGGCGACTATCAACCAACAGTTTCTTACATAAATTAGGATTTACAGACAGTGAAAAGTGCACTTTCTGTCTAAAAGAAACAGAACACCTGTTACATCTATTTTGGACATGCGAGAAAACCCAGTCCTTCTGGAATAGTTTATTTTCATGGCTGCAGTCCGGCAGGATCATTGAGAAAGACTCTAGGTCTCTTGAGGCGGACGCTGCTTTGGGTCTGAGGCCGGATAACTCCAAATATGAACTACAAATCAATTTTTGTTTCTTGATAGCAAAATATTTTATTTGGATCTGCAAACTTAAAGAATGTATTCCAAAATTGAACGATTTTTTATCGTACTTACGTCACTTCTTCAAAATAGAAAACGACGGTAGAACAGTTGCAAAGAAATGGGAAGCTCTTCTACCAATCTTGCAATGACAGACCTGACCCCCAAAAATCAATTCACAAACCTAACAAAACCTCTTGGTCCTTTCAACCCGGTAGCACTTTTGCACCATAGCATTACAGAAATGTATCAATGTTTTTTTGTTTGTTTGTTTTTTATTTTATTTTATTTATTTTTTATTCTTTTTGCTTCCTTTCATTTCGCTTCTTGTGCTGATTAGCTAATTAGTGGTTTTTTTTACTGTTAAATAAACCATTGTTAAAAAAGTAGTGTATTGTAAATAATTTCTTGTAAGGGATTTATTGTAAGTAATGTAACGTGTATTGAAAGTAAGAGAGTAAGTTATTGTAAGTAATGTATTGTGAATACTGTGGCGTGTATTGTAAGTAAGTTACTGCAAGTAATGTATTGTAAGTACTGTAACGTGTATTGTAAGTTAAGTGATTATAAATATTAAAAAAACAGACAAAAAAAAAAAAAAAAAAAAAAAAAAACTGACAAACAATTATTCACAAACACCTCAACATCCCGTCTTCATCTCCCCGCTGCGCTAACGTTTTCAATGCTGCTCCCCTCGTTGCTTTCCGCCGTAGTAACAATCTTAGTAATTTATTAGTTAGCGCTAAACTTCGTAACCGTAACCAAAATAACCAACCCCGTGGTTCGTTTCGATGCGGACACAACTGCTTGACATGCAGCTATATAACAGACGGGCTCACTAGCTATACATTTAATTCTACGGGCGAAACAAGGCCTATTCATTATCACATTGACTGTAACTCTAAAAACGTTATTTACATGGTGGAGAAACCAAACGACGGCTCAAGGACCGCTTCAACGAACATCGCAGACCCTTGACAAACAAACTAACATTTCTAAACCTACTGCAGTCTCAGAACCTTTCCTTTCTAACGACCATAATGCTAATGACATGCAACTTATTCCTCTTGAACTAATTAAATCTGAACCGGGACAGTGTACGAAAAGCTAGAGAGGCACACCTCATCGATAGAGGTCAAACCTCAAGCCGTTGGAACCTCTAGGTTTAAATAGGAGAGATGAAACTTGATATTTTTTTCGGTGTTTCATCCTCCGTGTTTATTTGTATTTTCAGTTGTATACATTTCTACGTTTTATTTTATTTTTATTATTATTATTATTTGTTTTTGGCATTTGTTTGGTATTTCCACTTTCTTATTTCGTTATCCCTACCACTTCAGCTTATGTTATTATAGCATCACGTATCCTGCGTATGTTATATATCTTTCAAATTTTAAATCGTAACGTTTTTAGTTTTTTCGTCAGTTTCAGTTAACGTTGTAATATTTAGCTTCTTTAAATAAAAATTTCAAATCGTAACGTTTTTAGTTTTTACGCCAGTTTTTAAACGTTGTAATACAAGCTGTTGTATGTTGTTATTCTACTATCATATTTTATCCCCCTAGTTAAAATTGTAACGTTCTTGCCTTTAGAGTCATTCTCTGTAAGACCCTGAAGAAGAAAGGCTGTGCCTTTTGAAATATTGGTAAAATATATAAAGATTCCCTACACCGTTTAATCAGCATTCCTTTTTTATCGTATTTGGTTAACCTAGAGTGACTCTATAATCCCGAGTCACCACCATACATGTGAAGTGAATCTATAAATTGAGTTTATGATGGCCGAACCCCTGTGATCCTTTTAGCTAATCAAAATCCAGATTCTAATCTAAATTCCAAATTCAACCAAAAATGATTTCGTCTGAAAAAAGAATTAGACTACAATGCAAACATGCAAGAATGTAGGTTGTTCAGATTGGAGTGAGAACCTGGTTCAGGTGGTGCGTTTAGTTTTCCGAACTTAGTTTTGAGTTTACGATCGTTCATGGTTTCATCAATAGTGGATTGAACGGTTTTCGGATTTCTACACCAGCTAGCAGGAAAATCCAAAAGATCCGAATAAAAAATATACACTCTGAAGATGGATTCGCTTAACAGAACACTACAGTGGAGGAGTAGTATTTTTAAAGACATCCTTCTTAGTTAGCAAACTGAACTACGTCGAAACTGACATTAGCTTCAACATTTCTTGATTACGCTTTGCACACCACTTGACTACTGAATGTAACCTTTTATCAGACCTTTTTACTCGCTCTTCATTAATAGAATGTTCTAGGCTCAAGATAACTGGAACGGCAAAATAGTGAAAGCGGGTTTTGTTGACGCCCGTTCTTGTGGTCGTCACGCAACGCTCCTCCCCACTAGGGAGGAGGAGCGTTTCGTGACGTGATGACGGTGGGAGGAGATTGAAGGGACGGGCACGGCACACCCTAGCTAACTTTCGCCACTTAGCTGTGGGAGATGTGGCTTTTGGTGTTACGACAGTCACCAGAAAGACCGCCCCCCCACCCCCTGAAAATACACTCTCCCGAATATAAGGCCCCGAAATCTCACTCGCAAAATGCCTTCCGATAATTAAATAAGCCCCACTCCCTGCCGAATATAAGCCCATGGGCTTATCTTAAGTTTTCATCCCAAGAATGATTACGATATAATATCCTCTGATCATAAGTACGCAAATGGAAATATGAATACTATACCCACGACAACAACGGGCTTATTTACTACAACAGGGTGCCATACAGAAAGAAACAAGCACATTGCATTGTATGAAACGAGATAATTAAAGTTCGATCGTACGATCATTGTTTTTGCCGCATTGCACTCTTTGGATGCGCTTTTATTTCTTGAAAGCATACAGATAGTATTTGCAAGGAAGTCCAATAGGCCATTTCCGAGTTGTCTTGTGCTTCTTTTTCAAAGCGAGGCCTGGTGCACAGCCTTTCATATGAAAGGCTGTGCACCAAGACTTTTGGTTGTAGAGGTATAAGACAATTTGGATATGGCCTATTCCTTCACCTTGTATCCAAATTTATTCTGGCGCAGCATTTACAGGCGCAAATTCTCCCATTTTCAGACGCAAAATCCCCTCCAAATGTAAGCGGAACGATTTTTGAAGGGCAAACCTCCGTTTCAACAACTCAGGGCTTGTTATCGGAATTTTATGGTATATTCTGGAACACGAAAAAACGAATAGAGGAGAATGGGTAGCTGTTGATCAGACTTAGGTTGAGAACATTCACACGGTGTCGGAACACAACTAAAATGAAAACCAACATTTGAAGAACAATCCAGTTTTAATTCCTACAGACTCATAACTACCCAACCCACATTTTATTGTTACCTCTTTAAGAATGTTATCTAATTGGGGACTTTACTTTAGACTCTTCTCCAGATCTCGCCTGTGCTTTCCTTTCGCTTGACTGTACTTTTGAGAGCTCTTACAGTACGAGATTAATAGCTTGATTAACGTTAGAACAGTGTTGAGGCCACATTTGGCATTTTTCAGGAGGGGACTTAAGGTCATTCCCCCGAAATAAAATTTAATATACAATTTTTTGTCAAGCTTTCACAAGTTGTTATCTATTGTGCAACGTTTTGAAATATAAAATAAAAAGAATAGGTCCCCATGTTTGTTAACGAGATATCATCATGTCAAGTTACCCCATAATTCCTTCAATTTCGCCTAAAGAACACATGTTTATTTGATCAGTTTACACTACTTTCCGTTGGAAGAGGAAACACAAGATTAAAGCAAATCTTGAATCAATGAACTAGAAATAAGATACCGAAAACAAGGAACAATTTGCTAGACGTTTTACGGCAGATACTCAAAGCATCAGAAGAAATTGAATAAAAACCTTCTTTACGTGCGTGTTCTCGAGATCGTGATTTCATCTCCGTGAGTAACGCGTTTCTAGTAATATTCTTTTTTTCGAACATGTGTTTTTTTTTCGAACTCTTTCAACAGAAAGAGGATGAATGGTATGTCAAAAACATTTGGAAAAAAGGTACGTTCCCATGCTTGTTTAGAGTAAATGATTGTTCTTTTCTCTGGTGAGCTTCGACGTGCGCGCGCTAATGACGCAACAAATCGAGCGCAGTACGGATGCGCAATGCAATACAGGGGGATGACCTTAAGTTTTTGGTTTTTTATTTTGGTAATGATGTACTTCTGAGCAACTGGGTCAAGGAAAGAAAATGGTCATAATTTGATTTGTTTCCTTAGCTATAGCTTTTCCTAACTACTTCGAATATCATTTCATTCAGTCTATTTTACAGCTAATTTAAGCACATTTATGTGTCAAAAAGTCTCTCCCATAGACATATCTACTTCATGTGAAAATGCCTTTCTGTGAACGAGACACAGTTAACTTGGGTTGAATTCAGGTTAAGTTAAGTGAGGAGAAGTTTAGTTTAAGTCAGGTTAATTGCGTAAACTTAAGCTGAGTTAAGTTAAATCACATTAAGTTAATTAAGTTAAAATAAGTTAAGTCAAGTTATACCTTTCAGCTCTTATTTTAGCTCATTTTTTATTTATAGGGTTGGAAGGGACATATTAAGCCTCGCTTCTGGTACCCGACTACATCCGCCTCTGACTATAAAATCCCAGTGTTTATAGACTTGGTTACTCATAATGACGACCGGATATATACAGGACTGTACGTTCTGTCAACCTCTCTCTTTTGTTCTCTATCCTTTCTCCTTTATCCTTAACCTTTATCGTTTATGTTAAGAATAGACATGTTCAGTTTGCTTTCATAATTCTATTTTACTTAATACTAATTGATACTGGTTGTATTTTTCAATATTTGAAGGCAGAGGAACTTCTAACATGGCGTCTCTTTGTCGAAGCTTATTTCTTTGCAATCTCTTTCGTTGTTCCTGGCTTGGACATTTGAATGCTGCACACGAATGATTGTGGAAGTCTTTTCACTAAAAAAAAAATAACTTCGTGTTATTTATTTGTAGTTTTCCAGATACATCACTTCTGCTACATCACCTATTTTCTGCCTCTTTTATAACTTTCCTTTTATTCAACTCCAACCTCGTCCCCAGAGTCTTCTCGGCTTCCAAAGTCCCGAGCCGCCGCCATGCTGAAAGCCGAGAAGACCCTGGTGAGGTGGTTGATTCAACTCTAATTTTATGCAAGCGCTTACCGGTACGCTTACCTCATGAAAGATAACTTTTTTCTCAACACCGCCATGCAATTGCTTCCGTGTTTTCTCCACCATATCTCGGCGAGTACCAGGATAACAGAGAAGCATCCTCCTGCCGCCAACACGAGGTATACACCCAGCATATTTTCCAGCTGAATTCTCTTACTGTCACCCACAGCTAGAATGAGTAAAATAGCAGTCCCTTAGGGGCCGATTACATGAGCCGGGCTGGCTCGGTCTGCCGAGATGACTGCCCAGCCCGGTATTACCTGAGGTGAGCCAGTCCACCTACAAATTTACAATTAAGCTGTCGTGTGAAATGACGGCTACCTCAAAGAGAATGAATCGAGTGATTTTACTTTCGCTAATCCATTATTTTGGTGTATTATTTTCAGTTTTATGTAGCTTTATGGTCTAATTAACCTTTGTGCGTTATATAGAAAGAGAAATATCGATCTTCTGGTGAGCCATTTTACTCTGAAGCAAAATTTAGTGGCGATGGTGGGATCCCAGCTAGCCGGGCTGAGATTTTTCCATGTAATCGCGAAGTTGTTTTTTTTAGTGTGTTTAATAGACGTGCCGAGATCCCGCCTAGCCGGGTCAGCCCGGCTCATATAATCGGCCCCTTAGTGAAGTATTTATCTGGGTGTCAAAGTTGAATCTGTTGATGAAATTCTGAACTGTGGCCGATCAAATCAATGCTATTGAGCTTTTCTTTCCTGTAGTACAGTGTATAATAGTGCTGCCCAGGATGGCTCTATAGCAGTCAATTGGATGATCATAAAATCCTACGGTGTCAAAAACCATTCAAATCTGAAAGCTGTTGAGCAATTGTATACTTTTCTGTGGTTTACTGTGCTGCCTAAGATTTAAGCTATTGAGTCTGCTGATGAAATCCTGAACTGTGACCGTTCAAATGAATGCTAATAAGCAATACTTTTTCGTCTTTTTCGTACTTCTTTTTGTTACGATGTAGAGATGTCTTGACTTTCATTCTTTGTGACCATTAAAAACTATATGAAAGCTTTTGTGCAGCTTTGTTCAATATGTTTTTTGAAGTGATTTTAACTCCTAAGCTTGTGGACAAAATCCTCCTTTTGATCATTCATCATCAAAGGAAAACGTTCGGAGTCTTTTTGGAAATTTTTTCCTGGCCCCAGTTGTTCAAAGAGCGGATATCTTTATCCACTGAATAAGCCGTAATCCAGGCCCCAGTTCTTCAAAAGTTGGATAGCACTGTCCACCGGATAGATCTCTATCCAGTGGATAATACAATTGGTTTCCGTAACATTTATCCACTGGATAGAGATTTATCCGGTGGATAGTGCTATCCAACTTTCGAACAACCGGGCCCAGGAGATAAAAAATGTGAGAAAATCTCTACAAAACCCTATGATTTATGAAAAGAGCAAAACTGTATCTATAATGAAGTGTGCAGCTTTGCAAAAGTCTGGCCAAATGAGTAAGTTGAAGTAAAATTGCTCCGTTGGATAGCGACTTATCCACTGGGTAAAGTTATCCACTCTGAACAACTGGGGCCTGGTTGGTATTTTGCGAAGATGCCATACATACCTCTTTTGCTTTTGTCTTTGGGGCACTGGCTCTTGTACTCCCACCATTTTCTCCACAAGCTGTCCAACACGCTGGTCTCTTGCAATTTTAATATGGCAACAGAGATGTTTCTGATGTAAGGCGAGTGTTTAGGCATGGCAATGCCATAGCTACCGGCCCCTAGCAGACCATTCACTAAAAGAGAAAAAATCACCCTTAATGAGCTAAAAATTATAAATAGATAAAATAGTCTGTCACAAGGGTTTTATTTTTCTGGTCAATCGGGACTGAAAAAATCAGTCTTAAAAATGAATGGCCGTGTTTAATGTGAGTGATAAACCTGTTTATCAAGATTAAATATATATTACGGAAATGCCGAGCCAAGCCCATGTATATAAGCTGCAGGCCACGTGTAACCTCATCATTGCGATTCTAGCGAGCTAGCGCGTGTAACACAATTGTACAATTTTTAGTACAAGTATTCTCTTTACCTAAATGGCAACTTTCGACTTTAACGCGTGGTGTACGACCACTCAATTGAAAGAAGCTACCGTAGAAGCTTTAAAAACAGAGGACATCGATAGCGAAAGGGCTTTGAAACTCCTGACTGAAAGAGACGTGGAAGAGTTGGGGCTCAGTGTAGGACAAAAACGCGTCCTTGAAGCGGCCCTGAAGAAGTTAAAGCTTGAGGAGCAAGCGAAAACCGAGCCAGTAGACGTCACCGACCCAGTGACCACGAAGTCCTTGGCAAAAGACGGCGGGCTGGAGGAGATCCTAAAGAAAATTGAAGGAGCTGGATCACTAGAGGACTCTCTTCTGGCCTTAGGATCGACGGACCTATTTCCCGGGAAAACGCCAGCGGCGGAAAACTCGTCCACGCTAAATAGTACTCTTCCTAGATTGGACAACGACCCGCACGTGTTTCTTGGCCGACATCAAAAGGGAGTAGGAACTAAACAAGGTGAGAAACCATTGTTAATACCAGACTTTGTAAACCTGGGAACTTATGACAGTAGCGAGGAAGAGCAAGAGATCGTAAACAATTCAAGCGGGGCAAAAATATTTTTCCGTGCAACAAAGGCAAAACCTAAACTGGAACAAATCACCCTTTCTATGTGGGTCGCCGCAAACTCGCGAATTATGTATCAGCTTCTTAGAAAAGGAAAACTGTCCCCGACCACTTCCGACATCGCGGATTACTTGGCCTACACAGTCAAATTCGCAGAGCTCCTCGAGAGTCACACTCTCGCCTCGGCACTCATGTACGATAATGAGTACCGTAAATTGCAGTGCGAGTATGGATTTCGCTGGGGGAGTGATTCACAGCACCTTCATACCAGGTTTCTCGTTAAACGTCGTTCTTCTGTACTAACCACAAACGCACCAAACTCGCAAAAATCTTCCCCACGCCCTAACCGCCAACCGCAAGCCTCCCACGTAACCCCTATTTTCCGCCAGTTTAACTCTCTCACAGGATGTCAGTGGCCCAACTGTCGTTTTCAGCACGTTTGTTTGGTGCCCAATTGCAACCAGGGACACCCACAGCATGAGCATCACACGATCTCTCCTGCATGACGTCCACTCACCTCACCGGCTATTAACTCCCCTTTGAATAAACAGGCCTGGATACGGAACCTCGGAAATGATCCTGACAGAAACTTTATCATTGATGGACTCACAAACGGCTTTGAGATTATTCCCAGCGAAACTGTCTTAGAGAAAGCGGAAACTAGCAACTACAAATCCGCCACCGCAAGCCAGTTCCGCGATAAAGTAGAGAAACAAATTCGCGAAGAGATTAGCAAAGGCAATTATGTTGTAACACAAGCGAAACCTACTATTGTTAGCGCTCTTGGGGCCATCCCCAAACCACAATCTGATAAAATCAGACTCATACACGATTGTAGCAGACCGCAGCACTCCAATGTTAATTCCTATGCCACGACGCAACACTTTTCTTACGTGACTGTCGAACAAGCTGTATCAATGATTAAACCCAATGCCTATCTTGCAAAAATTGACCTAAAGAGTGCTTATCGCCACGTCCCAATACACCCCTCGAACTATTCCGCAACTGGACTAGCATGGCAGTTTCACGAGGAAAACCACATTACGTATCTGTACGACAGCAAATTACCCTTTGGACCTTCCAAATCACCAGAAATCTTTCACCGATTAACTCAAGCAGTCACGCGCATGATGGCCAAGCGAGGATTTCACACAATTCTAGCGTATCTCGATGATTTCCTTATTATTGGCGATAGCAAGTATGAGTGCGAATTAGCTTACCAGGAACTTATCCAACTTTTGAGCGAACTTGGTTTTAGCATCAACTGGGAGAAAGCAGTTTCTCCTACCCAGCGATTAACATTCCTAGGAATAGAGATTGACACAGTGCTTAGGCAACTTTGTTTTCCCGAAAGCAAGCTATGCGAACTGCGACAATTATTAAGCGATACTTTAATTAAGCGATCAGTCACAAAGCGAGATCTGCAGAGCCTTGTTGGCAGGCTAAACTTTGCGGCTCGGGTGGTTTTCGGAGGCCGCACATTCCTGCGGCGGACAATTGACGTCATGAACACTTTATCGCGACCTCACCACCACATCCGTGTAAACAAACAATTAAGGGACGATTTATCGTGGTGGGCGAGCTTTCTGCGTGTTTTTAATGGCAAAACATTCTTCATTGATTCGGCGCCAGTTTCTTTTGAAGAATTCTCCACTGATGCGTGCCCTATCGGTGGTGGCGGGTTCTTTCAAGGCGATTCACGGTGGGGCCAAACCACCCCCCAAATGGGTCATGAAATGTCCCGTTTTTTGGTTAATTTTTAATAATTTTGTTACTTTTCATCATTTCTTTACCAAACTTGGTAATTTGATATGGGTCTTTGTGCCAAACAATTTGACATGAATGGTGATGCCAAATGTCAAATTATGACGTCATAATTGGTGACGTCATATTATTCTCTAAAATAAAATTTTAGAATTTCTAAATTTTTTCTGGTGTTTTAGAAAGAACACGTCAAGAGGAGTTGAATGCTGAAAACTGTTTGTCGATGTGATAAATAATGGATGAGATATGGCATTTTAGATTTTGAAAATTTCACAGTCTCAAAATAGGGTCCCCCCCTTGTGTAATACGTTTGAATTTAAGTGTTGTTTTGTTGCGTCAACGACACCATTTAAGTTGCAGATAAGATGTCTTAAATGACGGAAGCTAAATGAAAAAGAAAAACTCGGAAAATTTTTTTCCTGCCAGAGCTAGAGCCCCCAAACCAGTTTTGTGACGTAATTAAGTGTCACGTGATCAATTATGCTCTTGCTAATATTATCGTTTTCAAGCCGAAAACTTAAAATCTAAAATGATACGATTTTTTGGAACAACAAGAAGTCCATTTTACCAGATTATTAGCTTGCATGGAAAAAAACTGTACAAAATAGATCAACAGGGTTGTTTTTAGAAGAAAAGTATGGTTCCGGGGGGGACACTTTAAATGTCTTTAAATTGCCATAACTCAAGATACGTTTGTCTTAGCGAGGTACGGTTTTCAGCATTTTACTCCCCTTGCCAAGTTCTTTCAGATGACATAACTTTTTATTTCAAATTTGAAATTTTCAGTTAACTCGTTTTGTGACGTCAGCCATTATGACGTCACAATTTGGTTTTTTAAGTCATTCTCATACTTAAAATAAATTCGGCGACAACCCAAGGTTTTTTGCCAAGTTTGGAAAAGAAATATGAAAAAGAAGCAAAATTAGTCTAAATGACCCATTTGGGGGGTGGTTTGGCCCCGCCGTGATTGGTTTTACACCAACTGGGCAATTGATCATCCCGACCTAGCGGGCGCGCATATTAACCTCAAAGAAACCTTCACTGTTCTGCTTGCATTATGCCGCTGGAAATACCAGTTGCGTGACAGATGGATTATAGTGCACTCAGATAACTCCACGACAATCAGCGTTTTAAACAAAGGAACATGTCGCAACCCGCAGGTCATGCAATGGCTTCGCTCCATAATTTGGCTCTCAGCCACTTTCAATTTTCGAATCACGGCGCGTTACATACCATCAAAGGCTAACACAATGGCAGATGCTATCTCGCGTCTTCATGATCCCGCATTCTGCCACGCGTTCAGTGCACAGTTACGCAGGGTACAAGAAACAAATGACAGCAGTCAGCTTCACTTTTCACAACTGGCGTTTTCTTCTTTCCCACGGCAGGTGCAGTACATGCTCAAGAGCGGCTACTCCAAGAGGAATTGAGAAAGTACCGTCGCCATGCCTTTGCGCTATCAACGTCAGCTACATACAAGTCGCAATTACGAGCGTTCCTTCGTTTCTCTCTCTTCTTCGGCTACACCCCGGTTCCCTGCAGCGCTTTACACCTTCTCCAGTACATAGTGTTCCTCGCGAGATCTCTGTCCGCTAGCAGCATCCCTAATTATCTCAACGTCGTACGTCTATTGCATCTGCAGTATGGGTATCCTAACCCCCTTGAGGAGCCTCTTTTCAAACACCAGAAAACCCTACTCATGAGACGTATAAAACGTCTACATGGAGCACAGGTGTCGCAAAAACTCCCTATCACACCTGATGTTCTCTACAAAATGCAATGTCATCTAAACTTTGCTTGCTCGTTCGACGCAACCTTTTGGGCAGCGTGTTTGGTCGCATTTTTCTCGTTCTTCCGCAAATCAAATCTGTTGCCACCTTCAACCGCAAAATTTGACCCCCAGCTTCACCTACGAAACTGCGATGTTAGATTGTATCCGTGGGGCATTATACTCGTCGTCCGTTGGTCTAAAACGATTCAATACCGAAACCGCACACTCCTGGTCCCAGTTCCTAAAGTGACCCACTCCTCGTTATGCCCTTGGTCAGCGGTAACTCGCGCTTTCAAACTCGCTGGTGTATATCAAAGCACCGAGCATGCCTCAGCACCCTCCTTTACATACCGAGAGGGTAGCGTCCTTAAGGCACTAACATATGCCTCCTTCACCAATAAACTGAAACTAACACTAGATAAATGCGGTTTGGACAGCGCGCTTTTCTCTGGACACTCCTTCAGGAGAGGGGGAGCTACTTTTGCTTTGCATTGCGGTGTACCTAGTGACTATATAAAGCTACAAGGAGACTGGAAGTCAAATGCATATGAACGTTATTTAGACCATTCACTGCGCTACAAACCAGAAACTGTTAAACAGATGTGTGAAGGTATCACTCACTAACTCCCCTATTCTCTCTTTGGGGGTTTGGAGGGTGTAATCGAGCGCGCGGTGGTCTAGGCAATAAAGACCCACAGAACCCAAAGAGAGTTGTTGTGTATTTAGTGAGTGATAAACCTGTTTATCAAGATTAAATATATATTACGGAAATGCCGAGCCAAGCCCATGTATATAAGCTGCAGGCCACGTGTAACCTCATCATTGCGATTCTAGCGAGCTAGCGCGTGTAACACAATTGTACAATTTTTTCCCTACCCACCCTTCCCTGGGTGTAATCGAGCGCGCGGTGGTCTAGGCAATAAAGACCCACAGAACCCCAAAGAGAGTTGTTGTGTATTTAGCAGTAATATTTACTGAGCTGAATGTGATCTCTGTATTCCATAAGACTCCACAAAACCAAAAAGAAACTGACTTTCGGTTACGATTTAAGACAAACCGGAAAAAAATAATCCCAAAATTGATTTAAAAACAACAACAGCAACAACAAAAGTAAAGAATGTTCCTCAGCCTTTTTTAAACAAGACAAAACAACGTGTGCTGACCCGACGTGATTTGAACACGCAGCCTTCTGATCTGGAGTCAGACGCACTACCATGGCGCCACGGAGTCAACTATGCACACCCTTAGGACAGGAACAGTACGCGAGGAAGCGCGAGGAAATGCGCTACATATTTAACTACAAGACCTTGGCACCGAGGGTCTCATCCAAGACTTTGCTTTCTAGTGACCTTAAACTAGACTTACGCGCCAACACTCTCAACTACGGGCGCGTTATTTGATGTTTTGAATTTTATTTCGCTATTTGCATACGAAAGCAACGAGCTAACATAGTTTTCCAGACCCTGATGAAGGCAGTGTTGCCGAAACGTCGGAAATCTATCATTTCAGCGTTAAATTACACTTTTTTCACATCTTTGTCATTATGCCCAGCTACAGCCTAATTAATTTATGGAACTCTATTTCTGCATTGTCTTCGTCTGATTTTTTGCCACTTTCACATTTTAGCAATTCACTTCCAGCATCGACTTTTCAAAGTTTTTTGTTATTTAATATTTACTTGTTTCAGAATTTTGTTCACATTTTTTTTGCAATTACTGCTTCATAAAAATACAATTTTCTTTATTAAAAAAGGCAAAACTAAAGACATTATTGTTTTTACTAAACAAGAGAAATTTAAGTAAAGTTTGTTAAGCAGACAAAATAAAGTATGCTGACCCCGACGTGATTTGAACACGCAGCCTTCTGATCTGGAGTCAGACGCGCTACCATTGCGCCACGGAGTCAACTATGCACATCCCTTGGGACAGGAACAGTACACGAGGAAGCGCGAGGAAATGCGCTTCATATTTAACTACAAGACCTTGGCACCGAGGGGTCTCATCCAAGACTTTGCATTCTAGTGACCTTAAACTAGACTTAAGCGCCCACACTCTCAACTACGGGCGCGTTATTTGATGTTTTGAATTTTATTTCACTATTTGCATACGAAAGCAACGAGCTAACATAGTTTTCCAGACCCTGATGAAGGCAGTGTTGCCGAAACGTCGGAAATCTATCATTTCAGCGTTAAATTACACTTTTTTCACATCTTTATTATTATGTGCAGCTACAGCCTAACTAATTTATGGAACTTTATTTGTGCATTGTCTTCGTCTGATTTTTTGCCACTTTCACATTTTAGCAATTCACTTCCAGTATCGACTTTTCAAAGTTTTTTGTTATTTAATATTTACTTGTTTCAGAATTTTGGTCACATTTTTTTTGCAATTACTGCTTCATAAAAATACAATTTTATTTATAAAAAAAGGCAAAACTAAAGACATTATTGTCTTTGCTAAACAAGAGAAATTTAAGTAAACATTGTTAAGCAGAAAAATAAAATACGCTGACCCTGACGTGATTTGAGCACGCAGCCTTCTGATCTTGAGTCAGACGCGCTACCATTGCGCCACGGAGTCAACTATGAAATTTAATCGATTGATTTTGATACAGCGTTTCCCTGATATTTGCCATTTTTATATTTTAGCGAGTCACTTGCATCATCCACTTTTCTTATTTTTGACTTTTTTTACATTTTTTACATTTTTTAAAGCCTCTTCTTATGTAACTCTTTACATCTCTTTGCAAGTACTCCTTGCTTCATAACTTCAAAAAATACATTTTTATCCATAATTAGAGTTAAGTTTTTTAATTCATTTTTTAAGCTATCCTCCTACCTGTTCTTAAGTCGCAAGGCCTTTGCATGATGACGTATTCCGTTGATGGTTGCTCCGACATAAACACCGCATTTTCCACTTTTCTCGCTGTCTCATAACCCTCGTCAGTCGAGTTCACGAATGTCCCGGCAGCATTCATTCGTTCCCAGAGCTTTCTGTAAGTGTGGTACTCGGCCACGCGGAAAAACTGGTGAATAGCACTATCGCGCATGACATAAAAGGGGTAATTGCCTTCCACGACATCCTCCAGCGTGTTGATTTGCCTTTCGCTGTTCCGCACGGTGAAGAAGGCGGCTAAATTAGCGGTGTAGGTTGATATCCATATCAGAATACAAAACCAAAAACACCCTGCAAGACACCGGCCTGTAAAGAGACAAGAACATTAAATGCTTGTTCAATTTGAAAGTATCTGAATGACAGAAAAAAAAAATTATCAGGATCGCAGGATTGCAATTTGGCAGTACGAGGATTTCAACGGCAGTTTATTTCTCGATTGGACAGTCCTGTTACTGGTAATTTTACGGTGCAGCATTAAGAGAATCGTTACTTTGGAGACGAAGGTCATGACAAGGTTTTGAGCTCGATATCTAGTTAATTATCTTCTCGTAACGATTACAGGAAAGAAAAACTGGAAGAAATGGCCTTTGAGGGTCTCAATGGGTTAATCGTTAGCCGTATAACGACCAAATATTTAGTCGTTAGGCGTAAAAATTGAAATATTTTAACCATTGGTCGTAAAAAAAAGTTAACCGTAAAAATCTTTTGTAGCCACGACTTGTCATTTTGAAATGTCTTGTCTCGCGGCTAGTGCGGGTAGGACGGCTACATATTCTGTCTTGGTACCGAAAGAGTACCAAAATTACAAATTCTTAAAGTAATTATGTTTTTTTTCTTCCCAGAATGGTCCAAAGACCCTAAATGTGAATCACCACAGTAGAAATTAATTTTTAACTTTTTTGGCAATAGCCATTTTTTCGCATAATTTGTGTTTCTTTGTTGAAGAACGACGGAACGTTGTCCAGTGTAACGTCACGTTCACCGGTTGACCGATAAATTTTCAATCATTTGACTGGTGACACCCTCCAATAGCCTACCTGAAAATGACTTTGGTGTGTGATCCGCTCCTTGCTGCAACATGGAAGCGAGGCAAAACCATAAACTATTATGGAAGTCAAACTCCTCCCCAGTCTCCCCGTGGTGCTTATGCCGCGATCTGTGACCGTAAGGACTGAAGAAGTTTACCAGATACATCAAGACTGTCACGAACAGAAGGCAAGCTAGCGTGACAAGCCAGACAGTAGTAGAGTAAGGAAGCATAAAAGTGGTAAGATCATGGTCATTAAGGTCCACTTTCTTGCTGATGAGACTCATTGTAAACTGCATGAACGGCTTGCTGAACTCCAGAACCTGCAGACGCTCAGAGTTGATGGTCAGCGGTGACGTGGACAAGTCTGCGCGCTGCGTGATAGAAAAGCAAAACAACACAAAATGATATTGTAGTAAATTTCGAGAGCTTACGTTACAAGCGTTAACTCTGGACTTGCCTCGTCTGAAATTTCCGAAAGCGGTGAACGACATAGATATGGAGAGGAAAGCTTGTATATGTTAATATTGTCTGCGACAGGGGCAACGTGGTCAACTAGTGGTAAAGATTTCTTCATTTTTGAGTCAAATATGTACGAAATTCAACTAAGCACGTCCTCTTCAACCCAGAATGCCCTAGAACACCGAACAGAAGATATAGAGTAATATTCTCTTAGGGAGAACCAACTTGATAATAAGTTTTTTATTGATTTTTCCAGGACACAAGGGAATCCTGTTCTAGCCTGTTCCAGTCCCTCAGATAGTAGGGACGGCGCAAAAATTAGAAAGGGAACACGAAAATAAGACGCGCAGGATCTGGGGAAAAACTGAGGAGGCGGTGCCTCTCCCCAGCCCACACGCGTTTTTCGCCCTCGTTTTCTCAATTCGCACTTTCCCCACTATCTCGAAGCCTGGAACAAACAACACAAGGGAAAAACGTGAACAAATTGCGCCAAAGTTTTCAAGTTGCAATCCATTTCTGTCTTAGCCATCCGGGATAACAAAATACACTTAATGAGTGTAGATTTAGAAATTAAAATAGCAGTATTTTTTCTTCCAACTGAGCCATTATTTTTGGGATGTTGTTGGATAGTACTATGTTTTTTAGCTTTCCAAAGTAGTACTAAAAATCGGATTTAATTTTTAAGATAAGACAATTCGGGCTTAACCTAATGTATTCATTACTTACATTCTTTGTGATTTCTCCAACAATTCCAGTGTAGCCGGTCTTTCCATTCCATCCACCGTATAAACCGTCAGGACTAAGATAAATTTCAAATCTGAAGGAAAGCATCTCGGCAATTTTCGCGATAACGTCAACACTAAAGCCTTCTAATTCGCCATTCTTGTTCACCATCACAAATGGGGCATCCTACCAAAAAGGAAAACAGCTATCTTCCAATTAAAGGGTTTGAATAATTTTGAATCACAAACCCTTTTCTTTTAGCAGCTATCGATCGGCGCTGGAAGTATGACGTCACTGCATAACCAAACTAGGAAATGGCCCAAGGTTATTTGGACAGTATCAAAAAAGGATAATACTGTAAATAGAGCGACTTTCATCATGACAAACACTCGTGTCTCTCTTGCATATACACTTCTTTACTCCCTTGCTCCCTTTACTTTTTCTAGTCCTTAACTCGAATTAAACCCAAAATTTCTCTTCAATGTAAAGGTAAGTCGCACACGAGCCAAGGAGGTCCACACGTCCGGAGCTTATCCCAGTTTTTGTAGCATGAAGCAACTGAGAGTATTGCTATTCCCCCTGGATGGGATGCTAGTCTATCGCAGGGTTACCCCCAGCAGTGTGTCGCCGGTACCTATTTAATACACCTGGGTTGAGAGAGACAATGTGGGGTAAAGTTTCTCGTCAAAGAAAACAACACGATGGCAGGGACTGGGCGTCGAACCACCGACCTTCAGATCTGAAGTCCAACGCCCCCCCTTCCCACCGCGTTAAATTGTCAAAGAAGTAGGCTAGTCCATCGTCAGATGACCGCTTGATAGAATCAGCTCCGTACTAATTGCAGACAGCGGTTAAAATGCATTATTTTGCGAAAACCAGGTCCACTGACTGTACTCCTCACCTTAACAACGACCACCTTGAGCCGCCTGTTCAGTTTGTCCAGCGGAACTAACCCAGAAGTTTGTTTGTTCTGTTCTGGTGTGCTGGAGAGGTGTAGCTTGTTCTGCGAAGAACTCCACTGACCGATCTAAATGACAAATTTACATATGGACGTTTAGAGCTAAGTAAGAGCTCATAAGTACTGCTGAGCAACTATTATCTACTTATCTAAACGGAGCGGAACAGAGGGATGGTAATGGCATATAATTCAATATCTATATTCAGTTCGACTTAACACTAGGCCAGTCGAAATCTCTTCCAATAAAGAAGGGCGAAGGAAATGGCCAAGTAGCGAACCTTTCCGTGTACGTCACCAACTCTGTGCTTAAAAAACAAACAAACAAACAAACAAACAAAAAATGGAAATTAGCAGTGGCACATCCACGAGGTGGCTGTTCGTCCACTCTATCCAGATCGAACTTGAAATTGAAAAAAACCAAAAAAACCAACACCAAAAACAAACAAACAAACATACAGAAGATTGGCAATTTTTATAGCCCTTGCTTCAAACTTACCGAAACGAACTTGTTATTTCGTAGATTCTTAACATCCAACTTGCTGTTGATTCTGTTTCCTGAATGGTTAAACTCAATACGATCTGTTGTTCCTCTTATATTCACCTGGAATTTAAAAAAAAAGTCTTGGAAAATACCACAGTAGGCTTAACCCTATTCTGCCCTGGGGCGGGGTGGGGGGCGCACATTGTGCCCGCGCTAACTTTAACGAATTATAACTTTTAAACGGCTACACGAATAATCGCAAAATCTCATGTCTTTTCTAAAATTTATCAGAGAAAATTTTCCTATGTCAATGACGTGTCTATGACGATTAACGTTTCCATAGCAACCGTCTACTCTTAAGTGTATTTTGACTATTTTCTGTCTTTTTTGTCTTTTTTCAGGTTTTCCCCCTTCTTTTGGAAGAAGAAGATAATTTTTTTCTTTTGTGTGCTTGGTTTGATTAAGTACGTTTCTTCGAACAAATTCATATATTTTTTGGTGACGTGATTGTCAGTTGTATGACTGCAGGTTTGGGATTCAAGATGGCGGCCTCAAATTCAAAATGGCGGGTTTGTGACGTTATTGTGACGTCATGTCACGTCATAATTGACACGTCATACGCCCAATCTGTAACGCTAATGACGTGCGACAAACGTGCCAAGTTTCATCGCAAGAGCTTTAATACTTTTGGAGATCTATAAAGTGCCCCCCCCCCACCCAGGCTCAGAAACTCAAAAAAAAAAGCCCAGGCAGAATAGGGTTAATATAGACTAAACAATAAACTTTGCATGGACCTCCGTAACAAAATAAAAGTACTGGATCCTATAGTAAAGGATCTAATCAGCAAAAAATAAAGAACCAAATACGATAAAAAGGGAATTCTGATTAAACGGTGTAGGGAAACTTTATATATTTTACCAATATTTCAAAAGGCACAGCCTTTCTTTTTCAGGGTCTTACAGAGAATGACTCTAAGGGCAAGAACGTTACAGTTTAAACTAGGGAGATTATTACAACGTATTGTATTACAATGTTTAAAAACTGGAGTAAAAACTTAAAACGTTACGATTTGAAATTTATATTTAAAGAAGTTAGCAAAAAAACTACGTCGAAACTGACATTAGCTTCAACATTTCTTGATTACGCTTTGCACACCACTTGACCTACTGAATGTAACCTTTTATCAGACCTCTTTACTCGCTCTTCCTTAATAGAATGTTCTAGGCTCAAGATAACTGGAACGGCAAAATAGTGAAAGCGAACACAAAAATTTATTGCGTGGGGTTGAGAGCCTGGAACAAGCCACTCAATAGCTGTTTTTAATTTGATTATTTATCTTGCTCCCACAGACCTGGTAATTTTGTCTTACGCCTCTTTGTTCCCTACCTTTTTCAAATACTGCAACATAGTTTCTCCATTCTTTGACAAGTGTAAGCCGTCATATGAAGCATTCTTCCACATGCCAGTAGAAATGACCGTGTGCAGGGCATGCGCTATAGTCAATACAGCGTCGTAGATAAGAAATGACGAGTCCTATAACAAAATAAAGAACAATTGAAACCGAATCTCTAAAAACTTATTTAAGACCTTCAATTAATGCTATCGCCTATTAATAAAATAGGAATTTTTAAACCTTGATCTTCTTTGAAGGTAATAACTCTGTCATCAAGAGTTCCGTCACGTGACTGCTTGATTTGTATGGTTGAAATCCCACGACCACTTGTGATGATTGAACTTCCATATCCGATGACGAAATCTTAAAAAAAAAACATTAAAGATCCCACCGTGAACATTTTTTTACCATGTTAGCGACAAACTGTTATTACAAACTATAGTGCGCACTCAAAAAGTTTGAATCATCAGAAATTTCAAGTAAAATCGATGGATTTTCACTCTTGCTCTCGTTTCGCCTCTAACTCTGGTGATTTCTCAATGACTCTTGTGCGCTTGTAAAGATTTGGAACTCTGATTCGCCAACTGATGATGACTGTCGCTCTCTTTTTTTGGACTGGCGTCAGAAGTTTCATCGGTTTTCCGACAAAATCAATCCGTATATGGCGCAAAATTGAGCAGTTACACGGAGTGCGATAACAGATCAAGTATTAGGTTTCACTTACGGGATCAACCAGCAGCCAGTTATGGGGCTTTTCAACCTTGAGTGAGCATGAACAATGTACCTGGATCAAAAAAATAAAGAAGTCACTTATGTTTGAAGGAATACGCCCATAAGTCAACTAAAAGTGAATGCACAGTTGACCTAGCGAGATGGTCATGTAATTGAATCCTGTTGAAAAACTTAAAGGCCTTATTATTCACAATTGTGAGGATCAGTTTTTCAAGGCCATGATGGCGCAATCGTTTTCTTTCAGCAAATAGAACGACGATTCTGCCAATCAGATTCGCGTATTCGCAATAGAACACAACAAGTGTCTACTAAATTACATTATATTTACATCACAAGAAATATGGTTGGTTATCTGACATACTTGATTTATGATGTTTTGTACCCAGTGATTTTCCAAGAAAAGTACAAAAGCTTCTAAGTGTGCGTCGTTGAATCCAGTGAGTTTCCGTTTGGTTTCTTCACAGAGTTTTTCGGTGTTTCTATGGTGATCCAACTCAAGAGCAATTTTAGAAACTTTCATCTTTGGCGGAAGCTGTGACACAAAATCATGCGCTAAATGTCGCCATCTAACTGCAGTAAAAATGAAGGACAAAAAAGAACATACAAAGAATATCATTAGTCATGCAAATTAAAGTATGATCACTTTGATTTGAAGCCGAAGTGAGTTGATGTAAGGTAAATTGACAACGGCGTTAAGGTATTCTTAAAGCGACCATTCGAGCGTTAATCCTTTTTAAGACCGGTTCGATTCTTTCTCACAAAGGTATAACTGCTCGAAACAATAACTTTTAAATATGTTTGAGGTAAATCAGTGTAATAAGTCAGGGCTCCCAGGGCAGTTGTTTTACTTCTGAAAAGGCTACTCTAATGAATTTTAAATATGGGTGTATTACTGCTATATCAGTTGATGTCAGTTAAAGTGATTCACTCCCTACCATGTAATGTAGCCATGTAAGAAGTTTACATGGCTACAATACTAGACATGGCTACTTACCTAGATTGCCTAAACCTAAAATGGAATGCGGAAAGAGAGTGTCCTACTTCCGTTTTACAAATGACTGGATGTCTCTCCCAGTATTTTTAAGAAAGCCAATGCCATGCACAATTTTTAAGAAAAACCTTAAAAGATTCTTGATGGATAAACATTTTTAGACGATAAATAAATTTTTTTTTTAGATGTACGACGTATTATTATTATTATTGTTAATAGATAATTATTTGTAATTAGTTTTTTTAGGACAGTAGGTAGTTTTAGTAGTTTTAATCATTGTATATTTTATATTTTAGATCTGTGACATTTGTATTTCTTATTTTAGATTTTAATACTTTTTATTTTATGGAGGACCTCCCTGAAAACCACGTATTTTACGTGACGGGCGCTTCCTCCTTAAAGATTGTTTTTATTATTATTATTATTATATTACCGACCCAACACGACAGTTGTTAAAAAATCGAATTCCTTTACCATTTTGAGTGTGACCGCACTGTTGCTGTACTGTTGGTTAAGTATATAGTTTGATCTCAGGCCGTGAGTATTTGTTATTAGTATGGTGTGATCGTCCGGGTAATAGAAGTCCATAAACGTTTGAACCCGTCACTATCGGTATTTTTCGAGAGCGATCTAGTAGTCTTTAGTTTAACAAATGGTTTGAACCCAAGTGTATCATTATTATCTCGCGTTTAAAATTATTGTATTTTTCGTTCCCTAAGAAAGCTTTGAGAAAGTTGTCAAAAGGTCATTAAAAAGACTTACTTCATTGTATCAGATTTTGTATAAACTTGAACCCAAGGTGAGATTTTGTAAAAGTATATATTTCTTATGGCGCTATAAATGTTGCCAAAACAAATCATTTTTGCCAAAAAAATTCAAAATGCTTATATAAAAAAGAAACAAAAAAACAAAAAACAAAAACAGAATCAAAACAAAATCTGTTCCAAGACAAAATATTCACTAGTTTTACAATAAAATACAATAGCTTTATTACCTCTCCCGAAAGGGCTATTCTGAGATAATTTACATGTACATTTGAAAAAAAAAGGTAAAGAAAAATCACCTATTAAAGCTAGTTACAAGCATAATCTTAGGTTTGATTTCTTTTGCATTTGTATGAATCGTTAACGAGTCTAGTTTTATAAGTTTTTTACTTAACAAGAAGCCGATAAAGCTCAGCTCACCATCATACAATACAAGAAGACTTGTCCATTCATAATGAGTAATAATGCCCAGTATCGCCGCTGCCATATCATGTGAGCTTGGGCCCATTCTCACGCCATATCTAAACTGTTTAGCGCCGCCGGGAAGACTGGATTCAATATGCGTGGTTACCAAAGGAATTCTCAGCATAGTACTCAAAGCCTTATGGGTAACCGTAGTTTTGGAAAACAACAGAAGGGAAACGATGTTCACCTGCGAGATATTTTTAGCTGCAAAGAATGGAAGAATGGTTAATGAGACTGTTTCTTTGTCCAGTTTAACAAAAAGCTATGTAAAACATATCCATCGTCATATCTTCATTTTAATCAACTGTAAATTTGTTCTCGAAAGTTGCAATGTTTTATTAGTTGACATTGCCGTGTATTTCAGTTCTCTTCTTTTATTTTACTGTGTCATACACAGTGATAAGTTTTCATTTAAGGGAACTATGCGTTAAGTTATATAAAAGGAAGGCGTTTTCACTAACATGTTCAGAAAACAGTGTATGACCCAACGCAACACGAGTACCAAAAATTGTAAAGAACCGTTTGTTTTTGCGAGAGGGAGTTTGATATTTTAAGATAGCTACGGTTCTCACCATATTCAAGAATGTTGTCCTGGTTCACTTCGCCTTCAAAAGCCTTTATTGTCGTGTTGGGCAGCAGGCTCCCGTTTGAATTCACATGATTGATTGCAAGCTGGAAAGCTCTCCACTCTTGACTGTTACTTTTATTTGATAACAGAGCTACAATATAATAAAACAAAAAAGTTGGAAAATTTATCTCTTTTCTTGTTCACCATAATGGAAGGCCTTAATGGTAAGCTAAAGGCTTTTAAAGTTCCCGACGCGAGAATGCACTTTGATGCTAAAGGCCTGTTAAACTAGGTAACGTTGAGTGCAGCTTGCTTCGCAACAAAATTGCGGTGCAAGTTGCATAAATTTCCTGCACGTTAAACTTACCCTTTTTCATTGAGGCAATCGTTGTGAAAAGTAGAACCAATCTACTTCTCGTGACGATTGTGGCAAAGGACAAATTGCTGAAATTGTTTGTTGCACGGTACTATGTTACATTGGAAATTTCTTTCACGCAATTTTTAATTTTTTCAGCTGGAGACAAGTTTCACAAAACATTACGTTCATTGCAGTATTATTAAGTTCTATTTTTAAATTATTATCTGCAGTTTGTTATATATTGTCATTTTTAGTTTCGCTAACCTAACATTGTAAAGCGCTCTTGGACTTTAGGATACGAGTGCAATATAAATTTGTTTATATCATAGACAAAAGTGTTTTAGTGGAAAATAGACAACTCGCAAAAATCACACGAAACTACATCCGGGACTCGAGTGGCGTATTTTCCATATATACCCTTACTAGCGAGGATATCGTTGACTTCACTTCCCGCTTTAACACTGTTGTTTGTGCGAAAATACTCTTGTCTATATAATAAAAAGAAAATTTCACGGCGACTTGAAGATATGAATTTTATTTTCTCGTGGTAAAAAACAATAGCCATTACATTATATTATTATTATTATTATTATTATTATTATTATTATTATTATTATCTTATAAACTGTGTGCAAGACCTCCTTAAGAGCTAAATTTTAAGCCATTGACTCATTCTCATTTACAGGTTGAGGGTGAAATTGACGATTAACATAGTTGCAATAATCTTTATAATAGTTTAAAGATGCTTTGAAATCATGCTTGCATGAGAAGTCGATTTAATATTTCTCATCTTTAAAATACCATTTAGATATTTTACGTAACTATCGTTACGCTTCACTCGTTAAAAGAAATGGCAAGGACAAGAATACATTTGGCCCGTTTTCACTTTGTAAATGAAAATAAAGCAGGATTTCACCAACGATTACATAAAAAAACAGTTACCAGTTGATTTATTGAATTTGAGTGAACGGTGATATCGGCACAGTCTCAGAAATGAGAATGAAAAACATTACTTGACTCAAGTTTAGTCTGTGAGGAAGAAAAAACACGGTATATAATGTATAAAACGTACTGAAAACGTTTACATTTCCATTTTCTAAAACACGTCAATCTTTCTAAAAGGGGGAAGCAATTGTAAAACGCTAACATATGTAGTGAATTGGAATTTTCACAGCAAATAAATTAAATTGCCAATATATCATTAAACATTAAAACACACGCAGGGCTTTACAGGTGAATTTTGAAGTCTTCACCAAAACAAAGTCGTTTTATCATATTTTTGAAGCTTTCTCCACGACACTAAGGACATTAAGGTTGATCAACGTTAAAGCAAGATTTAAGAAAGTATGGGGTAAGGAACAAATGGGAAAGAGAGGCAATAAAATCCAAGTATTTCTTCTGTGCGCTGTGTGGTAAAAAGTCGAAAAATTTTATAGGTATATTTTAAATAAAGAAAAAAGAAAGAAAAATTCATCTTACCAATATAAACTGTTGAAGGAACCGTACTCGAAGCTGCACCAAAAATTCCAAAGAACGATGATATTGCAATCAAAAATGCGACGTATTCCTTCGCTGGAAGTTGAGAGGACGCCATATGCATTGATATTGACTTTGGTCCTGTACAACAAATTAAAGTATTGGTTCAACTAAAGTTGTACCTCGTTCATCCTTGTTCATTTTTAAGGACAGGAAGGAAGCCGAAAATGAGCTTTTCTTTGATCATTTTGTGTTGTTAACATTACGACTTAAATCGTGGTAGAAAATAATATATCTTAGCGTTTTGTACGAGTTACATCAAGCTGAGATGTTAAAGGGGTTTGGTTTTCCAACTGTGCTTTCTAAAGATTCGAAACCACGGCAATGAAAGTATCTACCAGTCGTATAAAGCCCTGACTAATTAGGAATTTGTTATGGTGGACGAAACCCTAACCATGCTGTTTACGTTGTGGGAATAACTAGACGGGTTTTTTTTTAAAGAAAGTGTCGTGGGTGGCAAAATTTTAAACGTAAAATGGACTTGTGAAGTTTGCTCTGTAAAATCCAAGCTGTCGAAAGTTTAAAGAGGCATCAATCTTTAAATGTATTTCGAACTTTAGGGTATGTGGGATAAATAATCCCTTAGTGTGACTGTTAGTTTAAACGAAAGATGTTGATCACTGCTTTCCGGTAGTACTGTTTGTTATGCTGTACAAGCTAGTTCTAACTCAATAAGAAATTCCAAAGTCGGTGACCATTCAAATGAAAGGTGGTTTCCCCATTATAAGGAACAATTCTTTCTCGATATCTTGTAAAATGAATTAGAACCAGTTTTTATTGTTTTGTAATCTTAAGAACTTCAGGGAGTTGAAAGCGTTAACAACCTAATAATTGAGCTCACAGTCAAATGACCACCAGTTCAGCAGAAATTCTGCCTACTAAGAACCGCTATTTTTGGTATGTTTGATGAAAAAAATGTGCAAGTAAAACGTATGGCACTTTAATTAAGTTTTCTTTTCCAAATCGGTATTCTTTGGGCTTAAACAGCTAACAGTTCAACGTGTGGTGTTTCCAACAGCCAGAATAACGACAACACATTAATTTGCACTAATACGAAAAATATAAGAAATGACTCTTAAAACAAAAGGTTGCGTGTCAGTTCCAAATTAACAAAAGGTATTTAATATATAAAATTAATTTGTCAACGACATATAAAAAAAAAAGCAAAATAAATAAACAAAAAATAAACGGCCCAAGCTTTAGCATTATAATTACTTTGGAAAAAATAGTGTTAGCGAAATGTTAGTAAACATAATAAAATGACTGAATGTGTTTTGCAGTTATTACCACCAACTCAGTATGTAACTTTGGAACACGATTGGAACACCTACTTTTACATTTTCACGAGAATATGTTATTGAGACATTACTGATGAAAAGTTAGTACCAACGACTAACAAAAAAAAAAAAGACAAACAACAACAACTTGTCCTAGCCTCATACACTAGGTCGTTAACGCTTGTTATTCTTGCTCGATCAAAGAAATTGAAATTACATTGTTTATCAATTTCAAGCTCAGAAGACGTGAAATAAACAAAGCAAACAATAGGAAAAAACAGGATTAAATAACGAGTAGCTATGTTAAAAAAATTAATAGTTTAGGACAGTTCTAGTGATGTCATTCAAATATTTCTTCATCATTTTGAACGTCATCGTAGGCAGTACTTGTCTAGTTACTTTTAAATACCTCAAAAACCTCTCTAGGAACATCAACAACCAATTATGTAGTTAAATAAAACACCGATAATGTCTAAACCGCAGACTCAGCATAACGTAACAATTATTGATATTTCTAGAAAGAGCCACGAATGCTGCACTACTAGTGTAGCAAAGTTTTAGCAGTTAATTAATCTATCGGCACAGAAAGTATTATTTGTGTGGTAAAGACCATATAGATCGAGATATTTTTTCGCAAAAATTGACCTTTTTGACCATGTAAGGTGAATATGATTGACTAGATGATAAAACGAGATAATGCCTTAAAATCTAATCAAATAAGGAAGAAAATCACTGTCGGTAGACCTCACCGAAATGAGGAATCCGCGATAAGTAAATTAAATTAAAACCATAAATAAATAGAAGTTATAAATTTAAAATTGTATTAACTTTGTTTACACTACCGATGAAAACCGTCGACAAGGTTATTCATTAAAAATAAAAAATATATATATATATTGAAATTAAGTTTCCCTTTTTTGTTCTTGCTGGAGAGTGTCAAAGACCCGTTTCATCCTCATCATAATCAAGTATATATCACCAAATTGCGACAAGTGAAAAACAACAATTAATACATGGCATTCGTTATTCGCAAACTGAATTCTTGGTTATAAATATAAGCCTTTTTGGTTATATCCTATATTCTATTGGTTATATCTACTATAGCCCTTATATTCCATGTTGCCTTAAGAAATACTCACAGAGGTAACTCCTTTTAGTTGCCAATAATTTCGAGGATGAAATGCCACACTGAACCTTCTGGTTAGCTATGTCTGCTTTCTATATAGTCAAAAAAGGATATTCCTACAAGGGTTCAAGGTTACCTGCTGTGAAAACATTGACGTTTGAAAACCACAATTAAAAGAAACAGTTTGCCAATAGATTCCTGCATTTTGAACGCTTTTCCTCAACACTAAATAATTTTTCTCGACAAAAGGTGTTTCAGTGTTTTCGAATTGTTTTGTCTGTGACAGATTTATTACGTTAGAAACTTCAAGGTTGGATAATTATCAATATTAACATGAGAATTAAGTTCGCAGGGCATGGAGTCCGTAGAAAACAACCTTCCTTGAGACTGATTCTTTTCGCATTTTACTCTTGTCCCATGAATCGTCTGCAGTATATACAGCCCAAGTTTGTATAATTCTTTGCCTTCTCATTAGCAGTTACAGCTGATATCTAAGCAACAGCGCTAGCACTCTTTCAACACGCAACAGTTTTTCAGCTTTCTCATAACCAATCAAAGCAATTCAGGTTTTTCCTAAACTCAAGTTTTTCTGTCATCCAATTTTCATAAGAAGGATTGCCTCAACTATCGTAACAATTAAATTAAGGTTTCTCGAGAACACTAATTTAGTGAATAAATTATTAATATTGTCATGTGGAGCGTCTGTGGTACTCTCCGGTGCGCTTCCTCAGTTTATTTATGGAAAATATTCAACATTTCGTCATTGCGGTTTAGTTCTCAGACATGGAATTTCCTCCACGGATTTTACTATATAACAAATTTGTGGCAATACAGTGGTGAACTACTGGCAAATTAAACCTTTGACACAGGACGGTGAACTCTTTTAGAAGGAAATGCATGTTATTACTTTAACTTACTATAAAACCTCACTTATAAGAAATTCAGTTATCATCTAAAAGATATTTGATAACATGTGAGCCCGCTATGGCAACATACGAGCGTTTATGAGCCCGACAATTCGTCCTACTACAGTCGAAGCTCTCGTAAGCGACCTCCTCGGGAATTCAAAAAAGTGGTCGCAACTAGAGCTGGTCGCTTACAAGAATGGGCTCTCGTAAGCGACCATGTGATAAGACAATAGAGGGTGGTCGCTGTGTTGTTGTATGTGTTGTTGTATGTGTTGTTGGTTACCAATTGTATTGTAGTAATAGTATGATAGTTTTTTTATTGCGTATAGCGAATGTACAGGACAACAGGCCATCGTCGCTAAGTTTGATCAAGATGTGAACGCTTTTATTGAAGTGTTGACTAAGTGATCGCTTACGGGAGCTACAATACCAACCTCGTACCCAGGGTCCTCTCTCTTCCTTCCTCGAGAAAGTACCCTGGTTTCGGCTGGTCACGTGGCACCCAAAATCTGGGTGCTAACAAGAATGTGCTACAGGGGAGGGGTAGCAAAGTGTAAGATTGTCACTAGTGTCAGAATGGTGGAAAGTACCGCAGGTGATGTAAGCTTTTTCAGGAATATTTGTGGTGATAAGAACTCCTTTTATAGACAAGTATTTCTTCATTACATACGAACGTTCGACATCGAAGCGGTCCATGTTATTTTCGACTCAGAAAAACACGTTTACAAGTCTCTGAATTTCAAAACACTGTTGCTAACCATCGCCATAGTCAACGGAAGCCGGCACGAGTCACAACGTAACAAATTTACAACAAGGAGAGCCGTCGGCTTTATGCTTTACGGAGCTCGAAATGAAATGGAGTGTCAAGGATTAGGAAAGACTAATTTATTTTTGGCATCTCCAAGGAGCAAAAGAATTTTCGGCAACCGTACACAAGACAGACAAACGGCGCGATGGTAAAATCAGGTTAAATACGCCGCGCCAACCGACTGAAACCACCGTTCTTGTAAGAATTTGAAGGTAATTTGTTTTATTCCTGTCGAGTAGGCGACAGTGACATGACAAAATGAAAAATGTGCTAAACTAAATAACATTTATAATTAAGAGCTTTGTTGACAAGAAGGTTGTACTCTGGTCTGCAGGATTATACCATTACATTGAAGCTTGCAGATAAAAATACACAAGTGCAGCGTGGGCTTTTATTATCAGAATTTTAATTGCATTATTAGGCCAATAAATAAAATATTTAGGAAACAAATCAGTGTTTTGTTCGGGCAATACGAGCAGCTTCTTATCAAAGGCCTTCGGCAAATTCAAAACAGATCGAGCCCACCGTAAAATATTTTGTTGATGGGAAATCTGCATTATTTGTGCTTCTGAAACGCCGCAGATAGTAGACTGTAGATTTTTTCAGCGTCCCTGTCTTTGGAAAAAAGTGAGCTAATGACTTCCATTCCTCTGTTTTCGTGCCGGATTGAAAAGATTTGCATTCGCTTTTCCACCCTGATGGGGAGCTGTTTGCTTAAGGGAGACACGTGACCATCCTAAACCAGGGTACTTTCTCGAGGGAGGATGAGAGAGGACCCTGGGTACGGAGAGAAGACAAGTCGGTAATTTGCAAAAGTGGTCGCGGTCGCTTACGGGAGCGGTCGCTTACGAGAGCTTTTAATTACAGAGTTTAAGTGACAATTCAAACGGGGTTTCACAATGCTGGTCGTAACTAGAGCTGGTCGCTTACGAGAGTGGTCGCAAGGAGAGCTTCGACTATATAAATTTTCCTGTTCTTAAATTGCAGAACTCCGTGAACGATTTGTCACGCTTTGTTGATGAAATACTCCTTCAAAGAAAGATGTATGAACAGCTTAAGCCTATTGAAACCGGGGGAGGGGGGTCTGCCCGCACGGACATTTGGACGTTTAGCAAGCCTAGGCCACCAAACTTGGTGACTTTTCGTAAAATTTATCTGGGACCAATTTGATAACGCAAGTCCTGGCTTCATCAAATTTGACCTTACCATGGCAACCACATTTTGAACGGCAGTTTTGTCGGAATTTCAATTTTTTTCATCTTTTTAATGAAAAACTGTAGCTTTCTTAAAGTTAATTTTACATTTGTAGATCACTTTAGTGTTTTTTATTGATTTTGTTTCTTTTTTGGTCGATTTTGACGCCTTTTGGATGTTTAAGAAAATTATAGAATTCAACATGGCGGATCCAAGCTGGCCGCCATATGAAAACATGACGTAATTCTCACGTCATATGACGTCATCAGCTCATGTTGCGGACCTCAAAGGAAACACTTTCAGACATAATATGTGCCTTAGCAGGCTCCTTAGCGATCGGTAACGTAGACTGGGTTGCGCTCTTAACACGCCACACGCTTCGGCATCGCAAAAAGACGGAACTATTTTCTGCTGTTTTTGTTTCATTGTTGATTTTTTACAACACAGCTTAGTTTTAATTTATTCAGCTGCTATACCAGCATATATCTTCCATAATAAGCAGCGACCTAAAGGTGGTAATAAAAGAGATGCTTAATCTAATTATAGTTACATAGTTAAGAATTCATTCGCCCCGACCTTGTATATTTAAGAAGATGTTAAATTGAAAACCGAAGATTTAGTACTACATCTATTAGATTTAAAAATAGCCTGGTATTTCAAACGTTTGCATAAACAACCATAAACTTAAAAAATATATTACACTGACAATTAGGAGTATTTTTATTCACATTTACTGGGCGCTAGTTCTCATTTTTTAAATTTAATCATGGTCAGAAAGAGAAAATAATTCGAAATCATGCTTTCTCTCTTAGGTTCTTCTTGATGGAAGAGCAGAAATTAACTCAAGGGAACGTCAAAGGATATTCACGGCCGGGAGGCTTATTAACTCCTCTTTTAATGTGGTAATTGTGTTATCTCAAACTGGAAATATAATTTTAAGCATAAACGTTTCGCTTATGCTTCTTGTAACATGCCTTAAATTCTTCAAATGATTTAAAATTATCCCAGAGGGATATCTCAAGTTCTTTCTGCGATGTATACGTTACATGGGAAGGTCATTATGCGTCGAAATCCATTTCTAAAGTTTGTACTGCGAAATGCATACAGGACTGGATTCAAAGAAGAAGTGGCCATAAGTAAAAACCAAAGGACCTGATATGAAATTTCGTAGACGTCTGCCTCTGTTTTCTGCTTCGTGCAGGCTAAGTACATGAATTGGCTCCCAAGTGGAACATAACAAACAAAAAATCCAGTAGTTACTGAAACAAAGGTTATCACAAGTTGTTTCCTCTCCTTAGTGTCACCTTCGTTGTGTTCTCCAGACTCAGAGCATATGGTGTTACTGAAATATAAACCTCTTATCATTGAGCCGTAGCAAAATAAAAGAGTACAGAAGGGGATGTACACAGTTAATACTAGATTGCATATCACGTATATTCTACTTCTGTTGTCCATGTGCATCGTCCAAGGCCCCACGCAAGAATTCAAATCAGTGTCCAGATGACGCAATATGAAATCAGGCAAACAGAACAAAATGCTTGAAAACCATATAATCGCGATTGTTGGTTTAACGCACTCAATAGAAAGTCTTAAATTGGTGCTGAAAGGCTTCATTAAAGCGTTATACCTCTCGATTGCCAGCGATGTTAATGTAAAACTTGACACAACACAAAGGATGTCCAATATCGTCACCCCTGTAAATGTCTTGCACAGGAAATTTCCCGTTTCCCCATTTAACTGTTTCTCTCTCCACCACACTTGCCAATGAGCAGGCCAAAGGAGCAACGTTAGGAAATCGCTCACTGCCAAGTTAACTAACAAGAAGTTAGTTGTCGAATGCATGTGTCGAGTGGAATACACAATATGAATCACTAGGCTGTTTCCTACGACTCCAACAAGAATAAATGGAATCGACAAAACGGCGAAAATGGTATCCAACACTTGATAGTCCACCATAACCTCTTAATTTCTCTATGCTTAATTTGGATCAGGGATATTCTCTGTACGGAATGCTTCGCAAGGTATTCGGCAGATCATGTCAACAGAGGGCTTGTTTTACGTCTACTGGCCATTTGCCAGTGTTATGATTTTATGACGATAGGGTAGACATTAAGATCATAATGCATCTGATGGGCTGTTTGTATGATTGGTTGTTTCCGCAGGATCCGACCAGAGATCAAGAAACACTGAATGATCTTTGCTTGTCGCTGCAATCGTTGAATATTTTGCTGATCTGGAGGAAGATTGAAGGAGGAGTGAAGGATGTATCGAATAATTTACAATATAGTGATTACTGATATAGGCTTTCTGGGTTACTATCTAATAATAATGTATTATGCATATTAAATCGGAAGTTCAGACAAACAGTCAAGTGGCTTAACAAATTACTTTTATAAGTCCAGTAGTTAAACTAATTAAACAAGGGCTAGCGACGAATTTAGTTAAGTTTGCGTTTCTTTATTTTATGCTTTTCTCATTGCACCATTTTCCTGAGAAAAGAGCTTTCCCCAAATAAAAAGATCAGTTTGTTCAGTTATGAAGTTATGGGCCACCTTGAATCTGAAGCAATACATTTACAGATTTAATTTAACTTAGTTGCTTCCGTTTTATGTTCTTCTAATTAAATGAATTTCTTTTTTTTTGTTTGAAAATCGTCAATTAGTTTTTTGGAAAATTTGAATACCAATATGTTCTACGACGGAAATTTGTTTTAGTGCTGTATTAGCCTTTAACACAACATTCTGGAGAAAATTCTGTTCATTAGCGCACGGTCAGGGTTGGGGGGTTGTGTAAAACAGCACTCATTTTGGTGTGTGTTCGCGCTCTGAAATGCCCATAGTCATTTCTCTGCATGGTTACACTGTACCAAAAGCTACACAACTTGCCTTTCAAGTTAATCAAAGATCACTGACATAATTAATCTTGTGCTTTTTCATTTCAAATTTTTACTTCTATTACAATTATAGCAATTTAACCCGTCATTAAAACTGAAAAGCTTGACAAGCAATCATGGTAAGATACGGTAAAAAAAATATCGAAACGGGTGAGTTGCATCGTTGTATTATGTACAGAAAAAAATCTGGAAATTCGGTTGGGCTTTAAATGGTTAAGTTATTTTCGTTTGCCCGACCGGAAAATTTCCAGAATAAACGGAATGTTTTGAGAAGTAGTCCAAAATTCCCAACCGGAGTATCCGAAAGGAAAATTGTGTTCCGTTTGCCTTTTTCTACCAGTTTCAGGCCCTGCGTCCGAAGTCAAACTAGTTCCGGACTTTCTCTGTAAATTAGAGTAAACGGCTGCGGGAATGGTACACGCCAATCTCGAACGGAATTTCCCATTCGGAAGATTTTGCTTACCATCTTCACAAACCGTAGACCAACCGTTTTCCCCATGAAAATGGTAAACAACCCATGTATACTACGAACTAGTTTACGAGTGATTTAACAAAAAAAGGGATTGTTCTGTCAGAGACAGGCAGGACTGTTTTCTTTTTTAATGACAACGCTGTCGTCAAAAGCTCTAATCAATTTTTGCGCCGATTAACAAAGTCCTTTATGTCGATGCCTTTCATCTGCATGCTAATCTATGAGTTCTTTAGGTATCTGGCAAGGATAGCAATTGAAATGCAAATTATGAATTTTGTGACTGAAAAACAGGGTAATTATAACAGCATCTGTGCCACAAGTTAAAATGGTTCCGCTCTTTAAAAATAAGGATATATTTTTTTAAAATCCGTTTTTTACCCAAAAAAGTGATTTTACAAAACAAGGCATTGTTCTGTCAGAGACAGGCAGGACTTTTTTCTTTTTTAATGACAACGCTGTCGTCAAAAGCTCTAATCAATTTTTGCGCTGATTAACAAAGTCCTTTATGTCGATGCCTTTCATCTGCATGCTAATCCATGAGTTCTTTAGGTATCTGGGAAGGATAGCAATTAAAATGCAAATTCTGAATTTTGTGACTGAAAAACAGGGTAATTATAACAACATCTGTGCCACGAGTTAAAATGGTTCCGCTCTTTAAAAATAAGGATATTTTTTTAAAACCGTTTCTTAGAGCGGTAAGAAATATTGAATAAACCAAGTGATAAATTGAACTCGAGACCTCGATCGCAAAAATCAGTAAAAAGTAAACTAAAAAAATTGGATGAATAAGTCCAGCAGTTCATTAGTGCTGCTGGTCTCTGTCGCAACCGGTTGAGAATCTGACGAATTGACAATTAGTAGATTTATTAAAAATATTGGTGAAAAGGCTATATAACTCTGTATATCTAAGTATCTCTCCATAACATTGAAGTTTTTTTTTCAAAATTCCTCTGAAACGTTGAAAGTTCTTCCAAGGAGGACAAAAATTACGAATACGAATCAAACCTTTTAAAAGTAATGGTTAACAATTAGCTTAAAAGCTTCCTTTACGCCGTTTCAATGGAAGATTTTTTCCTAACTGACGTTTGTTCTCCCTCGAAGAAAATCATGAACAAGCAGGTTGCACATATAAGAACGGCAGAAAGTGAGGCCATGGCGTCATGACGTCATTTGCAATTTACTAACCCTCGACAGTAAGTTGAATAACACATGGCGCCAAGGCTGGGTTCAGTAAACCCTTGGACTTGCCAAAATGTATACCAATAAAGAAATGTAAGGTTGAAAGAAAAAAAAAAACATAGTTCATCGAGTTGTAGTTCATCGAAAAACCTTTGGACAGTTCAGCTTTCTAATTGCGAACCATATCAGGCAACATGCATGCTGAGAGCAGAATAAGCCTTTTAGCTGGCTTGAAGGATATAACTGCGTTAATGTTATACATGCTATATCTAGACTTAAAGGGTATTGTTATTTTTAAAGCAAGAAACACACTGCTGTACGAAGACCCAGTTAGCCGTTCAGTCCAGCCATGATGTCCGGTGTGAGAACAACAGAGAGTTTTTTTATACTCGCGCTTTTCCTACCAGGTATAGTACTACCTTAGGTTAAAGGCGGTATCTTTACATGATGTACGGAGCTACGGCATACTGCTTTGGACGAAAGGTGTTATATCCTCAAGATTATAGTTCCATTCTTTAATTTGACCTGACAAAAAAAAAGGCACATAAAAAGACTGTCGTGAATTGGTTGTTGTTGAGCCAACAAAGCTTAAGACATTTAGCTCAATTTTCCAGTCTATTGCTATACAAGTTAACTTTAGCTTTTCGTGTGTGTTTTTAGCTGACGTTGTAGGATGTAGTCGTTATTCTTGAACTATGCAAGTCTTCTCGCTCACAAAAGAATATTTGAAATGCAGCCCGAAAACATTTTTTTGAAGACAAAATATCCCAAACACTCAATTCTCAAAAAAAGTTAGGCAGAACAATCTCCAATAGGGAGGTACAGTAAAAGAAGAGTTTTGTTAATACAAGCAAACGGCTCCTGCTAGAAGCATCCGTGACACCAGATGGTCCTCATGACAGATAAAATAAATAGAAGAAGCGGAGCCCGCTTATCTTAAATCCCGCCCACAAAGGCGAGCATATGGTTCACTTTACGATACTTTTGTTTACTGATTGTCTTACCAAATTAATAACAGACGATACTTTAACTGTAGCAAACCAGGCATATAATTTATATAAATATAGAAAAAAAAGCCTTTGAATGAAAGTAAAAAGATTAACTACACATGGATCTTCCAATAAGATAAAGATGTTAGTGAAAGCTTGGAATCAGATTAAGTTCCTCTCTCAGTGACGCCGCTATATGGTATATAGCAAGCCACAGTAAATGTCTTTTATCCAATCAGAGCAAGAAAGCAATCCTATAGTTGTTACAAAGAAAACGAAAAATGCATTTTGTGTTGCAGGAGTGCACCTCCTCAGTTTATCACATACAGCATCTTCCTCAGATAAGAATGACGTCACGTTTATCACGAGCATTGAAAACACTTTGCCAATGTCCACCACAGGAATATCATCATCGTCGGCAGACATGGCTGAAAATTGGGCCACTGACCACGTCACGTCCACAATATCTGCACCAGCACCGATGATGGTCACAACACCACCTTCTGCTGCTGAAGTCACGGCTCATATTCTTGACACCGGTTCTTCGTTCACCTCAGGATCAGACATTTCCGTCCAAACTTCCGCCATGTTCCAGACAACATCTAAACAACCTTCAATAATTGGTTCTTCGATGTCATCTTCATTTACAATTTCAGTAGACATGGGTGCATCTTCGTCTCCCATGAAAACACATAAACATGTTGATTTCGTTACCTCTTTCAGCGAAATTAAAATAGCAACAAGTGTCTTCGATAGCCCATCTCCTTCAACAGAGATAGATTACAATCATGCAATGACTTCTGCAGTTTCCGTCAAAAGTAATTCCAACCCCTCTTTCAGTTACAATATTACTAATAGCTTGAGAAGTTCATTTACCACAATGGAAAAATCTGTCGAGCCACAAAATACACATTCAACGACCACAGTAGCTCAAGATCTTTCAGATGTTTCAATGAATGAAACTGTAAAGGTCGTCAGTTTTAATACAGTAATCGCTTCTCTCAGCACAGCATCAAATATGAACCCCAGTGCCACCTTTACCGAGACTTTTTTAACAGCACCAAGTTCCACCTATGTCCCATCTTTATCTAATGCTTCCTTGGGAAAAACTGGTATATCGTCTATTGCAATGGCACCAACGGCAGGAAATTCAGCAAACGTCAGTGAAGCAGATTTATCTTGTGCCACGAGCGTCGATGACCATCAGCTGTACGGCATGAGTGCTACCATCAAGACTAAGGGTCCAGGTTCTACCATTCAATCTTCCCCAGTGATTAATACGATCACAAGCAGCAGCCTTACAACACAATACCTTTTTTCATCATTCATTGGTAAGACAAAAACATCCCTCATTACGGTGGAACCTCGATTTAACGAAGTGCCAAGGGACTTGGGAAATTGGTTTATTATATCGAGGTTCTTTTCCATACATTTTTCTATAAATTGGCACAAGAATGTGGTTCGTTATGCCGAGGACCTCGTTATATAGAGGAAAGTTAAATCAGGTTCCACTCTCTATATATAAACAGTCACATTGAGACAGCTTGCGTAGTGAATATAGTTTTTAGGAAAACCAGTAGCCTACTTTGAATATTCTTCTTTCCTTTTCTATTCTTTCCCTTTAATTTTTTCTTTTTCCAATTAAAAGTGTCTTTTATTTCCTTTCATTGACAAAATTGAATTGAAGCAAGGAAAATTGTTTCCATTGTATCGTCATAAGAAGTATATGAGGTGTCATCATCGGGGTGAGTGTAGTCCTTAGAAGGACTGTTTGTGATGACATTGACTGACGTTTCGACAACCTGAGCGGATGTCATCATCACCATTCATAGAATAGTATCGTTATTGACTTGGTATGTTAATCCCATCTCCAGGAAAAGTATCGTCACCATTTAGGTCACTGAGTCCGATGGTATCTAAGACAGAGACAGCTTCAACTCGATTCAGCGTCCAAACCTCTTTACTTGCTTCTATTGATGAGAGAAGTGAAGTAACCTCAGCTTCAGAAACTCAAAGCTTCACCACTGCTCTATCCAGGTCTCCAGAAATCATCGTTTCTACTTCCCAGGACTATGTCAGGCTTTCCACCGCGACGGTGTCTAGAACAACTCAGAAATTTCTTTCATCTTCCGCCGTGAACGGATCCATCAGTCAAAAAGGTACATTTAAAATCCGTTTAAATCGGATTATTCCAACTACCAGCTATCAGAAAACACTTTTTGGGTCCAGCAATAATTTGTTTTACATTAAAACAAATGACTGATGACATTGAAGGAACTACCATTGCTTCTTCAGAAAGGTTTTGATAACTTTTTGAAAATCGTCTTGAAGGCTAACGTTTGAAACGTCGGCTTCAGGAAGCTCTTTATGTTGCCAATTTACCATATACCAATTCAGATGATATCAAATTACAGGGTTTACAGAGTTTGTTGAGTTTTTCTGATAACAATTCTTTAATTCACTTAAGGTTCATCTTTTGAATGCGACTTTGAGGAAGATTTCTGCGGATGGGAACAGGTTCCCAATAACTCTGTTAACTGGCAATTTGGAGAAGGTCTTTCCGACCATTATGCAACTGGGCCGTACTACTACGATCATTACATCAGAACAGGTGGGGCAAGTTTGGAAGTCGGTTCTCAAACATACTTCAAAAATATGTTTTTAGCTTTGGAAATGACCCTTAGCTTTTTTCCCGGAAAACTGTCTTGAAAAAAAATTATGCTGCTCCAAGATTATTGACGGGTCAATACACCTTTGTGGACTGTTGGAAATATTTGTAAGAGACAGACTTTTCATCTCGCAAAATGTGGGGAAATGCAGAATACATCTTCGAAATTTTCGGAAGCTGTCGAAGGTCTATTTTTTGTTTAAGAAAAATTGTTCTCGAGAAATTATCTCCAGGAATCAGGTGGTTTAACCCTTTAAGCCCCAATATCAAATGCATGTTCTCCTCGCTGTTCTCCGTATATTTCGTATGGTACAAGTTGGGAGAATTTGATTTAACATCAAGACATTTCATCTTTGGTGATCACTTCCTTTATTCTCATGACCCGTATGTTTCATCAAGTAGCGATATTGTAAGGGGAAACAAGAATAAGTTCAAGGGCATCAGGGGCAAAAAGTGCCCCCCCCATAGATCTCGAAAAGTATTCACGTTCTTGTGATGAAACTTGGCACGTTTATGGTACGTCATTAGTTTAACAGATTGGGTTTATGACGTGTCGATTATGACGTTTCATGGCGTCACAATGACGTCCCCAAGCAGCCATTTTGAATTTTGAGCCGCCATCTTGAATCCCGAGCATGCAGTCATACAGTTGACAATGACGTCATCGAAAAATACGTGAATTTGTTCTAAGAAACATACTTAATCAAAACAAAGGGGGAAAAAACGAAGGGGAAAAAACTAAAAAAAACTGGAAAAATACAAAAATAGTCAAAACACCTCCTGAGTAGACGGTTGCTATGGAAACGTCAATCATCAGAGACATGTCATTGACACAGGAAAATTTTTTCTGATAAATTTCAGGAAAAGTCACGTGATTTGGCGATTATTCGTCCAGCCGTTTAAAAAGTTAGAATTCGTCAAAGTCAGAGCGGGCGCAATTTGCCCCCCCCCCCCAGGCCAAACAGGGTTAACGTCCACTGTGATGTTGCTTACTTTACATAGTAACCTTACTTTACATCAATACCTAACTTTACATTACTTACTTTACATCAATACCTAACTTTACATTACTTACTTTACATCAATATCTTATCCTGCCAGGGTCCTAAGTATATTCGTGATATTTTGCTTTGAAGAGTGTTCCTATAACTTAAGAGGAAGTGGAGTGAATTTAAGTCTGCCTAAGTTCAATCTTAAATGGATGAAGAACTCATACACATACAAGGTTGCCAATATCTGGAACTCACTAAAAACCGACTTTAGGCAGGAAAATCTTGTTAGAATTTAAAAACAAAATTAGAAAGGTCAAATTTTGAGAGGTGATTATAACTGTATTTTTTCTCTTTTTCCTTGTATTTAACTTAACTTATAGAAGTGAATTTTTGTATCTTATGTAACTATTGTAGCTTTTTATACCTTCTACTACTTAGCTTTTTTAAAATGTTTTACTCTTTTAAGTTGCATGTGCGTATTTTGAACGAACCTTTCAGCCCACATGTTGATAGATAAATGATTAATTGATTGACTGATTGATTGATTGATTGATTGATTGAGTGAGTGATTGATTGATTGATTGATTGATTGATTGATCGACTGAATTCTGTTTCATACCTCACTTTTCTCCATAACAGGAAGGTACCTTGTCTTTGAAACAACATATTATAGCATCCCAGACGAAGCTGGCAGATTAATCTTCAAGAACTTTACCGGATCAAAATGTTTTCATTTTTACTATCACATCAGAGGAGAAGACGTTGGTAAACTAAATATATATTTGAACGGAACTTTGTTGTTTGCCAAGGATGGGCATCAAAGCAATGGGTGGCTACAAGGTCAGATATTTCTACAGGGAAATGATTCTGAGGTAAGAATAAAGAACATATGTGAGTTGGCAGTCTAGGCGACTAATGGCGGCACATTGGTTAGAAATCTCACTATAAGCAGACACAGGAAGTCATGCAAAGAAACCATCATGGTTTGTTGACGCTGACAGGGTTGTTACGTACTCTCTCGGAGACGATAACAGTCACGATAGTGTTGAGGATCATGTTGAGGATGGGGATGATGAGGAGGAAGAGCAGGAGGAAGAAAAGGATCTCCTGAGTGTGATGAATATGATGAGGATAATAACGACGACGACGACAATGATGATGATAATGGCGATGGTGATGATGATGATGATGATGATGATGATGATGATGATGATGATGATGATGATGATGATGATGATGATGATGAGGTGGAGGAGGAGGAGGAGGAGGAGGAGGAAGCAGAGGAAGAGCAGTAGGAGGAGGTGGAGGGAAGGAGATGGAGTAGAAGAAAGAGGAGGATGTGAAATACGAGGTAGTTTTATCAAGATATTCTCACCAACAAAAAAAATGAATTCAGAATTGTATCATGATGAAACACCATATTGTGTGAAAACAAGATGGGAAAGGCTGAAGTCGAAAAATAGAAAACAAATCACGGTCTATTGGCTATCCTGACTTCATGAACTCTTAATGGCTTTGAGAACAATGTCAGTCCTCAAGCAAACACCCCGTCATGAGTATTTGTGAACTGCCGATTTAAGTTCAGCCTCTAGGAAACACAATCAGTTTCTGACTTATCTTCCATGTGTCAACAGGTTGTCATTGAAGGCATTACTGGTCAGGAAGAGGGAAAAATTATCGTTGATGAGTTTACTTTATCAGAATCTTGTTCACCAAGACCATCACGTAAGACACCAACGATAGATAAATAATATTTGCGAAAGCAGTTAATTCATGTTGCATTTTGTTTGACTGGTTGATGAATCTGACTGGCTCTCCACTGTGACACATTACACATGTGTCTAACGCCCATACTCATACTTTTTTTTTGAATCAGCAGAAGTGAAGATTCGACCAAAACTAGCAAAATTAGTGTTATGGGTTGCAGTCTATGATTGTTGTTTTTTTAAAGGGTTTTTAGGTCTTCTGCTGACATCCATTTATTTAAAAAAAACTAAAGAAATAAAAACTAAAGAGGAAACAAAAATGTATATCAATTATTAAAATAATTTTAAGCTCCTTGTATTTTCAGATTTAGTATGAAGTCAACAATGAAATCATGTGGTTAGCACGTTGCAAATTGGGTCGGGAGGTGGGTGGTTTGAGGGCTGTTGCCTTAGACAAGAAACTTTGCTCCCAGTGGTTTCATGCTACAGAAACCGTGATAAGCTCTACCATGTGGGCCTCCTTGGCTCGAGTGCGATTTTACCTTACTATGGTGTCATTGTAGGTGGTACTTTAGACTGTAACTTTGACGTGAGTCCGTGCGGCTGGCAACAGTCGTTTGATGATGACCTCGACTGGAATGGGTTTGTTGGTCCCTCTCCAACCTGGTTAACTGGACCTGATTACGACCACACTTTTGGGGGAGGTAACGTTTCATTTTCAAGTAGTACCTATCAACGTTGTCATTGCTTGTTGATAATGTTGTATTTTAAGTCGGTGAAGTATGATCGTCCGAGAGAGTGAAGTGCTGAGAAGGGCTGTTTGTGATGATACTGGCTGACGTTTTGACAACCTGAGCAAACGAGTCATCATCGCAGTCAGGTGATGACTCTAATAATGAGTCACTTGACTCTGATGATGACTTCCGCTCAGGTTGTCGAAACGTCAGTCAATGTCATCACAAACGGTCCTTCTCAGGATCGGACGACCACACTTCACCGACTTATGACTTCATAGATACTTAATAAATACTCAGTCAATACTTAATAAATTACTCACTAACTGATGCATTCGGTTTAAACAGGTGGATACCTTTTTATCGATTCTGATTACCCTCAGTTGCCCGGAAAGAAGGCTGTCCTAGTATACAGAAACTTTACTGGTGTCAAATGTTTCACGTTTTATTACCACATGTTTGCAATTGGCTACATCCGCATGGGAAATCTCTCCGTTTATGTAAATGAATTGAGAGTTTTTCACAGAACTGGGCATCAGGGAGATACATGGATGGCAGGTCAAATTGTCCTTAATGGGTCAAATTTGGAGGTAAGAAGGCAGTTGAGAATTAGCAAGTAAAAACCTTTAATAAAAAACTGGGTTTCTTCTTCTGAGAGTTTTGGGAAAAGATTGATGATGGTTGAAATGCGAGATATAGTAGATCACGTCAAAGTGGGGCTCACAGGAAATCCATTGACATGCAAAAAACCAACGAACAAAAACAAACAAAAACAAAACAAGAAACACCTTGAGACCCTAACAGCTGGGATGCTGACACCCTTTGAGTCAAAGCATGCAAGTGCTGTTCTCAGCAGTGTCTTTAAAGTCGACTTGTTTGCGGTATAACAGCGTTTGTTGTATAGACAGACCCTGGACACCGATGAGCGAGCACGCTGTCTGATTGGTTCCCTTCACACAGGCTCGTAGGATATTAGCTCATACTCGACGAGAAAAAGAAAAGAAATACCTCTTTTGACAGAAACTTGTACTTTTTGTAGTATAAAATAGCTAGGCATAGCTTAATAAAGACTAGTATAATATGAAGTTACCTGGAATACCATTAACCTAGTGAAATTTGCCCTAGCCTAGGAAACAAAGGAAGAGAAAAACCAACCCCTAAGTATAAACAAATGTGCTTAACCTTCTCCAGAACGGACTATTGGTCTTCGGGGACTTAGCGGGGGGGGGAAGAGATTCCGCCACCCTCCGCCCACATGAACTCCGAGAATATATAACTTTATATGACAACGAAACCTTAAGAGCAGATAGGAAGTCCAAAAAAATTTCTTTTGAGACCCAAACTTGAGATGATGACATCATGTGGCGTAAGAGTTACGTCATGTTCTCACCTTGGGCCCGCCATCTTGAATTTCTTGATTCTTTCCAGAACCTCCGAAAATTTCTAAAACTGTCCAAAAAATTCAAAGTAATGCTGTCTGACGTTTCGATGGTTCTACCATTATCAAGGCAAAGTGACTGTTTCATCATGGTTTGAATATAAATAAATGAAAGTAATGGTAGACATTTTGTTTCTTTGTGATCATGTAAATAACTTAGCGCGGATAGAGTCAGTTTGCAGGTTTAAAGTTGGTTTTAGATCTTGGATAATCAGCATTGCGTGAATTAAGCAGTCGAATTTATTTCGGCATTTTTTCAGTACCGAAAAGTTGTTAATTAAATTCGGTTTTGACATCCCGTGGGTATCGTGCATGTGCTTGCCAACTGAAGAATTCAAAGAACTGTGTTCGGCAACACGTTGATGTAAGTGTCGGTTGGTATAACTGACATAGTCCATATCGCATAGACCACATTTAAATAAATACATAACGCATTGTTGGCTGATGATTTTTGGTTTCGGTTCCCTTGTTTTTAACACGCCTCCAGTTTTTTGGCTCTTGAACACAGGTTACAGACGCACACCAATTTTGCTGCTCAAGTACTGTAGCTGTTTCCTTGTTCCGTCAGCTGATCTTTGGTTCTTAAATGGGATGGTGATCATGATGGGTTCCTCGCTAAAATTTTCCTTTGGCATACTAAACCTGTTGTCAATGGCTTGGTTGTTTCAGAATCTCTTAACTGTTGAATCGATTAGGTTTGTTGGATAGCGGAGTTGTGTAAAGGTGGTCAACGTGGCTGTCGTAATGCAGGTAGAGCCCAGTGTTCGTTGGCTTTCTGAAGACACTTGTACTAAGTGTGGTGTTGTGCCGTTGGCAAGCACATGCACGATGCCCACGGGATGTCAAAACCGAATTTAATTAACAACTTTTCGGTACTGAAAAAATGCCGAAATAAATTCGACTGCTTAATTCACGAAATGCTGATTATCCAAGATCTAAAACCAACTTTGAACGTGCAAACTGAATCTATCCGCGCTAAGTTATTTACATGATCACAAAGAAACAAAATGTCTACTATTGTTTTCACTCATTTATATTCAAACCATGATGAAACAGTCACTTTGCCTTGATAATGATGGTAGAACCGCCGAAACGTCGGACAGCATTAGTTTGAATTTTTTGGACAGTTTTAGAAATTTTCGGAGGTTCTGGAAAGAATCAAGAAATTCAAGATGGCGGGCCCAAGGTGAGAACATGACGTAATTCTTACACCACAAGACGTCATCATCACAAGTTTGGGTCTCAAAAGAAATTTTTTTGGACTTTCTATCTGCCCTTTAATTTTCCTACTGAAGTTTTTCAGCAAACCTCTTATTATAAGATGTCCAAAAAATGGTAATCAAAATCAATAACAGAACACTTAATTGATCTAAACATTACGTGGAAAAGTTACCTCAATAAAGTTAATTGTAATTTTTTACTTAACCCTATTTAGCCTTGGGGGGTGGGGGCGGGAACATTGTGCCCGCGCTGACTTTAACGAATTATAACTTTTAAACGGCTGGACGAATAATCACCAAATCTCGTGACTTTTCCTGAAATTTATCAGAGAAAATTTTCCTGGGTCAATGACGTGTCTATGATAACTGACGTTTCCATAGCAACCGTCTACTCAGGAGGTGTTTTGGCTATTTTTTGTCTTTTTTCAGTCTTTTTTTTCTCAGTTTTTCCCCTTCGTTTGAAAAAAAGAAGCTCATCCTTTACTTTTTTGTGCTTGCTTTAATTAAGTATATTTCTTAGAGCAAATTCATATATTTTTTGATGACGTCATCGTCAACTGTATGACTGCATGCTCGGGATTCAAGATGGCGGCTCAAAATTCAAAATGGCTGCTTTGCGACGTCATTGTGACGTCATAAACCCAATCTGTTAAGCTAATGACGTACTATGAACGTGTCAAGTCTCATCACAAGGGCGCAAATACTTTTCGAGATCTATAGGGGGGCACTTTGTGCCCCCCCCCCCCCCAGGGGGCTCAGGAACTCCAAAAAAGCCCAGGCGAAATAGGGTTAAAAGACGACAATTCAAAATTTAGAAAAAAAGTTGTCCGTCAAGATGTGGTTGCCATGGTAGCGTCAAATTTTATGAACAAGGACTTGTTCTGGGTACATTTTAGGAAACGTCACAAAGTTTGGTGGCCTTAGCTTCCAAATTAATAATATAAAAGTCCGTACGGGCAGATTCCCTACCCATTCCCCTCTTTCTGAATAATGGTTAAGTAGGCTTCTTACCAAATAGAGTATGTAGATTCTCTCTCGAAAGTCTAACTGTATAAATTTATGTGTTGCGTGGCCCTAACGGCATTCAACATTTTAACGTACCAAGTGTATGACTGAACTGCCACGATTGTTAATTCATTTGATACAAATTTTCCAGATAAAGTTTGAGGGAACAATCGGTGGTTCAAGGAGTAACATTGGTTTGGATGATTTCATTCTCACTGACACGTGCAATATTTCTTGGCTTCAACCTGGTATGTTGAACAATAACGGTCAGAAGACATTTTCACTAACTTTATACAAAAGAAAACAGTGCATGAATCAGTCCGTCCATAACCCTTTTTATAATAGTAATAATAAACTATTAATACCCCCCAAAGAGCTTTTCAGGTATTAAGTACAATAATAAAAGTGAAATATTAAAAAAAGGGGTAAAAAGGGCTAACAATCTTTGTAAAATTCGTTATATAAAATGTTTCTAATTACGTAGAGTGTCAAAGCATTTCAAAGGTTCTGGCAGATTGTTCCACGGTTTCACTGCCCTGAATAAAAAGGACCGCTGGCCAGTGGCAGTTTTACAGAAAGGAATTTCTAACGTGTTCCTGTGCCTTATGGCAAGAACGTGGATATCAGCAGATCTTTGGGTAAATCTGCCAGACAAATACTGACGTGCACAACCCTTAAGGCATTTGAACGCTAAGACAGTATCTCTGTAACGCAGCGTATAGCGCACTGGCAGCCAGTGAAGTTGCTGAGGTGATCGTGCAACATGGTCCTACTTTCTTGTACCGGTGACAATACGCGCTGCGAAGTTCTGTATGCTTTCAAGTTTAGCGACGTTTCTTTTAGAAGTGTTTGCCCAAACAGATGTTACGTTTAGATCAATCTCCCAACGGAAACCAAGTAATGCATCTCCATCTACTATCCTCGATTCCAATTTTTGGACGCTCCTTTATACTCCTTCTCAGTCAGTACTAGCCACCCAAAGAGGCGTCTACACAATGGAAACGTGCAGACCGGCGGAAGAGTTCCGCAAAAAAGTGTTTCTCAAAGGGGATATTTACCTGCTGGAAAATTGTTTTTCTTGTTGGGAAAAATTTTCGGCTTCCCGGGAAAATTTGTGTTACCAGCCGATTGGAATTGAAAATCCCTCAAAGTACATGAAAACTTCGCTTTTGACCACGGTTGTTGTATTCAGTTCCCTTTTCAATTTAAGATTTCAGTTTTGGCCAATTGCCCAGCCCACTTTACTTAAGTTAAATTTTAAGCTTGCTGATTGGGGAATTTTGACAATAACCTTTTTAGAAAATGAAGCTATAGATATTCCTCCTGGGAGTGTGGAACAGATAATAATTTTTCAGCGGCACGAGAAGTTGGTTTTAAAATTCTTACTCGTTGGATGCTTTATGGCTGAAATGTTTCTTGGTAAAATCTGACCCTTACCCTCAAATGTAGGCATATGCATGGTTGTAGCGGTAAATGGCCATAACTGAACAGGTCAGGTTAACCTTATTATTTTTCAAATAATTTCGAACAGTAAATGGCAGTTATTATCCCTGGGGATCATGGTCAGAGTGCACTAGGTTGCCAAGCAAGCCTCCTTGTGGAATTGGAGCTGGAACACGCACTCGAAGGCGCTACTGCAGCGTCCCTTCAAATGGAGGGGTACTTTGTTCAGGCCAATCAACGCAGGGAAAATACTGTAATTTGACGACATGCCCAGGTGAGGGGCGCAGTAGCAAATTAAAATAGGCCAACTCACAAAACTGCAAGTTGCTTCTAGTGAACAAAACAGAACCCTCAAAGTGTGTTTCAGAGCCGAAGGATCGTTTAAAGATAAGCATGATAATATCATGGGTGACAAATTACTCCTTAATTTTGGCGCGAAATTTCAGCGTTAATTTATAATTTCACATGGGAAATTGCAAAATTGCCATGGCAACGGGTCTATAGCCCAGCGCCAAGATGGCGTTGAGGTTATTGATGAAGATGTTTTGTGCAGAAGTACAGCGATTCTGGAAATATTCATCGAGGACACAATTGGTAATCTGTAAATTTTGACTTTTAATTGACTGAACGTCTCAGAAATCACCTGCGAGATAAAAAGAAGAGATTATCTTTGATAGTGTGACATCGAAAATTTTTGAACGGCGAGCCAGTTGCAGCGATCGAGTGATTGAGTGGATTTGGAAGAAGTGGATTTGGGCACTTCTTCGAATGGAATAAAGGTCAGTTTTTAAATACAAATTTGCTTCCGAAGTTTACTTTCGTTAAAACAAGTTTGCTTTGCGTATTTTGAATGTATTTGTGAAGCCTTCTGAGCCTTGCTCGATTGAGCAACGTAGTGCACGATTCAGTGAATTTGCCGGATAAAACGCGGATAACCTTTGCCAAGCGATTTGCTTTGGTACTTTTCAAGTCAAAACCCCACGATTGTGACTGTAATTTGTCACCCATGATATTAATAGGTAATCAAATGGTATACTCGTGAAATTAGGAAATAATTTCACTTACGTTCTGTCAAAATTTCAATAATTTCCCTCGCCTAAAGGCTCGGGAAATTATTAGAATTTTGACAAAACGCGCGTGAAATTATTTCCTAATTTCACTCGTCACCATTTGATTACACATACTAATTCTATACCATTTTTGGTAGGGGATCAACTTGTTTATATTTTTAATCAAAATAAAAAAAAATTCAGTTATTAATTTTGGGGCCATGCTGCTTCTAAGCTAAGAAATCAAAATGCATTCCGCTTGTGCTTTCATTGCTTCGTCCCACAGAGGGAGAATTTTGGGGACGTTTTAAGGGTCCCCGATTGAAGAGTTTGTTGCTCGTTTATAAATTGTATTTTGAGGTAAAATGGCGGTAGGACGCACCAGTGTTCGTGAACCCAAGATGTCAGTTTAATTCCTTGCACGGGTCAAAATATTCACTGATAAATAAAAAGAAAAAGCCCTAAAGAAGATTTAAAAAAAAGATTCCCAAGGCTAGAGCCTTTGAATTGGAAAGTAGGGGTTTCATGGGCCAATGAGACTTCCGTAATCAGCTTGTGATTTTGTGCTTGTGCTCGTGGTACTCGTAAGATCGAATATGAACGGACGCTTTCTTGTTTTCTCTCAGTGGACAATTCGATGGCATGCAACTTTGATCTCAGCTTTTGTGGTTGGCAGCACTCCTCAAAAGGTGGAGCTCAGTGGCATTCAAGCAATACAAAATATGAAGGTGGACAATACGGACCTCTGGGAGACCACACCACGGGACAAGGAAAGTACAGTCACAAAATGATCTGTTTAAGAACCATTTCATAGAAAATTGAACCTAACAAAGGCCCCACTTGGAGCTGAAATTTTCTTGACAACTTTATTGTCCATTTGTTCACATCAGTCAACATAGCCGGATTGTGTTCTTTTTGAAAACGTATTCGACTGTAGCAAATGTATGCACAATTTTCAACATCATTGTACACAGCAGGTGTCGGCAAAAAGCTGTTTGATAATCGATTTCGGGGTAATTTCCTGTTTCAAAAGAATCGCCGTTTTAACAACAATTTATCCGCAAATAAATTCGTGATATTATCCAGGTTCACCAGGGTTTTTCTAGTCGTGCAAGACCTTTAAGAGCCTGGATGGACCTTGGTAATTCCGGTTATTTAGAAAAGCAGGATCGCCAGTCAGTCAGTAACACAAAGGCAGTCAGACAATCAATTATATTTCCGAGTACGAGTGCGATTTTTGAATTTCAAACCAGTGAGGTTTCCAGAGACCGCACTACTTTGTTTTGTCTGAAAGTAGCGAAGAAAGCTCCAGGAATAAGATTGGTATGTGACGTGGTAATGTAATGCCTGCACACTGGAAATGAAAACTCGTACTCGTAATCATTCTCGTACTCGCACTCAAATCTACGAATCCTACCTGACTGACGTTTCGACAACCAGAGCCTCATCATGAAAATACTTGATTCTGATGATGACTTCCGCTTAGACTGTCGAAACGTCAGTCACTGTTACCACAAACAGTCCTTCTCAGGACTACACTCACCCCGATGATCATACTTCACCGACTTATTATTACATTCAATAACATAAAAAAGCAAAAGGCTTAGGACTTATTTGAATTGCATATGCAGGATACTACATGTCGGTGGATTCATCGCACGTGTTTTGGACATCAGCTCACTTTGAATATTCACAAAACATTACCGGGTCACTGTGCTTTACCTTTCATTATCACATGGCGCAGTTCGAGGCAGGATCACTTTGGCTTCTACTGGATGACCACGTGGTTTTTGAGGACCACAATGGACATGGGAATCAGTGGATAAAAGTACAGATAACACTTCACGGCAACAACAGCAAGGTAATAAAGAAACATTTTCCAGTCGGACATGACAGGCATGAAACTACAAAGAAAAAATTTAAACTTTGTAATCAAGGTGGTTTTGAAGGTAAACAAGACAAACTACATACACAGGGACTGCCTTAGCCTTGACTATTGTGCTCTTATGTGTGTATTACAGGTGTCATTTAAGGCAGAGCCCTTTGTAGGAGTTATAGCCATAGATGATTTCAACGTGTCAGAACAGTGCAGTGCTAAGAGTATTCATGGAGGTACGTAACAGACGCTTATTACATGGCATTAGCAGCATTTTATAAATTGTTAGATTCATGATTGGTCCAAGTTTTGTAGTACGGACAGATCGAAAATCAATATACTGAAAACCACTGAACATCATTGAAGCTATTGAAAATAATGAAGTTCATATTCCGAAGGCTAAATATCTCAACGAGGAGAAGAATTAAGTCCCAGTAACCACAGTCGATAAAACTTAACACTTCCGAACATTCAGGAAGAGTCGTCAAGGCCAAGGAAGTCCGATAGGGCTGGAAGAGCGTAAGTACGATACCTAATACGAAAGACCATATTTTTTTTCAAAACCCGTATATGTAACGGTCATCTTGTAGTTGTATTCAGTTTTCTTTTTTAGCTCCCGAAGAAGGTTTGCTTTGCAAACCAAAATATTTCTGTCTCAATTTTAATTTCTCAGTTTTTTAGCCGTAAGGATCATTTTACTGTTGTGTTATTTTGTCTTCAAGATTTTTACTGATCCAGGTCTACACAAGATCAAGCACTCCTCACTGCTTTGTCGCTGTGGTTTTGCCTTTAGTAGTTCTGTTTATACTGTATTTACTCGATTAAACGCCGCCCTCGAACAAACGCCGCCCTCGAACAAACGCCGCCCTTGATTAAACGCCGCAGATGGAAGCAAAATTACCAATAAACGCCGCCTTCGAATTAACGCCGGACCCATTCAGAAGAATGCGGCGTTTATTCGAGGATTATCGTACATTACAGCTCTTGGTCTCAGATCACGAAGGGGACAGTGTCATTGAAATTCTCTGATTGTTGTACATATCACAAGACAGACAATTACGATTCTATCTCAGCCAAAAAGCGAGACATTGGAACTTTAAACATGTTTCTGTTTTATATAATATTTACAAATGATTTTCCGTAGTTGTTGTCAGTGATTTAAGAAATATGCCCTCGAATAAATGCCGCTCTTGAATAAACGCCGCATCGGAAACGCTAAAAAGTTAATAAACGCCGCGGCGTTTAATCGAGTAAATAACATGTCGAGCACATGTGTCTGCTCAGTAACTGACAGCAAGATAAACATAATCGGTCTTGGCACTTTCAATAACAGAAACCGTTTCCATTTTAGATTCAACAACACATTCAGCAGCGGTGGCCACCTCGGTCAGAGCAACAGCCACAGGAAAGCCAATAGTACGAGCCACAGGAAGCCCAATGTCTACCTCAGCAAGAACAGCCACAGGCAAGCCAACGTCTTCCTTACCAGGATCTACCACGGACAAACTAATGGCAGCTTCAATTCAAACATTACCAGCCTCAGTGACAACAGCTACAGGCAGACCAATGCCATCCTCAGCAACAACTACAGACACAGGAACATCAGGTGAAGCCAATTAGATAGCTTTTAAAATTGAAACACAAGAATGACGATCCGCATTACTCAAAGTGTTTATGTGCCTGGACTTGTAACCCAGAGGCCCCGGGTCTAATTCTTCTTCTTTTCTTTTCTTCGTTTTTAATTCTTTCTGGGGGGGGGGGAGGTTGATCTTGTTGACTCGGCGTTTATTCGAGGCCCGGCGTTAATGAGAAAATACGGTATATTCAGCAGCTAGCCTGTTTTGTAATTTCAAAATAAGTGATTATTTTTATTACATGATATTTCGACCTGTGACATCCTCATTATTAACTTGCATATTTTCAAAATTGTTTATTTATTTACTTATTCATTCATTCATTCATTCATTCATTCATTCATTCATTCATTCATTCATTTATTCATTTACTTATTTATTTATTTCCTTTCTTTCTTTCTTTCTTTCTTTCTTTCTTTCTTTTCTACTGTTTATCGTAGGGCCATCTACACCCCCAGAACCTTGGATATCTTCCGCAGTGTCTAACACACAGAGTAAGACATTTTTGCAATTAACAAGACACAAAGTTGTTAGCTCAAAAGCAAAGTTCGAGCCAATGTTTTTGCACAACGTTACTACTGACAACCATAGAGGCGTTGTCAAACTACGAGAGGGGGATTTTTTTAAAACGGGGGTATCTTTCCACAAGCTTCATTTGTGGAACGATGTTACGTTTCTATAATGGCGTTTTCAATCCGCCAAAAATAACCAATCTCTAGTACCGAAATTCTCCAAAACAAATGAAACAAAGCAAAACCAAATTTTCAAAACTTTCTGATCAATCAAACAATCAATCCTTTATTAACGTGGTCAGCCCGCTTAGCTAAAAAGCTAATTTACAGGTGCGCCACGAAATAAAAATACAAAATAGAAAAATAAAAACTTCTTAGAAGTGTAGAAGTGCCAAATATATGCGCATTTTCATGTCCCTAGGGTGTGGCTTAACAGTTGTACTTGCTGGCATCCTCAAGATCTTGGAAATACTACAGACACCATAAAGTGGCAATGCAGTTTTCAGCTCTGTACTCATTAATTGTGTAGTGCTTTGATAATGAAACGAAAATAGCCAGGGGCTAGGGCATAAACTTAGTATACGCCTGGAAACCATATAGAACGTTTCCAGAAAAAAAGATATCTGCTAGAATGGTATCTGTTAGGGTAAAGATTTCTTTGTTCGCACAGATAAGTAAAGTATACGTTGTTTAAAATGTCTGTGTTTTGTTTATTATTTTCAAGGCTGCTGCCATAAAAAAGGTTTAGTGTTTTAGCCAAATGACAGTTCTACGTTAGCTCCTAAGGAAACCTTAACTACAAGGATATTGTATTTAACATTTCAATGCTATTCTAGATATCGATTTCATGTAGTTGAAGAGATTGTTCTGCATGTTCAATAAAATATCTGTCTATTGTCTGCCTCTCTGTTTGCTTGTCTGTATGTCTGTCTGAATACAAGTCACATTTGTTGGGACAGATCCCGTCACTCTGCCTTCTCACCGTTTGTACATTCGATTCGCTGGCTGAATTTCCAAAGCTTTTGAGAGGAATAGCCCACTCGTAGATGAGACGCCCATGGTGTGGGCTGAGACGAGTACCCGAGATCCTCCGCAAACCTCTGGAAAAATCAACGCACTGAGTATCACGACCAAATACAAGACGTCACTGACTGATTTGTAACTGTGTCTTGGAATTACTGGTGGGCTATGTCTTACAACTCAACTTACTTGTTTTGTGAATGGTCTTTTCAGAATTCCCAGTAGCTGTGGAACATAAAAATAAAGAAATAAATATTGTGTACAGAATGATTGGTGCTACAGTCAAGCATATAGTAATAATACGGGCGGGATATTTGTGCAGAGGAGACACTGTTTTAGCTAGGATTTCCGGCCGATTCTTCAGCTACCCCCTGTAACTTCAAATGGTATATAATGCACGGAAATATAGAGTTAACGCTGCATTTGACTGTAAAACAGCCTTTCCGCTGTTTTTTCGGTTTTGAATACATTTTTCACGTTCTTAACTAAATGAAGCTTAAATTTCATCAGTGAGCTGGAAGAGGAATGTTCACTCACCGAAATAAAAACGCGCTTTTACATTGTCTTTCAGGAAAAAAGAAAAGCATCAAGTAGACAAAGAGTAACAGAGATTTTTAAAAATCGTTTCTCTCTGGCTTATTTACCGCTGATTGAGTCATCCAGTTACGCCGCACAGTAAACGAAAGGTTTCTCTCACTGAAATGACGAAATGGGCATATGCGTCAATGCTTTGGATTTGAAGCCTGTCTTACTAATACTCCCTGTTGCATGGTTTATGGGCTTATCTACTTCTTAATTTGTGTGGCAATTTTATCTTCTTGCATTAATGGAAGGAAGGACTTTGATTTGGTACACAAAGACATCGAAAGCTTGCGTTGGAATACATGTAATAAGCGTGAGCCACAATATAGGCACAAGGAAAGGATTTTCCTTTTTATTTGTATTTATCCAGTGCATACTAGAAAAGATACCAACCTACTATATTAATGTAACCTAAAAATAACGTTGTACTGCAAGGGAAAGGGTAAAATCGGAGTACCCGGAGAAAAACGTCCTGGAGCAAGGACGAGAACCAACAACAAACTCAACCCACATATCACGCCGAGTCTGGGTATCGAACCCGGGCCACATTGGTCAGTGAAGCGAGTGTCTCACCACTGCGACATCCTTGTTCCCCAACCAATGTTGTGAACTGTGATGTAGTAATTTAATTTGTTTACCTTTTATTCCTAGTTTAATTCGTTCCAAACAAAAAGGAAAGAATGGTTGTCCTATGCACACATTAAAGTTGAGCTTCATTACATCAAGTGCTAATTGGGGATCAGTGTACGGCAAAATGAATGGCGAAAAAGATATACAAGAATTTGCTTTTTCAAGTTGTTGAGATAAATTCAAATTTGTAATTATTCTGGAATTACTTTAATTCTTCTTTGAACAACTGGGCCAAGGATATTCAACAGGGTATTTTTAAAAATCAGTGTTTGGCCATTTCGACTTTATGCACGGGCTGAGCTCGCTGTTAGCGTGCGCTGCAGCAGCTCCCGCAGAAAGCGCAAATTCTATGAACCTTCATTTGATTTCTCTATGAAGCTTTAGCGATCGCTTTTCACAACTTCCTGTATGTGTATACATTTCCTCGCTCTGCATGGAAGACAGTTCCGAAGAAAAGACCGGAAATAACACTTCCCTTCTGAACTCCAATGCGCCCGCCATCGAAAAATGGTAGCCCGAGGCTGCAGCTATGAACGTCACCTCGCAGCGTCCCTTACCACGTAATACACCGTTTTCTTCTTACACTACTGCAAAAGAAAAACGCGGTGATACAGTTGACACACACTATATTTTCGTAATTTTGATGATCGATAAAAATGGGTACCGGAACCTACAACTCTTCCTTCTTTGAGTCAAATCTTATGACATGAAAAGATGTTAACCCTTTAATCTCCAACACCAACATGCATATTATTCTCTCAAGTCTTCATATCTTCTTTATGGCACATGTTTAATGGTAGAATTTGATCATTCCCTTTATTCTCGTTACCTGGGTATTTGATATACAGAGATATTGGAAGGAGAGGTTGGGAACTGGTAACTATTGGCGGTTAGAGATGTTCAGTTTGCATTCTTAGTTAGTCTTTAAAGGGCTGTATTTATCTTTGAATAAGTATATTAATTCGACGCGAATTATTCCCTACTATCTGAGAGCCTGGAACAGGCTAGAGACGCAAAAGACAAGGCACTAATTAAACTCATTTATATTACTACTTTTAAAAGTAAATTCAGTGACTCTCCAAGAGTTCTTCGTTTTTATTCGTCGTCCTCGAAAAATGCGACGTACAATAAACTAAAACAAACTATAGCCATGCATTTGATTTATGGAAGCTGTTTAGCAGGACTATTATTTCTCATTCAAAGCTTGTTAAGAGAAAGTCGGATTAAACTATGCTTTCTATAACCTCCTGTCTCAGGAGCAGCCAACGGTTCGTTTCGGCGGAATATCGGCTCGGCAGGCCCAAATCACCTGAGATATTCGGATTTAATTGCAGTGAAAACTAGAGATTTCTTTGATGAAACATCACCTTAGAATTTCGTAGCAAGAGGACTGATTAGTTCCTATTGTTTTCGGAGGGGCAAAAATGTCGTTTCAAGTATAAAAGAAGGACAGCTACAGTAGCATTTTCGGACAGCCATTACCAGCTCGGAAATTCGGAGGAGAGGATTCCGTTTCTAAAAATTTTTGTTGCCTAAATTTTCAGCTAAAAACGCCTAACAGATGAAAAAATTACACAATACACAAATATACCTTTAAAAAGCTCTGAAATAATCTAAGAAAGCACAAAATGACGTTTCAAGTATTTCGTTTAAATTTTCTCGTTGGGTGCCCCTGCTGTGTGCTGAGAAGCACGTTTCGATGCGGCTCAAGACGTTTCTGTACAAAACATCGGAAATAATGGATTCTGTTCTGTCATAATTAGCTGCATAAGAGATAAGTTCCCATATTTTATTCTAGTCAGTGAGCTATAAAGAAATCGCTAGGACTGTGGGACTCTGACCAAGTTACATATCACTACAACGTTTTCGATTTCTGCTAATATAAAAGGAAAAACAAAAGTCTGTAGCTTAGTCCTGCTATATTCGACTGTTACTTTGGAAAGCAGTTATGATTTGTCTTCCTGTTTATCCAGTAGCTTTGTGCCTTTGTTCCGAAGCAAAGAACCCTATTTCCGATTTGGAGTCTACCACATAATTATAGTTATTGTCAGTCTAGGCACTCTTTCATGCAAATCTATCTTGACAGTGTAATGTGGCTCTAGCAATCTTCAGTCACGTGAACCAGACCCAAGAGTGCGACCCTCCCAATGAAAGCTATTCATTGACACGCTCCAATGGCTCTGTTTATTATCATGGTGACTCGAACTTTTCTAAGTATGTGGTTGAAGCCCTACTATTGCACCTGTGTAACTTAACTTAAATGAGTATTTCCTGTACATGTGGAGCTGTTTATTACGCTGTACTAGGTGATTCCAACTTTAAAACTTCTTATAAAGGACACAACAAAATTTCCTTTTACCAAGCATGATGAAAGGTTTGATTTTGATGTTCAAATTGATCACGTTAGTATCAAACTTCAAGTGGATAAGTGGGTTGGGCGTGTAATAATTGCTGGTATTTATAGCCCATAACAGACCGTTACTGAAAGGTAGCGGATTTACGTCACTGAGGACCTTTGTGTTAAAACCGGAAAATATAAAGTGGAAAATAGTGTTTGTTTCGGCAATACAGGAAGTCTTAAGGAAAGTACGAAGCAGTTTCGTTACTATAAAGAAGGCGTTTATACTCACCGTGGCAGAGCGAGAGCAAAACACCAACGGGAAGTAAAAAGGCCTAGGAAGCGAAAACATACATAAGCAAGGTAAGGTTTACACAATCAATGCAAAAAGCTTTTTTTTTTCAGCTGTTCCATTAAGAGGACATGCGTCTATATAACGGTTCTAAATAACGGTTCGAAAACTTTAAAAAATTACTAAGAAGCTATTTAATTAGGAGGGAATGGATAGAGATACTGAAACGGATAAAACCCTCGAAAACACAAATAGTAAACAGGTGCATAAAAACTTTTTTGTTTAGCACAGATATGTCAAGAATATAACATCTTCTTCATCAGTGATTTTGCAAAACGTATGGGCTAACTTTGAAGAGTTTATTTTTGATATTTATCCAAGAGACTATTTTCTCAGTTATTATTTATTATTATTTATTATTTAGGTTTTTAATTTAAACATGTTACTATTACAATGCACAAACCTCAACTGGTTTATGTCAACCTTGTCACCGTCACAAGACCGGAACTAAAGTTTACAAACTCATGTTAAATATGTTGGCGTGTGTAAATTTGGCGAAAAAACGGTTTGTTAACACGTTAGTACTATTTGCCAATGTATCGCTGGCAAACTGTTTTTACGACTTTCGTGTATGATAACTGAGTTTCAGTTTTGCAAACAAGTCAGAGCTAGCAAACCATAGTTTAAATTGCTGTATGAACGTGCTCCGTATTTGCAACGTCCCTGCGTTTTTCTCAGTTTTTCAAGAAAGATAAAATACTCCTCTCTTCAGCTTGATTAGTGTGTTCGTAGTTGGTCAAAGTAGGCAACAATCCCTTTTCTCTTCAAATTAATATGGGGTCATTTTATGAATTGAGTTTTATCGCTGAACTTTTTTGTTTTCCCTAATGGCAAGAACAAAGATAAGTTTCGTGTAGACGTACAAAATGACCTTTACCTTGCCTTCATTGTTTTTCTCCTAAGAGTAAAATTTTACTGCTTACGAAATGGATTTATGAAAGTCCTATACATGAACTGCGGTACTAACCCAAAATTGACCTGCTCTTAACAGCTCAAGGATTCATAGCTCAGTTGGTGCAGCAACGCACCGCTATCGCGGAGGTCAGGGGTTTGAATCTCTTAGCCGTGAAATTTTTTTTCTGGCTCAAAAGCATCTGCTTAACCCTTTAAGCCCTAGCAGTGACGAAAACAAAATTTCTCTTTACATGATCACCACTTGCTTAACCCTATTCAGACCGGGGAGGAGGGGCTTTTGAGGCCCGCCTCAACTTTGAAGTTATGTAATTTCGTAACCGTTTATACTAGTACCACTAAACTTTGTGACCTTTCCTAAAATTTAACTGGGAAAATTTTGGCTTGAGTGTCTTGTGTCCAACAAACTTGACGTTGCCATGGCAACCGCTTTGTGACAGCCATGTTTTTTAAAAAATCACGATTCTCGCTTTAATCGCTGCTATTTTAATGTTTTCTAATCGATTTTATATTTTTACATTAACTGCAGCAACATTTTATCATTTAGGAATAACCGCTCACTGAAAAAAGGAATTTAGTGCTATTTAGAGGAAAACGTGAAATTTAAAACGTGAAAATCCAAGATGGCGGACTTAACCGGTAGAAAAAGTGATTTCTTGCTATAAATTCACTATTCGCCAAAAATTTCAAGTGTATGACATTGTTAACTAATTAAATAAACTTTTTACAATCAACTGCCTTCATTTTCTTGTTTATTAAATGAAGCAAATGAATTTAAAGAAATCCAAGATGGCAGATCTAAGATGGCGGATCCAAGATGGCGGACATCAAAATGACCATTTTATCTCTACTATGAACTTTATCTGCAAAATTTCATGTGTTCCAAAAATGTACATTCAGAAAATATATTATAGATGCCTTTTATGCCAAAAAAAGGATTTTTACTCCTTCAGGCACAGTATTCAGTAATTTTATTGCGAAACATTGAGAAACAAATGATGTCATGATGACGTCATACACGTCACAGTGACATCACAGTATCTGTATGGGTTAGAATTAGTGTGTACCCTATCCTGTGCAAACTTGGTGGCCGTAGCGTAAGCGGTTTTAAAGATACATAGCGGGGGGGGGGGGGGTGGACTTCTGAAGCCCCGGTCCCAGAAGGTCGAAAAAAGCCCGGTCTGAATAGGGTTAAACAGTCAAGTGATGAGAATAAAGAAAGTGATCACCAAGGATAAGATGTCTTGATATTTAGACAAATTCTTCTTTCTAGGTCAGTAAGAAATGTATGGAGAACAGTAAGGAGAATATACATTTTTAAATCAGGCCTTAAAAGGATAAATTGCTACGCACTGCGAAGATAATTTTACTTATTTCGTTGCAGCTCTCCTGTCACTTTAGAGAGTAACAAAAATTTACTGAGAAATAGACGTGTCGGCGACAAAAATAGATCAGATTATGTTTTGGTTCAAAGGATCCACCGTTTATTATTTTTTTCAACTCGGTTAACTGCTTTCTATTTTTCCTATCGCGTTTTAATCAAATGCATTAAACTGTTTTCAGTTCCGTTAGAGTTCACTCTATATTTCTGTGTACAATTAACCGGCGCTTTTTAATCCAGCTTTCGAAGCTTTTTAACAACGCCTAAATTGTTATCAAAACATTTCGTAAATTTAATCTTTAGTGTGCTATGTGCTACTAAAAAAAATAAGTCATTCAGTTGTAATTCTCGCTTAAAGGCTTTTCGAAGAAGTGCTCAATTTGTCACTTTACGCTTCTGAAACTTAGTTTGACGATAAAAGTGCACATCACTTTCTGGACTTTATGATAGTTCCTAATTAGATCTGCTAATTCTGTTTACAGGTTAATAGGAGTGTATCATGTTTGCTATAGTTATTTGGATTTATCTTGGCGTTATCTCAGACACAGTGAAAAGCTCATTGCTAACAGGTACGTCATCTAATTAATCTTTCTCTCATACGATTAAGGCAATTTAAAATTGGGACGGTAGGGAGGAATGCTGCTGATTTTTCTTGCTTACCATAACATTTTTGTGTTTGCAAACCGTCTCTCCCTTTCTTGGTCATTTTAAACTTTTTGCCTCCATACCGGCGTCCTAATCAATTAATTAAGTAATAATTCACTGACTGACTGACTGACTGACTGACTGACATAAAAAAGATAATCCTATTTTATAACAAAAATAGTAAAATGTTTATATAATTTACAGTAATGTTTGAAATAAAAATTTAGCACTGGTTATAAACATTAATAACTCTAATATAAATCATAAAAAATACATGAAAGGTGAAATTCTAAAAAAAAAACTAGTTGAAAAACTTCAGCAGCGAGCAGCGTTAACATTTAGACGAGAGTCTTCTAAAACTTCATTAGCATAGCGAAAGGGTATTCTCGAGCCCCTTACGGTCATGTCGACGGATCTCAAGGCTCGAAGGACAAGCGCGCTCATATCCACGTGATTACTATTGCGTACGGTTCCCCGTCCTTTCTTGAGAGTTAGCAAGGTTTTTCAAGAAAAGTTGACATTCAGCCCCCATTCCGCCATTTGTACTGATCGACTGACTGACTGACTGACTGACTGACTGACAGCTGACTGACTGTCCGACTAGCTGACTGACCGACTGAGTGACTGATTGATCTCCTCCCTTCAAGCCCTAACGGTGACGGAAATGAAATTTCTCTTTACATCATCACTACTTGTTCAAACATTCACGTGATGAGAATAAAGAAAGCGATCACCAAGGACGAGATGTCTTGATATTTAGACAAATTCCCCTTAATAGTTGCATAAGAAGTGTATGAAGAACAGTAAGGAGAAAATGAAATTTCATATCAGGACTTCAAGGGTTAACTACATGTATTCACGTCTTACAGATTATGGTCTTGAGTTCCCAAACAAAGCTGTGACTGATTACGTTCACATTTGGGGCATGCCCAGTTTAACACAGTTCACTGTTTGTTTCTGGATGAAGACAAGTGACTCTAATGATGGCACTCCATTTAGCTACGCCACACCAGGATCAAATAATGAACTGCTTATCGCCAAGTACAACAACTTTGCAGTGTGGGTCGGGAATGAAAAAAAGTAAGTTCTACTCAGTTTGAGCGATTTGCCATTAACAAGACAAGTTAGTGTGGTTGTCAATTACGTCGAATGTTCTTTGCGTTTGAGTTAATTTGCTATGTTACGTTTTTTTATTGACCAACACGACTCACGCCACATTCTCAACCAATCAGAAGTCCAGCTAAAACATATTGTACCAACCGCAAGTGTTTTTCCACACAAGTCTCCAGTTATATTTGAAGTACTCGCTTCACGTTCTGATTGGTTCTTTGGGTTGTATTATTATTATTATTATCATTATTATTATTATTATTATTATTATTATTGTTGTTGTTGTTGTCGATGTTGTTGTTCTTGTTGTTTGCGTCTGCTGCAATTGGCCAGAGTGATTGGTTTTCGATTTTAATTGAAAAAATCTTTCAAATGAAGACTAATCTATCGTGTTTTCAGGCTCTGGTTTTACGTTTAATAATCTATTTTCTGGTTTTAAAATCTCCTTAAGCTTCATCAATTTTGTTGGGCTAAACTAGTGTGAAACCAAAACGAATTGCGAACAATGTTAACAGTAAATGTACGTACTCTTAGAATATTTCATTCTTTGTTTGTAACTTGTTATAGCATAACTTTATACAGTTTCATTTCCAGTCTTATAGATTTTTCAATTCCTTTTTTATAGTTGATGCCCTATAAATTTTCAAGATATATATTTTTTTAAATTCAGTTATTGTAATGCGCATTTGAAAAGTCTTAGTTGATATTTGTGCAATAAATAAATTAAAAGCAGTGTATGCTGCAATTAACTGAAAACAATTCTCAAACCTGACCTTGGGTAATGGGCTCCTGTTAGAAACTAAATTTAACCTAGCCTTGCCTGAAAGGAAAAAACAAAACAAAAAACAAGAAAACTATAATGACACACTTGTCAACGCTTCGCTGAAGGTAAACAGAAATTACCGAAAATTCAGTCGAAAGAAAAATTAAATCTGATTAACCTATTTACAAAATCTCATCTATCGTTCGCAATGCTGACACTAAAAACAAAATTTCCTTGTTAAATATTCTTAGCTCAGTCGCAGGATATTTACCTTAGTTTCTTAATCTTATGTCATAGACAACTATCTCTCTCAGCTAATGACGGAAACTGGCATCATATCTGCACTTCCTGGGAGAACACGGCTGGCTCGTTGAAATTTTACAAAGACGGCGTTTTGTCCGCTAGTGAAGCAAACTTCAAAACAGGACACGTGATAACATCCGGAGGATCACTGATGCTGGGTCAAGACCAGGATTCGTACGGAGGTGGTCTGGATAGTGCACAATCATTCCAAGGATTTTTGAGTAATCTCAACGTGTGGGATTACGTTGTTTGCCAAGAAATCATCAAAAGAATGTCCAAAGCATGCCTGGCAGGGGAAGGGAATGTATACAAGTGGTCCAATTTCAAGCATGCATTTCAAGGGGAGACCAGACTCTTTATTCCATCTCCTTGCGTTCCACCAACTGCTCAACCAAGTATGTATACGTGTTACGTAATATATAACATACGTATCAGCGCACATTCTTTGCAAGGGGAAGATCAAGAGTATCACAATCCCCCTGAGCGGAGCCCTAATCCACAACAATGTTACCTCCAGTCTTTTTGTTAGGCTTTCCTAAAGGTCCCGTCCGCTGGTACTCATTTTGTACAAACGTGTGGAGAAAGACAATGTGAGTTTCTTATCTAAGGCACTCGCCGAACCTTACCGAGGGCTTGGCCGTCTAAGTGGGGTGGGGAGTCCTGGCAACAGGATTTTTCACTCTCACGATCTCACCCGAATTTTAAACTAGCTAGAAAATAAATTCGCTCAGTGATCTCATTCGGCAAAATATTGAGATAAAACATTATCACATAAGTACTGCTCAGTAGCTTTCATTTGATTGGTCACACTTAGGAGTTCCTATCCACAGCACCCAAATTTCGAACTGATTTTGTACAGAATATATAATAAACGGTACCACAAGAAAGTAATTAGCTTCTGAGAAGCTTTCATTTGAAAAAAGTCGCAGTTTGGATTTTTCATCCACTGCCTCAAAATTCAGAACCAATTTGTACAGCATGTATAAAGAAAAACAGGAGTGCACTGATCAGTAGGACTTTCAAGTTGAAATCACGTTGAGTACCACAAGATCTATGCAAGAACTTCTTCTCAACAGCCTGCGTTTGATTGGTTTGAACCACTATGTATGGACCGAGGCTTACACTGGCTTAAAACTGGGAGTGAACGTGTTAATGGAATTGCCAAATAATTTAAAACAAACAAGGAAACAAACAAACTGTGTGGTATGATTTTCATCTTCAGCCCAATATCTTTCTTTTTTCCTAGACACAACAGTGAAAGTTTACTTTAAGCTAGAAATAAGCTTTTTGTTCACGGGACTGAGTTTACTACTTTGGTTTTGCAGACATAACCAACGAGTGTTTAAGCAATCCTTGTCTGAACAACGGAACGTGCACAGACCTAGTCAGTGGCTTTAACTGTACCTGCCCACTTGGATTCGCTGGGGATCGATGCGAAGCAGGTTAGAAACTAGTTTTCTTCTAGACTTGTTAAGACCCCGCAGCATTGGAAACAAGAGGTGACGGATACGAAAACGAGATGAGTGGCATAAGAACCTGAATGGAATTATTAGTCATTTTTACCAGCGCTGTTTTTTACGCACTAAAGCTGGTTAACATGAAGCTCAACAGCATATTTTACAATATAACTGGGTGGAGTCTTGAGCGCTGATTGGCTCTTGATTATTGTCAATAACAATCTAAACAATGCATGAAAATAATGTAACATATCACGCGAGCTCGTCTTGGTCCGAAGACAAGTATTGGAGTGTGCATGCGCACACCCGGAGGGCACACTCGTCAACTTTTAGGTCGTCTGAACTTGCCTAAACTTTCGAGGTGAGAGCGAGAAATTATTTGTGGTACTTTGAAAGCAGCAATTTTGAATGACGAGAACCAGTAGCCAGCTTGTAGCTTGGTCAATGAAAGTGAATTTGCACGAACTCTGAGAGGGAAAAATGAGCGGATTGAGCACATCTTCGAATAGAGTGGAACCACAGCATACTTATTACGAACCTGACGATCATTAAAAGTTCAGAAAACTTCCTGTCAGATTTATTTCATTCAGGGCTGCAGAATTTGGAATGTGTCACACGTTAGTCCACTTACAATTAATGTATTCCACAAAAAAATCCTATCCTTAACTGCCTTCTTTGCAGACCTAATAGGATTGCATTTAGTTTATCCCCTTCCTAGTTAACTATCATCATCATCATCATCATCATCATCATCATCATCATCATCATCATCATCATTATTATTATTATTATTCCTCTTCGACACGTTTTGACTACCGTCATAAAATTATAGTGAAAAAGTGATTTTACTCAGTATTTCATCGGCCGCCCAACTTATCCATTTTAATTTGGGTTTTAATCATTAGCTTGAACTGCTTAACACTTTTTTTGCCAGGTTTTTTAGAGAACTCGACAATACTAGGCGACAATGAATTTTTCCACCGTCACCTTCATCAGTTCCTTACACCTGCAGTTGGAAGCAACGCTAAGTGGCTGCTATGTTACCGTGCCTCGACACATGGATGGGCGGGCCCTACCTTTCACGCTAGATGTGATGGGAAACCTCACACTGTTACTATCATCAAAAATGGACTTTACGTGTTTGGAGGATATACCGACATTCCGTGGGGTAAGTAAATACTTGTTATTTTCAATTCAGTAGTGATTAATTATTCAACAAACAGGTATTGATTATTTAGTTATAAATATGAAAAAAGCGTTGTGAATCCAACACCTGTTGAAAGGGGTATTGGGTCGGCGGTTGAGAATTTCAGCGCTTTGTAAGACGTTGTGCGTTGGGTTCATAAAGAACAGCAATAGCAACTCTATTAAACGATGAAACATCGAAAAATATTCTATACAGCTGTTTATAAAGCGCTTAATTTTCAGCGGCCGACATTGCAGTCCGCTAACGCTTGCATGCAAGAGGTCACATACCATTCACAAAGCTTACATAAATGAGGGCTATATTATCAGTGCCTGCTTCTTGTAATTATTATGGGGAAAGTCATCGTCCATGGAGATGTCTCCCTCAGCCGATTTTTGGCTTTCCGTGGCTTGTTAGCCCTGAAGCTTTACCTGGTCTGCTCGGGGGTCTAAAACACAGCGACGGTACGATACAATCGTAGCAGTTTATAAATAAATTAGATCCTCTAGCCGGAGCTGAAGTACACTAGCAAAATAACGTAGTAGTAGTAGTGGTGGTAGTAATAATAATAATCATAATAATAATAATAATAATAATAATAATAGTATGTAGTTTACGAATGGCTGAGATTTTAGATTTTAGATTCTAGATTTTTAGTATTTCTTTATTTCATAAGTACCTCTTAGTTACAAACACTAGTATATATGTATATAGTCTCACGGGTTACGCTATGCGCCCTGTGTAGCTAGTTTAGCTTTTAGCATACAGTCGTGAATTCTGCTATAATAATAATAATGTAATAAGCTAAGGATAACTTTGGGCGTATTATTTGACCCGAAGTGAAAGGGAAAGGCCACGCCACCAACCTGCCATCAGAGTTTTCTCGTGTTCCCGTCTTTTGTTTCGTAGTCTTTCTGCGGTCGTGTCTTTGGCGGTGTTTACTATTATCTTCTCTCACACGAGAGCCACTGCGAACAGGAGAAAAGATTCTTAACTAAATTAAGCTGTTATTTTAAAATAAACAAACCAAGCTTTCTGTTTTTTGTATTTTCAGACTCCATTACTGGGTATGGTGCCACCGCGAATTCGTTTATCTACTCTCTCCACAACAAAGAAGGAAAGGCACCTTTCAAGAGCTCGCCTTGGAGACCTTCGGTTGCCATTTACAAGTTAAATGATTTCGGACCCACATTTGGTCAGGGGCACGACATCAAAATAGCCAACAATGCAAACACCAACTCTCAATCTCACTCAGACTTCGGTAACTCCTACACCGTCCCCAGTGGAGTACGTGACAGGAGATCCATCCTGGCGGGTACTGAAAGCTTCTCGCCCGATGAATTGGAGGTGTTTTACGTCGGTTGAATTGTCCCTATAAGAGCTAGGTCATGATATTTTAGCACATCTTACCTGTTCACGATCATACCCTGCGAGCACAGCTTTCTTGGTCGCCTTATGGTACCGGCATGCGAGAGGTACACAGGGAGACCAAAAACCTTTTGTTCGCTAGGTAACCTGTTAAAGACTTTAACCCTTTTACTCCCAAGAACGCCTAAAATCAAAATTCGAGACGAATCCCAAATTTCATTTTGTAAAATACTTAGATATGAATAGTACTGCTGAAGAGGTTTCATTTAAATGGTCACACTATAGGATTTCATCCACAGACGCTGAGGGTAAATCTTAATGTTTCCATAACTGACTCTGGAAGTGAAAGGGTTAAAGAAATATACTTTCAGTAAACACAGCTATCTGTAACTGACGTTCTGTGGAGAGGGATTAATTACGTTGAGCAAATTGCAGCCTTCCCTGCGTTTGCACTCAATTTAAGAGGATATCAATCTCCCTTTGAGACTTTGCAGAGGAGGGACAATACAACCTTCTTTTGCATTCTAAATGGATTTCACCCGCGTCAAATTTTGACCATCTGCAATCCTCCTTGGCTTCCTTTTGCATTTCAAGGCCACTTTACGCGTGTCAGTATTGCCTAAAATAGCGTGACAGAATCGGCGACAATAGCGTGACCTAGTGCGACCAAATATCCTAAACAACGTGGCAGAATCACCTAAAATGGCGTGACCTAGCGTAATAGACTCATTATAACAGCGTGAAAGAAACATATAAAACTGTGTGACCTTATGTAGCAAAATAACCCAGCTAAAACTGCTGACCCACTTTGAAATAATTACCTATACCTATATACCTAATTAACTAGTACGACAAAATTTCCTAGAAGCGTTGCCTAGCATTACAGAAATGCCTAAAATAGCGCAGAATTTGACTGCCTACTTTCGCGTGACTGCCACAGTTTTAAAAAACCATTACGTTGTCAGTGAAAGCTACAGCTACTAGGAAATTGATACATGTAAAAGGAATGGTTTCTGTGTTAACGTCACTAGGCACTTTTTGGTTTGAAATAATTCTACCTATAACATCTTAATATTGACTTGGTACACTGATGCCATAGACAAATCACTGCAGACAGATAGTCATATGTCCCGGATTATTATATAGGCAACCCCTGGATATGAGCAAGCACGCGCTTTGATTGGCTCCCTTCTAACAGGCTATCAGCTGTTATATTATACACAGCACCTGGATATGAGCAAGCACACACTCTGATTGGCTCCCTACTAACAGGCTGTCAGCTGTTATTACATACACAGCCCCTGGATATGAGCAAACACATGCTCTGATTGGCTCCCTTCTAACAAGCTATCAACTGTTATTATATACACAGCCCCTGGATATGATCAAGCACGCGCTCTGATTGGCCCCCTCCTAATAGGCTTTCAGTTTATATCCCGTTAGTATAGAAGTCGCGCAAAAAAGTTGGCAAAAAACATCCTTTCTTTAACAGAAAAAGTTTGTTTTGTTAACTTAAGGACGGTGCCTCCATTTGTTACTGCGCATACGTTCTGCGCATCTCAGGTCTGGTCCGAGATATTCTGGTTTCTTAAGGAATTTGCCTACTAATACAACGGTATTTTTGTGCGGTTTATGACTACGTGGAAAAAGCAGATTTTATCAGGGTTATCAGAATTGGGGGTAACCACGCATTTTTCTGAGATAATTGGAAAGACAATGCCATATATTCTTTGTATTTTAAAGCTTTTTTAAAATTATGGTTGCTTAATTATCTCTAAAAAATTAATGGTTACCAACGTTTTTCTTCTTCGATTCCAATAGATCTTGGTAAGATCTGCTTTTCTCCCAAAGTCATAATTTTTGCAAAAATACCTCATTCTGTATTATCACGCACCGTCCTTAATAACATATCTTGATCCAGGGGTAGTCTATATGATGACTGAAAATTATTCCACGAAAAATCGTTGTACATGAACTCGTAGTTAACCCGGGCGTTGCATCCTTCGTTGGCTATGAGTTTATGCTGGACTCGATTAAGTAAAACAGTTGTTAAATATTGCAATCAATCTCGTTCCCAGATCTCGCGGGTGGGCGAAGCCGAAGGCGAGATCTGGTCAAATCCGATTTGTACCACGTCATTGCCTGTCAGGAATGTGGCAGGCAAGTCAATAGCGCATGCCCGAGACAATTCTAAGAAAATGGCAATCAAATGAATAACCAACGCTTAACCAAATGAATAACGAATGCTTAACCAATCTCGTCTTTCCTGGAATGATATCTAGCAAAGTATTTTACTAAAGAATAAAGCAGAAGGCAATCATCAAAGCTCAGTTCGGGTAAATAATATTTTATTTGATTAAGTGTTCATTCGGCGGGCTACATGCAATGACATGTCTAGGTCTTATGCAAATTTGATCGGGTCACGTAAATATTCTTACGGTGGATTCTTAAGGCGGAACATCGTTATTCGTAAGAAATAGCTTTATAATGCTATGAAGAACTGAGAAGAAATCTTCTTGACTTTTGAGGCCGACTGTAAACAACGAAATGCCCCAAGAATGCATATATTATGATTGCGTGTACAATGTCTAATTTGCATAAAAACAGACATTGAATTCCCTAGAGCCCCTGAGAAGCCTCGCAACGCACGTTCAAATTTTAGCGCTGTGACGGCCATGTTTTGAAACAGCCAATCAAAAAAATCGAATTTTCTTACTTGACCAGATCTCGCCTTCGGCTTCGCCCACCCGCGAGATCTGGGAACGAGATTATATTGCGGCAATAAATGAGTTGCTCTCCCGTCAACAGTGAGAAGATACTTGAAGAGTTTGAAAAGACAACAATATGCTTGCGACATACTAGGTCTCTCGTAAAAAGTGTTTTATTAACCAAGAACCAAATAAAAAGCAGCGGAGACACTCTTCCTTCTTGTCGATACCATGATGATATATTTTATTATTCCAATGTTGTGTTACCATGTAAGGGCAAGATGAGGCACAAAATATGCCAGCGTATTACGTTGTCCCAATTTGACCGGTTTTTTGCTGAAGGTGGACGAAGCAAAACAAAAACATTGGAATAATAAACCTCTTAATCGGTGTTTTGGTCGATAATACGCGCTGATATTTTACTCGTTGCTCGCACAACTCGTAAAATATCCATGTGCATTATCTACAAAAAACAGAATAAGGTGTATTTATTATTCCACTCTTGCGCTATTTTACCATAGAAGGTCAACAAAACGCGCAAAATATGCCACGGTATTACACAGTAAAACCATGTATTGCACCCCCAAATTCCAGGTTTCACAGATTTTTTGGCCGAAGGACTGGAAAAACCACATTTTGATGTGATTTTTTCAAGTGGAATAATAAATCTCTTATTCGATGGCTTAACGTATAAGGCCCGGTTCAAACGTCGAACTTTACATGTGCCGAACCTAATAATTAGGTTCGGCACATGTGAAGTTCGACGTATGAATCGATTAGGTTCGACAAATTTGTATTTGGGTCGACCCTGCCGTTCTATTCGACTGGGCAAGTCGAATAGAACGGCAAAAGTTCGACTTTGATTCAGACGTCGAACTTCACATGTGCCGAACCTAATGCATGAATTACGTTAATGTATTTCTGAATATAACAGCGCTAGTGATTGGCTTAAAACCGATAAGTCACTTATTAAACCGTGATCAGTCATGCATTCAACGTTCTTGCATCTGATTAAAAAGAGAACTGGGTCGTGCAAACTGTAAACGCGCTATCGACAAGAATCGTTACTTATAACGGACTGCATGAAAGTCGAATTGTTTTCGCTTGTTATTTTTTTGTGGATAGCTATTCTGAAATAACAGAATATAACAAAAACGATAAAAAACTGTATTTATCCCAAATTTCGCGAACGAATTCTTAAACCGTGATGTCTAAATATTACAACAATAATAAAAGAAAGCTTTTTTTTCCTGTTAATTGTATTCCTATGCTTTATGAGACCTGATATTGCACAACTGATGATTGCTTACCGCTGTTTTGGAGAATTAAGTTCGACTGATTAAGGTCGACGTCTGAATCAACTGTCGAACTTAATTATTTAGGTCGACCCAAATAGCAATTAGGTTCGGCACATGTAAAGTTCGACGTTTGAACCGGGCCTAATACAGGCAGACATTTTGCTCATTGCTCGTATTTATCCTCGCCCTTTCCGGGCTCGGAAAAAACTACGCAACTCGCAAAATATCCGCGCGTATTATCTGTTAAACCATCGAATAAGATGTATGTATTGCTCCACTAGCGCTTGTTGGATATGAGATGATTAAAACCAAATGGGCGCTACGTGCCTCGTTGGTTATTTGTCACCTCATATCCAACGCAGGCTTGTGGAGTTATTGGTAAGTATGTTACCTAATACAGTACTATCCGGCTTAGTGTGTGTGAGTTTTCCATGTAAACCAACACTACGTATTTGAGGAAATTACGTATTAAATAAAACTAATATCTGCTTGTCTGCATTGCATTTTTTTTCTCATTCCACCAAACACGTCTTTAGCTATTTTTTTAAGAGGAGCAGCTCACTCGAAGCTGAGAGGCCCAACTTGGGGGTTGGGACGAGTACCCAAGATCATCAGCAACTATCTGCAAAAATAACACGAAGTGGTATTATTCCAATCTCAGCAGAGATAGCCTCATGTCTAGTAACTGACCGCAGTTTTGCGTGCGTAAAACTATGGGTTTTCTCTGTGACGTTTCTACGTAGATAAACCTATTAGACAGGATTTTCTTTATCGTTTATTACAGGATCAGAGGTTGTCACTCCATCAGGTGATGGTGTCGACTGATGTGATCCACATTACCCCAAATATGAAAAGTTGCCTTATCTAAACCCACAGTACCACAAATACTGACACGCAACCAATCGACACCATCGCCGGATGAAGACCAGCAGTAGGCGGTAGAATCCTTACGATCCACATGAAAGTGAGTTCACCGTGAGACAAACGATAAAGAAAAGCAATCATTTTATCTTCCATGACATTCACCTACTTGTTTTGTAAATGGTCTTTTCAGAATTTCGAGTAGCTGTCGAACCTGGAAATAAAATAAAGAAAACTTTAAGAAAACAAAATATTAAATGATTTCCAGGTTATGAAATAGTCAAGCATTTAGAAACGGCGGAGGGGAATTTAGGAGCAAAGAGGGATAAAAAAAATTAGGTTTTGAGATTTCCAATCGATTTTTCGGAGGTGTGTGAGCTACGTAAAACGGTAGTGTAAGTTGCCACGGCGCATGGAAATATAATTCACTTTATTTTCACTTTAAATCAATAACCATTCGTTTGGCTGAAAAACAGCAATTTCAGTCTCTTTTGGTGTTGAATAGTACAGCGTTATTGGACTTATTCGACAAAAAAAGCATAAAACAGACTTCTCCTCACCGTAACACTTTTTTTTAACAAACAACTTTCTCACCTCTGAAAAGTCGTTTCTCTCTGCATTATGTATCGCTGATTGTGCCATCCAGTTACGTAACACATAACGAGGGTTTACTTCTGAAATGTAACAGAACGACCTCAATCGTGAAGTAATTGTTGTCACCGACTCTTCATTTTTCTAATTAACGGGCCGTCGCCGGTTTATGAAATGGACGTGGTTTTTTCCTCTTTCTTCGACGTCAGTGGGCTTAAGATATGAACAAAGTGCTGTAAAGCTTGTGGTACGGGTACTCAAGAGCGGCACTGTCTTATAAAAGACGCATGCGCATATAAGTCTGCTGAATGTTACCTTCGTGTGCTCTTGTCTTTTAATTTACAGTATTTAAGATATGAACGGCGAAGGGTTGTTAAGTGTGAAGTTTCTGTATTTGTCTTGTATAACGCATGCGCAACTGAGTAAAGCAGCTTATAGGATTGAATGCGAAATTGGCTGTGTTGTCTGATCTAGTTAGTGGTGATGGTGAAAATTTTTTTAACGCAGGAGTCTTGTTATGTGGATTGACATTTTGAGGAATGTAAAAATGTGGGAGTGGAAGGATTTGTGAATGTGAGGAGCATATCACGCTTCTGTAGTGCATGTTAATGTGATTTGCTTTGATAGTTGCGTTTTGTACAGCAGCGGTTTAATATTGTGCTCCGTGAGAGGCAGTTTCCCTTGGCGTTTTATGGGGGGACGGTTTCCGAAGTGTACTGTAAGTTTTCTTATTGGGTAGCCTGTATTTCGCAGAGGAGAGGAACGACAGCTGTGTTTACAGCTTATTAGCGCGGTAAGGAACGGTGGCTTAGGAAGAGAAGGGATTGGCACTAGTATGATGCTGCAATTGGTGGATTGCACCATCGATACATCATAGTTCTTGAGAAGGGAGAGAGATGAGTGTTTATTTGACGCGAGAAGTTGATTTTAATTGCATAAAGACGAAGGAATCGGTCATTAATAAGGAGATCAAGTACTAAGGTAGCTGTTACGAGTCTTTTAAGTTAAAAAATAACTGAATATTATCAAGCGATGCGTGTGGTTTGCGTGTGGTGTTGTTGTTGTTGTTTTGTTTTTTTTGAGGTAATGTAATTTTGTGAGTGCGTAGTCCGGTACGTAGCCGTTCCAAGTCAACTTGTTTACTTTGCATGGGGATTTCCGGGTTAGCAAATCGGATTTAAACATCACGTCATGAGATATACCTTAACGTGCCCCAGACTCTGACGATCTGCTCGAGCTCGTGTTATTTTGATTCTACTGCTATGTTCACTGTTTGCATTCACGGTCTAGGCACAACAGTAAATATTTCGTCATCCCTTTGTAAGCATCCTCAGTTGTGGGCAAATTTATACCGACATTCAACGTTTGAGTGAATTTGCGTTTTTCAGCAGAAATAAAAGCGATCAGAAAGATAAGCTGAGTCATCAGAGTTTAAACATTACGTCATCCAGTAACGCTACAGTCAAAATACTGTGTCACACAATCACACTTTTCGTCACGCCGGTTCGTATAAATACAGGGTCGCGCTAACATTTGTGAAACCTAGGGGTGGGGTGGGTCAGAACGGCCGCTTAAAATGCCCATTGGGCTTTCTTGTTTACCACTTGGCCACAAGGCCGTCAGTCGTTTCTCTTTCGTTTGTTTGGTTGGTTGCTTGCTTGTTTGCCTTTCTGCGTTGTTACTCTATATCTCTTGTATTGCTTCCTTCTTTGAAAGAGACTGTGGTTCAAAAGGGGCGACTACGAAGAACACCGAAAAGAAATCGATTGAGAATATTCATGAACATTTACACCGCATCGCATACCTTGCATTCTTTGTTTCCTCTTGGTATCAGAATCCAAGTCGCCATTTCTAACAAAAGACAAAGAGATGGAAATGAAACATATATTAAATAGTATCTAAACTGCAGATGAAAGAGTCAATTCATAAAAGACCATCGCAGCTATGCGAAAAGGAAGAGTGTTTTAATTGCAAGAGAATAGTTCAGTGATAAGCTCCAGTCAAAACACCAAGCACTTCACCTACAGAACTATGAGACATCTAACTTTAGACAAGAAATGATTTTAATTAATACTGTTTGATGCTATGTGACTCGGTCATAAAACATATATTTAAATGTTGCTTTGCTCCTAGTGCTTGATACGTTAAATATGTCAACTGTTATAGCTTTCACGTTCGCTGTTTTCCCGGCTTTCTTCAAACGAAGCGCGCGTGTATAATGGGCGATATCTCAAGCAATTATTGGGTATAAACTTGAGTCAGTTCAATCACTTTCGACGTTCAAGTTCAGAAAGAGGAAGGAAAACTCATCGTCGTACGTATGCATGTCCACTTTCTCCAAAATATTAAGTCTTGAATTTTGCCTTTTAACGTTGACGTTATAAAAAGAACGACAAAAAATGGATCAAAATGTATAAAGCAAGTGGAACGCCACTGTTTTGCTCATAACGGCGTTTGTTTTTGGACGTTCTTGTTGCCGTAACCGTGGTGGTTGCGTAATATTTCAACCAATTATGCACAACTGGGAGAGAAACGATTAAAACAATTAACTGACAGAATAGTGCTCACAATTGGAGTCTCTCAGCGTAACGCGCTAACCAGTCCTTCCAGTTTGGGTGGGATTGAAGCTTCCTCAGTGCCCACGATTCCTTAGGCAAGCGGTCTGATATTACGTCATGTATGGCCAATTCACTTAACTCTCGAAAAGACATGGTGAAATCCGCACGAGTGAGCGACATTATCTGGAATAAACAAAGGATAACGGAGTCACAAAAGAGCTATAGTGTTTTGAAAAATCAGAGAACGTGAGCCCCACAAACAAAGACGGTATCATCATCATCATCATCATCATCATCATCATCATCATAAAATTTATTTACTTGTAAGTGACGAAACTACTAGCAAATTACATCATGTGTCTGAAAATGCTAAAACGGGGACTGTCCTCTTCAGGATTAGGTGTATGCAAAAGTATGCGCTCTATCAGCAGCTTCGCTTCACTTTGATTCAAGCTTAAGGGTGGGTGCAACTTGCCGATAAGAGATTGTAGTTGTCGTTTGGTACAACGGCGTTTAGTGGACCACGTGTGAAGTAGGTTGATGATTTCCGTTAAACGAGAGGAGTCGATGCGCATTTCTTGGGTTACGGTGTCTAGTTGAACTCCAAGGAGAACCAAGGATGTTGTAGGGCGAACCGTTTTGTCAGGGTTGACCGCGAATCCCATGTCAGAGCAAGTGCGAAGCATGACGTCGAGATTCTGAGCGCAGGAGTCGTCAGGGGCGGGAGGACCACAAGTCCAAAAGTCATCCAAGTAATTCCAAAGGGGTGTGGCACCACGTTCCGCCATTGCATACCGCAAACCGTCAATAAATTTCAGAAAGAGCGCTGGCGAACTGCGAAGACCAAACGGAAGGAACATATCGAAGAAATAGCCGGTTTGTGTGGAACCGTCGGATGTAACAATCGGCCATGTGGATCCTAGGAGTTCCCAGTCACGGGGGTCCACCAGGATGTGACGAAAGGCGTCGGAAAGATCGAGTTTGCTCATAAGAGCATTGGGTCCAAACAATTTCAGGTAAGCGATAGCATTGTCCAGTGAGTCGTAAGAGCACGTGTAGAGTTCTTTAGGAATTGCGTCGTTGACGGATTGGCCTGCAGGCCACGAAAGATCGGTTATGATACGCCATTTAGGAGGCTGCGAGTGCTTTTTCGGAATAGCACCCATCGGCGATCCGACAAAATGCGAAAAAGGGGGTGAAAGGAAAGGCCCGGCCTTTCTGTTCAATAAAAGCTCCCGTTCAATTTCCATAGCGACGGGTGTAGGGTTTGACGTAGCCGAAAAGTGATTTGGAGAAATCAAGGGCGAACGATCCTGGTGATAGCCAATACGAACGCCATGTTCAATATCATGCAATAAATCATTAACTAAGTCACTGTCCGGGTGATTACGAAGGGCATCACGCCATACGTCAATGGGAAACGGGGATTGTACCCGAGGGAGTGAGTGTGCAATCGGCCTCGGGATGGTCCCCCCGACAAGATTTGCAGATGTGTGCTCGCTTGCAGTTGGCACCTTGGTAGCAGGCTTTTCGCTGGTAAAGATTACATCCCTCTTGGCCTGTGGGTGAGTACCACCTGGTGTATTTCCAAGAGAGGTTTTGATTACCGACGGGGTTCCTGAGGCCATATCCGGTCGATTTTTGCGGTGTAGTCTCCTCCATCTGGTCTTGCGCGAGAAATGTACAGTCCTTGACCTAATGGTCAAAGGACTTACAACGCGAGCATTGGCGGGGGTGAGGGCGTAGGGCAGAGGCATCTAACACGGTTGCATATAGCGTGGTATCGATGACGTCAAGACTTGCGCTTCCGAGTTGAATTTGTTTGGCGTACGCCATCCGGGAGTGGATGTCAAACATATACACCGATGGCCAGCGAAATTTACGGTTGGCAAATTGAATTTGTTCGCGATACGAGGCAAGTTCAGTGTAACGTGATGGTTGCGCGGCCATAACTAATTTCTCGTATGCGTTCCATGCCTGTAACCAGGTGTCGAACGAGTCGATTTGGCGTTTTCGGGGCGCCTTGATTACGTAAGCAACACAGTTTATATCGCTCTGGGCTGGGATGTTTCCGTTGTTAGGCAAATTTGCGAACGGGCTAAGGGTGGATAAAAGATCAGAAAAATCAATATACTCACCCTTAGCGGCCGCCTGCGCAAGTTTCTCGGACAAGCTTGTGTTATTCGCCGTTGACTCCTCTCGTTTAACGGATATCAAATAAAACGACAGTAAAACATGAGGCGTATCGATCGTCGCGATCAAAGTTCACAGTGAAACGTGTCCGTAACTTGAGACGATAATCAAGTGACATCACTTACTTTACATTAACACAATTTAACTAGTTAAATATTACTTTAACCACTGACACTCCGCCGTATTAGGGGCTGGTAGCGTCTGTTTTGGTGTCGATCCATTCATTGTGAAATTCAAATTTTGATGTTAAATGACCTTTGATTTTCATTATTTTCTCCACTTCTTGAAAAATAATTAATCCCTCCCCCCACCCCCTGAAGAGGAAGAACGACCCATTTTGAAAACGATGTACCCTGCAAGAAACTCTTCGTGTGGTTGAACGAACTAACCGAAGCAATATTATTTAACGAAAGCCTACATCCTTTTGTATGACCGACTCACGGAATACACATGATAGTCGTTGGTATAACTTTACCCAAAGAAGAGACCGAACAAGCATTTCATCGCCCTTGACATCATTTAGTAGACCAAGCTTGCGACGAAAAATGTCCAAGAACCTGAAATTAGCAACCACATTAGGAAGTTAGGGTAAAAGTTATGCAGTGGTGTAGTAGAGAGGTACAGTGGTCAGCGTGTCTTAACAACCAGTACTATCACAACGTAACTAGATCAGTCAGTCATTCAGTCAATCCGTCACTCAGCCACTCAGTCAGTCAGTCAGTCAGTCAGTCAGTCAATCAGTCAATCAATCAATCAGTCAGTCAGTCAGTCAGTCAGTCAGTCATCAGTCAGTCGGTCAGTCAGTCAGTCAGTCAGTCAGATACTCAGTCAGTCAATCGATTAACCAATAACTTCATTACAGTGTTATTGTTCTGGTGTGCTGCAAGTGGCCTACCTCAGCGAAATTTTCCGTAGTTAATACCATCAGAAGTTTCATGTAATACTTTTAAGCAGTTATGAAAAACGTTCATTTACCTTTGGTTAAAAGAATCCACGTAACTCAAAAGGATTTTCTCCCCTCTGGAATAAACAATAAGAAAACATGTTGTGACCAACAAAGGAAACAACAAGTGGTATTTTAAACGGTCTGCCCTACTTACGCGGTATAATCTTCCAGTATGGGCTTCAGAGCCTGGAGTAATTTTTCCAAGTTAAAGAAACCAACATTTGGTTGATTCTTGTAACTGTATCTTCCTTCCTCGTCAGATGTATTGGGGACGAAGTCTGCCAAAACAAAAAAGTAAAAACGAACTGATATTGAACCAGAGTATAACAGTCTAGGTCTATTCATATAAAGAGATTCAAAAATACGGATCTTATCCTAGTTACAGCACCAATCAAATAAAAGTTGACAGTCTCTCAAAAGTCGAGGCACTGTCTTTAGAGATGTGACCTGATTCGCGCGTTTCTTTTTTGATTCAAGCGCGCGAAAAAATTCAGTCTACAAGAAAAATAACCCTCGACTGGAAAGATACTCTTTTTCAGTCGACTGTTATTTTTCATGCGGACACAATTTTTTCGCTTGCTTGAATTGAAAAAAAAAAGGCGCGGTACCTGGGTTATACTCATCCATAAATCCAAATGGACCATAATCTATTGTGATGGATAACAGGCTGAAGTTGTCCGTGTTACAGACACCTATAATGAACAAGAACACAACATCAGTCAGGAAAAAAAAAGAGATCAGCAATAGACACATTACTAACACCTGCTTAGCTCAGTTAGCTGGATGCAGACTGTGGAACGGTAGGTCATGGGTTCAAATACCGGCTGTACCAGTAAGCAGAGTCTTAAAAGAGGCAGTAAAAAGGTAGGTAAAGTCGCACACAAGCCAAGGAGGCCCTCACGGTCGGAGCTTATCCCGGATTCTGTAGCATGAAGCAACTGAGAGTATTGCTACTCCCCCTCGGATGGGACGCTAGTCTATCGCAGGGTTACCCCCAGCAGTATGTCACCGGTACCTATTTTAGACACCTGTGTGGAAACAACACAAGGGCCGGGACTGAGCGTCGAACCATCGACCTTCAGATCTGAAGTCCAACGCGCTAACCAAGAAACCACCGCGCCCCCACGAAAAGGGGCAGTATCACAGGGATTTTGCTCCCGTTCTTTTTATTCTACTATATTTCTGTCTTTTTATCATATATTTTATTGTGGAGCATAGTGTTTTTAGTATTCGTTCTTATATATTTGTATGCAAATTAGTTTTTAAATTACTAGCATTCTCTTGTAAACCATCACATCATTCAACTTTTACTTGCAAAGGGATCACTAATAAACCATTTATCTATCTACCTATCTATCGTTCGTAAAACCTAATAGTCACATTTACGTAAACCAAAATCTAAAGAGAACGGCGAATTTCTTGTTCAGACATCATACTAATTCAGTGAAACCATTAATAAGTGTCTTTGGCCAGGATGGAAATGTCTTACAACTTCAAAACGTTCAGCGAACGTTTTCAAGTTCTGTGCCCGGTATCCTACAAACATCATTGAAAAAGTTATTATGGTTTGCACTCCTTGCAAAAATTCACTTGATATCTCCTTTATGTTCCAGGAGTGTTTTATGTGGGAGGGAAGGCATAATTATAATAAGCAAAACCCCTGTGGTACAGCCCCTTTAATTAACTTGAACATCGCGCTGGCTAGGTTCAACACCTATTCTCAGTTTATATGATGAAGTTAATGGGAAACAATAAAGCACCTTAAATTTATCACGGTTCTTTGTTTAAGGCTTGTTTTGTATGTTTGTTTTGTTTTGTTTTGTTGTTTTTTTCTTTTGTTCTTTTGGTTTTGTTGTTGTTTTTTGTTTAAGCCTGAGGACAGGCACATGAAACAAGAAGAATTCCACCTGTGTGTAGGATGGCCAGTTGGCTAATAAGATACCATAAAAGAGTTGAATTCAGGACTGTGGAAGACAAATCCAGTTTACAGCAGGGAAGACGGATTTCAACCTGCAACCTTCGGATTACAAGTCCATTGGCCTAGCTACTAGGCCAATTGTGCCTCCTCAGAACTGGAGCAAATGTAATGATCAGTAGTTGTAAGTCGATTTTGTGGCCATAGCCATGCCTACAGTGTAGAAACACCCCTTAAGCCGCCTTATCTCCCAAACATTCTCAAAGTAACATACAGCCTGCATGGCAGGCACAGAAAGGGGATGCATCTCTCACTTTACACTTGCGAATAATTACCTGCTTTCCCTCTGCTTTCGGTGTCTGCTGCCCAAATCAGTGTTTGACAATTGAATTTATCATACAAATGCATTACCACAAGAAAGGTTAAGTCCTTGCCAATGGAAAATTCAATGCCTCATTATTTTACCGTGTGCAAATCCAACTGACTGCCACTTGGCAATTAGCTCTGCTGTCATGGAGACCACTTTTGAGAAGAATTCCTGTTAGTAAGAAATAACATGTAATAGATTCTTGATTTGTTTAGTGTGTAATGGTGTTAGCTTTATATAGGGAATATCAGTAAGCTGTGGAAAAAGCAAATTGACTTCTTACCAGGTATTTATGGCTCTTTTTGGCCACATTTGGGAAATGTTCCTCAATGATGAAATCCACAACCTTTCTTTGAGAAGAAAATAAAAGTATTAACCTAATTCAATTGTACCTGAATCAAGTCATTCTTTATTGTAGTATTCTCATGATTGATTTACTAACATGTGTATTACTCTACATATCTCAATTAAGTGTGCATACATTCATTTTTGGATTCCAGGCTTCTGTCAAAACAAAAAGACAATTTTATTGCACTAAGTGGTCAAGAAAATTAACTGTCAATGTACCTTAATTACAGTGTAACTGCTTAACAGGCAGATTGTCAAGCGCTGGTTAGAATGACTATGGAACTTACTTAAGGATGTGTTGTTCATCATTACTAGCTAGGATTTCAAGAGAGCCAATCCTAAACCAAGATTTTGCCAACCGTAGAACAACTGAAGCTGAAATTAAAGAAATATAAGATTGCCTCAAGTGTTTGTAACAGGTTACAGACTGAGATGTTGAGCACATAGAAACCATTTTCCCATTTTGCTTAAAAAATACAGATAAATAACATTTGACATCATAATGGTTACCCTGTCTACATATAATGGTGATCAATTTAATGGCTTTGCAGCCAGTTACAGTGTGCAAATGGATTCAACATACATGTAAATATTACATCCTACATGCCACTACTAAATTTTAAACTGACCTTTCCAATCAGACTACAAGTACTAGATTAAGTACAAATATGACATTCGAAATTCACACCAACTATACTCCTAGAGCAGTGATGCTTCTCGATGTTACAGACCATCAGGAGGCTTTAGGAATGGTGTGACACACAACAATATAAAACATTGTGCACAAGGTTTGAAAGGTCAATTACTCATACATCTTGTATTCTTATCTGATTGGTCCCTACATGTAATATGTTCCATGTTGGATGATGCTGGAAATTTTTATTTCCATCAGTCATTTCATTCAACACTGTCTAACTTAGTTTTCTTTTGTTGTCAGATGTTCTGAACAACAAATATTTCATAATGTTTAGATAGTTCATCTAGCATCATTCAACTCATGCAACTCTTAGGTGACCAAGCTAAAATTAAACTGTCTTTATATTTTTTTTATCACCATGCAGGATGCAATATGATTCCAACAAACTCAGTGTACGGGACACCTGAGCCTAGTAAATATCAAACAGGTAGCACACAACAAACCAGTCCCAGTAGCTCAATTGACAAGGCATCTGACAATTGCACGAGACTCAAGACTCTCCCATTGGAGATTCATATTTTTTTCTTTGCCCCATGCTAGTAAAAAGCAGAATAAATTTTTATTGCCATCTCAGTTGTCCTCATTTTCTTAGCCTGTACCTTTTTCTTGCATGGGGTGTCCATCATAAAACTGATCTCTCCATACACGGTCATTACTCACAACAATACCAGAAGCTCTGCTTGTGGGAACACCAAGATGAAACATGGCCTCACTAGCGAGAAACTCTCGCACAGATGACCTCAGAACTGCTCGGCCATCACCGTGTCTGTAAACAGAGTAGAAAGTTAAAAAAAAAATTCTGTTGAGGTGCAATAGAGGGGTAAAATAGTGAGAGCATAACACTTGGGATCAGAATTTGTCAGTGGTTCAAATTCTATCCCTTATTATTTCCTTCCCTTCTTTTGAGCTATTTTTTTCTAATTATTCATCTCCTCGCCAGTAAGCCCTTCTCTGTCATAAGCAAAGGTATTTTGACACCCAGATTCAAAACCAAAAAGTAGAAATCACAAAATTAGAGATTACCTCGAATAAGGGGTTTTTCCAGAACCTTTCAACTGGAGCTCCCATCTCTCTCCTTTCCTACAATACATGATGATGTACATTTAAGGAGATCCCATACACAAGTAATGTTATTAACAACTTCAGTGTATCACATAATGTGTAGTTCCAGAAAATGCCCATACTTCCCCCACGAAAGGATTTTTTGTTTCGCACCCCCCTACCCCCAAGAAATTCTAGTTTAGCTTCATACTTTGCTTCTAAAATTTTGCCTTTTAAGACCCCTGCCCCTACGAATTTCCGATGACCTTCCACAGGGTGGGTATGGATTTTTTTCTGGAACTACACAATGTTATTATACTGTACCTGTTAGTGTATTCCCCTAGCATGACTGCCCTTCCATCCCCAAGTTGACCGGCCCATTCACCAAACTGCAGTGAAAAATAAATCAATAATAAGCTTAGTTTAATTAATAATGCCACTCAAAGAATGCAATTAGTTTCATTTCGCACGCTTTGTAGTCAAAATATCCAGCGCGTTCCGCTTATTACTTGGGAATGACTTTCATTAATCGAGAACGGATTGCGTTATTGGAATCAAGATTCCACTTTCAAATTGAATTTTGTTATGTTCCAATGGTAGCCTTGTTCCAAATGAGCAATGCTGATTGGTTTATTATTGACATCTGGCAAATGTTCACGTGCAAGTAGCAGACTGTTGGCGGCTTGACGTGTCTGGCCTGATTTGTGTTCGCTCAACAAAATATTAATTGCAGGCACTTTTCCATGTAAATAAGCAGTCTATTGTTGTAAAACTGTAAAGAATAATTTCTTAAAAACAAGTGTTCTGTAAATGCACAACAAATGTTCCTGAAAATTGAGAAAAATTCCCTGTAATGTCAAACCGACTGAAACCAGCCGCCAACGGTTTTATATTTCGCGTGTGAACTTTTGGCTTTTGTTAGTAACAATCCAATCAACATTCGTTACTTCGAATGAGTGTACCGTTGGAACATTTCAATCTTCAATTTGAAAATGGAATTTTGATTCCGATAATGCAATTCGTCCCCGAATAATGAAAATCATTCCTTTGAGCGGAATGCACTGAGTCTTTTGACTATAAGAACTTTTTTTTTTTATTTTGCAATAAAAGTTAACGCGAGTAATGAACGACGTTAATCGACCGTTCAACCGTCATTTTCAAGTTCGGTGTTAGAATAAAATTACCTGTGTAAATATCGTAAAAGCGCTAAAAATATGTACATACAAACAATAGACAATAAGAATAAAAGGCTAAAAGTGGCTAAAAAATAACTTTGTCAGTGCAAATGGCATGCAAGCTGTAAAAGATATAATTAAAAGCGTATAAGGCGACGGGAATAAGAACATTAAAATACCTAAAAATACCTAAAAATAACTTTACTAAACAAATAATTTTGCGCGGAGCGAGTCGCTCTGTTTATTGAGCTTAATGGCTTCAGAAGTCTAATAAAAAGCATCTCAAAAATTAAACAGTCAAACTTGCTCTGCACTTCCTTAAAATCTTAAAATTCTTCTCGATGTTATCTGGCTCCTTTCCATTTGCACAAAGTTATTTTTTTAGCCACTTTTAGCCTTTTATTCTTATTGTCTATTGTTTGTATGTACATATTTTTAGCGCTTTTACTATATTTACACATGGAATTTTATTCTAACACCGAACTTGAAAATGACCAGTTGAACGGTCGAAACGTCGTTCATTACTCGCGTTAACTTTTATTGCAAAATCAATTTCAAAGAGCTTGTTGATTCGAATTTTTTTTATATCGTGGATTTAACCTGTAAAAGGTTTAAGATATTGTAGCAGCTGATCTTGACACCCTACCTGATGTCCACCGTACCTATGTGACAGTAACACAGAGTTTGGCAATATGTCATTCCCTGCTACAAATTCGACAAATGTTTGTGATTCTGTCGTAGATGTCTTCAAATCAAGTATTTCTGTTAACACGTCACTGGACGCCGCTACTAAGTAAGGTTTATATTTAAGCGGAACAGGACGCACGGTAGAAAACACCACCCCATGCACTTGTCTAACACAGTTTTTTGTTTCTTGATCGACAGGGAAACTCTCCAATAACACGCTTGTGGGCATGAAACCCCAGTCAGCGAAATGCAACAAGTCTGTTATCCTACAGATTCTTTGGCTCAAATGTTTTAAACTCCCGGTACAAATAGAATAGTTCCTCGTAGAGATGCATTTCTGTATCCAGTTTTTCCTATCTTTAAGGCTGTAAATCGAGGTTTGCGGCCAAAAGAGAAGAAAAAGTGTTACAAATCGAAGGACAAAAAGGCATAACTTGTCCGCCATTTTTCTTTGCTAAGTAGCCAGGCCTTGTTGTGTTTGCAAGAAAAGCCGCTGTACTAAAGTCGTGTAGGCAAAGAAAGGAATTAACAGGTGCATATAAACGAAAATTCAGATAGAACACAGGTAGCGCAAGCTCAGTATTTGAGGCTTTCCAGCACACTCATGTAGCCCTCTTGGCCGTTTTTACTGTTCCTTGTTGACGATCGATTTATGAGAGGTGGTATGAAAAATACAAACTCTTGGACCCTTGGGAAATGGCGCTACATTAGTTATTATAAGCAGGACGCGATTATCAGAGTTTGTATGGAAAATATTACTTGCCCTAAAAATGTGCTAAATGTAAAATGAAGTTCTCTTTTCTACTTTCCATGGCTTATTCATGCGTTTCCTAGTATTCCAGAGACGAAAACACGAACTGTCTTTCAGTCTAGAGCAAATGACCAAAATAAGTTCTTCTCGGTGCAGCCCATGCAGAATTGTTTGCTTTTTTGTTTTGTTTGTTTGTTTGTTTTTGTTTTGTTGGTTTGTTTGTTTATTTTTTTTTCATATTACGGTTTCAGTTATCAACTTTTAAAGGTTCCTCCATGATGGAAAGTCACAAACCCAGCTTTCACGACGACGACACGACGAAGAATTAGTTATTAATATTACAGATAGACTGCGAGTAGTCTCGAATTTTGGCGATGGCGATTGTGGGGAGGGCGAAATACACACACGCACGCGCGCGAAATTTCGGCGCTCCCCTCGCGTTGCGTCTCCTCGACATTTCGCGCGTGTGTATTTTACCCGCCCCACAATCGCCGTTGCCAAAATTAGAGACCCCTCGCAGTCTATATTACAGACTGCGTTTTGGTAAGATGCTAATACTGACTAACGCGGGAAACCAAAAATTAGCATGTGCCTTTTAATGTTCATTTTTAAATAAACAGTAAGAATATTGTACCTTCCGTCCTTACGTATCAATTAATGCAGTAAGACTGGTTTTCAAAACTGCTGCCAGGTCACTGTTGCGCTGCAGTCAAAGGACCACCTCCAGTTAAGAGTGATTATTTTCAAAGACGCGTTCCAGGAGTCTTCATATTCTGATCACAAGAAACGTTTTACTAAACTTTCTTTTCATTTTTTGTTTGTTTGTTCGTTCGTTTGTTTGTGTGTTTGTTAGCTTGTTTGTTTGTTCGTTTTTTGGACAACGACCATTTCAGGCAAGGAACAGTTGTAGTTAAAATTGGTTGTGTTGTCTCGGTTTTTTTTTTTTTTGTTAAAAAGCTTGACACTGAAAGAGTCGAGGCTTTATTCATATCAATTATAAATTCCAGCTTGACCACTCAGTAATTTAATTTGAAACATGCCACAAAAACACCAATAAGAACTCAGCTAAGGACATGTCAATCATAATAAAGAGAACAGCTGCTGAATTATCGTAATTTAAAATCATTATATCCCGTGTAAACAGGTGATCTTTGACTAGCCTTCTAAAGGGGAAAGACAGTTCTTTGCATTATGTTTAATACCGACAACCTGGAATCTGTCCTTTTTATAACGACCATACCAATTTATGTCATTGGATTAATCGGTAATGTGTTGGTCATCCGAATTGTACACAAAACACGAGAGATGCACACAAAGACTAATTATCTTTTAGTAAACCTGGCGGTAAGCGATTTCATCGCTATTTTGCTGGCGCCACTATACTTCTTTTCCCATCAACATGGATATCTAAGTCACAGATTTGGAAATTTCGCATGCAAGTTCTTGGTCATCACTGAAGTGTCCATCTTGGTCTCATCTTTTACTCTAACAGTGCTAGCGGTAGAAAGGTACCATGCTTTGCTGAAACCTTTCAGAACAGGATTACGGATAAAGGAGGACAATGTCAAGCATGCCATTGCTCTCATTTGGATAGCAAGTACTTACTTCTGTACGCCATTTTTCTTTTTTCAGGAATGGAGCAAATCGCATTCTACATGTATTGGTGCATGGAATCTACATATGAACGAAGCAACCAAAGTTTATGTTGTCATAAACGCTGTAATTGGTACATACACTCCACTTGCAATAATGCTTTATTGCTATGTTTCGCTGATAAAAGGACTTTACTTTACCAATACGGTTTGCACAGAAACAGAAGGAGAAAGAAGTTCAGAAAAAAAGAAACTTGTTGTCACATTTATCCTAGCAATTGCCGGATTCGTTTTTGGTTAGGCGCCATTTGTTGTGTTTTACACAGCAATAGCTTCAGGAGGAGATGAACAGATAGGCTTCAAATTATACTCTTATCTTTTATCTATATTCGTTTTCTTGTTCGATTGCAGTTTATGTCTTAACCCGATATTGTACGCTTTTCGTAGTACAAACTTCAAGGAAGGTTTTAAACGCATAATATTCTGTCACGGACCGCCATCACAAAGTGAGATTTAGTTAAGATAAGTTTCTATATCATCGGCATTCCAGTTTCTCCTGTTATTTTTCGAGTAGGAACTTTTGTTTTTCTACTCAAATAACCTCATTGAAGGGCTCTCTTTAAAAGAACTTTCTTGGTTGTATTTAACAACATGCTGAAAGTAATTAAGCCATTGTGTGTATACAAGAAGTCATATTTAGTCTAAGATCCCAGAGAACTGAGCTTGAAATATTCTTTAAAGGCGTTCGGGACTCCAACCTCGAACATTTTCTGAGTCGCACCCTCATGATGATGAAAAAGAGTGAGCGTATGCAAAAAAAGGGAATGATTTTCAACGTTGTGAAGGGGAGAAGTTGAAAACGGGCAAATGTCCCGCTGTAGAATACAAACTAATCCATAAAATAAGACGTTTGTTTACCTTTCTTTCACGTTCATAAATTTTCCCGTTGAGCTTGGAAGCGGGTGGCAGAACCCATGACGTCATAGCATTGTATACTCTTACAGACAATGGTTCTTGGCCAATCAACGGACGAGAATTTAGACCATGCATTAGTGTAAAATGAGTGCTAAATTTAGTTTTATTCTTGATGATGTTGATCAACGAACCTTATGTAAATGCTTTCTTAATAGAAAAGGAAATAAATAAATAAATAAAAATATTCAAACTCCAGGCTAACATAAATGGCACAATCTATTTTCCTCTTCCCTACTGTTCTACATACTAAAATGTTCAAAACAAATCATTACAATCATCTTGTTTCACAAGTTAATTGCGACACGATATTCCGCACGAGTTCAAATTGTCCCCTTCTTTGACCACCATACCTCAATATAACCCGTCTGACTTTCATAAGTCTTATAAGGGCAGTTGACTTAGGACAAAAAGATCATCAGTAATTTCTTTTTTCTGTCAGTCATCATCTGCACCTTAAACTACTAATACCCTGTAGTATTGTTCGTATTAAAACTGCATAAATTACACCATATCTGCTGGTAGAATCACAGCGCAGCGACCGCAATAAATTATAGAAAACGTCTTTGAGTTTTGGGCAACTGCTCGTCAAGCAATTTACATGCAAGATCTTTAAGGATTCGATTCTTTGCTGACAGTTATTACTTAACGATTCCCTGATCTGCCTTTCCTTCAATTCCATTTCAGTTCCCACAAAAGTTCATAGTCATAGTCATATTTACTTCTCGCGGATATTCTTCTAGGAGTTACGCCAGATGCAGTCTCCAAATCAGAATACTCCTTACCAGAATTTCAAAATATTGAAAGAAGTGGTTGCTTTTCCCTTGAATGTTTGGGTATTTTTCTTAGCTTTGCTTAGCTTAACTTAGCTTAACTAAAGAACATATTAGATTTTTAGTGTATTTCTTTTCCCAAAATATGCCGGGAAAAATGCCCTATATGACTGAACCAGGACATCCGATTCCTCTTCCACTAATAGCTACTAATACCTCATAAGGAACGTGCTTTGATGAGCAAGCAAGCACACGAGGGGCCATAATGGGTTTCAGGAGGATCTATCATACTCTGGCGGTTTGGTGTTTTAATTAAGCCAATTTTGAGTGTCGGTTTGCGGTTACATTCGTAATAATGTGACGGTTTACGGTTAAGAAATTATCGCGCGGTTGCGGAAAATTATAACCTTACATGCGGTTTTCGGTCTTTGCGTGTTTGGTGGCGGTTCTTCAAACCATATGTGCGGTCGCTTTGTTTTCCTTGAAGCTTCTCCCTAGACAAAAGAGTGCCTTTTAGGGGAAGAGTAGGGTAGGAAATGAAAATGGGGAGTTTTTCTGCTGTCTTCCCCTGCAGGGAGGAAATTTGCTTGAGTGACTCTAATAGGCCAGACTTCAAAGCCAAAGAAAGCACCTGAAAAGATGGCGGCTGTGGATCTTGAGTCAGCTATCGATGTTATTAAATGCGTTGCCATTTTGTATAAGCTTGAAGCTGCACCGAAGGATTTCATTCGCAACGAGAAATTTCGTATAAAGCTGCCTCGTTCCGTACAGAAAGTGCAGCAGTTAAAAGAGCTACTTCGGTAAGTATTGTTCTGTTTATTTATATCGTAATTTGATTCGATTAGAGCTTACTGTATCACTTCCAGTCCATTCAATGCTGCCATCGGCAAAGTAATGTACTTTGACCTTGAAGCGAATGATTGGAGATTTCCAGGGGGAAAAAAGTGAAACCACTCAAAATGTAAGTCATTTATTTTATCGGTTTTCTCGCATGACATAACTTAAATATTGAATTGTAGATGAAGAAGGCATTAGGTGGATTTGAATGTTGGAAGAATTAAGGTGATTCCCTTCAATTGCATTGCGCATCCTTTCTGCGCATCAATTTTTTGCGTGATTAGCGCGCGCACGAGCGCGCGCACCTTCGGAACTTGATAGGTTTTCTATGAAAGCTGAGCAGTTCAGAGAAATAACTGGTCGTTTTCTCCTAAACGAGCTCAGTGACCCCCATTTTTAATACATAAATTCAAACGGCACATGGTCGAGTACAATATATCGCGATTTCAAGAAAAGTTAAAAATTCTGCTTTGAGATATTGTTATTTAAATGACGAAAAGAACATGTCTTAAGGTACAGTAGGGTATGTGCGCACGCGGCAAATTCTTCATTTTTTTATATCCTTAATTCGTGTTCAACTAAAATAGTATGCAATGCAAGATAAATGTCTATTTTGTTGAACTGCTCCAATATTTCAACACAAGCAATGACTTTTAAAAGCAATTATAGTTCTCAGTTCTGATTACTAGGGTTCTCAGGAAAACCTTGTGGGCCGTATAGTTGCTATCAATGGCTGATCCATGTTGTGCCAAAACTAGCTGTCCTAAACATAATTACCAATTGGACCAAGTCGTAGAAAATCTACGACTTGGTCCATCTATTTCGATGGAATCACCTTAAGTCTAAAGCAATGGCGAAGGAGAAAGTCAAGGCGTTTGGCCTTTCCTGTTCAGGTTGCGGTTGCCAGATGAACGAAAGTCTGATACAGCACAAGAACAGTGTTGAAAACAATGTCCCGATAGTTTCGATCAACCGAAATTTCCTTGTTTGCATAATTGATAACGAGTTGCTGTATGCAGCATGTACTACAGAAAACGCCCTTGCTGCCATTACAACTTCGCTAGATGGGGTTAGTATGCATGGTTCTATCCAACGCTTCTTTTCTTATAATGGAGTAGACTGGAGAACAGTATCGAGCCTTTGCATTGTTTCAGGGAAAATGTTTGCTGTTTCCACTCTTGGAATTGAAATGATTGACTTAGAAAATGCTGTTCATTCTATCCGTGTGGTTTGCATCCACTTCAAGTCAGAAAAAGAGGCCGTGACATCATCTTCAGCGATCCAGCAATCCGCAAGATATCAAAGTATATCATCGGGTCAGCTACCGGTTAGAAGATGTTGCTGGCAGCAGTAATAAAAATAGCGTGGATGGCCTTGTTGCTCAATGCAGCTTTAGTCAGCCCTGTGGAATCGACGTCGAATTTGACAATGTTGTCCACGCAACAAATGCAATGTGGGGAACTGTTAACGTTATAATATCTGACCTTAATCACACTGTCAAGTTCCTGAAAGCGGTAGATGATTTGTACAAGGGATTTTCAGTGCACGATAAAGGCAAGGCGTATGAAACGTTCAACCTTCAAACTGCATTGGGGCTGATGCAGAACTGCCGTGCACTCCTTGAAGAAAACGAACGGGCCATTTACCATGACGTAAATGCTGATCTTCCTAAAGCATTAACTGGTCCTCAAGGAAATGTTGCAGGGAAAACCGTTGACTCAGTTCGTCTGGTTGAAAGGGGGTCTAAACGAGGTTACGAAGCAGTTCAATAACAATGAGACCAACTAGTTAAGCTGTATGACCCTAGACGTCGAACACGTTCATTTAACGACTCATGTCAAAAGTGACATCTTGTCCATGTTGCAGTACTGTTGCTCATTTGGAAACTGCGTGAAAAGAGTGTGAAGAGATTGTCATTCTACTTTAGCCATCCTCGGAGCTGGTATCCGCTGCCAGAAGGCACGATTCAGTTTCAAGAAATGCCCAAAATGAAATCCCTTCCTGCTAAAGAGCTGAGCTTAAACGACTGCCAGAAGCTGACAGAGTTCGCAAGCGTTTCCGACAGAGCAGTGAGACAGAGGTCCGTACACCAAGAAACAACTATGGCGAAGGCAGGAACATTACCATCCGCTTGTTATGAAACCAACTTGCCAGTTCAAAGGGTGATGCTGAGTCGCGATGGTATCCACCACGATTCGGACGCTCCACCTCAGCCTGTTGAATCAAACTCTGAAAATTAATAGTAGTGGTGAAAGTCAAGACGAAGATGAAAACATTGAATTTGACTCAGACGAAAGTATCGAGACTGGCGGCGTTGAGGATGAGACAAGGCTCCACAGCTATGATGATCCGCAGTTAGCTTCTGAAGCTCTTTTTCTTGTTGGACGCCGATCTAGGTACGGAAGGTTTATACAACAGCTGACGATCAAAGGATTCACTGCCACAGTGTGGGAAGTGCTGAACAACCGGCAGGAACAGTAACGATAGAATTGCACCGGACACACTAACCAATCACAGAGGAGCATCGTACTGTACTTGATCTAGATATGATTGCACTACTAAAATAAGCCGGCAATTTATTATTTCAATTTAATTTATGAACTGTTCTCCGGCGTGGCGCCCACTCATGACCAGTGGCAACAAAAGCAGCCCAGACGCGTGGTATGTGGAGTTCATTTAAAAATAGAAAAGGGTGAAAATATATGTAATAGCACGAAATAAATCTTTACTTCACGAAATAAATCTTGTTTACTTCTGCTCATTGTGTCCTCTTTAATTAATTTTCGGTTAATCTTGCACCGTTCTCTCACGCAATCGCTTGATAGCGTCGCTGCTTACTGATGAGCCGTTAAGCATAAGGTTTGCAGAGATTTATTACGGAATAACCGGTGATAAAAGAATCGAGATATCTTGAAATAAAGCCTGTCTACCTTCAGTTCAATGCTCCCCTGTTCGTCCTGGCTAGTTTAAATGGCAGGCGTGTGCGAAAGGACTCGCAAGGTTAGGAAAAGCGTACACTGATTATGAAATATCGTTCTTGGATAACGAAAAGGAGCTTAGCTACATATAGTGATCCACGTAAGTCAGAAAATTGCTCTAATTTTACAAGGCGCGAACCCGAAGCAGAATTTCAGCGGTATTCGGTATAAGTTAAGTATCAGAAAATTTACCTCTTCGATTCCCTAAGTACATGTAACGTTTATTTCCCAGGAAAATGAAAGCCCCAGTTAATTTAGTAAGGCGAAATTATACTGGGGAAACATGTCTACCTAGGGTGGTGTAACCACGGCTAATAACTAAGGCCACTTTTTAGTGAATTTCCAGTAGCTAGCTAGCCACAACAATAGAGAGCAGTTGAAGTTGAGCAGTTGAAATTTATTTTGTACTAAACTCATACAATATTTGTGGATATCAGAAAAAATCGGTCGGATACTGGGCACCTTCAGTACTTAGAGAAATCTTTTAACTCCTTTAATTCTCCAAATTTCGAATCCAACTGGAAATTCGATTTAAAGCTCTGGAAACGTGATCTCTTTAACTATGCTAATGTTCGCAATCGGCAGAACGGTCAAAACCAAAGGTTTCGTTACACAAAGCAATAGATTTTACCTTTTTATTTTACGTTAGAATGAACCACGAGGTCTCACAAAGCAACATGTCTTCCTTCGTGTTATAAATGTCAAAATGCACCCGCGATACAACTAAGCGGTAATTTGTCAAAATCACCGGGGCAACGAGTTAAACATTAATCATTAAACGGCTAAATTATTATAATTTTTCGATTCTTAAAAACTAATGTCAATTATTTTGATGTTTTTGTCGAAAATATCGCGTGGAACAGACCCGTATTTGAACAACAGTCATTTCACTGTGCAGGCGAAAAGGGTCAAACTTCATCCTCGATGTTTTACTCGTCTAAACAGAACACCCTTCTCCGTTGAGCTCTAAGTCCGTTAAAACAAACGATTGGAAGCTGAAATAATAGTTTTTTTTTCGGAACACTTAGCTTGCCACAAAATGCTAAGTAAAACACAAACACTTAAGTTGAATTTTTATTGATCGGATGCTGGTACCGGTCAGATACTGGCCGGGGCAACATACTGTATTTTACAAGATCCAGGCTGAAACGTTCTTAGTTGAACTCGTGCTTTACGTTTCGTTTTCTTTTCCAAATTATTACCAGGATTTTCAGCCTTCCATTTACCGTGTCCCAGCTGCCAGCTGGGGAATGAAGTTGTAGGAAAATTTCCTGACATCAATTTTTTTTCATTTTCGCGATATTTTTGAAATCCCGAAAATAATTTTATGTTGCAAACAAAGAATGTAGCTTAACGTACTCATCGATTTCTATAAAACGCTAATGAAGAAACACGAAGAACAAAACATAGCTGGTGCAACTAATACAACAGAGTTGGTTTTCAAAACTGTGCATACCGTCAATGTTGCAGTACAGTTCAGAAACAACCTACTTTTAAAGTGATTATTTTTTATGTACGGGTGTCTCTGTATTCTGTATTTCATGGCAAACGACTAACACCAGATAAGATCGGTCACGGTGTCTCAGCTTTTGACTCTATTTGAGCTTGGCATTAAAATAGTCAACATAGACTCCAACTCGGCGACGGCTAATATTTAAGCATGCCACAAAATCCGCCGTTATAGCGGAGCACCATTGCTAAACAAAATTGGTAACCTATCAAGCCAAGAAATTTTGGTAGTGACGTTATAGTCACGTGACTGTCCGTTCGTCCATCTGCACCGCAGGCTCACCAATATGAGGTGGCACACATTTGAGATAACCCTGTGCTGTATCGTATCCCGCGTTTTGGCGGGAAATCGCATGGTGACCTGCGTTTTAGCAAAGACAACAAAAGTCAAAAACAATTCTGTTAATGAAAAGAAAAAGTTCAAAAGAATACTCAGTCGTCTTTTTGGTGGAAGGCGAAAAGTTCAAGTTACGAATTTGCCTTCGAGGACTTCATCTTTGTTGTCGGTTCTGCTGCGAACTCGGTCGGCACAACGCTTGAGTTCGCAGCATTTTGCAGCGGTCCCAGAGCTAGTCTTCTGTTTTTTTCTGTCCACAACCATGGTTTTCGCGGCGGTCCGAACACATTTTCGCAGGAAAACACCAGCATTTTCATGTCGATAGGCATCTTGTCACGAGAAAAGAAATAAATAGTAAAATTAACTTCTGCATAGTTTCACACAGTAATTTTCAAAGAGTTATTTTAACTCCTGTAGTGGAGTTAAACTAACTCCTTAAGGTGGATTTATTTTTTTGGGAGTTATTTTAACTCCAAAAGGAGTTATTTTAACTCCGAAAAGGAGTTACTGTATTCTTTAGGGGAGTTAAGTTAACCCCTAAATTGGAGTTACGCTGTTGGGAGTTATTATAACTCCAATTTGGAGTTAAATTGTACTCCTCTGGAGTTAAATTTAACTCTTTTTTTTGGAGTTAAATTTCAGTTTAACTCTGCAAGGAGAGTTAAAATAGCTCCTTTTTCGGGGTCATTTTGGAGGAGTTAGTTCAACTCCCCTTAGGGAGTAATTAGGGAGTGATTTTAACTCTCTAACAAGGGTTAACATAACTATCTTTTGGGAGTTATTTTCGTGGACTTATTTAACTCCTTTTAGAGAGTAGTTCTGAAGTGACTTTGATGGAGTCGTTTTGGAGGAGTTGGGATAACTCCTATCAGATTCATTACTTTATTATTGTATTTTTTTTACTCTGTTACAAGAGGTACATCTTATTTTGGGGGGTTAGGGTTGAAGGCGGAGTGCAGGGACTCGCGTATCATTTCTATGATAAACTTCTATCTCAATTTAATTATAAATGCATTTTTTGGCGCCATGTTAAAAGTGACGGTTGCTCGACGGAAGCAAGATTCATTTAGCTAGCATTTGTTCGTATTTTAAGGACAAACAAGCATCTCTCAAGTTAAAACAAAGGTGGACGATTGCATCTTTTGCATTGAAATAGGGGCCAAAAAATGTTTTGGAGCCTTGCATGTGGATTTTTGGATCGAAGTGAACAAATGAAATCGACGTTGTGAACATAAGTTCTTATTAACAACAGTGGATCAACGACTGTTTTGGCGGGTTGTGGAATTCGCAAAAGGCCAAACGTAGGAAATATGGACGTTTTGCCGGTAAGTTTAAGCTTGGAACTTCAATTTACTCTCAGCCTAAAGGCTTCCCTTCCAGTTTGTCATTCAAAGGAGATGTTACTAGCTAGGAAGCTTAAGGTGAATACAAACGGGTAGCTGTAAGGCTGTATGCCTGCATCTTCGTGTTCAGTTCTTTTGACACTGTTTAGTTGCAATAATTGTTAGCAATATAAAGTCTGGGGATTGCCATTGAAAACTGTAGCATTTAAATGAAAGTAGTTCAACAATTCTTTAGTGAAAATATTCTTGTTTGAAAGATATTATTGGAAGGTAAACAATCTTAAATGACCTCATGTTATAGCCTTTTTTTACTCGATGAAAACTGATTAACCGTTGCAAGAAAATGGAATGATATCATTGTGTTTTTGTAACAATGTTTTATAGGCTGTTGGAAACTACGTTGTTGTTGACCACATCGAAGGGCCTGCTTCTCTGCAGATGTCAAGCATTTGAGAAAATGGATGATACCATGTTTGACTAAAATTCATTCATTTTATTTATTAATTGGCTGTGGTGGTCATTTAGGAATTGCGTTCATGCGTGTGGTGCAAGTTCAAGAAGCCAACTTTGACTTTTGGTGGATGTCAATTCATGAAAGCTGTGTTGGTAATACGATGAACAATTTTACCAGTCCTTACACTTTTAGGCCCACCTTCACCCAAATGGCCTTGCGACCATTTGTTATTGTTTTCAAATGGCTTTATTGTCCTTCTCGCGATCTGATTGGTTGACAGAATATTTCTGTGACCGAGAAAATCTTCACATATATTTAAAACAAATCGAAACAGCGAACTCGTAGCGATTTGCACCAATCCACATGAACGACCTCAATCTACAAGTCTTTGGCTTCCATGAAATGCATTTACTCCCCAAAACGTTGGAATTATGTGAAGTTCGCCACATGAAAGTTTCAATGAAATAGAAAGTGAGAACTCAGTTTATGTTTGCATTTCAATACAATCAGATCACTACAACAGATTCATTAAATCCCTGTTTTTTTTTTTTTTTTTGCCTCATAACACAAGCTCCTCTGAGACAAATACTGACAATATTTTCCTTTTTTCCCCATACAGCATCTTCAACTGCGAGGTATCTTTGGCAGCAACATATTGGACAATGTAGGAGTGAAAAAAAATACGTTTGGCCGGCACAGTCACAAAATAATTCCTGGAAACAACAGCTTCATAATTGAAGAATAAATTCCTGCATGCTTATGGACGATTTTCAACAAGATGACTCTGAAGGAAACAGATTTTCAAAGAAAACCTGCTCAGAAACAATTTCGCATTACATGAAATTCATAAACAGCAACTGCGGTGCGCATAGCCTGCGTAGCAGGTGAAGTGGGGAAGGGGGAAGGGGAACAAGCGCGGGAGAAAAACGGGTGTCTGGGGGCTAGACCCCCGTTTTTCTCCTGCACTCCTTCCCTCTTCCCCACTTCACCTGCTATGCAGGCTACGGTGCGCAAGGCCTTTTGGGTGAAGGTGGGCCTTAAATGAAAATTAAAATTTAAGCCGGTTGTAATTTTGTAAAAGGTTTGGACCCACGAGTCATATCATAAGTTGGTGAAGTATGATTGTCCGGGTGAGTGTAGTCAGGAGAAGGAATGTTTGTGGTGACATTGACTGACGTTTCGACAACCTGAGCGAATTCATCATCAGGGTCAAGCCAGCTGGCTCTGATGATGTCAATGTCAGTCAATATAAACCACAAACAGTCCTTCTCAGGAGTACACTCCCCCAGATGATCATACTTCACAGACTTATGGGGAGTTGTGTTTGAACAAACATGAACTGAATTTTGCTTTATTCTCATTTGAATTCCAGCTTTCTTCAAATTTGAATTCATAAAATTTTTATTTCTTACCTGGGAAGATTGTTCATCATTTGGCTCCCGACCAGTGTTTTTAAGTCAAAATTTAGTACAATCAACTTTAATTTTAATTGAATTTTCCAAAATTCACATTCATGGTGATCATGTGATTAGTAACCACTGTAGCTGATATTTGTTTATATCACAAGGGGCAAAAATGAAATCTGTAGCCATGCGTTTCTGCAGATTAATAGTTGGAGGTGATATAGCACATTGGTGTTTCTGAGGGCACATTTTAAAAATTATTGTATCCTGTTTGTTGCAGCCTTACTTATAAAGTTCTTTATGCTCCATACATGCCTGCATATATGCAGCTGAAGGTAGTGATATTGAAGAACAATCACATTAATTTTTGAAGTTTTTTTGAAATATAAAATACAGAAAAAAGTTAGAGTGATTTCACTTAACCCGTGAAACAATATCTAACAATTAGTGTCTAATAGTCAAAGCTGAACAAAAGAAAACAATGGAATTAGTGTGTAATTAAAAGTGCGTAATGGTTTAGTATCTATTTCACAGGTTAATTCAAATCACTCTAAGAGAATTGTTAATATATATTTTAAAATCATGTTTTAATTGTAAATCACTTGTACTTTCTTCATTTTCATTTTAGCTGTACGTAATCTAATTGCAATACTGTTGTCTTATCAACTCAATTGATACATACATGTGACAATGTAATTTCCATGGCTAATGAACTCCTATTTGGCTTTGTTCTGTTCTCTTTTTTTCATTGTTCTATGACAACATTATTGCAATTAGGTGTATACCAGTATTTATAGTGACTTAAAACCCTCAATGCTACTTAAGGAGGAAAAAGTTTAAAATGGTTTTAAAGCACGCAAAAGAATTTTTTTATTCCTGTTCCAGATAATAATTTAAGAAAATTGAATTTTGAGCCAGTTATAATTTTAAACAAAAGATAGTGTTGTTGAATTTTCCTATATTGTTATTTGAATTCCAACTTTCTTCAAATTCGAATTCATAAAGTTTTGGCTTTCTTACCTGGGAAGATTGTTCATTAGGGCTTCACCAGAGTTCTTCCGGTTTTTCAGTCAAAATTTGAAATAATTTGAAAAGGTTTTAATTAGCCATGTATTTTCTGTAGATTGAATGATCAGAGGTTCTAAAGGACATCAGTCTTTCCAAAGGGTATTTCACAAAACTATCCGGCCTTAATTATAAAGTTCTTCTTTTTATGCTCCATGGATGTATGCAGATGGAGGTAGTAATACTGAAGAACAACTACATTTATGAGATTTTTTGGAAATATAAAATACAGAAAAAATTTAAGAGAATTTAATATATATATATATTGAAATCATGTTTTATTTACACATACTTGTACATGCTTTATTTTCATTTTATATAACTATATACTTATATGATTATAGTGTCCTAGAAATTTACATTGTTACTGTTAATTCAAATTCTGTAAGAAACTATTGTTCATATAAGAAAATGAAATAGGATTGAATTAAAAATGTTGTACCTTTTATAGTGACAGTCAATTTGTGTGATGTTGCTTTTTATCTATTAAGAAACTGATAGGGTGAATGTACCGGAGTTAATTTCACTCTGATTATGGAGTTAAAATAACTCTAGTCTTTGATGGAGCAGAGTTAAAATAACCCTAGTCTTTGATCGAGTAGAGTTAAAGTGACTCCCTCTTTGGAGCTATTATAACTCCGAAATTGGAGTTAAATTTGGGAGTTAAAATGACCCCAAAAAATGCGTTATTTTTAACCTAAAGTTTTTACTCCACTTTTGGAGTTATAGTAACTCCCATATGGTGTTTAAATAACTCCTTTTATAGAGTTAAAGTGACTCCCCCACTGGAGCTATTATAACCCCGAAATTGGAGTTAAATTAAGGAGTTAAAATAACCCCCCAAAAGGGGTTATTTTTAACCTAAAATCTTAACTCCAGTTTTGGAGTTAAAATAACTCTTTGAAAATTACTGTACAGCGTTTGTGGGCTAGTGGAATCATGTCGGCCTGCGACGCCGGCCAGCCGGATTCCATACTCAGCGTGGACATGATTTGTTTTTTTTTTTAATTTAATGACTTGAATGAGAGTATTCACAAATTATATAAGTACCCGCAAAAAAAATGTGCAGCTCCGCTTTAGGCTTGGATAAATCGATATATATTGTACGTACTCAGCTAAGCAAATGGTTATTGACAGATAAGAACTCGTAATCTACCTAACCTCCACCAGAAAACTGTGTATTCTTGATGATTATGATAAGAATAGCTGCTGAATATAACTGAACGCAATTTAAAAGCAATGACTATTGTTGCGTCGGTTGGCAGGTGATCTTTCAGGCTTAAGTTTTCAAACGTTCAACTCTTGGAACGATTAAGAGAAGAACAGGTAAATGCAGGCATCATGTCTGACCCTAATAGTCTCGAGCTTATTCTTCTGAGGGCTGCCATTCCATTTTGTATCGCTGGATTAATTGGAAATGTGTTCGTCATCCGAACTCGAGAGATGCACACAACAACTAATTACCTTTTAGCAAACCTGGCTGTTGGCGATGTTATCACCGTAATGGTTGGGCCACTGTTCTATAATTCCCATCTAGTTGGGTATCTGACTCATGGATTTGGAACATTTGCTTGCAAGTTTTCAGCTCTCCTTAACATTTCCATAATGGTGTCATCGTTTGCTCTGACAGTTCTAGCGGTAGAAAGATATCACGCGTTATTGAAGTCTTTCAGCACAGGATTACGGTCGAAAGAAGAAAACATCAAACAGGCCATTGCTCTTATTTGGATCTCAAGTGCTCTCTTTTGTTTGCAATTTTTCCTCTTTCAGGAATGGAGTGAGACATTTTCCACGTGTATCGGTCCTTGGAGTTTACACGTGAACCAGGCAAGCGAAATCTACCTGATCATAAGTCTCGTTCTTTAAATAGTTATTTGCCAGTTGCAGTATTTGTTTACTGTTATGGATCCTCAATAAAAGGATTGTACTTTACAAACACAGTTTGTCCAGAAACAGAAGAAGAAAGAAGAAGTACTGAGAAATAGAAACTTGTTACCGCATTTGTTCTGACGACAGCCGGATTTGTTATTGGTTATTTACCAACCACCGTGCTTTACTCAGTGATAGCTTTAGGACAGGATAAGCACATAGACTTTAAGTTGTACTCTAATCTTTCAGCTGTGTTTTATTTTCTGTTCTATTGCAGTTGTTGCCTACCCGCCTACGGATTGAGTTTAAAATCCTTTTGATCACCTTTAAAGTACTCCAGGGCTCAGCTCCTAAATATCTCATTGATTTAATTTCTGTCCTTCCGCCATCTCGTTATGATTTACGGCGAAATAACAAGGGAATTCTTCTCAGCACCCCTTAGCGTTTCACAAAAGTTACCATGGGGGATCGATCATTTATGGCGGCAGCGTCACGGCTTTGGAACAGTCTTCCCGTATGCATTAGATCTGCTTGCACTACGAATGATTTCAAACAGAAACTTAAGCCGGGTAGACATTTTTATTCAGCAAGGCATTTTATTAGTATAATTAGTTTATATTTAGGTTTTTATATAGTTTTTCTGCAAATTACTTTTATTATTGCCATTGTAATTAGTTTTAGCGTAGTTTTTGTTTTTGATTCTATAGTCATTGTAAATACTTTTTTAATTTTATTTTTGTATTTACTGTAATGTTTGTGATGCGCGTTTGATCATTCTTATAGAAAATGCGCAATATAAATATTAAATATTATTATTATTATTATTATTATTATTATTATTATTATTTTTATTTATCTTTTAACCCGACATTATATGCTTTTCGCAGTACATTAACTTTCAAGAAGGTTTCAAGCGCATAATATTTTCTCGCAGGCGCCCACCACCGAATGCGATTCAGTTAAGATAGTGAATATCGTTTATTAAACAGTACATAATTGCAGTCCGAAGACTGAATTACTATTCGATAAAAATGTACAAGAAGTAAATAACAATAATAATAGAATCATATGAAGATCATCGCAGTGAAGCTGTTTCAACTTAAGCTGTTGAAAAGAAGAAACCTGAAAAAAATTCAGGCTTAAACGGGAATCGAACCCATGACCTCTGCACCGGTATCGCAGAGGTCATAGGTTCGATTCCCGTTCAAGCCTGAATTTTTTTCAGGTTTCTTCTTTTCAACTGCTTAAGTTGAAACAGCTTCACTGCGATGATCTTCATATAATTCTATCTTTATCCGCAGTTCAAATATATGCTTATTTCATATATTCATAAACAATAATAATATTAATATTAATATATCAAAAAGGAATAATAATAATAATAAAGTTACTACTATGATAATTTCTAAAACCAGCATATCCATAACTAAGTATGAGGTACAAGAACCTGTTTAAAAACCATTGATAATCGTTATGTTCAGTCAACAGTCCCGTTTCACCTGTAATCTCAAAGATATCCTATTTTCATTTTCATTCACCTCACTGAAGAACTGTTTTTTAAATAACGTGTAAGCCCTTGGTTGCGAATGCAAGAAATTAGATATAATAGCCTAAGATTCCAGAGAATTGAACTTGAAAGATGCCTTGAAAGTATTCAAGATCGTTCAAACTTTGATCTTAACAGACTGCAACCCGGACATTTTCAAAGTTGACATCTGATGATAATGAAAAACAGTGTGTGTATGTAAAAAAAAGATTGATATTCAACATTGTGAAGGGGCAGAGGTTGAAAACATGCCAATGTCCCAACCAGTCTGACCGAGGTTGTAGGACACAAATTAATCAAAAAAATAAGACGTTTATTTACGTTTCTTCTATGTTCCCCATCGGGCTTGGAAGCAGGTGGCGTTTTTCATGACGTCATGTCGTTGTGTGCACTCTTGTAGCCAATCAGCGCAGAAGAAAAGTCCATTGTTGTAAAATGAGTAACAAATTTAGTTTTATTCTTAATGTTAATCAACGAACCTTCTGAAAATGCTTGGTTAATAGAAAAGGAAATAAATAAATAAATAATATTCAAACTCCAGGCTCAACTAAATGGTACAGCCTATTTTCCTTTTCCCTACCGTTCGACCGGTAATAAAATTTTCAAACCATATCTCTACAGCCATCCGTTTCTCAAGTTAATTGCTAGACGATATTCCACACGACTTCAAATTGTTCCCTTCTTTGACAATCATGCCTCAAATTAACCCAATTGTCTTTAATATGTCTCATACCCAAGGCTGTTACGACAAACAGATCGATAATTTGTTGTTCTGTCAGCAATTACCTGCACGTTAAATAACCAGTGGAAATGTTCGTATTAGAACTGCATAAATTACACCTTATCTGCTGGCAGAAGCACAGCACATGGACCACAATAAATCAAACAAAACTTATTTTAGTTTTTGGGCAACTGCTCATCCTCAACTTTCAGTCAAGATCTTATTCCATATCTTTTTTCGACAGTCATTTTTAACGATTCTTGTATCTGCCTTTTCTTCAATTTTTCTTTCGCTTCCAAGTGACATTTTTTCTCCCAGATAAATTTCCTCTATTTATTCTATGTCCACATTTTACTGTGACATATACCGGATGCATTTAAATCAGAACTCCCTTTGCTCGTTATCTTGAACATACCCCTCCTCAAAAACGTTGAAAGGACTCCTTGCTTTTCCCTAGAATGTTTAGATATTTTTTCTTTGCCTGGCCTAAGTAGTAAAAGGAAGAACATAGGTTTTCATTGCGTTTCTTTTCTCGGAATATGCCGGGAAAAATGCACCATATAGGGAGGGTCCCGCAGGGGTAACTTGGAACTAGGTTTTGCCCATTTCTTGCACTGGGAAATGGAATTCGAGGGACTGAGACTTGGATTTTTCCAAAGGAAACAGGCTACTGGGACTGGATTTTGACAAAATTAGAAATGGGATTCCGACAAAACTCGGGCTGGGAAATGGGATCTATACCCCCTCCCCTCCCCACTCCCCTCCGTTACCCCTTTTCAGGATCCTCTACATGATTCTCTAACCAAACTAAGCTTACTTTTTATAAGGAGTCGTGTAAACAAGTATCCCTGTGTTGTTATTACTATTTATTTGTTTGTTAACACTAGGCTCCATGGATAAAAAACGGTTTTTTTCGTTTTGTGATTTCATTTCATCAACTTTTAAAGGGAGTGCCTTAGTTTAAGGTCACAAACACACTATAACAAGGTGATAAAAAGTAGTTGTTTATGTCCAGTTAAAGAACTGCTACATGAATTAATTTAGGAAGACGCTAATAAAAACAACACGAAGAACAAAAAATAGCAGGTGCTTAATTTCCATCTGGAGTAAGAATATATAAAAAATAAGCGTATTTGTGTTATGGTGTCCTTGTAAATCAACTTGCATGCACTGAAATCGGTTTTCAAAATGTTCTTAGTGTTGCAAAGGAGTTCAGAGTCAATCGGCTTTGAAAGTAAATATTTTCTGTGTACGATTGCACGTGCCGAGCAATTTTTTTTTCTGCTTTTTTTTTTTTTTTTTGGTGTTTTTGAGCAACCATTTCTGGTGAGATACCCATAATTGGTTGCAGCAGAGGCTTATGGGCTCCTGGTTGTGGCTACTCGTTTCTTATTCTTTACACGCTCTCCTTTTTAAAAGAGTCATAGCTTCATTTACATCCAGATCCACGGTTAATTAAAAACATGACAGCTAAGTAATTGTTGTTTTGGTGACTGACAGATAAGAAGTCCCAATCTACCAAACTGTCTTTAGAGAGAATAGGAGGAGAATAGGAAAATAGCCGCCAAGTATATCATCGTAACTAAAAAACAGAGCATTGGTTCTTGTTTTCTTTCAGGTTTGCTGAGAACGGGCAAGCTGACAAAGCTGAAAGCAACTCGAGAAAAAGTTAATATATAAAGTAAAGTTTTAGGTTAACGTTATATTAAAACAACTTTAAAGTGCTACTATGATCAAAAATATGAATTTTTTGTTCTCTCCATATTTCGAAAATATAAGTACATATTACTCACCGTGCAAAGTTTTAAGTCGAAATTCGTACGGGAAGTCCAATTATTTTAACTGTAATTTTCGAATTTGACTTGCCGCCATTACTCAATTCAAAAAATGACCGGGACGAGTTGGGCCGAGTTGGCCCAGAGAGGAAGTGACGTAGAAGTCTCAACGCAACAAAACAAACGTGGCTACTTTCTTATGCATTCGGAGAGGTGCGAGGGTTCGCAAGATTCATTTCTTCGATTTTGACCTGCAGTATGCGTGGTTGGCGCTCTGTTGTTGAAGATCACGGCAAAGAAAGCATCGATGAATCGGAAATTTCCATTCACAGTTCACCGACGAGTGGGTACGTTTATTTTAAGTGGAAAAGCTTCGTTTGCGTGCACCGGAAGGACTTCAATCCTGTTGGACACTGTTTGCTCTGTGCATTTTTACGGCTGAACGTTTTACTCAAGCATTTCATAAGAAAGGTACAAGGAAATATTTAAAACCAGGATCAGTTCCAGCCATCAGGAAGAAAAACATTAGCAATCATATCTGAGAGGGATCGTCGAATGGTGAGCGAATATTTATTTGCCGTTTGTGCTAACATCACATGTACGGTAAGATACACATTTCCGCACACAGCTAAGAGATACTTCGCTCGGTTGTCTTGTGCATATACATGTATAAGTCCCAACAGATTTCGGCTTAACTGCATAATATATGCCTCTTCACATGAACTATTTTCTGTGTCGCCGCCAAGCCGGCTCTGCGATACGCAGAAATTATTTTTATTCAACTTGGTACGTTGCACGCGGTAAGCAGAAAATAGGAAAACATGATTACCGTGTATTCCGCGTACTATAAACTTTCCCCACTTAAACTTCCGCTAAAAGAATATTAATTGAAGTTCCTGTATTAAATTATTGGATAACAGAACATCACCGTGTATTCCTCGTTCAAAAAAGGAGAATATTACTCGAAATTTCTTTGAATTACTCGGCCACATATAACGTGAAAATATAAACAACCGAGCTTAATCGACCATTACAAACCTCACTGTGTATTGCTTGTTCTTTTTACTGTGTAGCCAGCTCCTAACATCCCTCGTACATTTCAATTTATCTTTCTCCGCGTACCGCGTAGCCAGCTCCTAATAATATAACTCTTTTATACTTCAATTAATTTCTCTTGGCGCACAGCGTAGCGAGCTCCCAAAGGCCAAAGTCTTGCATAATTAGCTATAATTTCTTGAGGCTTTCACCGCGTTCGGGGTAGCCACTTCTCTCAGTAACGCTTTCGATTTGACGGCGTATTCCACAGTTTATACCTAGACTTCTGATGGTAAATCAGAGTTTATCTCTATTAATTCGCATTTGCTTGTTTTCTAGGTAGTAAGATTACCGTGTTCGCACAATTACACGGGCGATTCGTGACATCACTTCGTTTACGTGAATTTATTTTCCTCGACCTTTTGACTCATCTCTAAAATTCTGAATGTATGTTAGGCTCGGGGCTCTCTATATTTATTAAAAAAGCTTTCATGTAGCGTTATGTGGGCTTTTCGTTTAGAAGGGAGAGCTTATTATTATAGGATTTATTATTTATTTATTAACTGCACTTTAGGATACTGCAACAAATCTGTGAACATAACAACAACAAACTCAACCCGTATCGGCAAGAAAAAAAAGCAAGAGTAAGAAACAGCTGACGGACCCCAACACGACAGACATGCGAAACAGCTAAATTTGTTGTATTATCGGAAGGATTTCAGCGTTTGTGATTTGGGATAATCGGGATATTTGGTCGGCTGCTTGATCCATTCTTGCATTGTTTGAGACGGCTTCCTCTTCGGTAGCGAGAGGCTCGAAACTGTCATCGCATGGCGCGACTTCTGCGAGTTTGCCGACTTCGCCCAAAAAAAACCTTTGTTCTAAATCGCTCTCAAAAGAACTGGACGACAAATTCGACGGAAAACACATCCATATAATGCAATGTTTGGCTCTCTATTTTCGACTGTTCATTATAATCTTCGTGGCGATGGTTGAGACTTCTACGTCACGAGCAAAATTCACGTGGTTAGAGATAAGACCGCTTCCATGAAATTCGCGGGCCTCTCTTTTGCGAACTGAGTAATGGCGGACGGGTTTAACGCGGTTTTCGGACATATATTCCTGGGCCGTGTAAGCATATATCGATCTAATTTATCGCGATTCATAAAATATGGCATCTATTGAACAGTTTGAAGTTTAAAAAAGTTGAAAACAAAACAAAAAATTTTCATCGTAGTAGCACTTTAAGAATAAAAGGATCTAGTAGGTGATTTTTTCTTCATTTCTAAATTAATACTTTTTCTTAACGGGAAGACTATAAACAACATATTTGGATTTTAATTTGGTGTTGATATACATCTGGCACTAAAAGCTGCAAGAATTCAAAGCAATTACATAAAACGTGCGCACAAAATTATAGTTGTTTTATTCCTGGTGCGTCCACATTCTGAGAATTAGCTTACTTTTTTTTTTAATTTATTGTTTTTATTCTTTAAAAAACAGACACAGCGTATTCTGCATGGTCTACTAATCATAACACAACTGTCCCAGTAAATTGGGCATTGTTCCGAAAAGTTGCGGGATATATCATCTGATAAACAATGAATCATATAAACAGGTGATCCGTCGTCAGTCTTTATGTTCAACGAGTGCACGATAAAGAAGAGAAACCGTCAAGGATTTTACGCTCGGCTGAAGCTAAAAAAGTTATAGCTAAATAATTATTGTTCTGGTGACTGACAGATAAGAAGTCCCAATCTACCAAACTGTCTTTAGAGAGAATAGGAGAAGAATAGGACAATAGCAGCCAAATATATCATGGTAATTAAAAAACAATGACTCTTGTTAACAGGTGATCTTTCAGGTCTCAGTCATCAAACATTTAATACCTTCAACGATAAAGCTAAGGACCTATCTTGCTAAGAACGAACAAACAGAGGCATTATGACTGATGCTAGTCTAGGGAGTATCCTGTTGAGGTCTTACCGCGCATTTTTTATCACTGGATTTGTCGGAAATTTGTTGGTCATTCGAATTGTGCACAAAACTCGAGCGATTCACACAACAACCAATTTCCTTTTAGCAAACCTAGCTGTCAGCGATATCATCACCGTTTTGGTGGGACCACTATGTTTTGCCTCAATTCTAGTTGGATATCTGTCGGATGGATTTGGAAGAGTTGCTTGCAAATTCACAGTTCTGAATAACATTGCCATCGCGGTTTCCCCCCCCCCCAACCTGATAAAAATAAAAAATGTGCACGTACGGGAAAAATGAACGATTTTCAACTTTGTGAAGCGGGAAGAGGGTGTTCCAACATGTCTGATGGAGGTTGTTGGATACATGTTAATCCCAAATTTCCTGTCGCGCTTGGAAACCGCGTGATCATGCAGTGACGTCTTATCACCGTACACACTCTTATGGATTATCACTGGCTCTTGGCCAATCACCGCACGAGAACTCAGACCGTTGATGGGAAAAAATAAATACATTTCAGTCCCTCTCTACGAGAAACGGCGGACCTTCTATTGTGTAAATGCTTTGTTAATAGAAAAGAAAACAACTCTATAAAATTCATAACCAAAAGGGCAAGTCCATTTCCACTTAATTATCGCGTTACTACTAAACCTTTAAAACCTAATCATTTCAACCATACGTTTTCACAAGTTATTGGCGACAGGTATATTCCACACGACTTCAAATTGTTCCCTTCTTTGACAACTATACCTCAATATAAACCAGCTACCTTAATTTTTTTTTTTTTGGCTTGGCCTGACGAAAGGAAGAACATAGGTTGTCAGTGTATTTCTTTTCTCGGAATATGCCGGGAAAAATGCCCCATCGGGAGGGTCCCGGAGGGGTAACTTGGAAACTGAGATTTGACTATTTATGGCACTGGGAAATAGCATTCGAGGCACTGATACTTGGATTTTGCCAAAGGAAACGGGCTGATTAGAAATGAGATTAGTTTGAAAAAACAAAACTCGGACTGGAAAATGGAATCTATACCCCTCCCCTCCCACCCCCTCTCAGTCATGATCCTCTATATGACTTAACCAGAACAGGGCTAACTCCGACTCTTGATAAGTCACATCAGTGTGTATTTGCATTCAGTTCTAACTATTATTTCTCACCGTGTTAAATTGAATGTCTGTTGACAGTAGGTTATGTAAATATAAATGCACAACTTAAAATAGCTCCATTTAATGATTTCAATTTAGTAAATATTCTCCGACGTGGTGCCAGGTTACTGGCAAAGCTGACAGCAGCTTGTGAAAAAGGTTATATAAATTTAAAGTTTTTAGTGAACGTCATATTAAAAGAACTTTATGAATGAAAGAAATCCAGTGGGTGATTTTTTAATTTATAACTTTAATACTTTTTCTTATCAGGAAGACTATAAACAAGCTTATTTTCGTTTTATTTAGTGTTAATATACATCTGGCACCAGGAGACCATCTAATTAATACAATGGGCTCCTGCTGGCACTTATCTAAACATAGGCACGCAATGCGAGCATAACCAACGCAAGTTCCACCTAAGATTTTTAGTTCAGTCCATTTCAAATACAATACGACATTTCGAATTGAAATCGATATAAAATTCTGAGTTCCTAGCCCATGAACAGCCTTCCCAGGAGGTGCTTAGTGACAACACGTTCGCAGGCTATTAGCTCTAATTAATTCGAGCTCCACAGCTAACTTGAAACTTGATTTGCTATTCAAATTTACACTTAATCCGATAACCGATGGAAATTGACAAATAGTAAGACGGATGTGCTAATCATAACACAACTCCTAAGGAAATTGGGCATTGTTGCCATATAGGGGGAAAGATGTGTGATATACCATTAACAATGACTCATATAAACAGGTGATCCTTAGTCAGTCTTCAAAATTTCGATCAACGTGCGCTTGATAAAGAGGAGAAACCAGCGAATCTAAGCGTCATGGTTGATACCAATCGCCTGGAATTGGTCCTTTATTTGGTTTCAATTCCGTTTTTTGTCACTGGATTAATTGGAAATGTGTTGGTTATCAGAATTGTGCACAAAACACGAGAGATGCATACAACTACTAATTTTCTTTTAGCAAATTTGGCTGTAAGCGACGTCATCACCATTTTACAGTTACCGTTATTTGTTTCTGCTGTATACCAACTTGGATATGTAAATGATGGATTTGGTAAATTCGCTTGCAAGTTTTCAGCCCTTTTTAACATCCCAATATTAGCTTCATCGTTTACTCTAACAGCGATTGCTGTGGAAAGATACCATGCTTTACTGAAACCTTTCACAACAGGATTGCGACTCCAAGAAGACAACATCAGGAAGTTCATCACTCTCATTTGGATCTCCAGTCTTCTCTTTTGTTTGCCATTGTTCTTTTTTCTTGAATGGAGCCAAGCATATTCCGTCTGTACTTTTATCCCCAATCAAGCAGGAAAAGTATATGTGATTGTAATCCACGTAGTAGCTGCTTATATTCCGATGGCAATATTTTTGTATTGCTATGGATCCTTGATTAAAGGGCTGTACTTTACCAATACGATATGTCCCACAGACACTGATGAAGATAGAAGTTCAGAGAAAAAGAAACTTGTTGTCACATTTATTTTGGCAACTGCTGGATTTGTTACTGGTTATGGACCAACTGTAGGTTTTGTCACAGCTATGATTTTCAGAGAAAAAGAACCGATAAACTTCTCTAATCTTTCAATTGTGTTTTATTTTCTGTTTTATTGTAGTCTATGTCTTAACCCGATGTTATATGCTTTTCGAAGTACAAACTATCAAGAAGGTTTTAAACGCATCATATTCTGTCGCAAACCGCCAACACAGAATGATCATGACGTTCAGTTGGCGTGATTGTTGAGTCGCTCGTCTTTCAGTTTCACCTGTAATTTTAAGAATTCCTGTTTTTCAGTTGAACTCATCTCAGTTTGCATAACTTCCTCAGTAATGTAACAGTTGAAAGTTACCATTGATTTTATCCATTTTTTTTTTACTTACTTGGCCTAAATTTCTAAAGGAAGAACATATTTTTTCACTTTATTTCTTTTCTTGTAATATGCTGGGGGGAAAATGCCCCGTATAGGGAGGGTCCCGGAGGGGTAACTTGGAACTGGGATTTGTCTATTTCTTGCACTGGGAAATGGAGACTAGAATTTTTCCAAAGTAAAAGGGCTGATGGGAATGGATTTTCACAAAATTAGAAATGGGATTCGGACAAAACTCGGGTTGGGAAATAGGATGTGTACCCCCTTCTCTCTTCCCCCCTCCCCTCCCCCCTTCAGGATCCTCTACATGACTGAACCAGAACATGGTTAACTCTGGTTAACAGTTTCGATGGACCGACACCAATTTACTTTACGGAAAGTTTTTCAGTCTGGGGCACTTAAGTTCTTCTCAATCCATTCTCTTTCTGGAATATTCGGAATTTGTCCCCAAACAAGAGTTAAATTCAGCACCCCTAACCAGTTTAAGCTAACTTTTTCTGTGTTATTACTATTTCCTGTAGACTTACGTTTCAAAATGTTTGTTACCAGTAAGCTTTAAAGATAAATTTTTTTATCATTTTGTGATTTCATTTCGTCAACTTTTAAAGGGAGCGCCTTGGTTTGAGGTCACAAATGAAGAACGTGTTAAAAACTAGTTATTTTACTTCAGTTCAAGAACTGCCGCATGAGTTTTAATGTAGGAAAACGCTAACAAAAACAACACGAAGAACAAAAAAATAGCAGGTGCTTAATTTCCATCTGGAGTAAGAGTATATCAAAAATAAGCGTATTTTTTTCTATCGTGTCTTTGTAAATCAACTTGCATGCACTGAAATCGGTTTTCAAAACTGTTCTTAGTGTTGCAAAGGAGTTCAGAGTCAACCTGCTTTGAAAGTAATTCTTTTCCGCGTACGATTGCATGTGTGAAGCATTTTCTTTTTTTTTTTTTTCTTTTGGGTGTTTTTGAGCAACCATTTCTGGTGAGATACCCAAAATGCGGCAGAGGCTTATTGCCTCCTGGTTGAGCTTACTCGTTTTTTATTGTTATTATTATTATTCTCCTCACGCTCGCCTTTTTAAAAGAGTCATAGCTTCATTTACATCCATATCCACGGTTAATTGAAAACACGTCAGCTAATTAATTATTGTTTTGGTGAGAAGTCCCAATCTACCAAACTGTCTTTAGGAGAAGGATAGGAAAATAGCTGCTAGGTGTGTCATCGTAATTAAAAAACAGTGCAATGAGTCTTGCTAACAGGTGATCTTTCAGGTTTGAATCTTCAAACATTTAATAATACTTTAAAAGACAAAGCTAGGGACCTATCTTGCTGAGAACAGGTAAACTTACAAAGTTGAGAGCAGCTCGTGAAAAAGTGAATATAGATACAAAGTTTTTAGATAACGTTATATTAAAACGACTTTAACAATGAAAGGATCTAGTAGGTGATTTTTTTCGTTTGTAACTTTAATACATTTTTTTAACGGGAAGACTATAAACAATCATATTTCGGTTTTAATTTGCTCTTTATATACATCTGGCACTAAAAGCTGCCAGAATTCAAAGCAATTACATAAAACGTGCGCTCAATATTATAGTTGTTTTATTTCTGGGGCCTCCACATTCTGAGAAATAGTTTACTTTTTTTTCTTTTAAATTTATTGTTTTTATTCTTTAAAAAACAGACACACGCAGCGCATTCTGTATGGTGTGCTAATCAACTGTCTGAGTAAATTGGGCATTGTTACCATATAAAGGAAAAGTTGCGCGATATGTCATCGCACTGATAGACAATGCCTCATATAAACGGGTGATCCGTTGTCAGTCTTCGATCTTTGTGTCGATTCATACTTTCTTTTAACGAGCGCACGATAAAGAAGAGAGACCGTAAAAAGTTTTACGCTCGGCTTTAAAAGAGTCATAGCTTTGTTTGACAACAGATCCACGAGATGAACACATAACCTTTAATCTTTCACCTATTTTTCCTTTTCTGTACTATTGTAGTTTATGTCTTAACCCGATAATATACGCCTTTCGCAGTACAAACTTCTAAGAAGGTTTTAAACGCATAATATTTTGTCGCGGGTCGCCAACACAGAGTGAGATTTAGTTTGGGTAATCGCTATAAATCAACAGTCCAGTTTTAGCCGATATTTTACATGTAAGAACTTCTGTTTTAATATTACAATCATTTCAGGTGACTGTGATCAAAATAGCTTTCTTTGTTGTATTTAACATTGTAAGTCATTGTGTGTATATGTAAGAACTTACATCTCGTCAATGAGTTCAGATAATTAAAATTGAAACATTCTGTGAAAGCATTCAAGATCGTTTAAGCTTTGAACTTAACAGACTCCAACCTCGAACGCCAATCGAAGGAATACTTGACAAACACTAAGTTGGCACCCTGATAAAAAAAATAATAATAATAACGCACGAATGGGAAAAATGAACGATTTTCAGCGTTGTGAAGGGGAAGAGGGTGTCCTAAAAAGTTGGACGGAGATTGTAGGATAAAAATTAATCCATAAAATAAGACGATATATTTACTTCTCTCTCATTTTCAGAAATATCCTGTCGCGCTTGGAAACGGGTGGTGTGATCAGAGACGTCATCATTATCAACACTCCTATAGACAATGGTTCTTGGCCAATCAGCGCACGAGAATTCAGACCAACATTGTGAATAAGAAGTACATTTAGTTTTATTTTTAGTTATTTTAACTCCCTCTCTTCGGGAAACGGCGAACCATATGTAAATGCTTTGTTCATAGAAAAGGAAATAAATATATAAAATTCAAAATGTAGGCTAACCAAAATATGATGGTACAGTCTATTTTCCTCTTTTGCGCCACTCCACTACTAAAATGTGAAAACTGAGCTCACAATCAGCCGTTTTCACAAGCTATTGGCGACATGAGTTTCCACACGATTCAAATTGTTCTCTTCTTTGACAACCATACCTCAATTTAAACCAGCTCCCTTTAATATCTCCAATGAAGGCCCCTATGATAAAGGGAACAATAATTTGCCATTCTTTCAGCAATCACCTGCGCGCACGTTAAAGGATTAATGCCAAGTGGCATTGTTCGTAGTAGAACTGCATTAATTTCACCCTATCTGCTGGCGGATATTATCGCAATAAAATAAACTAAAAAAAAACTAAATTATTTGCCTGGTAACTAGGCCTCTATATTTCGCCGCGGTCTAACCGTTTTGGGTCACGTGGTCACCGAAATGGATTGACCGTGAAGGCCTGGGAAAAAGCCGTACCGGAACTAGGCAACTAAATTATAACAACTTCTCTTAATTTTGGGCATTTTCTTGCTTATCAAGCAATTTTCACGCAAGCGCTCATTCTATTTTTTTAAACAGTTGTTTTTAACGATTCTTAGATCTGCTGCCTTTTCTTCAATTTGTCTTGGATTATTTTTTTCTCCCTGATAACTTTCCTCGATTTATTCTAGGTTGCATTTTCCTTGGACCTTATTCCGACTGCATTCTCGGAATCGGAATACTCCTTGCTTGTCATCTTGCTTATATCCCTCCTCAAAACGTTGAAAGGACTCCATGCTTTCCCCGAGAATGTTAAGTCATTTTTTTTTATTTTTGCTTAGCCTAACTAAAGGAAGAACATAGGTTGTCAGTGTATTTCTTTTCTCGAAATATAATATCCCATCGGGAGGGTTCTGGAGGAGTAACTTGGAAAATCGGATTTGACTATTTCCATTTCACTGGGAAATGGAATTCGAGGCAAGGAGGCTGGGCAATTCTTCCAAAGAAAAAGGGCCACTGGGAATAGATCTTGACAAAATAAAAAATGAGATTATTTGGAAAAAACTCGGGCTGGGAAATGGAATCTATACCCCTCCCCTCCCTCCTTCAGGATCCTCTTCACGACTGAACCAGAACATGGCTAACTCCGACTCTTAATGTATCCCGTCAAATAAATGTGTAGTTTGCGTTCAGTTCTAACTATTATTTCCCACTTGATTACATTAAATGTCTGTTGTTAATAGGCTATCTAGATACAAATGCGCAACTAAAAATTGCCCCAATTTATTATTTCAGTTTATTAACTGTTCTCCTTGGTGGCGCCAACTCACTGACAAAGCTGAAAGCAGCTTGTGAAAAAGTTGATATAAATTTAAAGTTTTTAGATAATGTTATATGAAAACAACTTCAAGAATAAAAGGAAGTAGTAGGTGGTTTTTTGGAATTATAACTTCAATACTTTTTCTTATCAAGAATACCATAAGCAAGCTTATTTTCTCAGTTAAAATTTAGTCTTAAGATACATCTGGCACTAAAAGCTGCCAGAATTCAAAGCCAATTGCATTAAACGTGCGCAGAAATTGTTTCATTTCGATTCTGGCACCCTCCCATTCTGGGAAATAGTTATCGTTCTTATTTTTATCATTATAATTTTTTTAATTTATCTTTTACAAACCCTCGACGTTTTGTTTTTTGCAACGGGGTCACTTAGACAAACATAGGCACGCAATGCGAGCATAACCAACGAACAAAAGTTCGATCCATTTCAAGTGCAATACGACATTTCGAATTGAAATAAAATTCTGTGTTCCTAGTCCATGAACAGCCTTCCCAGGAGGTGGTTAGTGACAACAAGTTCGCAGGCTACTCACTCCAATTAATTCGAGCTCCTCAGCTAACTTGAAACTTGATTTGCTATTCAAATTTACACTTAATCCCACAATCCGATAAAAATTGACAAATAGTCAGACTGATGTGCTAATCATAACACAACTCCTAAGAAAATTGGGCATTCTTGCCATATAGGGGGAAAGATGTGCGATGTACCATTAACAATGACTCATATAAACAGGTGATCCTCAGTCAATCTTCAAAATTTCGATCAACAAGCGCGTGATAAAGGGGAGAAACCAGCGAATCTAAGCGTCATGGTTGATACCAATCGCCTGGAATTGGTCCTTTAGGGAAGGACCATTAGAAAAGTGATGGGGGGGGAGGGGTGGGGGAAAAAACCCAAAAAAAATTCATGCAAGGGAAAATGTCCGAAAAAAAAATTCATGCAAGGGAAAATGTCCGAAAAAAAATTCATGCACAAGATGGGCCTCATTTTGATATGAAACCATAATTCGTTCTGCCAAAGTGCTCAAGTAGTGTCTCCAGTGTTTAAAAAATTGGAAATTCTCTGGGGCTCTGCCAGGATGCTATAAAATATTGTTTTCATAATTAATATTTCTTTTGTCGGGAGGGGGATACCTTAACAAGTATCAATACCACTGGCTGGAAGCCACTGGAAGCCAGTGTACCACTGGAAACCACTGGGTATCCTTAACAGGTATCTTCTTTTTGGACTGACATTTTGGAGTGGAGGGCATTATCGGGGGCTGTACCAGTAAGTGGGGTCTGGAATGACTACGATGGATTGTGGGAGAGGAACAGAAGAGGGCAAGGACTAAGGAAGTGAACTAGAAAGCCTTCCACTCCCAGTGGCTTCCTACTCTCCCACTGTGTCTACATCCTCAAAAAGCTGTTACATTAAATTATAACCCTTAACTTCCCAGCAAAGGGTTAGAGGGTACCTGTATGTATTTTATATCAAAAGTTTTAAAGGCAAATTTATGAGCTACGTTTTTGAAAAGAATTGTTTTTAAATTAAGGAAATAACAGTGTATGTACTGTATATTTTATACATTAATCTTTTTGGACACCACTGTTTGTATCAAATCATTTCATATGAATACGTCTTTTATAAAAAATCCATACATGTATATCAATAGTATTACACAATTTTTCACTATAAATCGCTATTTACTTTTGAAACCTCCTTCAGTAAATTAAATTTTAAAGCGAACATTATTAAAAAGTGTTTTGTAATAAAATAAACTTAAAAATGTAAAGTAACGTAACAGTACAAGCTATGTATTTAGTAAAACAAAGTTGCATTGTTTTTAATTAATTCAATAGCAAATTGTGCATAAGGAAAATATTTTCTCAAAAAAAAATCATGCATAGGGCTGTAGCCAAAAAAAAATCTTGCACAGGAAATGGGCCAAAAAAAATTCTGGCAGGCTAAAAATCCCCCACCCCCCCCCCCCATTACTTTTCTAATGGTCCGTACCTTATTTGGTTTCAATTCCATTTTTGGTCACTGGATTAATTGGAAATGTGTTGCTTATCAGAATTGTGCACAAAACACAAGAGATGCACACAACTACTAATTTCCTTTTAGCAAATTTGGCTGTAAGCGACGTCATCACCATTTTACAGTTGCCCTTCTTTGTTTCTGCTGTATACCAACTTGGATATGTAAATGATGGATTTAGTAAATTCGTTTGCCAGCTTTCACCCCTCTTTAGCTTCCCAATATTAGTTTCATCGCTTACTCTAACAGCGATTGCTGTTGAAAGATACCATGCTTTACTAAAACCTTTCACAACAGGATTACGACTCCAAGAACACAACATCAGGAAGTTCATCACTCTCATTTGGATCTCAAGTCTTCTCTTTTGTTTGCCATTGTTCTTTTTCCATAAATGGAGCCAAGCCAATCCCTTAGTGTGCAAAAGATCACCCTTCCCAAGAAGTGCCAAGTGACCGTTTCGCAAGTTATTCATTCGACAAACAGAGACACACGAACTGTCTCTCCGTCTAGGGCCTAGGAGCAAAATAGGTTTCCCTCAGTGTAGTACCTTTTTTTCGGAAACAGAATAATTTGTAATGTTATAAGGAGTCAGGTACACAAGTATTCCTTTCTGATTAATGTTTTCTGTTGGGTTACCTTGGATGTTTGTTCAGTGATCACTGAAGCTTCATGGGCATGAAAGCCCATGCAGAATTGTTTGTTTTTTGTTTATTTTGTTTGTTTCAAATTATGGTTTCATCAGTTATCAAGTTTTAAAGGTTCCCCCATGATGGTAGGTCACAAACCCAGCTTTCACGAGGACGACACGACGAAGAAGTAGTTATTAATAATACTGACTGCATTTTAGTAAAAAGCTAATACAAGCAGAGCGGGAAACCAAAAATTGGCAGGTGCTTGTTAACCCTATTCTGCCTGGGGGGGGGGGCACATTGTGCCCGCGCTCTTACTTTAACGAATTATAACTTTTAAACGGGTACACGAGTAATCACCAAATTTCGTGACTTTTCCTAAAATTTATCAGAGAAAATTTTCCTGTGTCAATGACTTGTCTATGATGATTGACGTTTCCATAGCAACCGTCTTCTCAGAAGTGTATTTTGACTATTTTCTGTCCTTTTTCAGTCTTGTTTTTAGTTTTTCCCCCTTCGTTTGTGAGAAGAAGTTAATTTTTTACTTTTGTGTGCTTTTTTTGACTAAGTATGTTTCTTAGAATAAAATCATATATTTTTGGTGACGTCATTGTCAGCTGTATGACTGCAGGTTTGGGATTCAAGATGGCGGCCTCAAATTCAAAATGGCGGCTTTGTGACGTTATTGTGACGTCACGACACGTCATAATTGACACCTCATAAGCCCAATCTGTTAAGCTAATGACGTGCTACAAACTTGCAAAGTTTCATCGCAAGAGCTTTTCAAGATCTCTAGGGGGGGGCACTTTGTACCCCCCAGGCTCAGAAACTCAAAAAAAGCCCAGGCAGAATAGGGTTAAGTTTTAAAGTTTGTTTTTAAAAATTCCCAATATGAATATGGCAAACAAGTGTTTTTTTTTAACTACCTTGCACCCTTTTAGATCAACTATTATGGACTAAAATTGGTCTGTCCAAACTGCTGTCAGTGTCGGTTGTACAGCAGTCAAAAGACCACCTGCAGTTTAGACTGATTATTTCCAGGTAGATAGAGGTAGATAGATAGATACTTTATTGGTATAAACATGGCAGCCAGAGGCTGAATTATGTATATACAAGTAAAAGATATTATATTATAGAAAATACGCATAAATCACAATTACAATTACAAGTACAAAACGCATAAATTACGATCGGTTTAAGAAAAGTTGTAACTATAAAGAATATCTATATATCGAAAAGTTAAGTTACGAATCCGATGGCTATCCTAATGAGTTTACCCGGAGGCATGGTTAATAAAACAGTTCCTGGCCCTGCAAGTTTTAAACTTAACATCGAAAGCCCTGGCATGCCTGAGAGTGTGTTTTGAGGGGCTATGCGTGTCAGGCAGTAAGTGATGGAAACGGTGATCGTTGTCCTCTAAAATGTTATCGGGAAGGGGCTGACATAGGCGCTGATGGTGAACCACTAATAACCCTAGGTCTAACGAGGCTAGGGAGTTGTCGTAAGATAAGGTGGGGCATATGATGGAAAGGGCCCTCGTTTCTACGCGCTCCAAATCGTCAATTACATACTGAGGTAAGGAAGCGTGAAACACAGGAATCGCGTAATCACAAACAGACCTTATACAACAGGTGTAAAACCTAAGTAGATCGGCCTTCTCGACTTGAGCGCGCTTTAATTGCCTAAGAAAGTACAGGCGTTTAGATGCTATCTTCACTATCTCGGACACGTGCATATTCCAAGAAAGGTTGCTAATGTACGAGGAGTCTTCATATTCTGATAATGAGGAACGTTTTACAAAACTTTCGTTTTATTTTTGTTTGTTTGTTCGTTCTTTTGTTTGCGGTGTTTTTGTTTGTTTTTTGGACAACGAGCATTTCAGAAAAGGAACAGTTGTAGTCAAAATCGGTTGTATTGTATTTGCAATTGAAACATGCCACGAAAACACCAATAGGAACTCAGGTAAGTACATTTCAATCGTAATAAAGAGAACAGCTCCTGAATTATCGTAATTTAAAAACATTATAACCCGTGTAAACAGGTGATCTTTGACTAGCCTTCTAAAGGGGAAAGACTGTGAATCCTTTGCATCATGCTTAATACCGAAAACCTGGAATCTGTCCTTTTTATAACGACCGTCCCAATTTATTTCATTGGATTAATCGGTAATGTGTTGGTCATCCGAATTGTGCACAAAATACAAGAGATGCACATGCACAAAGACTAATTATCTTTTAGTAAACCTGGCGTTAAGCGATGTCATCACTATCTTGCTGGGGCTACTATACTTCTTTTCCCATCTACATGGATATCTAAGTCACGGATTTGGAAATTTTATATGCAAGTTCTTGGTCATCATTGAAATTTCCGTCGTGGTGTCATCTTTTACTCTAACAGTACTAGCGGTAGAAAGGTACCATGCTTTGCTGAAACCTTTCAGAACAGGAATACGGATTAACGACGACAATATCAGACATGTTATTGCTCTTATTTGGATCGCAAGCACTCTCTTCTGTATGCCATTTCAGTTTTCTTTTTCCAGGAATGGAGCGAATCGCATTCCACATGTACTGGTGCATGGAGCCTACATATGAACCAAGCAACCAGTTTATGTTGTCATAAACTCTGTAATTGGTACCAGAAGCATATAACCATTATATGCTTCTGTTGGTACTTACACTCCACTTGCAATAGTGCTTTATTGCTATGTTTCATTGATAAAACAGGGACCGCGCGGCCTATTTTGAAGTGGGGGGGGCTAACTCGATCGCCCAGGGGTGAAGTAGGGGCGGGGGTGGGGGTTGGGGTTGGCTGACAGCCTCACGCAAAAATTTTGCTTTCTCTAGTGAATAATTAACAGTGCACCTAGGGCGGCCAAGTGTGTTAAAAGTTGTCAGTTTATACCAGGAGGTGTCCTGGTTTATAACCTTAATACACACTAATAAGTAACGGATCAAAGTATGCTAAGGGTATCAAACTCTTGACTTACCACTGATTAATAATGTCGTTGCTAAGAACACGTTTTAGTGGCCTAATCAGAAATAGAAGACAATATACAGTTACTGTTTTCTTAGTTTGGAGATAATTCCTTTCGCTCAGTAATTTACCCACGATAACAAAATGTACGGAATGCCGGTAGGATGTTTAGGTTTACTCAAAATACGAAAAATTGCATTCTGTTAGGGAGTCGGAGTCTATTATTCCTAAATAGAAATAAGAATAGCCAGGATGTTTCCAAAATAATGTGCCTGGGCCTCTTCTTTCATCTCTACACACATTTTAAGACGTATCCGGCGCGGTGCAAACCTTGACGTATTCCCATTTAGGATCTCAAACTCAAAAACAGTTTTCTTAAAACTTGTGCAAGCAAACCTGTTATCATTACAAAATAGGGCCAACTGAGAAAACTAAGCTGAGTGTCATGAAATATATAATTCACCAATTCAGTCTGTCCATATGTCCTGACTTAACGCCTTATTTGTCATCGTTAAGAGCGAAAGAGATATTTCGGCAGCTATCCTAGTTACAAAGTTTACATACAGATAGAGAGGCTTGAAGAAGTCACGTTGATTTCCAGCAAATATCTAGACCCGCTGTTGCCGATAATCCTATCTGGAGACAGACTACAGTTTTTAATACCCGGGCTAGACAAGAACGAGAGTCGACAAAGGTTCAAACTCTTTGGGAGTAGAAAGACGGTCATTGACAGTTCACACGAGTTAGAGCCCAAACGACAGCGAAAGTTTCAACTTCCGTGGATTGTAATTAAGATCTGAGCAGGTTCAAACTCTTCAAGATAGAGTCCCCTAGATTGATTTTCAACTAATCTGAAGCCAAGCGATAGCAAGGCGATTTGAACTCTTGTAGAGTATTCCGTTTCTATTCCATTTTTGTTTGGTCCATATGAAAGTTAGATCTAACTGCGGAAAACTAAGTACTGGTTAACCCTGAAACTAATCACTCACTAATAAATTTTCCGACTTCCTCATTATTATTTTTTTTATGGCGCCAAAAAGTGGGGGGGGGGGGGCTAAAGCCCCCACATTTATCCTGGCAACTGCCGGGTTCGTTTTTGGTTATGCACCATTTGTTGTGTTTTACACAGCGACAGCTTCAGGAGGAGATGAACAGATAGGCTTCAAATTATACTCTGATCTTTCATCTATATTCGTTTTCTTGTTCGATTGCAGTTTATCTCTTAACCCGCTACTGTACGCTTTTCGTAGTACAAGCTTCAAAGAAGGTTTTAAACGCTTCATATTCTGTCACCGACCGCTATCACAAAGTGGGATTTAATTCAGGTAATTTCTATATCATCGACAGTCCAGTTTCTCCTCTTACTTTACGAGTAGGAGTTTTTTTTTCTATTCCAATAACCTCCTTGAAGGGCTGTTTTTAAAATAACTTTATTGGTTGTATTTAACAACATGTTGAAAGTAAGCCATTGTTTGTGTATGCAAGAATTAAGTCATATTAAGTCTAAGATCCCAGAGAACTGAACTTGAAATATTCTTTGAAGGTTTAACAGACTTTAAGAAGTCGCACCCTCATGCGATGATGAAAAAGAGCGCGAGTATGCAAAAAAAGGGAATGATTTTCAATGTTGTGTGGGAAAGAAGTTGAAAACAGGCAAATGTCCTTCTGTAGAATACAAACTAATCCATAAAATAAGACATTCATTTACCTTTCCTTTGCGTTCACAATTTTCCCGTGGTGCTTGAAAGCGGGTGGCGTAACCCATGACGTCATATCATTGTAAGCACTCTTAAAGACAACAGTTCTTGGCCAATCAGCGGACGAGAATTTAGACCATTAGTGTGAAATGAGTACTGCATTTAGTTTTAGTTTTGATCAGTTAATCAACAAACCTTATGTAAATGCTTTTTTAATAGAAAAGGAAATAAATAAATAAATAATATTCAAACTCCAGGCTAACCTAACCTAACTGGCACAATCTATTTTCCTCTTCCCTACAGTTCCACATACTAAAATGTCCAAAACTAATCATTACTGTCATCCGTTTTAAATGACAAGCTAATTGTGACACGATATTCCACAGGCCCGGTTGTTCAAAGCACGGTTACGCTAACCCCGGATTAGCTTCAACTTTTAATTCCGTTTAATAGCCAAACGATACAGATTCCTGAAAATCTTTTTTGGCCTACGTCTTGCTTTGGTTGCTTTCAAATTTTTCAGTTGGAATTGCTGTGAAAACTCTTTTGATATAAGACAAACAGGGACCTTGGTTAAATTTTAATCCTAGGTTAGCGTTAACCGGCTTTAGAACAACCGGCCGGGTCCAGGAGTTCAAATTGTCCACTTCGTTGACGACCATACCTCAATTTAACTCATCTGACTTTAAAAAGTCTAATAAGGGCAGTTGAGTTATGACAAAAAGATCAGTAATTTGCTTTTTCTGTCAGTTATCACCTGCACCTTAAACTATTAATACCCTGCGGTATTGTTCGTATTAGAACTGCATAAATAACACCTTATCTGCTGGCAGAATCATAGCGCAACGACCGCAATAAATTATAGAAAACTTCTTTGAGTTTTAAGCAACTGCTTGTCAAGCAATGTTCATGCCAGATCTTCAAGGATTCGACCCTTTTGATGACAGTTATTTTTAACGATTCCTTGATCTACCTTTTCTTAATTACTTTTCATTTTACTTCACTCTGGCATTTTACTAAGAGTTATGCCAGGTGCAGCCTCGAAATCAGAATACTCCTTGCCCGACATCTTGTAGATATTCTTCCTTCAAAATGTTGAAAGAGGGTGCTGCTTTTCCCTTGAATGTTTGCGTGTTTTTCTTTGCTTAGCTCTCAAACTTGGCTTAACTAATAAACATATGAGATTTAATTTCGGTATATTTTTTTTCCCGAAATATCCGGGGGGAAATGCCCTACACTTTTTTATATATAAGAATATATTTTATAAGAATATCGAGGCTGAAATTTGCGAAATTTTAAGAATATTTTAAGAATAAACCCGAGGCTGAGATTTTGAAAAGGAAATAATTTTGTGTGTTGAAAATCTGTAAATACAACACAATTGTATTAACTTAACCGTATAAAATTATTCCTTTGTCTAAACGGCAAAACTAGCCAACAAAACGAAAAAACCTGCACTACCAGATCTAGACAGCGCTGACTTGTAATTGATACCCTAATACATTCTAAAACAGAAATGCCATAAGCTATAATTTAAGAATAATACAAGAATATTTTCAGCCTAAAATCGGCAGAAAAATAAGGATATTCAGCCTGGGTTGGAAAAGCAACATTCTTATATAAAAAAAGAGTGTATATGACTGAACCAAGACATCCCGTTCCTCTTCTATTAAATGTCATAAGGAATCTGCTTTGCTGAGCAAGCAAGCACCTAAGCGGCCATGTTGGGTTTGACAAACAATGTAATAGCATTTTCTTCAAGTAATATGTTCCAAATTGTCGTAGGCATTCCAAGCCCACTTTGAAGAACCACGGTTAAGCAAAAAATGATTTCCCTGTAATAATAACGAAAGCCACTTTCTACTGAATTTTCAGTGGCTATCTAGCCACCCCAATAAAAAAATGAGAACCGTTGAAGTTGAGCAGTTGAAATTTCAAGTTATCAGTTTTGTATAAAACCAAGAGAAATAAGGCCCTTATTTTCTCTTCATAAAACTTAAATAACAGTAAATGTGGACATTAAGAAGAAGCGGTCGGATACTGGCGCCCTAACTCGAAACTTAGTGAAATCCTCTAACTCCTATAATTCTCAAAATTTCCAATCCAACTAGAAATTCGATATAAAGCTCTGGAAATTTGATCTCTTTAACTATACTGACGTCGATTACTTTGCAAAGCTGCAACAATGGTAATTTAACTGTGTAGTGAAAAGCGTCAAATTTTATTCTCTATGTTTTACTCATCTAAACAGAACACCTTCTACAAGTCTTCGTTGAGCTCAAAGTAAGTAAAAACAAACGATCGGGAGGTAAATAATTGCTTTTTTCGAAACACGTGGCTTGTCGCAAAATGCTAAGTGGGACACAAGATACTGTACTTTACAACATCCACACTGAAATGTTTATCGTTGTACTCGTGCTTTAGTTTCGTTTTGTTTTCCAAATTATTACCAGGTTTTTCAGCCTTCCATTTACTGTGTGCCAGCTGGCAGGTGAATGAATTTATAGGAAAATTTTACGACATCAAATTTTTGCATTTTTGGCGATCTTTACCTACAAATCTCGAAAGCAATTTATGTTGCAAACAAAAATGTAGCTTACCGTACTGATCAATTTCTATAAAACACTAAGAAAAAATCCCATAAGAAAGTATTCAATAAGCGTCTTTTTTTATTTATTTGTGTCTTTATACATCAAATAATACATTAGAACTGGTTTTCAAAACTGCGCATACTGTCAATGCTGCATTGCAGTTCCGAAAAAACCTGCTTTTAAACTGATTATTTTTCAGATGTACGAGTGTCTTTGTAATATTCTAAGAAAAGTTCCGTTACACTTTTTTTCTCGCTTTGTTTTTTGCGTACGGAAAACGACTGTTCCAGGTACGATGGGTTACGGTGTCTCAGCTTTTGACTCTTTAGTCCTTGGCATTATAATAGTCCAGTTCGGCGACGGCTAATATTACTTGAACGTTAAGCATGCTACAAATATAAATCTGCCATTATGTGCGTACTCAGCTAAGCAAATAATTTGCTAATGATTGACAGATAAGAACTCATAATCTACCTAACTTCTACCAGAAGATTGTGTACGTATTCTTGGCGTTCGACAGTCCGGGACATATCCATTTCTGGATATATGATGACGTCACCAATAATGGCGTCTTGGGCCTTCAGAGGAAAATAAGTATTCATATGGCTTTTGTGCCCCTATTATTTTGGTCCCTTTTATCTATCCCATGAGACCTAACGCTATTTTGAATTGAAAGGAACATCAGAGGAATACTAGAAACAAAAGGAAGATGGCGGGCGTCATTCTAACGCTGAGAAAAATCTGCCGAAAGTGGAGTCAACGGTTTCATTTTGGATACATTCCTAGTGGAGTGGTTTTTGATTTCTTGCAAATTTCAGGTTTGTAATAATTTTTTTGGTTTTCAAAAAAATTACTTTCAGAAACTAGAGTAAATTTGCTTCTTGTTTATTCAAACAGAATGCATATGCACGATACTTTGGTTCATATGCACAGCCTTTAAAAATCTGTTAGTGTGTAATTTCGGCGCCATTACTGGTTCACTGTGCGAGCGTTTCAGTTGTGGATATCATATTCTAAGCTGATCCGTGGTTTTCATTTCTGTAGTTTGTGACCACATGGAACAGCAACAGAAAATATGACTTTGCAGAATGATGAAGGAAAGCAAAGTAAGTTAATGGTGTTGCTTGTGCTAAGACAGCTTCATTATTTCATTGTACATGACTGTCATTAACTGAATCTGAAAGCATACGTCTGACATGTGCTTTATAAGAGAGGCATCGCAATTAATTGAATATGGCAGTTGATTGTTTACAAAATAATGTACTGCAATCATGAATTCTGAAAGCATGTTATTTACTTCATTTCTCTTCAACTTTCATTTGTTAAGGTATCTACAAGGTGGTTCCTCTGGTGTCACTTCCTTGGATGGTCACAACTGGATAATGACCTGGGAAAGTACGAGGAGACTTTAAAATTAATAGACTAAACCTCTTCAACAAGCATTTCATTGATGGGCAGAAAAGGGCAGATGTCGGTGTTCAAACACTCTATGTGACAGCTGAAGAGAAAGCTGTGGCAGAGGATATAAGGAACAGCAGTAAAGATGAGATTCTTCAAAGAAATTCTGACAAAGTACAGCAGATTTCTGATGAGGAGGTCAGGGGACCCCTGTCACAGAAACTGGGCAATTTCAGAGCAAATCTTAACAAGTGTAAAAAGGAAAACCTTGTTATGTTTTGTAATGATATTGTCGAAGAACTGCAACAACTACAGGCGCAGCGAGAGACTGCATATGTTGTTGAGGAGAAGGGACAGTGTGAGTGATTTGAGTTTAATATACATGTAGGTGCCTTGACCCAGATTGTGGGGGGGGGGGGTACTCTGGTATTATATTGTCAGGGATGTGCAAATGAAGACAAATCTTCATACCCAAAAATAGCCCTATAGGCCAAATCCATACCCCCAAAAAGCCCAACAACCCAGATCTTGACCAACAAATGTCCTTTCTTTCTCTGTATTGAAATCATTTTACTCAAGAAATGTCACCGCAAAATTCCCAACCTAAAATCCAATCCCCCCAAAAAGGCTTTGCACATCCCCATTACTATTATACCTGAGTACTCCACCCCCACCCCCCCCCCCAGGAGTAAGATATCAAACATGAGACACAGAGTTTTCAACAAACTTCAATGTGCTTTATCTTGTGATGAAACACTCTGTCAAGTGTTTGATATGACTTCCCAAAAAATTAATTTTTGTCGAAGAAATAGAGGATGCAAAAACAAGGAATTTTTCGTCAGATTTCCAAACACGTGTCAGTGCATGATTTCCATTCTATTTTCTTTATGAGTTATTAACGAGTTTGAGAATTCAAATTAAAAGGTTTTGCTCCATAAACTACTGAGATTCAAGTTCATTCCCATTTGCTGACTGTAATAGGCATTATCAAAAAAGGTTAAATGATCAGTATATCTGTTCATAGACATGTACCTTTCAATCACCATGGGATAAATTTGCAGCTAAAATGGCATATTAGTTCTTTATTTATTCACTTCATTTATATTAATAAATGTATTACATTTTGTTTACTACAACTTTTTTAACATTGGGTGGGTTGTGGAGATCATAAAATTATGTTAAACATTAAATTATTATTCATTAACTTTTCCAGAACCTTCTCACTGAGTGTTTGCAAATTATTACTGATAAACACTGTGAACTACTGTGAAATGATGTGTGGTTTCAGGAAGATGTCTGAAACACCCCATGGATTGTCATTGTTTTGATTAGGAAACCTGGGTCTCCAAGGCTAAATTTTGTAAAGTTTTTACCCAACCTGGAATTTCCAGAATTGTGGGGGAGGGGGGGGTTATTCTGTGGAGAAGTGTAGATAATCAATGGGATTGCTACTTTCTACACCTGTTGATGCTGGGTGTTTTCGCAGCTGCCATGTTGGAGTATAACAATATGTTACATACTGAATTTAAAGAAAATGTGGTTCTTAAAAATTTTGGATTTTATTGAAATAAGAAATGCATCCAGTGTAATATATATTCTACGATAATAACTGTGTATAAAACAACTACTTTGACCTTAATGGTCTTGAATTTTAAGTAAGGAAATTGTATTTTTCCTTGTTGACATTAGTTATTTTAACACATCTTCTGGCTCATCTCCACATAATTGTGAACTGATAAAAATGCAATATATCTGTAGCATGGTTTTGGTAATAATTATCAAATTAAGTTGAACAAAAACATAAACAGTAATAAAAATTTAAAAAAGAGTTCTTTGTTTACAATTCTGTGCATTTCCAAAATAAAACTAGTTACGGGTCTAATACAAACACAGTATTTTCGTGGGGCTCTTGCTCAGTTTTTTCTTGTCCAACAAAAAGTTCCGCGTCAATGTCTGAAATGAACATGATTTTGCTTTGCCCATGGACGGGGGGGGAGGGGGTACTTCGTCTCTCTCCTGATCACTAAGTTGAGGTGTAGGCTTATCTAACAGCAACTCCCTTACTGGGGTCGGCAGCACAGCCTCTGATGGGCCAAAGGAGAGCTGTTTTCTGCTATCAGGCTCTGCTGCTGAAGCAATAGCTCTTTCGTGGACCAAAACACTAGCAAGGCGTTCGTCAGTGTCGATCTTATCCGGCGTGACATCAAGCGGTTCAACACCAGGGACGTCAGTGCTACCTGGGGACTTTACAGCACTTTCGTCGTATCTCTTGTCTTTTTCGGTCGGTGTCATGGTACCCTTATTATATTCGTCGAGGATAACATTTGAGCCACAAGCAAATCGTCGCCCATTGGGCTGATCTACGATGATCAACACTTCTGCCTTCGTCACCGCCACTATTTGTATCTTCGGACCGAGGATTTACTCGGAGATTGTGTTGGAACGACTTCGCCATTCCCCTATGGAGTGCGAGAACAAAGAGGAGATGTCTGTAGAGATGTTGTAACGTAAACGTACTTATACATGTGGTCAAAATTGTACATGTGGTCAATATTGTATGTGTTTTGTGTATTTCAATATGGCCGCTTGGCAAAATTTTCTAATCGCCTCATGGCTGGTCCCAGTTTCTCTCGGCCAAACTTGTTTTGTTTTGATTTGGTCTGGTCCAATCACATCGCAGGAAAATATATATCCAGAAATGGATATGGCCCGGACTGTTGAGATAATAAGAATAACTAGCTGCTGAATACACCGTGCTTTCTCATTAAACGCCGGGCCTCGAATAAACACCGAGTCAACAAGATCAATGCCCCGGCGTTTATTCGTGGTTCCCAGCGTTTATTTGAGGTCCGGCGTTTATTTGGAATTAATTATAGCAATTTTAGAAAAGGCTCATGAACTACTAAAGCACTACTGCTCAATTTATTTCGCCCATTCCAACTAAAGGAAGTTGGCGTTATGTACTCTACACTCTACTGAGCACCGAATTTTCCCCCCTGCAGACGAAATTGGTGACATTTTATTCCTGTTTTACTTATGTTGTCCAATATTTTGTTATAAGTTAAGTGAACCTGAGGTATTAAAGACCAAAAGCTAAGCCTATCAAACATGAAAAGCACCCTTTTTAAACGTGGGGCCCCGAATACCCGGGTTCAAATATACGTTGGGCCTACCAGGTCAGGTTTTAAGTAAAAGCCCCCGGCGTATTGGTCGAGAAAAGTCGGTAACAATGCAATTTAATTCAAATGACTTGTGTTGTGTTAGTTGGCAGGTGATCGTTCAGGCTTGCGTTTTAAAACATTCAATTCTTTGAACGATTAAGACAAGAACGAATAAGTGCAGTCATCATGTCTGGCCCTAGTAGTCTTGAGCTTGTCCTTCTAAGGGCTGGCATTCCCCTTGGTATCGCTGGATTAATCGGAAATGTGTTGGTCATCCGAATTGTGCACAAAACTCGAGAGATGCATACAACAACTAATTACCTTTTAGCAAACCTGGCGGTTGGCGATGTTATCACCATAATAGTTGGGCCACTGTTTCGTGATTCCCATCTAGTTGGGTATCTCACTGATGGATTTGGAAAATTCGCGTGCAAGTTTTCAGCTCTCTTTAACATTTCCGTAATGGTATCATCGTTTACTCTAACAGTTCTAGCGGTAGAAAGATATCACGCTTTACTAAAGCCTTTCAGCACAAGATTAAGGTTGAAAGGAGAAAACGTCAAACTGGCCATCGCTCTTATTTGGATTTCAAGTGTTCTCTTTTGTTTGCCATTTTTCTTCTTTCAGGAATGGAGTGAGTCATATTCCACGTGTATCGGTCCTTGGAGTTTACACGTGAATCAGGCAAGCGAAATCTACCTGATCATAAGTCTCGTTCTCGGTAGTTATTTTCCAGTTGCAGTATTTTTTTACTGTTACGGATCCTTAATTAAAGGATTGTACTTTACAAACACAGTATGTCCAGAAACAAATGAAGAAAGAAGTGCTGAGAAAAAGAAACTTATTACCACATTTGTTCTGGCGACAGCGGGATTTGTTATTGGTTATTTACCAACCACAGTGCTTTTCTCAGTGTTAGCTTTAGGACAGGATAAACACATAGACTTTAAGATGTATTATAATCTTTCAGCTGTGTTTTCTTTTCTGTTCTATTGCAGTTTATGTTTTAACCCGATATTATATGCTTTTCGCAGTACAAACTTCCAAGAAGGTTTCAAACGCATAATATTCTGTCGCAGATCCCCACCACCGAATGAGGTTCAGTTAAGATAATAATGAATATCGTTTATTGAAAATCAGTAATTGCAGTCCGAAGACTGAATTACTCTTGAATAAAAACTTACAAGAACATATTATATCAAAAAGGAATAATAACAAAATTAGTAATATCATGGGTGACAAATTACTCCTTAATTTTGGCGCGAAATTTCAGCGTTAATTTATAATTTCACATGTGAAATTACAAAATTGCTATGGCAACGGGTCTATAGCTCAGCGCCAAGATGGCGTTGAGGTTAATGATGAAGATGTTTTGTGCAGAACTACAGCAATTCTGGAAATATTCATTGAGGACACAATTGGCAATCTGTAAATTTTGACTTTTAATTGACTGAACTTCTCAGAAATCACCTGCGAGTTAAAAAGAAGAGATTATTTTTGATAGTGTGACAGCGAAAATTTTTGAACGGCGCGCCAGTTGCAGCGATCGAGTGATTGACCGCGAACTCAGAGAAGTAATTCAGTGGATTTGGGCACTTCTTCGAATGGAATAAAGGTCAGTTTTTAAATACAAATTTGCTTCCGAAGTTTACTTTCGTTAAAACAAGTTTGCTGTGCGTATTTTGAATGTATTTGTGAAGCCTTCTGAGCCTTGCTCGATGGAGCAACGTAGTGCACGATTCAGTGAATTTGCCGGATAAAACGCGGATAACCTTTGCCAAGCGATTTGCTTTGGTACTTTTCAAGGAAAAATTCAGAGTCTGGTGTATTTTGCTGTCGGTTACAAAAAACACGAAATCGTCAAAGCGTGGTAAAAACTTGTCACAAGATTTTTTCATTATTTCACTCAGAAAAATGTAAACTTTAGCCGTTAAACCGTTTCAATGCTCAAGGAGTTCTCGATGCGATAAACAAGTCAAAACCCCACGATTGTGAGTGTAATTTGTCACCCACGATATAATAGGTAATCAAATGGTATACTCGTGAAATTAGGAAATAATTTCACTTGCGTTTTGTCAAAATTTTAATAATTTCCCTCGCCTAAAGGCTCGAGAAATTATTAGAATTTTGACATAATATCTAAAACCACCACATACTTAACTAAGTATGAGGTACTAGTATTTAAAAACCCATCGATAATCGTGATATTATCAACAGTCCACTTTCACTTGCAGTTTCAAAGATATCCTAATTTTATTTCACGTTCACCTCACTGAAGAACTGTTTTTAAAATAACGTGTAAGCCACTGGTTGCGTCTGCAAGAAATGGAATACATCCAGAGAATTGAACTTGAAAGATGCCTTGAAAGCATTCATGCTAATTTAAAGTTTGATCCTAACAGACTCCAACCCCGCCGGGAAAGTCTTTAAGTCGGCGCCGTGAAGATAATAAAAAAGAGTGTGTGTATGTAAAAAAAAAAGCAAACAAAGAAAAATAGAAAGAAAGTGATACAACATTGTGAAGGGGGAGAGGTTGAAAATATGCCAACGTCGCAACCAGTCTTCCCGAGGTTGTAGGACACAAATTAATCCAAAAAAATAAGACGTTTATTTACGTTTCTTCTACGTTCCCCGTCGGGCTTGGAAGCGGGTGGCGTGTTCCATGACGTCATGTCGTTGTATGCACTCTTATAGAAAATAGTTTTCGGCCAATCAGCGCAGAAGAAAAGACTATTGTTGTAAAATGAGGACTAAATTTAGTTTTATTCTTAATGTCAATCAACAAACCTTCTGAAAATGCTTTGTTAATAGAAAAGGAAATAAATAAATAAATAAATAATATTCAAACTCCAGGCTCAACTAAATGGTACAGCCTATTTTCCTTTTCCCTACCGTTCCACCGGTAATACAATTTTCAAACCATATCTCTCCAGCCATCCGTTTCTCAAGTTAGTTGCTAGACGATATTCCACACGACTTCAAATTGTTCCTTTCTTTGACAACCATGCCTCAAATTAACCCAATTGCCTTTAATATGTCTCATACCCAAGGCTGTTACGACAAACAGATCGATAATTTGCTGTTCTGTCAGCAATTACCTGCACGTTAAATAACCAGTGGAAATGTTCGTATTAGAACTGCATAAATTACACCTTACCTGCTGGCAGAAGCGTAGCACATGGACCACAATAAATCAAACAAAACTTATTTTAGTTTTTGGGCAACTACTCATCCTCAACTTACAGTCAAGATCTTATTCCATTTTTTTCGACAGTCATTTTTAACGATTCTTACATCTGCCTTTTCTTCAATTTTTCTTTGGCTTCCAAGTGATATTTTTTCTCCCTGATAAATTTCCTTTATTTATTCTATGTCCACATTTTACTGTGACATATACCGGGTGCATTTAAATCAGAACTCCCTTTGCTCGTTATCTTGAATATACCCCTCCTCAAAAACGTTGAAAGGACTCCTTGCTTTTCCCTAGAATGTTTAGATATTTTTTCTTTGCTTGGCCTAAGTAGTAAAAGGAAGAACATAGGTTTTCATTGTATTTCTTTTCTCGGAATAGGCCGGGAAAAATGCACCATATAGGGAGGGTCCCGCAGGGGTAACTTGGAACTAGGTTTTGCCCATTTCTTGCACTGGGAAATGGAATTCGAGGGACTGAGACTTGGATTTTTCCAAAGGAAACAGGCTACTGGGACTGGATTTTGACAAAATTAGAAATGGGATTCCGACAAAACTCGGGCTGGGAAATGGGATCTGTACCCCCTCCCCTCCCCACTCCCCTCCGTTACCCCTTTTCAGGATCCTCTACATGATTCTCTAACCAAACTAAGCTAACTTTTTATAAGGAGTCGTGTAAACAAGTATCCCTGTGTTGTTATTACTATTTATTTGTTTGTTAACACTAGGCTCCATGGATAAAAAACGGTTTTTTTTTCGTTTTGTGATTTCATTTCATCAACTTTTAAAGGGAGTGCCTTAGTTTAAGGTCACAAACACACTATAACAAGGTGATAAAAAGTAGTTGTTTATGTCCAGTTAAAGAACTGCTGCATGAGTTAATTTAGGAAGACGCTAATAAAAACAACACGAAGAACAAAAAATAGCAGGTGCTTAATTTCCATCTGGAGTAAGAATATATCAAAAATAAGCGTATTTGTGCTATGGTGTCTTTGTAAATCAACTTGCATGCACTGAAATCGGTTTTCAAAATGTTCTTAGTGTTGCAAAGGAGTTCAGAGTCAATCGGCTTTGAAAGTAATTGTTTTCCTTATACGATTGCACGTGCCGAGCAATTTCTTTGTTTTTTTCTGCTTTTTTTTTTTTGGTGTTTTTGAGCAACCATTTCCGGTGAGATATCCATAATTGGTTGCAGCAGAGGCTTATGGGCTCCTGGTTGTGGCTACTTGTTTTTTTATTCTTTACACGCTCTCCTTTTTAAAAGAGTCATAGCTTTATTTACATAAAGTTCCACGGTTAATTAAAAACATGACAGCTAAGTAATTGTTGTTTTGGTGACTGACAGATAAGAAGTCCCAATCTATCAAACTGACTTTAGAGAGAATAGGAGGAGAATAGGAAAATAGCCGCCAAGTATATCATCGTAATTAAAAAACAGAGCAATGACTCTTGTTTTCTTTCAGGTTTGCTGAGAACGGGAAAGCTGACAAAGCTGAAAGCAGCTCGAGAAAAAGTTAATATATAAAGTAAAGTTTTAGGTTAACGTTATATTAAAACTGACAACTTTAAGAATAAAAGGATCTAGTAGGTGATGTTTTTTTTTTCATTTCTAAATTAATACTTTTTCTTAACGGGAAGACTATAAACAAGCATATTTGGATTTTAATTTAGTGTTGATATACATCTGGCACTAAAAGCTGCAAGAATTCAAAGCAATTGCATAAAACGTGCGCACAAAATTATAGTTGTTTTATTCCTGGTGCCTCCACATTCTGAGAATTGGCTTACTTTTTTCTTTTGAATTTATTGTTTTTATTCTTTAAAAAACAGACACAGCGTATTCTACCTGGTGTACTAATCATAACACAACTGTCCCAGTAAATTGGGCATAGTTGTCATATAAGGGAAAAGTTGCGGGATATATCATCTGATAAACAATGAATCATATAAACAGGTGATCCGTCGTCAGTCTTTATGTTCAACGAGCGCACGATAAAGAAGAGAAACCGTAAGGATTTTACGCTCGGCTAAAGCTAAAAAAGTTATAGCTAAATAATTATTGTTCTGGTGACTGACAGATAAGAAGTCCCAATCTACCAAACTGTCTTTAGAGAGAATAGGAGAAGAATAGGACAATAGCAGCCAAATATATCATGGTAATTAAAAAACAATGACTCTTGTTAACAGGTGATTTTTCAGGTCTCAGTCGTCAAACATTTAATACCTTCAACGATAAAGCTAAGGACCTATCTTGCTAAGAACGAACAAACAGAGGCATTATGACTGATGCTAGTCTAGGGAGTATCCTGTTGAGGTGTTACCGCGCATTTTTTTATCACTGGATTTGTCGGAAATGTGTTGGTCATTCGAATTGTGCACAAAACTCGAGCGATGCACACAACAACCAATTTCCTTTTACCAAACCTAGCTGTCAGCGATATCATCACCGTTTTGGTGGGACCACTATGTTTTGCCTCAATTCTAGTTGGATATCTGTCGGATGGATTTGGAAGAGTTGCTTGCAAATTCACAGTTCTGAATAACATTGCCATCGCGGTTCCCCCCCCCCCAACCTGATAAAAATAAAAAATGTGCACGTACGGGAAAAATGAACAATTTTCAACTTTGTGAAGCGGGGAGAGGGTGTTCCAACATGTCTGATGGAGGTTGTTGGATACATGTTAATCCCAAATTTCCTGTCGCGCTTGGAAACCGCGTGATCATGCAGTGACGTCTTATCATCGTACACACTCTTATGGATTATCACTGGCTCTTGGCCAATCACCGCACGAGAACTCAGACCATTGATGGGAAAAAATAAATACATTTCAGTCCCTCTCTACGAGAAACGGCGGACCTTCTATTGTGTAAATGCTTTGTTAATAGAAAAGAAAACAACTCTATAAAATTCATAACCAAAAGGGCAAGTCCATTTCCACTTAATTATCGCGTTACTACTAAACCTTTAAAACCTAATCATTTCAACCATACGTTTTCACAAGTTATTGGCGACAGGTATATTCCACACGACTTCAAATTGTTCCCTTCTTTGACAACTATACCTCAATATAAACCAGCTACCTTAATTTTTTTTTTTTGGCTTGGCCTGACGAAAGGAAGAACATAGGTTGTCAGTGTATTTCTTTTCTCGGAATATGCCGGGAAAAATGCCCCATCGGGAGGGTCCCGGAGCGGTAACTTGGAAACTGAGATTCGAGGCACTGATACTTGGATTTTGCCAAAGGAAACGGGCTGATTAGAAATGAGATTAGTTTGAAAAAACAAAACTCGGACTGGAAAATGGAATCTATACCCCTCCCCTCCCACCCCCTCTCAGTCATGATCCTCTATATGACTTAACCAGAACAGGGCTAACTCCGACTCTTGATAAGTCACATCAGTGTGTATTTGCATTCAGTTCTAACTATTATTTCTCACCATGTTAAATTGAATGTCTGTTGACAGTAGGTTATGTAAATATAAATGCACAACTTAAAATAGCTCCATTTAATGATTTCAATTTAGTAAATATTCTCCGACGTGGTGCCAGGTTACTGGCAAAGCTGACAGCAGCTTGTGAAAAAGGTTATATAAATTTAAAGTTTTTAGTGAACGTCATATTAAAAGAACTTTATGAATGAAAGAAATCCAGTGGGTGATTTTTTAATTTATAACTTTAATACTTTTTCTTATCAGGAAGACTATAAACAAGCTTATTTTCGTTTTATTTAGTGTTAATATACATCTGGCACCAGGAGACCATCTAATTAATACAATGGGCTCCTGCTGGCACTTATCTAAACATAGGCACGCAATGCGAGCATAACCAACGCAAGTTCCACCTAAGATTTTTAGTTCAGTCCATTTCAAATACAATACGACATTTCGAATTGAAATCGATATAAAATTCTGAGTTCCTAGCCCATGAACAGCCTTCCCAGGAGGTGCTTAGTGACAACACGTTCGCAGGCTATTAGCTCTAATTAATTCGAGCTCCACAGCTAACTTGAAACTTGATTTGCTATTCAAATTTACACTTAATCCGATAATCGATGGAAATTGACAAATAGTAAGACTGATGTGCTAATCATAACACAACTCCTAAGAAAATTGGGCATTGTTGCCATATAGGGGGAAAGATGTGTGATATACCATTAACAATGACTCATATAAACAGGTGATCCTTAGTCAGTCTTCAAAATTTCGATCAACGTGCGCGTGATAAAGAGGAGAAACCAGCGAATCTAAGCGTCATGGTTGATACCAATCGCCTGGAATTGGTCCTTTATTTGGTTTCAATTCCGTTTTTTGTCACTGGATTAATTGGAAATGTGTTGGTTATCAGAATTGTGCACAAAACACGAGAGATGCATACAACTACTAATTTTCTTTTAGCAAATTTGGCTGTAAGCGACGTCATCACCATTTTACAGTTACCGTTATTTGTTTCTGCTGTATACCAACTTGGATATGTAAATGATGGATTTGGTAAATTCGTTTGCCAGCTTTCACCCCTTTTTAGCATCCCAATATTAGTTTCATCGCTTACTCTAACAGCGATTGCTGTTGAAAGATACCATGCTTTACTGAAACCTTTCACAACAGGATTACGACTCCAAGAACACAACATCAGGAAGTTCATCACTCTCATTTGGATCTCAAGTCTTCTCTTTTGTTTGCCATTGTTCTTTTTTTATGAATGGAGCCAAGCATATTCCGCCTGTACTTTTATCCCCAATCAAGCGGGAAAAGTATACGTGATTATAATCCAAGTAGTAGCTGCTTATATTCCGATGGCAATATTTTTGTATTGCTATGGATCCTTGATTAAAGGGCTGTACCTTACCAAGACGATATGTCGCACAGACACTGATGAAGATAGAAGTTCAGAGAAAAAGAAACTTGTTGTCACATTTATTCTTGCAACTGCTGGATTTGTTATTGGTTATGGACCAACTTTAGTTCTTGTCGCAGCTATGATTTTCGAAGGAAATGAACCGATAAACTTTAAAGAATCTGATCTTTCAATTGTGTTTTATTTTATGTTTTATTGTAGTCTATGTCTTAACCCAATATTATATGCTTTTCGAAGTACAAACTTCCAAGAAGGTTTAAAACGCATTATATTTCGTCGCAAGCCGCCAACACAGAATGACATTCAGTTGGCGTGATTAATGTGTTGTCGATTGATGTGACAGATTCAAGAATTCCTGTTTTTCAGTTGAACTCATCTCAGTTTGGATAACTTTCTCAGTTATAAGTGATAGTTACCAGTCATTTTACCTAGTATAGTCTTGTATAATACCTGTTTTCTCAGAAGCCTACGATTCTAAGGGATTGAACTAGAAAGAAGTATCAAAGGCTTTCAAGGATACAAGAAATCGTTGTTAGGATTCAAAAGGCTAGAATACGATGTTAATTAACCTTTAATAAATACTCCTATTGCGCTTTTATTAATTTGTTTGCTTATTTGTTTGTTTGTTTGTTTGTTTGTTTTGAGTGTACGTTCTGTTTTGATTTTGCTTTTTTGAGCGTGTGTGTGTTTTTAAGGCATGACATTGAAAGAGCAATTCCTCCAGGCCAATCCCTTAGTGTGCAAAAGATCAGCCTTCCCAAGAAGTGCCCAGTGGCTGTTTCGCAAGTTATTCGCGTCAAGTAATTCCAGCTTCACGGTGAACTTGAAACATCATATGCTGTTCAAATTGACACTTGCTAAAGATCGACTAATAACAAGTACGGTTTTGTTTATCACTAGGCAACTGCGTAACTAAGTAAGTTGGACTTTGTTGCCAAATAGGGGCGAAAATCGTAGAATTTATCATCAGAATTATTTTTCAGATGTACGAGTGTTTTTATATTCTAAGAAAAGTTTCACTAAACTTTTTCTTTGCCTTGTTTGTTTACTTTACGGAAAACGACTGTTCCAGATAAGATCGGTCACGGCGTCTCAGCTTTTGACTCTTTTTGAGCTTGGCATTAAAATAGTCAGTGTAGACTCCAACTCGGCGACGGCTCATATTAAGCATGCCACCAAATCTGCCATTATGTACGTAATCAGCTAAGTAAATGGTGATTGACAGATAAGAACTCCTAATCTACCTAACCTCCACCAGAAAATTGTGTATTCTTGCTGATTATAATAGTGGAGCCTGCGGGCAAAGCCCGCCAGCGGAGCTCCATTGCTAAGGAAATTTAGTAATCTAGCGATCCGAAAAATTTTGGTTGTGACGTCAGCGTACGCCCGTACAGACTCTGGGGGAGGGGGAGGGAAGTCCCAAGGCAACCCGACTGGGAGTGGAGAATGCCAACTTTTCTTGGCGGGAAATCGCGCAGTGCTTTTGGGCAACCGCGTTTTTCTTGACGGGAAATCGCATGACCATCGTCGCTTTTGAAAAAGAGGTTTCTTTAAAAAGCTTAAGTTAATTTAGCAAAACGATTGTTCGACGGGTACTGTAGTTTTAAACTTGAGAAAAAACCATTTAATACCTATAAATGGTAAGAAAAAGTTCAAAAGAATACTGGTAGTAGGCGAGAACTTCAAGTTACGAAAGCTGCCTTCAAAGGACCTCGTTGCTTTGTTTTCTTCACGGCGGAGAGCTTGCCTTGTTCTGAAACACAACCGAGTAAGTGAAGTTTTTAAAGGGTTTAAGGAGCACGATTTTGAGTATTTATTACGGTGAAAGAAATTACATTTTGAAATTGAATTTATGTCATTAGAAATGTGTCATTTACTTTTGACTTCAAAAAATTATTACAAAACGAGCTCAGATTTGTGACGGATGTAGTCTTAGAATATTTTGCCATGCTGGAAGTGTAACGCGAATTGCATTTAAGTATAAACTTACGGGTCTTCGAATAAACATTTTCAAAAATGATTTCTCTGTTTATTATTTTGTGCTTGTTTATTCATAACAGTAGGTCAAGGCACAGTCGCAAGGCAACTGCACAAGCATTACGGCGAATAATCGCTTTCAATTTTAACTGTCGGATCGGTTTGTGCAATTGTCGATTTTCTTGTCCTAGAACTTTTCAATAGTTAAATAATCTTTTAAGTGAAGCAGTTGTCGATTTAAAACTGTTTTATCCGAAAAGCTTCAGAAAAACAAGTTTTTTTGCGTTCTTCAAAGCGCCTAACTTTAAATAGGCTTACTTCGCATCCGCAAAACTTATGCCATAATTTAAAGCGTGTTTGGTGTTTGCTCGTTTTCAATCTTGATGGTATAAATTTTGACCAGACTAATAGGGGCAGTTCATGTTATTGTTAACTGAACATTCGAACGCGATGAAGATAACCCATTTGCTTCAGAATAAGTTTTTTTTGTTGTTGTACATGAGCGCCGTTTCAAGTTCATTCAAGCCCACAGCCAATAATCCAAGAAGATTTGACAAGCCTTGACAGTTAATGACAGGATATGGAAACATTTAAAAAACCAAGCAAGACTGCTCCTGAGTAAAACATGTGTTCAGTTTGATGCCCGAAAAAAAAAATTAAGCTGTGCTCAGCCTCTAGAATGACCTTTCGAGCTTGGTTTTACAGAACAGATCCTCAAAATATTCAGTGGAGGACAATTCGGAACACTTTTGGGCTTTTTGAGAAACACTTTTCGAAAGGGAACGAGCCAAAGAAAGCCCCGAAATATATTTCAGAGCGAAAAGTTTCAGGACTATTTTTGAGAAACGAGCACCAGTTTATTCCTTGGAGGCTCCGCTTTTAGGCATGGCTAAATCTATATTAACAATAGCTGCTGAATATAACAACGCATTTTAAAAGAAATGCGTCGGTTGGCAGATGATCTTCAGCTGTGATCTTTCAGGCTTAAGTTTTCAAACGTTCAAACTTTTAAACGATTATGACAAGAACATGTAAATGCAGCCATCATGACTGACCTTAACAGTCTTGAGCTTATTCTTCAAAGGGCTGCCATTCCATTTTGTATCGCTGGATTAATTGGAAATGTGTTCGTCATCCGAACTGTGCACAAAACTCGAGAGATGCACCCAACAACTGATTACCTTCTAGCAAACCTGGCTGTTGGCGATGTCGTCACCATAATGGTTGGGCCACTGTTCTATAATTCCCATCTAGTTGGGTATCTGACTGACGGATTTGGAACATTTGCTTGCAAGTTTTCAGCTCTCCTAAATATTTCGATAATGGTATCATCGTTTATTCTAACCGTTCTGGCGGTAGAAAGATATCACGCGTTACTAAAGCCTTTCAGCACAAGATTAAGGTTGAAAGAAGAAAACGTCAAACTGGACATCGCTCTTATTTGGATCTCAAGTGCTCTCTTTTGTTTGCCATTTTTCTTCTTTCAGGAATAGAGTGAGACATTTTCCACATGTATCGGTTCTTTGACTTTACACGTGAGCCAGGCAAGCGAAATCTACCTGATCGTAGGTCTTGTTCTCGGTAGTTATTTTCCAGTTGCAGTATTTTTTACTGTTACGGATCCTTAATTAAAGGATTGTACTTTACAAACACAGTATGTCCAGGAACAAATGAAGAAATAAGTGCTGAGAAAAAGAAACTTGTTACCACATTTGTTCTGGCGACAGTGGGATTTGTTATTGGTTATTTACCAACCAGGATACGCACATAGACTTTAAGTTGTACTTCAATCTTTCAGCTGTGTTTTCTTTGCTGTTCTATTGCAGTTTATGTTTTAACCCGATATTATATTTTTTTTGCAGTACAAACTTCCAAGAAGGTTTCAAACGCAGAATGTTCTGTCGCAGATCCCCACCACCGAATGAGGTTCAGTTAAGATAGAATGAATATTGTTTATTAAACATCAGTAATTGCAGTCCGAAGACTGAATTACTCTTGAATAAAAATTTGCAAGAATATATTATATCAAAAAGGAATAATAACAAAACAACTATAATAATTTCTAAAACCACCATATACTTAACTAAGTATGAGGTGCCAGTGTTTAAAACCCATTGATAATCGTTATATCATCAACAGTCTGCTAGCTTCACCTGTAATTTCAAAGATATCCTATTTTCATTTTCACTGAAAAACTGTTTTTAAAATAACTTGCAAGCCATTAGTTGCGTATGCAAGAAATTGAATATAATAGCCTACTATATAGATTTAGCCAAGCCTAAAAGCGGAGGCTCCCCCTTTTTTATTTCTATTTTTTATTTATCTACTTTTGTTTCTGGCACTTATTAATTTGTGAAAATACTCTCACTAGAGTGAATTCGTGTGACCCGGTTTTCTATGCTAAGGAGCTACGTCATATTCTAATGAGCTGTGATAATAAAACCAAACAAAACAATATATGTGTGAATCGCAAAAAAACTCCAATCCCAAACGAATGACTTTTATTTCTCTTGCTTGTTTACAGTAGAATGTACTTTGGTTTCTTCTTTAAATGAACAAAAAACAGAAAAATGCCCCCCACCCCCTTAAAAAAACTCAAACGCCTGTAAATTTTCTGCCCCAACATGCCAGTACTCTGTTTCGTTTTGTGCAGGCTAATAAATGCTTGAATTAACACTTCTTGGTTTGACTTTGTACTCACTTACAAGTGCTGCTGATGTATTATAAAACAATTGAACTCACTTGGTAATTCGTAATAAACCTGTCAACTGTCAGTCTATTTTTCCTTCACTGTCACAGCTCATTAAAATATAACGCACGGCTCATTAACATTTAAAACCGAGTTATACGAATTCACTCTAATATTCAAGTCGTTAAATCAAGAAAACAAATCATGTCCTCGCTGAGTGTCCAACTCGGCTCGGCGGCGTCGCAAGCCGGCGTTTAGACCATAATAGGCCACGAACGCTGGCGTTTCTCGGAGATGTTAATTTTACTACTTACTTCTTTTTCCTTGAAAAGCTGCCTGTCAACATGAAAATGTTGGTGTTTTTCCTGGAAAAAATGTGTTCAGACCGCCGCAAAAACCATGGTTGTAGACAGAAAAAACAGAAGGCACTAGTTCTGCTATATTTGGCGTCGAGACCGCTGCGAAATGCTGCGAACTCAAGTGGTGTGCGGACCGAGTTCGCAGCAGAAGCGACAACAAAGATGAAGTCCTAAGGCAAATTGAACTTTTCGCCTGAATTTTTTCGCCCACATTTTTTCGCCTTCCACCAAAACGACAACTGAGTATTCTTTTGAACTTTTTCTTTCCATTAATAAAAATGTTTGTGACTTTTATTGTCTTTGCTTGTTTTGCTACAACGCGGGTCACCATGTTTTTTCGCGCCAAAAACGCGGGATGCAGCACAGGGTTATATCAAGTGTATGCCACCTCATATTGGTAACCCTGTAGTGCGGACGGACAAACAGACGGTCACGTGACCATTACGTCACTACTAAAATTTCTTGGCTTGATAGGTTACCAAATTTTGCAATAGTGCTCCGCTGGCGCGCTGCTCACGCGGGCTTCGCTAAGATTCTGGAGAATTGAACTTGAAAGATGCCTTGAAAGCATTCAAGATCGTTTAAACTTTAATCTTAACAGCTTCTAAACCCGGACATTTTCTAAGTACGGGCACTGTGATGATAATGAAAAACAGTGTGTGTGTGTGTGTGTGTGTGTGTGTGTATGTAAGAAAAAAACAACAACAACAACAACAAGAACGATATTTAACATTGTGTAGGGGGAGAGGTTAAAAACGTGCCGATGTCCCAACCAGTCTGACCGAGGTCGTAGGACACAAATTAATCCAAAAAAATAAGACGTTTATTTACGTTTCTTCTATGTTCCCCGTCGGGCTTGGAAGCGGGCGGCCTAGCCTGCTCCATGACGTCATGTCGTTGTGTGCACTCTCATAGAAAATGGTTTTTGGCCAATCAGCGCACAAGAATTAAGGCCATAATTGTAATATGAGTACTAAATTTATTCTTATTCTTAATGTTGATAAACGAACCTTCTGTAAATGTTTGTTAATAGAAAAGGAAATAAGTAAATTAAAACTCCATGCTCACCTAAATGGTACAGTTTATTTTCCTTTTCCCTACCTTTACACGCACTAAAATGTTCAAAACATATCACTACAGCCATCCGTTTTCTCAAGTTAATTGCGAGACGATATTCCACACGACTTTAAATTGTTCCCTTCTTTGACAACCATGCCTAAAAATTAACCAAACTGGCTTTAATATGTCGGATATCCAAGGCCGTTATGACAAGCAGATCAATAATTTGCTGTTCTGGCAGCACGTTCTCGCACGTTAAATACCAAGTGGCATTGTTCCTATTAGAACTGCATAAATTATATGTTATCTGCTGGCAGAGTTCATAGCGCAGCGCCCACAATAAATTAAAGAAAACGTCTTTCAGGAAACGTCTTTTCGACAGCCATTTATAACGATTCTCATATCTGCCTTTTCTTCATTTTTTCCTTGGCTTCCTCGTGATTTTGTTTTCTCCCTGCTAAGTTTCCTCTATTTATTCCAAGTTTTCGTTTTACAGTGACTTATACCGGATGCATTCAAATTATTCAACTCCCTTTGCTCGTTATCTTGGATATATCCCTCCTCAAAAACGTTGAAAGGACTCCTTGCTTTTCCCTAGAATTTTTAGATATTTTTCTTTGCATGGCTTAAATAATAAAAGGGAGAACATAGGTTCTCAGTGTATTTCTTTTCTCGGAATATGCCGGGAAAATATGCCTGATATAGGGAGGGTCGCGGAGGGGTAACTTGGAACTGGGATTTGCCCATTTCTTGCACCGGGAAATGGAATTCGAGGCACTGAGACTTGGATTTGTCCAAAGAAGTAGGGCTGTTGGGAATGGATTTTAACAAGATTAGAAATGGGATTCGGAAAAAACTCGGGCTGGGAAATGGCATCTGTATTCCCTTGCCTCCCCCGCCCGCCCCCCCGCCCCCTTATCCCCCTTCAGGATCCTGTACATGATCCTCTAACCAGACTTATCTAACTTTTTTTTATAAGGAGTCATTTGTCATTCAAACAAGTATCCCTTTACGTTTTAAAATGTTTGTTAACAGTAAGCTTCATGGATAAATTTTTTTATCAGTTTGTGATTTCATTTCATCAAATTTTGAAGGGAGCGCCTTGGTTTAAGGTCACAAACACAGCTATAACAACGTGTTAAAAATTAGTTGTTTATCTTCAGTTCAACAGCTGCTGCATGAGTTTTAATTTAGGAAGACGCTAATAAAAATAACACGAAGAACAAAACATAGCAGATGCTTACTTCCATTTGGAGTAAGAATATATTACAAATAAGCGTATTTTGCATGTGCAGAGCATTTTCTTTTTTTTTTTTCTTTTTGGTGTTTTTGAGCAACTATTTCCGGTGAGATACCCAAAATTGGTTGCGGCAGAGGCTTATGGGCTCCTGGTTGAGGTTTCTGGGATTTTTTTTTTATTATTATTATTCTTTTCACGCTCGCCTTTTTAAAAGAGTCATAGCTTCATTTGCATCCAGATCCACAGTTAATTGAAAACATGACAGCTAAGTAATTGTTGTTTTGGTGACTGACAGAAGACTCAATCTACCAAACTGCCTTTAGAGAAAATAGGAGGAGAATAGGAAAATAGCTGCCAAGTATATCATCGCATTTTAAAAACAGTGCAATGATTCTTGTCAACAGGTGATCTTTCAGGTTTGAGTCTTCAAACATTTTAAAATAATGCTTTAAAAGATAAAGCTGGGAACCTATCTTGCTGAGAAAGGGCAAACTGACAAAGCTGAAAGCAGGTCGAGAAAAAGTAATTATAAAATATAAAGTTTTGAAATAACGTTATATTAAAAACAACTTTAACCCTATTCAGACCGGTGGGGGGGGGAGGGCGACTGTGCCCGCACTGACTTTGGACGTTTACAACTTTTTTTCATAAGCAAGCTAAACCCACCAAACTTGGTGACTTTTCCTAAAATTTATCTGGGAACAATTTGGCGTAGCAAGTGCTTGTCCATCAAGTTTGATGCTACCATGGAAACCACTTTTTGACAGGCAGTTTTTTCAGAGTTTTAAATTTTCACCTTTTCATTGAAAAATTATAACTTTTCGGAAGTAAGTTTTACATTTTTATATCATTTTTGTGTTCTTTTATTGATTCCGGTTACTTTTTGGTCAATTTTGGCGAATTTCAAAGGTTCTGAAAAAAGCAAGAAATCCAAGATGGCGGATCCAAGATGGCCGCATTTAGAAGCTGACGTAATTGTTACGTCATATGACGTCATCAGTTTAAGTTGTGAACCTCAACGGAGACATTTTTAAACGTATTATCTCCCCTCCAAGTTTCGTTGTCATAGCTTTAATATTTGCGGAGTTAAGAGGTGGGCGCCGAATCAGCCCCCCTCCCCCGGTCCCAGAAGAACCAAAAAAGCCCGGTCTGAATAGGGTTAAGAAGAAAAGGATCTAGTAGGTGATTTTTTTTTTCATTTCTAACTATGATACTTTTTCTTAACAGGAAGACTATAAACAAGCATAGTTGGGAGTTAATTTGATGTTGATATAAATCTAGCACTAAAAGCTGCAAAAATTCAGAGCAATTACATAAAACGTGCGTTCAAAATTATAGTTGTTTTATTCCTGGTGCCTCCAATTATCCTGAGAAATAGTATACTTTTCTCTTTTAAATTTATTGGTTTTATTCTTTAAAAAACAGACACACACAGCGTATTCTGCATGGTGTGGTAATCATAACACAGCTGCCTAAGTAAATTGGCCATTGTATCATAAAGACTTTTGTTCCTGGGCCATCGTAGCTTGATCAAAAATAAAACACAAACAGCGGTAATAAACATTATAAACATTATAAACTTACTTACCTTGTCGGTGTACTTCAGCCAATTTCGACCAACCAACACTCTGTTAAGGACTCCTTTAGTTTTGCGGACTGGGCCAAAAGTACAAACATAACAACGGAATAATGTGCTCTTTGGATGTCTGCTCACTATTTACAAATGTGCCACTTGATGAAACAATAGATATTGCTCTTGACAAACTGTATTCTCTTTCTGATCCTCCTACATTACCTCGTTCTGTTTTACAGTAATTGTTAGAATTTGTCACTAAGAAAAGCCAGTTTCTTTTTGATGGCCAATACTATGACCAAATTGATGGCGTAGCTATGGGTTCGCCATTAGGCCCAGTGTTGGCTAACATCTTCATGTGTCACTTTGAAGAAAAATGGGTCATGAGCGGTCAAGTTTGTCCTTCATTTTGGTACAGGTACGTTGATGACACTTTCACCATGTTTGAAAACAAAGACACTGCTAATGGGTTCTTGCAGTATTTAAACAGTCGTCACAACAGTATCAAATTTACCATTGAATTTGAACAGGACAATGAGATTCCATTTTTAGACATCCTTGTGAAACGCTGCCCGAACAACACTTTCGTGACATCCATCTATCGGAAGAAGACATTCACTGGCCTTTACACCAAATGGGATTCGTTTACTCCGCGCAAGCACAAAATAAATCTTATACGCACTCTCACTTATCGTTGCTACCGAATTTGCTCCTCTGCTTCCTTGCTGCAATCTGCTCTTGGCGATCTCCGAAAGCTTCTGCTTCAAAATGGTTACCCCCAAGGGATAATCACCTACAACATTAACGATGTTCTAAGCAGGAGCAGAAACAAGCCAAGGAGCCCTGTCTCCACGGTTCCCAAGAAAGATATCATTATTCTGTTACCTTACTTATGTTTATTACCGCTGTTTGTGTTTTATTTTTGATCAAATTGGCCATTGTTGCCACATGGGGGAAAAGTTGCGGGATTAATATCATCGCACTGATAAACAATGACTCATATAAACAGGTGATCCGTCGTCAGCCTTCGACAGGGTTTTACACTCGGCTAAAGCTAAAAGGGTCATAGCTTTATTTACATCCAGAACCACGGTTACTGATTTGAAACAATCTACCAAACTGTCTTTAGAGAAAGATAAAGCTAAGGTCCTATCTTGCTAAGAACGGGCAAACAGAGGCATTATGACTGATATTAGTCTAGCGAGTATCTTGTTGTGGTGTTTCATTTCATTTTTTACCACTGGATTAGTCGGCAATGTGTTGGTCATTCGAATTGTGCACAAAACTCGAGCGATGCACACAACAGCCAATTTCCTTTTAGCAAACGTAGCTGTTAGCGTTATCATCACTGTTTTGGTGGGTATCTGTCTGATGGATTTGGAAGATTTGCTTGCAAGTTTGCAGTTCTCAATCTGACCATTGCCATGAAGGTTTTATCTTTTACTTTAACGGTGCTTGCTGTTGAAAGATACCATGCGTTACTAAAACCTTTCAGTACAGGATTACGGTTGAAAGAAGACAACATCAAACAGGCAATTGCTCTTGTTTGGATCTCAAGTGTACTCGTTTGTTTGCCACTTTCGTCTTTAGAGAATGGAGTGAGACGTATTCCACGTGTGTTGGTCCTTGGACTTTACACATGAATCAAGGCAGTAAAATCTATGTGATCATATGCGTCGTTCTTAATACCTATATTCCAATTGCAGCATTTTTTTACTACTATGGATCCTTGATTCAAGGACTGTACTTTACAAACACAGTTTACCAAGAAACAAATGGAGGAAGAAGTTCTGAAAAAAAGAAACTTGTTATCACATACATCCTGGCAACAGCGGGGTTCGTTTTCGGATTTGCGCCTTGTGTGATGTTCTACACGGTAATAGCTTCAAAAGGAGACAAACACATAATTTTTGATCTTTCACCTATTTTTCCTTTTCTGTACTATTGTAGTTTATGTCTTAACCAGATGACATACGCCTTTCGCAGTACAAACTTCCTAGAAGGTTTTAAACGCATAATATTTTATCGCCGGTCACCAACACAGAGTGAGATTTAGTTTGGGTAATCGCTGTAAATCAACAGTGCAGTTTTAGCCGATATTTTACATGTAAGAACTTCTGTTTTAATATTACAATCATCTCAGGTGACTGTGATCAAAATAGCTTTCTTGGTTGTATTTAACATTGTAAGCCGTTGAGTGTATATGTAAGAACTTACATCTCGTCAATGAGTTCAGATATTTAAAATTGAAACATTCTGTGAAAGCATTTAAGATCGTTTAAGCTTTGAACTTAACAGACTCCAACCTCGAACGCCAATCGAAGGAATACCTGACAAACACTAAGTCGGCACCCTGATAAAATAATAATAATAATAATAATAATAATAATAATAATAACGCACGTATGAGAAAAATGAACGATTTTCAACATTTTGAAAGGGGAGAGGGTGTCCTAAAAAGTTGGACGGAGATTGTAGGATACAAATTAATCCATAAAATAAGGCGATATATTTACTTCTCTCCAATATTCACAAATATCGTGTCGCGCTTGGAAACGGGTGGCGTGCGAGACGTCATCATTATCAACACTCCTATAGACAATGGTTCTTGGCCAATCAGCGCACGAGAATTCAGACCATCATTGTAAATAAGAAGTACATTTAGTTTTATTCTTAGTTAACTCCCTCTCTTCGTTGTTAATAGAAAAGGGAATAAATATATAAAATTCAAAATGTAGGCTTACCAAAAATTTGATGGTACAGTCTATTTTCCTCTTCTGCTCAACTCCATTACTAAAATGTGAAAAATGAGCTCACAACCATGCGTTTTCAGAAGCTATTGGCGATATGAGTTTCCACACGACTTCAAATTGTTCTCTTCTTTGACAACCATACCTCAATTTAAACCAGCTCCCTTTAATATCTCTAATGAAGGCCGCCCCTATGACAAACGGAACAATAATTTGCCATTCTGTCAGCAATCACCTGCGCGCACGTTAAACGATTAAACCCAAGTGGCATTGTTCGTAGTAGAACTACATAAATTTCACCCTATCTGCTGGCGGATATTATCGAAATAAAATAATAAACTAAAAAAATACTAAATAATTTACCTAGTATCTAGGCCTCTACATTTCGCCGCGGTCGAACCGTTTTGGGTCACGTGGTCACCGAAACGGATTGACCGTGAAGGCCCGGGAAAAAGCCGTCCCGGAACTAGGCAACTAAATTATAACAACTTCTTTTAATTTTGGGCATTTTCTTACTTATCAAGCGATTTTCACGCAAGCTCTCATGCTATTTTTTAAACAGTTGCTTTTAACGATTCTTAGATCTGCTGCCTTTTCTTCAATTTATCTTGGGTTATTTTTTTCTCCCTCATAACTTTCCTCGATTTATTCTAGGTTGCGTTTTGCTGGGACCTTATTCCGACTGCATTCTCGGAATCGGAATACTCCTTTCGTGTCATCTTGCTTATATCCCTCCTCAAAACGTTGGAAGGATTCCATGCTTTTCCCGAGAATGTTAAGTTGTTTTATTTTTGCTTAGCCTGACTAAAGGAAGAACATAGGTTGTTAGTGTATTTCTTTTCTCGAAATATGCCAGGAAAAAATGCCCCATCGGGAGGGTTCTGGAGGGGTAACTTGGAAAATCGGATTTGACTATTTCCATTTCACTGGAAAATGGAATTCGAGGCACTGAGGCTGGGATTTTTCCAAAGAAAAAGGGCTACTGGGAATAGATCTTGACAGAATAAAAAATGAGATTTTTTGGAAAAAAACTCGGGCTGGGAAATGGAATCTATACCCCCTTCCCTACCTCCTTCAGGATCCTCTTCACGATTGAACCAGAACATGGCTAACTCCGACTCTTTGAGTCACGTCAAATGAATGTGTAATGGAAACATGCATTCTTCTCTATCGTAAACAAACTTACTAGCCTGAGTGTTACTTCAAATTGATTTATGTTTTCCCGCGAACGAGCACTTGTAAATGAATCTTTACACTCGACTAGGCGCACGAGTTCGACTTTTCGACGTCACTCTCCAAGGCCTACATTAAAGAAATAGCTCCTCCACGTCGTAACACACCTCTCAAGAAGGAATTCAGAGAACTTTGGGTTGAATTTTATTTTCCCGGCGTTGTAATCAGATTTCATGGTCGAATGAATTCTACGTATAGCATTACACTTGTCCCTGAAATCACCCAAGACAAATTGTTGCGATATTAAAAGAAGGAGCATTTTATGATGTTAAAGTTCTATTTTTGCTTCTCTGAAAACTTGTTAAAAGATTAAGCTGTATTCTGTTCGTATATATTTCGCTTCGACAACGCTCAAAACTCTGAAGCAAATAAAGTCAATAAACGCACATGCGAGCGTTCACAAAATGTAAGAACACCAAATGAGAACTAAAATACCACGTTACGGCAACAAGAGAAAAAGAAATATAACGGAATTGCTATTTTCATACTCAAAAGCTCGCATGGGCACGATGAATTTACAAATTTAGCTGATCATAACCATGCAATGAAGACGTGACGTCGCCTACCTAATTTAGGATAAATATCATGAAATATGTTCATTCATGGTGGCGACCAAAAAATTAAATAAATTCCCTATGTCGCACCATATTAAGTTCCTTATGTTCTTGGGCACATTGTTCATGTTACGAATTTTTTCTAGCTTGGGCTCACGGTCATAAAACGTTCTTATATCTTTCTGGTTTGATTATATATTCTTAAAGAACAACTATTACTTTTTACAGGTGTACCATTACCATCATTTAATTTCATCTGCCAGCTGGGAAAAGTGGTCTCAAAACTGACAAATTTTGGGGTTGCGTTGCGCGAGACCTCCGCTATAGGGTTACAGAGCGCTATGGTATAAAGGCAGTTTTGCTTCAAATTGTTTGAAACTCTAGCCACATACAATATACTGGACTATCTTAATTGCTATATGAAAATTTCGGAGTTAACACAATGAATTCTGTGCGCCGGTCGCTCAAAAATTGCTCAAAATCGTGACAGATCTCGGCATTTCGTGACTGGATTTTGGGAGAATTTAGTTTTTGGTCTTACAGAGCAAAGTAAAAAGTTAGAAACAAAATAATCGTCGTTTTCTTACTTAAGCATGAAATGCTTTGCTCACAAAAATTCAAGCGATTCTATTTTGCGAACCAGAACTGACCGGACCGCTTTTACAGAGACAGGCACTTAAGTTCGTCTCAATCCATTCTCTTTCTGGAATATTCTAAATTTGTCCCCAAAAATGAGTTTAATTCAACACACCTAACCAGATTAAGCTAACTTTTTTTTATAAGGAGTAATTTAAACAAGTATCCCTGTGTTGTTATCACTATTTCCTGCAGACTTAGGTTTTAAAATGTTTGTTAACAGTAAGCTTCGTGGGTAAATTTTTTTTATCAGTTTGTGATTTCATTTCATCAACTTTTAAAGGGAGCGCCTTGGTTTAAGGTCATAAACACTGCTATAATAACGTGTTAAAAAGTAATTGTTTATCTTCAGCTCAAGAACTTCTGCATGAGTTTTAATTTAGGAAGACGCTAATAAAAAACAACACGAAAAACAAAAGATAGCAGGTGCTTAATTTCCATCTGGAGTAAGAATATATCAAAAATAAGCGTATTTTTCTATCGTGTCTTTGTAATTCAACTTGCATGCACGAAAATCGGTTTTCAAAACTGTTCTTAGTGTTGCAAAGGAGTTCAGAGTCACCCTGCTTTGAAATTAATTATTTTTTGCGTACGATTGCATGTGCGAAGCATTTTTTTTTTCTTTTGGGTGTTTTTGAGCAACCATTTCCGGTGAGATACCAAAAATTGGTTGCAGCAGAGGCTTATGGGCTCCTGGTTGTGGCTACCCGTTTTTTTTATGCTCGCCTTTTTAAAAGAGTCATAGCTTCATTTGCATCCAGATCCACGGTTAATTGAAAACATGCCAGCTAAGTAATTGTTGTTTTGGTGACTGACAGATAAGAAGTCCCAATCTACCAAACTGCCTTTAGAGAGAATAGGAGGAGAATAGGAAAAAAGTTGCTAATTATGTTGTCGTAATTAAAAAAAAAACAGTGCAATGACTCTTGTTTTCTTTCACATTTGAGTCTTCAAACATTTAATAATACTTTAAATGGCTGAGAACGGGCAAACTGACAAAGCTGAAAGCAGCTCGAGAAAAAGTTAATATGAATATAGAGTTTTGAGATAACGTTATATTAAAACTTTGAGAATAAAAGGATTTAGTAGGTGAATTTTTTTCCATTTCTAACTTAAATACGTTTTCTTAACGGGAAGACTATAAACATGCACATTTGGGTTTTAATTTGGTGTTGATATACATCTGGCACAAAACGTTGCCAGAATTCAAAGCAATTACATAAAACGTACGCAAAAAATTATAGTTGTTTTATTCCTGGTGCCTCCACATTCTGAGAAATAGTTTCTTTTAAATTTATTGTTTTTATTCTTTAAAAAACAGACACTCTCACAGCGTATTCTGGTGTGCTAATCATAACATAACTGTCTAAGTAAATTGGGCATTGTTGCCATAGAAGGGAAAAGTTGCGGGATATATCATCGCACTGATAAACAATAACTCATATAAACAGGTGATCCGTCGTCAGTCTTCATACTTTCGTTTAACGAGCGCACGATAAATAAGAGACGACGTAAAGGGTTTTACGCTGGGCTTTAAAAGACTTATAGCTTTGTTTGACAACAGATCCACGGTTACTGATTTGAAACATGCCAGCTAAGTCGTTATTGTTTAGGTGACTAACAGACAAGAAGCTCCAATCTGCCAAACTCAGTCTTTAGAGAGAATAGGGAATTAGCAGAGAGACTCTTGTAAACAGGTGATCTTTCAGGTCAAAGTCTTCAAACATTTGATACTTTGAACGATAAAGCTGAAGACCTATCTTGCTAAGAACGGGCAAACAGAGGAATTATGACTGATGCTAGTCTAGGGAGTACCCTGTTGTGGTGTTTTGTTCCATTTTTTATCACTGGATTGGTCGGAAATGTGTTGGTCATTCGAATTGTGCACAAAACTCGAGCAATGCACACAACGGCCAATTTTCTTTTAGCAAACCTTGCTGTTAGCGATATCATCACCGTTTTGGTGGGACCAATATACTTTACCTCAAGTCTGGTTGGATATCTGACTGATGGATTTGGAAGATTTGCTTGTAAGTTTGCAGTTCTCAATATCATTGCCATGACGGTTTCATCTTTTACTTTAACAGTGCTTGCTGTTGAAAGATACCATGCTTTATTGAAACCTTTCAGCACAGGATTACGGTTGAAAGACGAAAACATCAAACAGGCAATTGCTCTTATTTGGATCTCAAGTGTTCTCTTTTGTTTGCCACTTTTTGTCTTTAGAGAATGGAGTGCGGCATATTCCACGTGTGTTGGTCCTTGGACTTTACACATGAATCAAGGCAGTAAAATCTATGTGATCGTATGCGTCGTTCTTAATACATATATTCCAATTGCAGCATTTTTTTACTGCTATGGATCCTTGATTAAAGGACTGTACCTAACAAACACAGTTTGCCCAGAAACAAATGGAGAAAGACGTTCTGAGAAAAAGAAACTTGTTGTCACATTCATCCTGGCAACAGCGGGGTTCGTTTTCGGATTTGCACCTTGTGTGCTGTTTTACACAGTAATAGCTTCAAAACGAGATGAACACATAACCTTTAATCTTTCCCCTATTTTTCCTTTTCTGTACTATTGTAGTTTATGTCTTAACCCGATAACATACGCCTTTCGCAGTACAAACTTCCAAGAAGGTTTTAAACGCATAATATTCTGTCGCGGGCCGCCAACACAGAGTGAGATTTAGTTTGGATAATTGCTATCAATCAACAGTGCAGTTTTAGCCGATATTTTACATGTAAGAACTTCTGTTTTAATTTTACAATCATCTCAGGTGACTGTGATCAAAATAGCTTTCTTGATTGTATTTAACATTGTAAGCTGTTGAGTGTATATGTAAGAACTTACATCTCGCCAAAGAGTTCAGAGAATCAAACTTGAAGCATTCTTTAAAAGTATTCAAAGATCGTTTAAACTTTGACCTTAACAGACTCCAACCTCGAACGTCAATCGAAGGAATACTTGACAAACTCTAAGTCGGCATCCTGATAAAAAAAAATAACGCACGTATAGGAAAAATGAACGATTTTCAACATTGTGAAGGGGGAGAGGGTGTCTCAACAAATTGGACGGAGATTGTCGGATACAAATGAATCCATAAAAAAAAGACGATTATTTACGTTTCTCTCATATTCACAAATTTCCTGTTGCGCTTGGAAACGGGTGATGTAATCAGAGACGTCATCATTATCAACTTAAACACTCTTATAGACAATGGTTCTTGGCCAATCAGCACACGAGAATTCACACCATTATTGTAAATAAGAAGTACACTTGGTTTTATTCTTAGCTATTTAATTCCCTCTCTACGGGAAACGGCGAACTATTTGTAAATGCTTTGTTAATAGAAAAGGAAATAGATATATAAAATTCAAACTCTAGGCTAACCAAAATGATACAGTCTATTTTCCTCTTCTGCGCCGCTCCATGCCACTACTAAAAGTGAATACTGAGCTCACAACCATCCGTTTTTACAAGCCATTGGTGACCTGATATTCCACACGACTTCAAATTGTTTCCTTCTTTGACAACCATACCTAATAAAGGCCGTTATGACAAACGGACCATATAATTTGCCATTCTGCCAACGATTAATACCCAGTGGCATAGTTCGTATCATATAAATATCACCCTATCTGCTGGCAGAATCGCAATAAATTATAAAAAAATTCTTTAGTTTTGGACATTTCATGCAAGGTGTCATTCGAGTTTTTTTTAACAAAGCTGTTTTTGACGATTCTTAGAGCTGCTGCCTTTTCTTCAATTTATCTTTGGACATTTTTTTGCCCCGATAATTTTCCTTGATTTATTCTAGGTTGCATTTTACTGGAACCTTATTCCGAATGCATTCTCGAAGTCGGAATACTCCTTGCTTGTCATCTTGCAAATATCCCTCTTCGAAAACGTTGAAAGGACTCCTTACTTTTCCCTAGAATGTTTTAGCATTTTTCTTTGCCTAGCCTAACTAACTAAAGAAAGAACTTAGGTTTCCAGTGTATTGCTTTTCTCGGAATTTGCCGGGGAAAAAAATGCCCATATAGGAAAGCTTAGGGGGAGTCCCGCAGGGGTGACTTGAAACTAGGATTTTCCTATTTCTTGCCGGCCCTGGGAAATGGAATTCGAGGCACTGAGACTTGCAATGGATTTTTCCAAAGGAAAGGGGCTGCTGGGAATGGATTTTGATGAAATGAAAAATGGGATTTGGGCAAAACTCGGGCTGGGAGATGGGATCTGTATCCCCTTCGGGATCTTCTACATGACTGAACCAGAACATGGTTAGTTTCGATGGACCGACACAAAGTTACTTTACTGAACGTTTTTCAATCTAGGGGACTTAAGTTCTTCTCGATGCATTCTGTTTCTGGAATACACTCTATTCTCAAATGAAAAGCCTTAACCCTCAACGATGAGACCTAATGGATTTAAAGGTAGATGTATAATAACATTGGCATATTCAAAATAAAAGACAATGTTCTTGTAACTGATGTTGATTGCAGCGAGTTGCACGTGGTAATGGAAGCGGTGCAAGCCTTTCCAAGTGGCCATAATGCAAATTGACTGAATAAAGACCAATTTGAGTGCTATGCCGAAACGTACAGTGGGAAATTTACAAAAAGTTTGCATCCGTTCACGAACGAAAGCAATTTTTGTTGAAAAACAATCGGAAATAAGAAAATTATACCATGTTGTTCTAGTGCTGTATGAAAACAATCACTCGCTAATTATGCAAATACAGTTACTGTACGAAGATTTCCCAGAAAGCCCTTGGGTCTCATACGACAAAGTCTATTTTTCAATCGAGTGTACTCGGAATTTGTCCCCAAACATGAGTTTTAAACACACCTGACCAGACCCAAATAAGTATCTTTTTGTTGTTATTGCTATTTTCTGCAGACTTAAAATGTTTTTTAACAGTAAGCTTCATGTCTGAAACACGATACGCAGCTGTAACAACGTATTGACGGCTGCATGAGTTTTAATTTAGGAAAACGCTAGTCAAAACAACACGAAGAAGGAAAAATAGCAGGTGCTTAATTTCAGAAGAGATACTCAAAATTGGTCGTACAATCCTGGTTGCGGCTACTCTTTTTTTTTTTTTTTCATTCTTTTTACGCTCGGCTCTTGTAAGCAGGTGATCTGTTACTGAGGTCTCGATCTTCAAACGTTTAACACTTTGAACGATAAAGCTAATGACCTATCTTGCTGAGAACGGGCAAATACAGGCGTTATGGCTGATACTACTCTAGGAAGTATTCTGTTTTGGTCTGGCATTCCATTTTTTATCACTGGATTTGTCAGCAATGTGTTGGTCATCCGAATTGTTCACAAAACTCGAGAGATGCACACAACTACTAATTTCCTTTTAGCAAACTTGGCTGTTAGCGATGTCATCACCATTTTGGTGGGGCCATTATTCCATTTCGCCCATCTCGTTGGATATCTCAGTGATGGATTTGGAAGATTCGCGTGCAACTTCCCAGTGTACAGTTCTCAGTGGCATTGCCCTGACGGTTTCATCTTTCACTCTAACAGTGCTTGCTGTTGAAAGATACCATGCTTTATTGAAACTTTTCAGCACAGGATTACGGCTGAAAGAAGACAACATCAAACAGGCAATTGCTCTTATTTGGATCTCAAGTGTACTCCTTTGTTTGCCGTTTTTCTTCTTAAAGGAATGGCGTGAGACATATTCCACGTGTATAAATGGTCCTGTGAGTTTACACGTGAATCAAGCGACTAAAATCTATGTGATCATATGCTTCCTTCTGAGTACTTATCTTCCAGTTGCAGTATTTTCTTACTGCTATGGATCCTTGATAAAAGGACTGTATTCTACAAACACGTACAGTTTGCCCAGAAACAAATGGAGAAAGAAGTTCTGAGAAAAAGAAACTTTTAAAAATGGACGAGTAACCAGGGTAAAACATAATAAGATTTTGAGCGTTCTCTGGTTAAAAATTTAAAAGTTTGAGCTTTCGATTGCCAGTCTGCAATGTTTGACAAGTGGTGAATAAAAAGCGCGAACATTAAAATACATACTACAAAAAGTGCGAAAAAGAGAAATTATAATAAAAAACAATAAAAATACTTTAGTGGGAATAAAATGCTAATCAGAAGATCAAAATAAAATTGAATATTGTCTAGGTAATTGTTTCGCATTATTGTCTGCGTCGCTTGTAATTGCTGTGTGCCAGGATTCCAGTGTTTTTCTAACGCGGAAATTTCCCTTGTCGATTACATGAGCACTTTTAAAGTCAATGGAGTGGTCGTTCAACCATGCGTGTGTTGCAACGTTGGAACCTTTTTTAAAGGCTTTTGTGTTTCTAGTATGTTCGTTCACTCTTGTTTTTAAGCACCTTCCAGTCTCTCCAATATAACTCCACGGACAGTCGGCACACGGAATCTTGTAAACAACATTTGTTTGTTGATCAACCGGTGGTCTTGACTTGGGGGAAACAAATTCCTGTTGTAGGGTTTTCAGGGGTCTGCTTGTGGTTCGGATTCCGTTATTTCTGAGTAGTCTTGAGAGTGGCTCGGTTAGACCTTTGATATATGGTAAAACTGCGAAACCGCTATCTGAGCGCTATCACAATCATCTCAGGTAACTGTAAAATAACTTTCTTATGTTTAACATCGTGCTGAAAGTAAACCATGTGTGTTTATGTAAGAACTTATATCTAGACAACGATTTCAGAGAATTAAACTTGAAAGATTCTTTGAAAGCATTCAAGGCCCCTTAAACTTCAAAATTAACAGAATGTAACCGGCCTCGTACATTAATCGAATGAATACTTGACATACTCTAAGTCGGCCTCCTGATAAAAACGAAAAATAGCGCACGTATGGAAAACTGAAACATTTTCAACGTTGAGAAGGGTGAGAGGGTGTCCCAACAAGTTGGACAGAGGTTGTTGGAAACAAATAAATCCATGAAATAAGACAATTATTTACCTTTCTTCCATGTTCACAAATGTCCTGTTGCACTTAGAAACGCTGGGTGCGTGATCAGAAACGTCATATATGTATTTATCATGGGTTACGTAACCCTCTGGGGTATTACGTTACAATTGGTTCATTAGCGGGAGCGTTGGTATATAAAGTGCGTTGCCTTCATTTGTATTCATTCGAGTCATATGTCCGTCCTTTCGCCCTCAAAATTATGTCGGATGTCGAAGACCGCTCAGATCGGAACGCATGTATTCCTCCTGAAGTTTCGTTGCCTTCCGTTTCTCAAAATAGTTCTAGCTCAGCCCTACCTTCTGCGGTTTCGGTGGAACAGCCAAGTGTCGAATCTGCTGATATAGCGTCGACGTTTTCCTTATATAAAGATTATTTTGACAAGAAGTTGAGTGCGTTGAAACGTAATATTCAAGAAGATTCCTTGAGCAATACCGACTCTATTACTAAGAAACTTAAAGAAGAATCGAATATCTCTTTCAAATTCGAAGGGAACAAAAAGCAGTTTTATTTTAACACTGGTCTTGCAGAGAAAGTCAACTCGGTTTCCAAAGCTCTCGGTAAACGAAATTTGACGTCGTTAAAAGTTGCCTGGAAGAACTAGATTCTGACATTAAGAAACGCAACAAACTTGTCAGACTGGCAGATAAATCCGCTGCTGGTTGGGATTTAGTGAACGAGTATTTATCGGACGAATTGGCAAACGGGTCAGAGGACGAGAAGCGCATACGCCGTGCTGAACAGAGAGCTCTTCGAAAACGTAGCCAGCGTCAGTAACAGAAAGCGAAGTCCATTAAACAGAGTCTTTTCCAGCCTCCATCTTCATCCACCACCACCTCTGTTGGCGGCCAACATCAGCCAAGTTTCAGGGTCAATCCTCTTGCCTTTAGAATTGGTGGCAAGGCAAAGCCTGGGGACATTTGTTTGGCTTGTGGTCAACGAGGACATTGGAGGTCCGAGTGCCAAGTTCATTCACAAGTCAGATCATCAGGCTCCAGTCAGTCCACTTCTGGTTTTCCCTCAGCCGTTGGAGGTAAATAGGAGCCTTCACGCGAAAGTTCATTAAAGTTAAGTATCCAGTTGTGTTTATTACGTATTAGATATGTATCTTTCCAATTTGGAATTTTTTAGGGAAAGAGATGCTAGTTTGTTAGTCAATTTTGATTATGATCGTAATCTTTTTTAATTTGAAAATTCTGCATTGCCTGTACTTATAGGTAGACTTAAGGCTAAATTAGATTATTGGCACACTATTGGTGCCAATAGCTTTGTTACCGATATTATTAAATGTGGGTATCGGATTCCGTTCATTAGTACTCCTTGTAAGGCACATTTTTCTAATAATAAGTCAGCCTGGGATAACGCGTCTTTTGTTGAGTCCGCTATATCCGAATTAGTCAGTAATCACGCAGTTGTTGAAGTGCCTTTCGTTCCTCACGTTGTTAACCCTCTCTCCGTGTCTATACAATCGTCAGGCAAGAAAAGGCTTATTCTTGACTTGCGTTATGTCAATCAGTTTATTTGGAAGAACAAGTTTAAGCGCGAAGATTTAAGGGTGTTATTATCATATGTTAACAAGGGTGATTACCTTTCTAGTTTTGATCTCAAGTCCGGTTATCACCATTTTGATATTTTCCCAGATCATAAAACTTTTTGGGGTTTTTCCTGGTCTTCTCTGGTTCTGTCAGATATTTTTGTTTTTCAGTTCTACCATTTGGTCTTAGTTCGGCCCCATACGTTTTTACGAAGTGCCTCAGACCGCTTGTTCAATTTTGGAGTTTTAATGGTGTTAAAAATAGCTGTGTTTCTCGATGATGGGTGTGGAAAGGGAGATTCTTTGCAAATTGCCAAGCGGCATTCTTTGTTTGTCCAGTCATGTTTAAGCACTGCAGGGTTTGTAGCCAATTCTATGCGAGGCAGCTAAGAGTTCTGCGTGGAGAGAACTTAAGGCTATCCATTTTGCCTTAACGTCATTCAAAACTTTAGTTCAAGGCAAGTCAGTTAAATGGCACTCAACCAAGGTGCTGTTCGTATTGTTGATGTAGGGAGTCCTCACCCGGAATTACATTCTATTGCGCTTGATATTTTTGTTTTTTGTCGAACTAACCAGTTATACTTGTTATACTTGTTCCTCAATGGGTTCCCAGAGAACTTAATGTTAGTGCAGATGAAATTAGCAAGATCGTAGATTACATTGATTGGTATACCACCGTAGTTTTTTAAGTACTTGGATAGTTTCTGGGGCCCGCATACTGTTGATAGGTTTGCGAATGCATCCAATGCTCATCTCCCAAGGTTTAATTCAAGGTTTCGCGTACCGGGTTCCGAAGCCGTTGATGCATTTTCAGTCTCACGGACAGGAGAGAACAATTGGCTGGTTTCTCCAGTGCATTGCATCATTAGGGTGGTCCAACACCTCCTTGTTTGCACTGCTGTTGGTACTTTAGTCGTTCCTTATTGGCCGTCTAATGCATTCTGGCCTTTTCTGTTTACGAGTTGGGTTGAATATCATCCATATGTTATTGAATCCATTTACTTCCCAGACCCGTCAGGGATATTTGCACTTGGGTGCTACAAGGATTCACTCATTGGTTCCTACAAGTTTAATAGAACAGTGCTAGCTGTCAGAATTGACGCTAGGGGTTGTTGTACATAGTATTTTTACGCCGAGTGGCTTTACTATGATTTACAGCTTTGGATGTTCATTTTTCGAGTGAAGATATTTTGCCGAGTGGCTTGTTTTCCTTTCTTAGCTGGAATTCGTCGAGTGGCGTTGAGCAGTTTTGCATACTGTCAGAATCGTTTTTATCCGATTTTGATCGATGTGTTTCCTGTTAGGTCTGTTGTCGCAATGTATTTTTGTTGTTTGTACTCATAGATGTGGTCAAAGATGCCTTACAGCCTAATTTTCAACTTGTTGAAGACAGTCGCCTCAGGGCATTGGCTCAAGATCTCCCCGCAATTCTTCTTAAAAGCAAATCCACCAATATCACGAAGAAATACGAGAATGATTTCAATGCATGGAAAAAGTGGGCTTCACAGTTTAAAGAGATCGTAATCTTTCCCGCTTCTAGTGTGTATGTTTCTTTGTGTTTTCTTATTTTAATTCAAGAATCTCGTTCATGCAGTATTATTAAGTTCATTATGGCCTTAAATGCGTGCATGATTTAGCGGGTCTGCCCGACCCGTGTAATTCGTCATTTGTGGTTCCGTTATAAATAGAATCTGCTAAAAGGCTTCTCAGTGTTCCAGTTAAGATTGAATTCATTGCTTCGTGATTTTTATCTGATTTCTTTGTTCTTTGTTGCACTGTAGATTACAACGAAAAGTAAGAATCACGGAGGAATGCATCGCACATTACTTTGAATATATTAGCATTTACTTGCCAACTGTGAATATGTAACGCAGCTTTTCCGTCGGTTCATACATCCTCTTTAACGTTAAATTTAAAAGTGTTCCAGTAAATCAATGTTACTAAGACTCAATACTAAAATTGGTCACATCGTCAAGCACGCGTGTTTCATGTTTTAGAAAAATCTATGGAGCCTTTCTTAAAATTTTCGCAAAAGTGCTCAAATTCAAAAATTACCACAAATGATTACGCCAGTGATCTTAGAAAAACAATTCGTTCTCGAGATCGCGTCCAGCTTCAACAAAACTTTCTAGGCGTAAAATAGTGTGTAAAAGAGACACTTTAACAGCATTTTCTAACCATTTCATCAAAGCATTGACTATTTTTCAGTGCATTTACTATTATTATACAAAAACTAAGGTTGGATGTGTTTTTGCGATTTACTTCAAAACAAACATACAGAAATGTTTGTATATTTTGTTTGCCATACACCACAGTTTAAGATGATGGTATTTGCTTTTCAAAGTGAAATCTAGATCGCGCAAGATTTCAATTTTACTGTTTTCGAGGATTTTTGTTGATCGTTGTCATGGAGATATCGATTTTCACAAAATGTAAACCACTCTAAAGTTCAATCCTAAGCCAACAAGTATTGCAAATTTCACGTTGATCTGACAAGGAGAAGACTGTCCAACAGCCGATTCAAAAAGGTTGGTATGGTCCCAAAAAAAAACTGTATCGAAACACCTTAACATAATACGCAGTGGCATTGTTCGTAGTGATTAGAGCTGCATAATATATAGATTTAGACAAGCCTAAAAGCGGAGCCACCAAGGAATAAATTGGTGTTCGTTTCTCAAAAACAGTTCTGAAACGTTTCGGTCTGAAATATATTTCGGGGCGTTTTTTGGCTCGTTCGCTTCCGAAAAGTGTTTCTCAAAAAGCCCGAAAGTGTTCCGAATTGTCCTCCAATACTTTGGGGATCTGTTCTGTAAAACCAAGCTTCGAAAGGTCATTCTAGAGGCTGAGCACAGCTTGATTATGTTTGTTTTGGGGCATCAAACTGAACACATATTTTACTCACGAGCCGTCTTGCTTGGTTTTTGCAATGTTTCCATATCCTGTCATTAACTGTCAACGCTTGTCAAATCTCCTTAGATTATTGGCTGTTCGCTTGAATGAACTTCAAACGGCGCTCATTTACAACAAAATTTAAATGGCTTATCTTCATCGCGTTGGGATGTTAACAAATAACATGAACTGCCACTATTAGTCTGGTCAAAAATTTATTCAGGCATTTCACCGGCATTTTACTAGGATTATCCGAAAGAAAGGATTTTGGGAGCTTCGAAGCACTTGTAATAAACTTATCGAAGAAATGTCGCGTAGGCTTTTATAGCAGCTGAGAAAAAATTCGAGCGCTTTGAAGAACACTCATTACTTACCGGATAAAATAGCTTTAAACTCAAAACTGCTTCGCTTATAGTTACTTAAGTAACCCTTATATTTCGTTCTCTAACTTGAGACCATCGAGATTGAAAACAAACAAACACCGAACATGCTTAACTCTATGGCATAAGTTTTGCGGCTGCAAATTGTTTGAAATTTGAGCGCTTTTAGAAATGCACAGAATGTGTTTTTGGAAGCTTTTCAGATACAATAGGTTTAAACCGACAACTGCTTCGCTTATAGTTTTTTAAATACCTGTTATATTTCGTTCTCTAACTAGAGACCATCAAGATTCAAAACAAACAAACACCAAACACGCTTTAAATTATGCTGGCATAAGTTTTGCGGATGCGAAGTAAGCCTATATAAAGTTACCCGCTTTGAGGAACGCACAAAACTGTTTTCGGGAGCTTTTGGGATAAAATAGCTTTAAACCGACAACTGCTTCGCTTAAAAGGCTATTACTATTGAAAACCTCTAGGATAAGAAAATCGACAATTGCACAAAGAGATGTACCCGACAGTCAAAATTGAAAGCAATTATTCGTCGTAATCTCACTGAAGTGATGCTTGTGCAGCTAGCTGCCTTGCGACTATGCTTAGACCTACTGTTATGAAAAAACAAACACAAAATAAGGGACAGAGAAATCATTTTTGAAAAAAGTTTATTCGAAAACCTGTAAGTTTATACTTAAATGCAATTCGCGTTACACTTCCAAAATCGTGGATCGGTCCACGTGAGTGAAATCGGCTGAGCATGGCAAAATATTTAAGACTACATCTGTCACAAATCTGAGCACGTTTTCTAATAATTTTTTAAAGTCAAAAGTAAATGACACATTTCTAATAACATAAATTAAATTCCCATTTCAAAACGTAGTTTCTTTGACCGTAATACTCAAAATCATGTTCCATAGACCCAGAACAGGGCAAGCTCTCCGCCATGAAGAAAACAAAGCGATGAAGTCCTTTGAAGGCAGCTTTTGTAACTTGAACTTTTCGCCTTCTACCAGTATTCTTTTGAACTTTTTCTTTCCATTTATAGATATTAGATGTTCTTTTTTTTGGCAAGTACTTCAGTACTCTCGTACAATCGTTTTGCTAAAGAAGCTTAGCCTTTAAAGAAACCTCTTTTTCAAAAGCGACGATGGTCATGCGATTTCCCGCCAAGAAAAACGCCGGTTGCCCAAAAGCACCACGCGATTTCCCGCCAAGAAAAGATGGCATTCTCTACCCCCCCCCCCCGTCGGGTTGTCTTGGGATTCCCCTCCCCCTCCCGCAGAGTATGTGCGGACGGACGTACGGACGGACAGTCACGTGACTATTACGTCACAATCATAATTTCTCGGATCGATAGGTTACCAAATTTGCTTAGCAATGGAGCTTCGCTGGCGGGCGTTGCCCGCAGGCTCCACTATAAATTACACCTTATCTGATGGAAGAATCAAAGCGTAACGGCCAAAATAAGTTATGAAAACAATTCTTTTAGTTTTGGGCAGCTGCTCGTCAAGCGTTTTTCATGCAAGATCTTATTCGATTTTTTCTTGTAGCAATTATTTTAACGATTCTTAGATCTCCCTGATAATTTTCCTCTACTTATTCCAGATTGCATTTTACTGGGACTTACACCAGATGCATTCAAATCAGAATTTCCTTTGCTCATCATCTTGCACATATCCCTCCTCAAAACGTTGAAAGGAGTCGTTGCTTTACCTAGAATGTATGGACGTTTTTGTTTGCTTGACCTTACTAACGGAAAAACATAGGTTTTTGGTAAATTTCTTTTTTTCGGGATATGCCGGGAAAAAAGCCCCATACGGGGGTGCTTGGGAACTGGGAGTCGCCTATGTCTTGTACTGGGAAATGAAATTTGAGGCTCTGGCACTGGGATTTTGACAAAGAAAAAGGGCTACTGGGAATGAATTTGGACAAAATCGGTAATGGGATTTGGCTAAAAACTCGGGACATGGGAATTCTACCCCCCCCCCCCTCCCCGCTTCAAGATCTTCTACGTGACTGAAGCCAGAACACGGCCAACTCCGAGTTTTAATGAGTCACGTAAAACTGTATTTGCCTTGTTCTAATTATTATTCCCCACTGGGTTAAATTAAATGTCTGTTGACGGTAGGCTGTGTAGATATGAATACAAAACTAAAAGTAGCCCAATTTTATCATTTCAGCTTATTAACTGTTCTTCGACGCGGCGCCAACTCACTGACAAAGCTGAAACCAGCTCGAGAAAAAGTTAATATGAAGTTAAAGTTTTAGATAATGTTACACGAAAACAACTTCAAGAATAAAATGGTTTACTGGGTGATTTTTTTCTCTATAACTTTAGTACTTTTTCTTAACAGGAAGACTAGAAACAAGCTTAATTTCCTTTTAATGTGTCAATATGCATCTGGCAGTATAAGCTGTCAGAATTCAAAACAAATTGCTTAAAGTTGCGCAAAAAATTGAAATTGTTTCATTCCTGGCGCCTCCACATTGTGAAAAAGTTTTTTTTTCCTTTTAAATGAGTTAATTTTAATTAATTCTTTAAAAAACAGGCACACAACGTGTTCATGTATTTACAGTGCGATTACTATGACCGGGGCTTCTTGAAAAAACATAGACGCGCAATGCGAGCAGAGCCAACCAGCAAAGCAATTCCAACAGCAGATTTTTGGCCCAACCTATTTCACGTGCAATACGACATTTTGAATTGAAATCAATACAAAATTTGCGGTTGCTTGCCCATGAACAGCCTTCCCAGGAGGTGCTTAATGACAACACGTTCCCCCTGATTATTTTCAACTCAACTGAAACAACTGAACATGATGTGCTGTTCAAATGGACTCTTAATCTGATGAAGATTGACAAAAGCAAGACTAGTGTGCTAATCATAACACAACTACCAAGGTAAACTGGGCATTGTTGCCATATAGGGGGAAAGTTGTGGGATATGTCATCATAATTAACGATGACTCATAACACAACTGTCTAAGTAAATTGCGAATTGTTGCCATATAAGGGACTTGTACTGACAGATAAGGAGTCTTAATCTACCAAAACTGTCTTTAGAGCTAGAGAACAAGAAAATAACAGCCAAATATATCATGGTAATTAAGACTTTTGCGAACAGTCTTCAAACATTTAATACTTTGAACGAAAAAAAAGACCATATCTTGCTAAGAACAAGCAAACAGAGGCATTAGCACCAGTTTAGGGAGTGTCCATTTTTTAACACTGGATTAATCGAAAATGTGTTGGTCATCCGAATTGTGCACATGAAACTCAAGCGATGCACACAACAACTAACTGCCATTTAAGAAATCTGGCTGTACGCGACGTCGTCACACGAACGGCTGGGTGGTAAAGTCGCTTGCAAGTTGTCAGCCCTAACTAGCAGTCCCAGTTTCATCTTGCGGTGGAAAGATACCACGCTTTACTGAAGCCTTTCACAACAAAATTACGACAAAAAGAAGACGATATCAAGACAGCTAAGTATTTCTCAATTATAAAAACGAGAATAGCTGCTGAACATTGCAGTTTTTAAAAACTGGGAAACAGTAACCCGTGAAAGTAGGTAACCTTAGGAAAACCTTCAAACTTTCAATACTTTGACGGCAAACATAAGGTATTATGGTCGATACTAATAGTTGAGAGTTTGTAATTTTATTGGCTGCCACAACAGTTGGTTTCGCTGGATTAATCGGAAATGTGTTGGTTATCAGAATTGTGCACAAAACTCGAGAGATGCACACCACTACTAATTACCTTTTAGCAAACCTGCCTGTTAGCGATGTCATCACCATTTTAGTGAGACCACCATTCTATGTCTCCCATCTCGTTTGATATCTGACTGATAGATTTGGAAAAATTGCTTGCAAGTTAACAGTTCTTATTACCATTGCCATGACGGCTGCTTCTTGTACTTTAACAGTGCTTGCTGTTGAAAGATACCATGCGTTACTAAAACCTTTCAGTACAGGATTACGGTTGAAAAAAGATAACATCAAACAGGCAATTACTCTTATTTGGCAATTGCTCTCAAGTGTTCTCTTTGGTTTGCCGTTTTTCTTCTTAAAGGAATGGAGTGAGGCACATTCCACGTGTGATCATATGCGTCGTTCTTAATACTTAAATTCCAAGTGCAGTATTTTTTTACTGCTCTGGATCCTTGATTAAAGGACTGTACCTAACAAACACAGTTTGTCCAGAAACAAATGGAGAAAGAAGTTTTGAGAAAAAAAAACTTCTTGTCACATTCATCGTGGCAACAGCAGGGTTCGTTTTCGGATATGCACCTTTAGTGCTGTTTTATACAGTAATATAGCTTCAGGAGGAGATGAACACATAGTCTTTAAATTGTATTCTAATCTTTCAGCTGTTTTTCTTTTTCTGTACTATTGTAGTTTATGTTTTATCCCGATATTATACGCTTTTCGAAGTACAAACTTCCAAGAAGGTTTTATTAAACACATAATATTTTGTCGCAAACCGCCACCACAGAATGAGATTTAGTTTAGGTATAATTGTTATATCATTAACAGTCCAGTTTACCTTTTATTTTACGAGTAAGAACTTCTGTTTTAATTAGCTATTGCAATCATCTCAGGTGACTGGTATTTACAACAACTTTCTTGGTTGTATTTAACATCGCACTGAAAGAAAGCCATTGTGTGTATATGTAAGAACTTATATCTGGACAAAGATTTCCGAGAATTAGACTTGAAAGATCCTTTGAAAAGCATTAACATTAACAGAATTAGACTTGCCCACAAGTCGAGCTCAGAGTTTTTGTTTTTTTTTTTGGAAGCGCGATTTCGGAAGCGTGAAACCCCAAAAAACCGAGCGCGAGGGAGCGGGAGCTCGACTTGTTTCTCTTGCAGGAAACCGCATCAAGTGACGTCATTTTGGCGGGAACTATTTTTGGTACCGTGTCAGTCGTGTGTCTTGTGGGCGGATCTGTCAAACACTTGTCGCTTAACGGAAAGTTTATAGGTATTCCAACCAAAACGTTTGTTCATGTTGCTGTTGCCGAAAATATTTGGCAACAATGCAGTGAATTAGTCGACAACCTTGCGCGAATGAGAAGATTCTTGACAGGTTCGCAGAGGACGAAGACTTCTCTAAATTTGAAACTTCTTCTTGGACGTGTGTTGGCAGCGCAAGCGGAGAATCGCTTCTAGATTATATTTGCCGAAACTGCTCGGATCGAAACTGAACCCTCGCAAAGAGGGTTTTTAAGTTGAGAGAAAATTTGTCAGAGACAAGAGAAAAGCTTGGTTCCACGTGTGTGAAGCGTCTGACTAAACTGTCAGACGAAAACAAATCGACGGCCCGACCCGAAAAAGTGTCAACATCGAAGCGACGAGCTTTATTTACTCCACGGCGATTCCAACAAAATCTATTGAAATTGAAAATGAATAAAGAATAAATGTTGATGATCAGAGCAAACTTATTTTAAATACGACAAATTTAGCCTTGCCCACAGGTCGAGCTCAGGAATTTTTTTTTCAAAGCGCGAGAGCGTGAAGCGCCATCGGAAATGAGAAGTGAACAAATTTTTCAACTTCAAGCGGCAAACTACGTATCATGTAGATTTTTGCTAAGCCGAGTTCTACGCTTCTAATCTCACTCTAGTGTTGCTTGTTTGTTTGTTTGTTTGTTTTTTTCGCTCCTGAAAGTTTAGGTTTTGGGTTTGCGAAAACTAAAATATCCTTAAACTTTATATATAAGCTTAAGCATAAGCTAAGATTTAAAATTACCGGCGAGTTGAATATTGTTTTCTACGGATTTGTGCGAAAAATCTAACTCGACTTGAGACAAGTCGCAAATGATTTTTTATAGCATAACTAAAACAATGAAGACTTGATTCCTATAGTCACTATACTCGGCTTTGCAGTTGAATTCAGGCCATGTATAATAGACCGTGAACACGGAGCGATCAAAAGAAGTCTCTCGAAAAAGTTTGATCAAAACAGCTCAGTCACGTACTCACGTTTCATGTGGCGTGAGCCAGTTTGATTGACGGCGCGTCAGTAAGACTGTTTCTGATTGGATAAGATCCACAGGAGGAAAATTCCTCCTGTAGATTTGGCGCGCTGCAAATGATAAAAGTCCTTTGCGTGCGGGCTTACCACCGGAACCGGAAATGAGAAGCAAAGGACGTTTGAGAAAGTCTATCCTCATTCAATAGACAGCACAAACATCGAAATAAACCATACCTCGAAACTGGCTTGGGTTATCCATGCTACTTTGTTTGGGACCAGTTCGAGCTCAGCAAAGTTTTAACAAATGGGGCTTAGTGAAGTTGAATTCTGCCGTACACAAAAACACGGGAAATTTTGCTTCTTTAACCAAACGGGCTCGCTCTACTTCATTCTTGCTAATTTCCAGCGTTAACATTCTTTTGCGTTCCAAAAAGAGGAAGGAAAAGACCGAAATGGGTGATTTTCACGTTTCCAAACTTCTGTTCCTTCGTGTGCAAATATTCTCTGTACATTTGTTTGCATTGCGTTACCAAATACCGTGACTACGTAAACATCAGAACCTGCCTTTTAGTTTGGAATTGTTTGTGCTCATTAAATTTCGCTACTGCTGTTTTGTAACTGTCTAGCTAATGAAAAGGACTCCTTCTGTTGATAAGAAGTGTCTATCTCTTTTTCCGCGCTTTAGTTTACCAGCGCGATGCAAGTTTGTAGTACTGAATTTCAAGATTAATTTCCTGTGATTTTGACCTCCCGAACCCCAGAATAGATTTCCTCGTTTTATTCGAAAATAAAGCGCTTCTGGGGAAAACGAACCACATCAGGTTTCTAGTTTTACCAATACCCATTTATGTGCAAAATATGAAAGAAATCGATTTTTCAACTTCTGCCACTGAATGCTCGATGTTTACTGAAAGTCGCTCTTAGTAAGTCTAATAAAGGCGGTTATGACAAACGAATCAATAATTTGCTGTTCTGTCAGCAATCACCTTCACTTAAAATGCATAATACGCAGTGGCATTGTTCATAGTGATTAGAACTGCATATAAATTACACCTTATCTGAAATAAGAGAATCATAGCGTAAAGGCCAAATTAAGTTATGAAAACAATTATTTTAGTTTTTGCCAACTGCTCGTCAAGCGTTTTTTACGCAAGATCTTATTCGATTTTTTTTTTGGAGCAGTTATTTTAACGATTCTACGATCTGCCTTTTCTTCAATTTCTCTTTGGCTTCCACGTGATATTTATTCTCCCAGATAATTTTCCTCTACTTGTTCCAGGTTGCATTTTACTGGGACTTACACCAGATGCATTCAAATCAGAATATCCTTTACTCGTCATCTTGCATGTATCCCCCCTCAAAAACGTTGAAAGGAGTTGTTTCTTTCCCTAGAATGTTTCGACGTTTTTGTTTGCTTGGCCTAGGTTAAGGAAAAACATTAGGTTTTTTGGTGTATTTCTTTTTTTCGGAATATGCCGGGGGAAAACCAGGAACGGAGAGGGAAGGGGGGGTGCTTGGGAACTGTGATTCGCTTATGCCTTGCAATGGGAAATGAAATTTGAGGCATTGGGACTGAGATTTTGCCAAAGTAAAAGGGCCAATGGGAATGAATTTGGACAAAATCAGTAATGGGATTTGGATAAAAACTCGGGACATGGGATCTCTACCCCGTCCCCCGTTCAGGATCCTCTACGTGACTGAAACCAGAACACGGCCAACTCCAAGTTTTAATGAGTCACGTAAAACTGTATTTGCATTGATCTAATTATTACTCGGATCCCCACTGAGTTAAATTGAATGTCTGTCTACTGTAGGGTATGTAGATATGAATGGAAAACTGAAAATAGCCCCATTTTGTTATTTCAGCTTATTAACTGTTCTCCTTCGTGGTGCCAACTCACTGACAAAGCTGAAAGCAGCTCGCGAAAAAGTGGATATAAATTTTAAGTTTTTAGATGTTACACGAAAACAACTTCAAGAATAAAATGACCTACTGAGTGATTTTTTTTCTATATAACTTTAGTACGTTTTGTTAACACGACGCCTATATACAAGCTTAATTTCGTTTTAATGTGTCAATATGCATCTGGCAGTATAAGCTGGCAGAATTCAAAACAAATTTCATAAAACGTGCGTAAAAAAATTGAAATTGTTTCATTCTTGGCGCCTACACATTCATGTGTTGATTTAATTCTTAAAAAAAAAACAGGCACACAAACAACTTTTTTATGTATTTACAGTGCGATTACTATGGCCTCGGCCTCAGGAATGAAACATAGGCACGCAATGCGAGCAGAGCCAACAAACAAAGCAATTCCAACTTCAGATTTCTGGCCCAACCTATTTCACGTGCAATACGACACTTTGAATTGAAATCAATATAAAATTCTGTGTTCCTAGCCCATGAACAGCCTTCCCAGGAGGTGCTTAGTGACAACACGTTCACCCTGATTAATTTCAACTCAACTGAAACAACTGAACATGACGTGCTGTTCAAATGGACACTTAATCTGATGAAGATTGACAAAAGCAAGACTAGTGTGCTAATCATAACACAACTACCAAGGTAAACTGGGCATTGTTACCATATAGGGGGAAAGTTGTGGGATACATCATCACAATTAACGATGACTCAGGTAAACAGGTGATCCTTCGTCAGTCTATACACTTTTGATCAACAAACGCGTGATAAAGAAAGAAACCGCGATATCCAAGCACCATGGTTGATACCAATAGCCTGCAATTTGTCCTATATTTGGTTTCCATTCCATTTTTTATCACTGGGTTAATCGGAAATGCGTCAGTTATCAGAATTGTGCACAAAACACGAGAGATGCATACAACGACTAATTTCCTGTTAGCAAACCTGGCTGTAAGCGATGTCATTTCCATTTTACAGTGGCCTTTATTCGTTTCTGCTGTCTACCAAGCTGAAGACCTCAATGATGGACTTGATAAATTTGCTTGCAAGTTTTCAGCCCTCACTATCATTCCCATATTAGCTTCTTCGCTTACTCTAACAGTGCTAGCTGTGGAAAGATACCATGCTTTGCTGAAACCTTTCAGAACAAGATTACGGTTAAACAAAAACAACGTCAAGAAGGCCATCGCTCTCATTTGGATCTCAAGTCTTCTCTTTAGTTTGCCATTTTTCTTTCTTTATGAATGGAACGAAACACATTCTGAATGTACTTTTGTCCCTACGCAAGCAAGAAAGGTTTTATGGATCCTAGGCTCCGTATTTAGTACGTATTTTACGATGGCAGTATTTTTGTATTGTTATGGATCCTTGATTAACGGTCTGTACTTTACCAATACAATTTGCGCCACAGACACCGAGGAAGACAGGGGTTCAGAGAAAAAGAAACTTGTTGTCACATTTATCCTGGTAACTACTGGATTTATTATTGGATATGGACCAACTGTAGTTTTTCACACAGTTATATTTCTCGGAGGAAACGAACCGATAACATTAAAAGACTTAAAAGACTGAACTTTCAATCGCGTTTTATTTCTTGTTTTATTGTAGTTTATGTCTTAACCCAATATTATACGCTTTTAGAAGTACAAACTTCCAAAAAGGTTTTAAACGCATCATATTCTGTCGCAAACCGCCAACGTAGCAAAGCATGGCATTCAGTTGGCGTGATTGTTGAGCCGTTCGCCTTTCTGTTTCACCTGTAATGTTAAGAATTCGGGCTGTTTTTAGTTGAACTGATCTCAATTTGAATAACTTTCTCGGTTATATTTAACATGGGACTAAAAAATACAATGTAACTGATAGTTACCACTCTTTTATCTAGGCTGGAATAATAGATAATAACTAAAGAGCGTACGAATTCTTACTAGGAAATTGCACTATAAAGAAGCATCATTGAAGGACAATAAAACCGTAGTTAGAATTTGACAGGCTGCAATACGAAGTTAACCTCTAACAACGAATACTTCTATTGAGCTTGTTTCTGTTTGTCTGTTTGTTTGTTTGTTTGTTTCTTTTGTGTGTGTTCTGTTCTGTTTTGTTTTTGTTCTTTTTATGTGTGTGTGTTTATTCAAAGTTTGACATTGAAAGAGCCATTATTGATCCATCCCAATCCCTTAGTGTGCGCTCAGTAGCCCTTTGGCAGGATATTCACATCAAGTAATTCTACCTTCGCGGCTAACTTGAAACGTGATTATATTTGCTATTCAAATTACAGCTTAACATGCTGGAGTTTGTCAAATAACAATAACTGCTTTTTTTGAAGACAACTCCCTAAAGTTAATTGGGCATTGTTGCCAAATAGGGAGAAAAGTTGTAGAGACATCATCACAGTTATCAATGACTCAAGTAAACAGGTGATCCTTGGTCAGCCTTCAAACTTTCAATCAACAAACAGATTTCCGCCGCGATATAGAGAATTAAATAATATATATATATCGCATCCTTGTCGTTTCTTGTAATACTGTAGTTGCTCAGTAATCCTTAATGATGATACCGTTGACAGCATGGCTTGTACGGCTTCACTTATACAGCTATAATTTTGATCAGTACACTGCTGTTCGTTTAGTTTCTTGAGTAAATTACACATTTTTAATTGAGGGATTCTTCATATTCCTTACAGTTTTCGTAAAAGTTTTGAAAAACGTGCACAGTTCGCATCACCAAATGCTCTTCAAAATAACTTGCACATCGAGCGATCGCTTGCGCGTAGCTTCCCTCGAAGAAAGAATTGAACGCGTTTGGTCTTCAGAAACAAGTGAAGGCGTGTTTTAATAAATGTATTATTTAGAAAAGCTTACTGTCTCTTCTTCTGTGTACCTTCATTCAAAAAATTTCGAAGAGTAGTAATCTGACGTAAACAGACACAAATGCTCTGTTGTGGTTTGATTTCACGCGCGAGACAACATGAGAAATCTCTTGCGGAAATTTTCAAAATTTTGACTTTGAGATTGTATTTTTGGATAATTCTTAATTGACAACTGGTGTATTTTATTTAAAAGTGAGAAAATTTAACTATTCCAGATCAAGTGATTGTTGTTTTTTGGAACCTATAAATTGTCCTTTCGTACTGCACATGGGTTGTTTATTACCAACTGCTAATTTAGTGAAGCAGTCATAAAACACGCAGCCTTCAATAAGTTAAATTGTCTTTGATTCCTGGAGTTGTGGTCATGTTAAAAAAGCTTCCTTGTCCAGATAACTTGAAATTAATACCGTAGATTAGACAACAACTATCTCTAGACGAACTGTGCAGGTGTTTTTTGGCGCGCTAGTTGAGAAAGGTGCGAGTCGTCAGCTGATCACGTGCTAAAAGCATCACGTGACGTTTCGGTCGCTAAGTAACCGTGGCGCATGCTCAACACAGTTCATTTCGACCCATGGCAGAGGTCGCTTTTCGTCCCGCCCGTCAGCTCAGCGAATACAAAGGAAAAGGGGCCTCTGCTAGCAGGGAAATCAACAGGACATCGGAATTGAAATTATGGAAGCGTTTTCAAACTTTGGTCCACATAACTATTGCTATATGCATCTGTCCACTATTACCCAAAAGCATCCAAGATCTACAACGCATAACTGTGCTACCAAGTTTTGTTTACATTTCCGTTTTTTTCTGGAAACCACGTGCAATGCGTTTCTCAAACTGGGTGTTTACCACAGAGTTCTTAAGGATAACAATGAACGGAACCGGTCTTGACCGACGACAAGTCAAGACGTTTTAGTTAAATCAGAGATAGCTATATATACACCCTTTTAATAAGTCGCGGAGCCATTTTGAATGTTTAATTAATGACGTCATTCGCGGAGAGCTTTCAGCCGCCATCTTGAATGATCTCATCACGCTTCATCGCACCATGTCAACAGAAGAGACAAAGAAAGGTCAGTCTCAATTGCTGTATCCCGTTCCTATTGTTTTATTTCGCTAATATGATTATATACTTTTGACAGGCTCTAATAATCGCAACTGCCCATGGTATGGTTGCAGTAGCCATTTGCTCCTGCTGCACAAGAACATTTAGCATTGTTTACATTTCCAGTTACTGACAGTGTAACTGTAACATTGTGGGGTCTATCATTTTTCTCTGGGATCTGAAACACTTCCCTTTTACATGTATTTCATTGTCATTAAACCGACAACAGACATCATGAAAGTAATTTTCATAGAAAAACTTGTATCCCTTTTCAAGGGGTTTTTCAACATAGCTTTTTGCATCTCTTCCAGTTTTTTTAGCATGTTCAACAATGTTCAGGTAAGAAAACTGTTTTGGAAGAACTGATGTATCACTGCTCCAGTCCTCCTCCATGTCTGTAACTGGGTCCTCGGGTTGCTTGTTATCTGGATTAGTCAGCTGTGTATCCACAGTGCAGAAATTGCATTTTTCTTTCTCTGCACGTGTGTATGCTTTCCCAGGATCAGGATCAACCAGAGTAAGATTTCTATCCAAGTTCCGCCTTACCCTAAAATCCACAATAAATATAGATATGGCAAAAAAGAGTAAACAAAGATAAATTCGCAATGGCACGAAATGGCACACATCAACCACATTTTCGTTTTTAAAAAGAAAGTTTACCGGGAAACAAGTTCAGCCCTTGTGTCTGCAGACTTGAAACGTAGTCCTCGACAGCTCAACCAGAACTTTAACTCGTTCTTCTTGCATTTGTGTAAATCTCCTCTCGATATTATAGAGCCAGGGATATCTTCGCAGGAAAGCTAGAAGAAATCCCGGAAATAAATTACGTACAAGACAGGTTATATTACGATTACAAATAGGAATAATAAAACAAACAAGTCCTCTAGATAGATTGTCAAAACATACCTCTGCACAAGAACAAACTGGCCGTTCGACAGAGCTTTCCTCTGAGCTCGAGCACGCCATGTTGGCCACGAGCAATCTATGCGCGAATGACGTCATTGATTAAAAATTCAAAATGGCGCCGCGACTTATTAAAAGGGTGTATAGGAATACTGTATTTATAAATCCCTACAACATGTTTCATCAAATAAAAGGAAACAGTTCAGCTCCGCGACTGCAAGTCACTCTGCATTTGATTTATGTGGACCTCTTGCAAGTAAAAAACACCACACATTTCAAGCAGATTAATGTGCCTCTCTTCTTGTTGACCCTCCTCCTGATATCTCGGTTGCATTTACTCACAAGAGGACCATACAGATGAAATTTCACATACCACACATAAAACCGTATAATTGACCCTTTGCAGCACAGTCTTGGTGATATAGGTTTATTTTGAATTTATGGCATAAATTATTTAATCATTTTTATTACTGAAGGGCAGTGAAAATATGTGACCTTCATTTCCCATTATTTAATTTTGTGGCAGGCTTTGTATTGGAAATTCCTCACACACTGAATTGTCTCACAGTCTCTTCTTATGACTCATCTCATGTACCCAAGAAAGCTATCACACAAGTTAGTTATTAAACAGAAAATGAGGTTTTAAAATTGGCCTTTTAAATCTTGCTTGCACCTTTAATATGGGGGCTCCTGTTACTAAATTAAAAAGACATTGAAAAAAGATAAAATAAGTGCCTGAGATACCGGTAGTAAAATACATATCTTAAAACATTAAATTAAAACTATTTACTTGTTGCAGTTGTCCCAACATCCTGCACCAGTTTCATCCTTAATTCTGATCCTGGTTTAGCATGGTGCAAGTTGACTGGGTTCAAAATATTTTGCAATACTTCCTTTTGATATTTTTTGCTTCCTGGTGTATAATTCTACATTTCCAATGCCAATCCTCTCGATATCATGGTAGTCTCACCTCGTGGCATGACATCACCTCATCTTTCCTTGTGTGGCATCGGTTTGGGTAAAGTAGTACATGCAACGACGCCCTGAACAAAAAAAAGTGAAGTCAAGGCTGCGTCAATCTCTCGTTAATAACACATAAAAGTACTAACCATTCAATTTTAGAAGCTTCTCCTTCGAGCCAGTTGAAATAATACAGTAAAGCAGAAAGTTAGTCAATCCCAACAATTCAATCGCCATCTTAGTTCGCGCCAGATTGTTGTTGTAGTCGTTTAGGTTTTATCCACAAACGACAAACCCAAAAATTGCACATCTTCCAAACAGCTTCGAGCTAAATCTTAACGTTTTCCTCAGTCGTCAGTAGTTTTCTTTGTCTATCACTATTAGCAAGGAAAATGTAAGTTTCATTGCTCCAGCACTTGACAACGACCAAAGACAAACATGCTGCTTGATTTGTGACGTCACACTGCCCGCTCCGAAGACTGGGAACGAGTTTGGCTGAGGTAGACACGATTTTGGTCATTTGGGTACTTTCACCGGCAAAAAACCAGATTTTTGTTTCTTGCCATCCAATTTGTCTTGCCATTTCGGAATTAACACATAATGAACTACCAAAAAGTGCAAAAAATTTTTTAAATCATAGGCCCTTTAAGGTCCCTTTTGAAAGAGTTCTTCGCTAACTAAGGCGAAATTCCATCTTGTAAATCCGTCTACCCTGCAAAAACCGAAAAAACTGACGGGCGTATTACACGAGAACATTAAGAGATAAACCTGGTTGAAATTCCCCACCTTTCCAAGGAAACGTCCAAATTCCCCCCTCCCCGGGCACGATGAACAATCAATTGCCTGGGGTATGCCCGGTGGGATGTTGAAGCTTCGATTTGACCGGTACATTATCCACTGGATAAGTCACTATCAAGTAGATAAAATGTACTGGTTGGAGAACATTTTACCCGCTGGATAGTAATTTACTCAGTGGATAAAGTTATCTGCCCTATAAACAACAACTTGGCTCAGAGTGCTGTCCGCAAAATTGACATTCAATTAATACTTTTGTTCACTTTTCTTTTCTGTTCATAAATTCTCGGCACACTAGCTGAGAGGTGGGTTGTGTTATCTATGACGTCATAATGCGTATACCCTTATAAACAATGGGTTCTCTGGAAACTAATAAAAAGGTTAGTGAATTAATCACTCAGTCAACCAATCAATCAATCAATCAATCAATCAATCATATCAATCGTAAATTTAACATAAACTGTTTCCGCCTACTGGCACCTCGTTTGAGCAGCTCACTCCCGAATAACATTAAATCATGGACGACAAGGGTGGTCTTTTAGACAAAAGTAATTACAATTTTTTTTACAACTTAGCGGTCCTCTCTTTTCTTACTGGCACCTTCCTCCTGACCATAAATTAAGCATCTCGAAAGGGTAAAAATCACTTTTTATTTCACTTTAAAAAAAAACCAAAACGATCTGATCTTAAATGATACCTTATGCCTTAGTTTAATATCAGATCTAGTTTATAGTTGGACCTTTTTCAAAATTAAAGACAATTACTTGTGAATACTGCAAGGCTAACAAAAATTGCACTCTTGTAGACGCATACAGACGGCATTATCAGGTCCCAGTTTCCATGCAAATATTGTCCTCTCTTTGCCTTGTTCTTTCACCAGCATTACAAGCCGCAGGAGCCACCTATGCACTCGGAAAATGCCTTAAATGTCGTTTGCAATCAAACAATCGGCGCCCTGATCTTCGAATGGTTTCGTTTCTTCCACAGTTGTTCATTGGATTTAAGATTCCATTCAGTGTAATAAATATAGTGAAAAATGGCCTAAAGGGAGACTTACTTCTATACTCCATTACCGATAGCACAAGCGGAGTAACGAATGCAGGCAAGAAAGTGAAAACAAGCGCTAAGAGAATTAAACCCACTGTGATAGCAAGCTTTCTTTCTCTTTCTATCACAGCAACTAAATGTCTCGCTTGAAATCGTGTGATTTTCATCCGATGACTCCTGTTGACTACGAAAATTCCAATATAACAAACAATAACCTTGAACTTAACAGACTCTCACCCTGGGCATTTTCTAAGTCGGCACCGTGACGATGACGAAAAACAGCGTCGGCGTATGTAAAAAGTGAACGACATTCAAAATTTTGAATGGGGAGAGGTTTAAAGCATGCTAATGTCCCAACCAGTCTAGCTGACCAGGGTCGTAGGATACAAATTTAACCAAAAAGCTAACAAGTTTAATTTATTTACGTTTCTTCCATGTTCCCTATTTTTTTATCCCGGATAAGTGTCCTCTATTTATTCCAAGTTTTCATTTTACAGTGACTTATACCGGATGCACTCAAATTAGTCAACTCCCTTTGCTCGTTATCTTGGATATATCCTGCCTCAAAAACGTTGAAAGGACTCCTTGCTTTTCCGTAGAATATTTTAATATTTTTCTTTGCTTGGCCTAACTAACTAAAGGAAGAACTTAGGTTTCCAGTGTATTTCTTTTCTCGGAATTTGCCGGGGAAAAAAATGCCCCACGTAGGGAGGGTCCCGGAGGGGTAACTTGGAACTAGGATTTTCCTATTTCTTGCACTGGGAAATGGAATTCGAGGCACTGAGACTGGGATTTTTCCAAGGAAAAGGGCTGCTGGGGATGGATTTTGACAAAATTAAAAATGTGGTTCGGACAAAACTCGTGCACACACACACACACACACACACACACAAACAGGATCCTCTACATGACTGAACCAGAACATGTTTAGCTCTGGTTAACAGTTTCGAAAGACCGACACAAATTTACTTTACGGAGAGTTTTTCAATCTAAGACACTTAAGTTCTTTTCGATACATTTTGTTTCTGGAATACAATCGATTGCAAAAACGTTGTCATATGAAAAGTCTAAACCCTTAACGATGAGACCTAATGGATTTATGGGTGGATGTATAAAAGCATTTGCATTTCCAAAATAAAAGACAACATTCTTGCAACTGATGTTGATTGAAGCGAGTTGCACGTGGTAATGGAAGCGGTGCAAGCCTTTCCAAGTGGCCATAATGCAAATTGACTGAATAAGGGCCAATTTGAGCGCTATACAGAAACATAAGGTGCGAAATTTGCAAAAAGTTTGCATCCGTTCACGGACAGAAACAATTTTTGCTGAAAAACTATTCGGAAATAAGAAAATACCGTGCTGTTCTAGTACTGTATGAAAACAATCACTCGCTGATTCTGCCAATGCAGTTACTGTGCGAACATTTCCCAGAAAGCCCTTGGGTCTCACATTTTATGACTTATACTTAACATACGACAACGTTTTTTCCAATCGAGTGTATTCGGAATTTGTCCCCAAACATGAGTTTTAACACTCCTAACCAAACTCAAACAAGTATCCCTTCGTTGTTACTGCTATTTCCTGCAGACTTTTTAATGTTTGTTACCAGTAAGCGTCATGTATGAAAAACGAATACAGCTGTAACAACGTATTAACGGCTGCATGAGTTTTAATTTAGGAAAACGCTAGTAAAAACAACACGAAGAACAAAATATTGAAGGTGCTTAATTTCCATCTGGAGTAAGAATATATCAAAAATAAGAGTATTTTTTCTATCGTGTCTTTGTAAATCAACCTGAATGCACTGAAATCGGTTTTCAAAACTGTTCTTAGTGTTGCAAAGCAGTTCAGAGACAACCTGCTTTGAAAGTGACTATTTTAAATTTCCTTGTACGATGGTGCGAAGCATTTTCCTACTTTCATTTACTTATTTATTTATTTGTTTATTTATTTATTTATTTGTTGTTTTTGAAAAACAATTGCAGAAGAGATACTCAGAATTGGTCGTAGGATCCTGGTTGCAGCTCCTTTTTTTTTTTTTTTTGAATCTTTTTAAGCTCGGCTTTATATTTACATCCAGCTCCACGGATAATTTGAAACATGCCAGCGAAGACAGTTATCATTGTTTTGGTGACTGACAGATAAGAAGTCCCAGTCTACCTAACTGTCTTTAGAGAGAATAGGAAGTCAATAGGAGAATAGCTGCTAAACATATCACAGCCGGTAAATTAAATAAAAAATGACTCTTGTTAACAGGTGATGTTTCAGGTCTGAGTCTTCAAACATTTAATATTTTGAACGATAAAGCTGAGGACCTATCTTGCTAAGAACGGGCAAACAGAGGCATTAGCACCAGTCTAGGGAGTGTCCATTTTTTATCACTGGTTTACAGGTAATCGAAAATGTGTTGGTCATCCGAATTGTGCACATGAAACTCAAGCGATGCACACAACAACTAACTGTCATTTAGGAAACGTGGCTGTACGCGACGTCGTCACCCAAACGGCTGGGTGGTAAATTCGCTTGCAAGTCACTAGCAGTCCCAGTTTCATCTTGCGGTGGAAAGATACCACGATTTACTGAAACCTTTCAGAACAAAGTTACGACAAAAAGAAGACGATATCAAGACAACTAAGTATTTGTCAAGTATAATAACGAGAATAGCTGCTGAAAATTGCAGTTTTTAAAATAGGCACGCAATGTGCGCAGAGGCAATGACGTTTTTTTTCACAACATATTGAAATTTATCCTGACAACCTATGGGACTTTACACCTCCGGTAAATCCCACCCTAGCCCCTCAGCCCCCCCCCCCCCCCCGCCCCTCCACCACCACCAAAAAGATCTTGTGGTTATCCACTATAAAACCTGGTAATGATTCAGCAGCGTGACAACGCGGAGTAAAAAAAAACTGAAGAAAGCTCTTTTTTTCACGGTTCTTCAAAGAACACAGACAAAAACAAGTAAACTTAAACTTAAACTCACCGTCCAAAATTATTGCATACATAATTTAGGCAAAGATCAGTGGAAAGTTAACAATTTTACTTCAGAAATAAATGCAAGTTGCAGTTGAACCTTTTAATTTCTTACTTCTACCGGCGAATATCCAATACTTTTCAGTGCTCATAAACGGTCAACTTTCTAAAGGGTGCCGTTTTGACGCTCTGCGTGATTTGCGTGACACTCGACTCGCTTTACTTTGTTTAATTTGTAAGGTTTCAGACGTTTCAGTCAACCACGTACGTTCTTAGTACATTGTATTGTCAAAATAGGAGTCTGCCATCAAACGGCGTTTCTTGTATCCACAATATTTTCTTTCGAAATCGGTTTGAACTAGCGTTTATAAACACGAATGAAATAGTTTTTCAACTATATTTATTTCCCCTGTTAATTGAAGTTGCTTGCTTTGGAATCAAGTCGGCTATAATAAATTTTCGTCTTTTTGCTTTACAAATCGACCAAAGTATGTTTACATTTGTAACTTTCCCACGGTACAAAATTATTTTTAGCTCACGTGTTTATTTTGAGTCTCAACCTACAGCCGAATAAATTTCGTTTGCTTTGCCTTCGAACAGTACGAAAATGTTCAAATTCAGCTCGCTTTCCAGTAGATCCAACAGGTCTCTATTAGAATGCTTTGTCACATATCTGTTGTTGTTAATCTTTCGTTCTGTTTCGGTCGGTTCGAGATGTTTTAAGTGTTGCGTTACATTCCTCATAAGGCTGAAATTACAGCTGTCAACTATGCAAATTTGCTCAACATACGCTTTACACTTTGAGCTATGAATAACCCCGAAATAACGTTTAGTATCTTGTTAAGATTTTACTACATCCATCCTCTAATTCCTTGATCACCACTGTGACTTGGATTTTAATACTAGTTTCATTCAAGTTTTTCAGTTTTAAGAATAGCTAGCAACAAACCGCGCAATTTCCGATTTAGTTTTAAATGGGTTCATGTTTTATAACACGCACTCAAAAATGACACTGCAAATTTTAGATTCGCTGTTACCGAGAGATAATCCCGAAAAATTTTATGCTGTTTTACTCTAGTCTTTTCACTATCGTTATAAACTTGTGCTTTAAATATTGTAAGACAAACACGACACTGTTCTCGTCCATCGTTGATTTTTAGGCTCTGACAGTAGCCATATGACGTCACTAACGTGACGTCATTGCCTAAAAACTGGGCAACAGTAACCCGTGAAAGTAGGTGATCTTAAGAAAGCCTTCAAACTTTCAATACTTTGACGGCAAACATAAGGTATTATTGTCGATACTAGTAGTTTAGAGTTTGTAATTTTATTGGCTGGCATAGCAGTTGGTTTCGCTGGATCAGAATCAGAAATGTGTTGGTAATCAGAATTGTGCACAAAACTCGAGAGATGCACACCACTACTAATTACCTTTTAGCAAACCTGGCTGTTAGCGATGTCATCACCATTTTGGTGGGACCACTATTCTATGTCTCCCATCTCGTTGGATATCTGTCTGATGGATTTGGAAAATTTGCTTGCAAGTTTACAGTTCTTGTTACCATTGCCATGACGGTTACATCTTTTACTTTAACAGTGCTTGCTGTTGAAAGATACCATGCGTTACTAAAACCTTTCAGTACAAGATAACATCAAACGGGCAATTGCTCTTATTTGGATCTCAAGTGTTCTCTTTTGTTTGCCGTTTTTCTTCTTAAAGGAATGGAGTGTGGCACATTCCACGTGTGTTGGTTCTTGGAGTTTACGCATGAATCAAGCAAGCAAAATCTATGTGATAATATGCGTCGTTCTTAATACTTATATTCCAATTGCAGTATTTTTTTTACTGCTATGGATCCTTGATAAAAGGACTGTACCTTACAAACACAGTTTGCCCAGAAACAAATGGAGAAAGAAGTTCTGAGAAAAAGAAACTTGTTGTCACATTCATCCTGGCAACAGCAAGCTTCGTTTTCGGATATGCACCTTCTGTGCTGTTTTATACAGTAATAGCTTTAGGAGGAGTTGAACACATAGCCTTTAAATTGTACTCTAATCTTGCAGCTCTTTTTCTTTTTCTGTGCTATTGTAGTTTATGTTTTAACCCGATATTATACGAGATGAACACATAACCTTTAATCGTTCACCTATTTTTCCTTTTCTGTACTATTGTAGTTTTTGTCTTAACCCGATAATTTACGCTTTTCGAAGTACAAACTTCCAAGAAGGTTTTAAACGCATAATATTTTGTCGCAGACCGCCGCCACAGAATGAGATTTAGTTTAGGTGTAATTGTTATGTCATTAACAGTCCAGTTTATCTTTTATTTTACGAGTAAGAACTTCTGTTTTGCCATTACAATCATCTCAGGTTACTGTATTTACAACAACTTTCTTGGATGTATTTAACATCGCGCTGAAAGTAAGCCATTGTGTGTATATGTAAGAGCGCACATCTGGAAAAAGATTTCAGAGAATTAACCTTGAAACATTCTTTGAAAGCATTCAAGGTCCCTTAAACTTTAAGATTAACAGAATGAAACCGGCCTGGGACATTAATCGAATAAATACTTGACATACTCTAAGTCTTTGTTCAAAAAGTCTTTGTTCAAAGGAAACGAAATAACTAAATAAAATTCAAATTCCAGATTCCTCTTCTCCATCTCACAACCACCCGTTTCCAATAGTTAGCGGAGCCACGATATTTCACATGACTTCAAATTGTCTCTTCCTTTGTCAACCATACCTCAATTTAACCCAGTTGTCTTAAATAAGTCTAATACATAGATTTAGCTAAGCCTAAAAGCGGAGCCCCCTTTTTGTTTTGTTTAGTTTTGTTTTGTTTTGTTTTTGTTTTTTGGCTGGCACTTATTAATTTGTGAAAATACTCTCATTCAAGTCGTTAAATTAAAAAGAAAAGACAAAAATTCCTACCCTCGCTGAGAGCCGAACCCGGCTCGTCGGCGTCAGAAGCCAGTGATTAGTCCATTAGACCATGAGCGTTTAATGTCATCCTTTGAAGTTAATTTTAATACTTATTTCTTTCTTCGTGACAAGCTGCCTATCAGCATGAAAATGCTGGTAATTTTCCTAGCAAAATGTGTTCGGAACGCCGTAAAAACCGTGGTTGTGGACAGAAAAAACAAAAATTAAAGCACTAGCTCTGCTATATTTGGCGTCGAAACCGCTGCGAAAAGCTGCGAACTCAAGCGGTGTGCCGACCGAATTCGAACAGAACCGACGAGGCAAATTTGAACTTTTCGCCTGAACTTTATCGAATAATTTTTTTTCGCCAAAATTGACCTTTTCGCCTTCTACCAAAAAGACAACTGAGTATTCTTTTCAACTTTTTTTTTTCATTAACAAATTTGTTTTTGACTTTTGTTGTCTTTGCTTGTTTTGCTACAACGCGGGTCAACATGCAAGCAGAGCCAACAAACTACCAAAGTAAATTAGCCATTGTTACCATAGAGGAGGAAAGTTGTTGGATACATCATCACAATTAACGATGACTCAGGTAAACAGGTGATCCTTCGTCAGTCTATACACTTTCGATCAACAAGCGCGTGATAAAGAAAGAAACCGTGATATCTAAGCACCATGGTTGATACCAATAGCCTGCAATTTGTCCTATATTTGGTTTCCATTCCATTTTTCATCACCGGGTTAATCGGAAATGCGTTAGTTATCAGAATTGTGCACAAAACACGAGAGATGCATACAACGACTAATTTCCTGTTAGCAAACCTGGCTGTAAGCGATGGCATTTCCATTTTACAGTTGCCTTTATTCGTTTCTGCTGTCTACCAAGCTGAAGACCTAAATGATGGACTTGATAAATTTGCTTGCGAGTTTTCAGCCCTCACTATCATCCCCATATTAGCTCCTTCGCTTACTCTAACAGTGCTAGCTGTGGAAAGATACCATGCTTTGCTGAAACCTTTCAGAACAGGATTACGGTTAAACAAAAACAACGTCAAGAAGGCCATCGCTCTCATTTGGATCTCAAGTCTTCTCTTTAGTTTGCCATTTTTCTTTCTTTATGAATGGAACGAAACACATTCTGAATGTACTTTTGTCCCTACTCAAGCAAGAAAGGTTTTATGGATCCTAGGCTCCGTATTTAGTACGTATTTTACGATGGCAGTATTTTTGTATTGTTATGGATCCTTGATTAACGGTCTGTACTTTACCAATACAATTTGCGCCACAGACACCGAGGAAGACAGACGTTCAGAGAAAAAGAAACTTGTTGTCACATTTATCCTGGTAACTACTGGATTTATTATTGGATATGGACCAACTGTAGTTTTTCACACAGTTATATTTCTCGGAGGAAACGAACCGATAACATTAAAAGACTTAAAAGACTCTGAACTTTCAATCGCGTTTTATTTCTTGTTTTATTGTAGTTTATGTCTTAACCCAATATTATACGCTTTTAGAAGTACAAACTTCCAAAAAGGTTTTAAACGCATCATATTCTGTCGCAAAACGCCAACGTAGAAAAGCATGACATTCACTTGGCGTGATTGTTGAGCCGATCGCCTTTCTGTTTCACCCGTTATGTTAAGAATTCGGCCTGTTTTTAGTTGAACTGATCTCAATTTGAATAACTTTCTCGGTTATATTTAACATGGGACTAATAAATACAATGTAACTGATAGTTACCACTCTTTTATCTAGGCTGGTATAATAGATAATAAATAAAGAGCGTACGAATTCTTACTAGGAAATTGTACCATAAAGAAGCATCAACGCATTGAAGGACAATAAAACCGTAGTTAGAATTTAACAGGCTGCAATACGAAGTTAACCTCTAACAACGAATACTTCTATTGAGCTTGTTTCTGTTTGTCTGTTTGTTTGTTTGTTTTGTGTGTTCTGTTCTGTTTTGTTTTTGTTCTTTTGATATGTGTGTGTTTATTCAAAGTTTGACATTGAAAGAGCCATTATTGATCCATCCCAATCCCTTAGTGTGCGCTCAGTAGCCCTTTGGCAGGATATTCACATCAAGTAATTCTACATTCGCGGCTAACTTGAAACGTGATTATATTTGCTATTCAAATTACAGCTTAACATGCTGGAGTTTGTCAAATAACAATAACTGCTTTTTTTTAAGACAACTCCCTAAGTTAATTGGGCATTGTTGCCAAATAGGGAGAAAAGTTGTAGAGACATCATCACAGTTATCAATGACTCAACAAAACAGGTGATCCTTGGTCAGCCTTCAAACTTTCAATCAACAAACAAATTTCCGCCGCGATATAGAGAATTAAATATATATCGCATCCTTGTCGTTTCTTGTAATACTGTAGTTGCTCAGTAATCCTTAATGATGATACCGTTGACAGCATGGCTTGTACGGCTTCACTTATGCAGCCATAATTTTGATCAGTACACTGCTGTTCGTTTGGTTTCTGGTTTAAAAAAAATTTAGACTGTGAATCACAATCAAGGTTAAGCTCAGAACTGGAAGTACGACAGACTTAATTTTGGCGTAAAAAAAAGGTGGTTATTGTTCATCGTGGTACATACGATAATAATAATAAAGTGTAATTAAAATCGTTTGTCTCACGATGTGGTCACTTGAATTGTAGACTGCTTACTACTAGTCTTCACCCTGATAACATCAACAGGGACATCGGAATTGAAATTATGGAAGCGTTTTCAAACTTTTGTCCACATAACTATTGCTATATGCATCTGTCCACTATTACCCAAAAGCATCCAAGATCTACAACGCATAACTGTGTTACCAAGTGTTGTTTACATTTCCGTTTTTTCTGGAAACCACGTACAATGCGTTTCTCAAACTGGGTGTTTACCACAGAGTTCTTACGGATAACAATGAATGGAACCGGTCTTGACCGACGACAAGTCAAGACGTTTTAGTTAAATCAGAGATAGCTATATATAGGAATACTGTATTTATAAATCCCTACAACATGTTTCATCAAATAAAAGGAAACAGTTCAGCTCAGCGATTGCAAGTCACTCTGCATTTGATTTATGTGGACCTCTTGCAAGTAAAAAACACCACACATTTCAAGCAGATTAATGTGCGTCTCTTCTTGTTGACCCTCCTCCTGTTATCTCGGTTGCATTTACTCACAAGAGGACCATACAGATGAAATTTCACATACTAGACATAAAACCGTATAATTGACCCTTTGCAGCACAGTCTTGGTGATACAGGTTTATTTTGAATTTATGGCATAAATTATTTAATCATTTTTATTACTGAAGGGCAATGAAAATATGTGACCTTCATTTCCCATTATTTAATTTTGTGGCAGGCTTTGTATTGGAAATTCCTCACACACTGAATTGTCTCACAGTCTCTTCTTATGACTCATCCCATGTACCCAAGAAAGCTATCACACAAGTTAGCTATTAAACAGAAAATGAGGTTTTAAAATTGGCCTTTTAAATCTTGCTTGCACCTTTAATGGGGGCTCCTGTTACTAAATTAAAAATACATTGAAAAAAGATAAAATAAGTGCCTGAGATACCGGTAGTAAAATACATATCTTAAAACATTAAATTAAAACTATTTACTTGTTGCAGTTGTCCCAACATCCTGCACCAGTTTCATCCTTAATTCTGATCCTGGTTTAGCATGGTGCAAGGTGACTGGGTTCAAAAAATTTTGCAATACTTCCCTTTGGTATTTTTGCTTCCTGGTGGATAATTCTACATTTCCAATGCCAATCCTCTCGATATCATTGTCACTGTAGCCAGCCCAGTCTGCGCGCGGTCAAGATTCGCGCCGTTTTCGGTCACGTGACGGCAGTGTGTTTAACTAGCGTGGTCGTACAGTTTGACTCAAGTTTATCGAAAGTTTAGTGGATTTATCGCTCGTTTAGCGTGTTTTTCTGTCCCTTTCGCGGCCCCAAAGGCTGGACAAGGTAACCTATGTTCTTTTATTTTTATCCTAAGTTTAGCTAGTTTCGTATTGTATTTTATTTCGGATCTTATTTCTGTTTGCGTGTGATGTCGCTCGCTCAAGTATTCGCATCGGTTCATTAGCGTTGTTATTGTATTTTATTTTAGTTTTACGGCTCCAGTTTGTTGCCAGTAAAGACTTCCAGATCAGCTATAACGACTGTGGTTCGTTTAACCTATGTAGTTACAATCACGGTAGTCTCACCTCGTGGCATGACATCTCACCTTGTGAGGCCTCACCTCATTTTTCCTTGTGTGGCATTGGTTTGGGTAAAGTAGTACATGCAACGACGCCCTGAACAAAAAAAAGTGAAGTCAAGGCTGCGTCAATCTCCCGTTAATAACACATAAAAGTACTAACCATTCAATTTTGGAAGCTTCTTCTTCGAGCCAGTTGAAATAATACAGTAAAGCAGAAAGTTAGTCAATCCCAACAATTCAATCGCCATCTTAGTTCGCGCCAGATTGTTGTTGTAGTCGTTTAGGTTTTATCCACAGACGACAAACCCAAAAATTGCACATCTTCGAAACAGCTTCGAGCTAAATCTTAACGTTTTCCTCAGTCGTCAGTAGTTTTCTTTGTCTATCACTATTAGCAAGGAAAATGTAAGTTTCATTGCTCCAGCACTTGACAACGACCAAAGACAAACATGCTGATTGATTTGTGACGTCACACTGCCCGCTCCGAAGACTGGAAACGAGTTTGGCTGAAGTAGACACGATTTTGGTCATTTGGGTACTTTCACCGGCAAAAAACCGGATTTTTGTTTCTTGCCATCCAATTTGTCTTGCCAGTTCGGAATTAACACATAATAAATCATAGGCACTTTAAGGTCCCTTTTGAAAGAGTTATTCGCTAACTAAGGCGAAATTCTATCTTGTAAATCCGTCTACCCTGCAAAAACCGAAAAAACTGACGGGCGTATTACACGAGAACATTAAGAGATAAAACCGGTTGAAATTCCCCACCTTTCCAAGGAAACGTCCAAATTCCCCCCTCCCCGGGCACGATGAGCAATCAATTGCCTGGGGTATGCCCGGTGGGATGTTGAAGCTTCGATTTGACCGGTACATTATCCACTGGATAAGTCACTATCAAGTAGATAAAATGTACTGGTTGGAGAACATTTTACCCGCTGGATAGTAATTTACTCAGTGGATAAAGTTATCTGCCCTATAAACAACAACTTGGCTCAGAGTGCTGTCCACAAAATTGACATTCAATTAATACTTTTGTTTACTTTTCTTTTCTGTTCATAAATTCTCGGCACACTAGCTGAGAGGTGGGTTGTGTTATCTATGACGTCATAATGTATATACCCTTATAAACAATGGGTTCTCTGGAAACTAATAAAAAGGTTAGTGAATTAATCACTCAGTCAACCAATCAATCAATCAATCAATCAATCATATCAATCGTAAATTTAACATAAACTTTTTCCACCTACTGGCACCTCTTTTGAACAGCTCACTCCCGAATAACATTAAATCATGGACGACAAGGGTGGTCTTTTAGACAAAAGTAATTACAATTTTTTTTACAACTTAGCGGTCCTCTCTTTTCTAACTGGCACCTTCCTCCTGACCATAAATTAAGCATCTCGAAAGGGTAAAAATCACTTTTTATTTCACTTTAAAAAAAACCAAAACGATCTGATCTTAAATGATACCTTATGCCTTGGTTTAATATCAGATCTAGTTTATAGTTGGACCTTTTTCAAAATTAAAGACAATTACTTGTGAATACTGCAAGGCTAACAAAAATTGCACTCTTGTAGACGCATACAGACGGCATTATCAGGTCCCAGCTTCCATGCAAATATTGTCCTCTCTTTGCCTTGTTCTTTCACCAGCATTACAAGCCGCAGGAGCCACCTATGCACTCGGAAAATGCCTTAAATGTCGTTTGCAATCAAACAATCGTCGCGCTGATCTTCGAATGGTTTCGTTTCTTCCACAGTTGATCATTGGATTTAAGATTCCATTCAGTGTAATAAATATGGTGAAAAATGGCCTAAAGGGAGACTTACTTCTATACTCCATTACAGATAGCACAAGCGGAGTAACGAATGCAGGCAAGAAAGTGAAAACAAGCGCTAAGAGAATTAAACCCACTGTGATAGCAAGCTTTCTTTCTCTTTCTATCACAGCAACTAAATGTCTCGCTTGAAATCGTGTGATTTTCATCCGATGACTCCTGTTGACTACGAAAATTCCAATATAACAAACAATAACCTTGAACTTAACAGACTCTCACCCTGGGCATTTTCTAAGTCGGCACCGTGACGATGATGAAAAACAGCGTCGGCGTATGTAAAAAAGTGAACGACATTCAAAATTCTGAATGGGGAGAGGTTTAAAGCATGCTAATGTCCCAACCAGTCTAGCTGACCAGGGTCGTAGGATACAAATTAAACCAAAAAGCTAAGACGTTTAATTTATTTACGTTTCTTCCATGTTCCCTATTTTTTTCTCCGGGATAAGTGTCCTCTATTTATTCCAAGTTTTCATTTTACAGTGACTTATACCGGATGCACTCAAATTAGTCAACTCCCTTTGCTCGTTATCTTGGATATATCCTGCCTAAAAAACGTTGAAAGGACTCCTTGCTTTTCCCTAGAATGTTTTAATATTTTTCTTTGCTTGGCCTAACTAACTAACGGAAGAAATTAGGTTTCCAGTGTATTTCTTTTCTCGGAATTTGCCGGGGAAAAAAATGCCCCACGTAGGGAGGGTCCCGGAGGGGTAACTTGGAACTAGGATTTTCCTATTTCTTGCACTGGGAAATGGAATTTGAGGCACTGAGACGGGCATTTTTCCAAAGGAAAAGGGCTGCTGGGGATGGATTTTGACAAAATTAAAAATGGGGTTCGGACAAAACTCGTGCACACACACACACACACACACACACACACAAACAGGATCCTCTACATGACTGAACCAGAACATGTTTAGCTCTGGTTAACAGTTTCGAAAGACCGACACAAATTTACTTTACGGAGAGTTTTTCAATCTAAGACACTTAAGTTCTTTTCGATACATTTTGTTTTTGGAATACAATCGATTGAAAAAACGTTGTCATATGAAAAGTCTAAACCCTTAACGATGAGACCTAATGGATTTATGGGTGGATGTATAAAAGCATTTGCATTTCCAAAATAAAAGACAACATTCTTGCAACTGATGTTGATTGAAGCGAGTTGCACGTGGTAATGGAAGCGGTGCAAGCCTTTCCAAGTGGCCATAATGCAAAGTGACTGGATAAGGGCCAATTTGAGCGCTATACAGAAACATAAGGTGCGAAATTTGCAAAAAGTTTGCATCCGTTCACGGACAGAAACAATTTTTGCTGAAAAACTATTCGGAAATAAGAAAATACCGTGCTGTTCTAGTACTGTATGAAAACAATCACTCGCTGATTATGCCAATGCAGTTACTGTGCGAACATTTCCCAGAAAGCCCTTGGGTCTCACATTTTATGACTTATACTTATCATACGACAACGTTTTTTCCAATCGAGTGTATTCGGAATTTGTCCCCAAACATGAGTTTTAACACTGACACCTAACCAAACTCAAACAAGTATCCCTTCGTTGTTACTGCTATTTCCTGCAGACTTGCGTTTTTTAATGTTTGTTACCAGTAAGCGTCATGTATGAAAAACGAATACAGCTGTAACAACGTATTAACGGCTGCATGAGTTTTAATTTAGGAAAACGCTAGTAAAAACAACACAAAGAACAAAATATTGAAGGTGCTTAATTTCCATCTGGAGTAAGAATATATCAAAAATAAGAGTATTTTTTCTATCGTGTCTTTGTAAATCAACCTGAATGCACTGAAATCGGTTTTCAAAACTGTTCTTAGTGTTGCAAAGCAGTTCAGAGACAACCTGCTTTGAAAGTGACTATTTTAAATTTCCTTGTACGATGGTGCGAAGCATTTTCCTACTTTTATTTACTTATTTATTTATTTATTTGTTTATTTATTTATTTATTTGTTGTTTTTGAAAAACAATTGCAGAAGAGATACTCAGAATTGGTCGTAGGATCCTGGTTGCAGCTCCTTTTTTTTTTTTTTTTTGAATCTTTTTAAGCTCGGCTTTATATTTACATCCAGCTCCACGGATAATTTGAAACATGCCAGCGAAGACAGTTATCATTGTTTTGGTGACTGACAGATAAGAAGTCCCAGTCTACCTAACTGTCTTTAGAGAGAATAGGAAGTCAATAGGAGAATAGCTGCTAAACATATCACAGCCGGTAAATTAAATAAAAAATGACTCTTGTTAACAGGTGATGTTTCAGGTCTGAGTCTTCAAACATTTAATATTTTGAACGATAAAGCTGAGGACCTATCTTGCTAAGAACGGGCAAACAGAGGCATTAGCACCAGTCTAGGGAGTGTCCATTTTTTATCACTGGTTTACAGGTAATCGAAAATGTGTTGGTCATCCGAATTGTGCACATGAAACTCAAGCGATGCACACAACAACTAACTGTCATTTAGGAAACGTGGCTGTACGCGACGTCGTCACCCAAACGGCTGGGTGGTAAATTCGCTTGCAAGTCACTAGCAGTCCCAGTTTCATCTTGCGGTGGAAAGATACCACGATTTACTGAAACCTTTCAGAACAAAGTTACGACAAAAAGAAGACGATATCAAGACAACTAAGTATTTGTCAAGTATAATAACGAGAATAGCTGCTGAACATTGCAGTTTTTAAAATAGGCACGCAATGTGCGCAGAGGCAATGACGTTTTTTTTTCACAACATATTGAAATTTATCCTGACAACCTATGGGACTTTACACCTCCGGTAAATCCCACCCTAGCCCCTCAGCCCCCCCCCCCCCCGCCCCTCCACCACCACCAAAAAGATCTTGTGGTTATCCACTATAAAACCTGGTAATGATTCAGCAGCGTGACAACGCGGAGTAAAAAAAAACTGAAGAAAGCTCTTTTTTTCACGGTTCTTCAAAGAACACAGACAAAAACAAGTAAACTTAAACTTAAACTCACCGTCCAAAATTATTGCATACATAATTTAGGCAAAGATCAGTGGAAAGTTAACAATTTTACTTCAGAAATAAATGCAAGTTGCAGTTGAACCTTTTAATTTCTTACTTCTACCGGCGAATATCCAATACTTTTCAGTGCTCATAAACGGTCAACTTTCTAAAGGGTGCCGTTTTGACGCTCTGCGTGATTTGCGTGACACTCGACTCGCTTTACTTTGTTTAATTTGTAAGGTTTCAGACGTTTCAGTCAACCACGTACGTTCTTAGTACATTGTATTGTCAAAATAGGAGTCTGCCATCAAACGGCGTTTCTTGTATCCACAATATTTTCTTTCGAAATCGGTTTGAACTAGCGTTTATAAACACGAATGAAATAGTTTTGCAACTATATTTATTTCCCCTGTTAATTGAAGTTGCTTGCTTTGGAATCAAGTCGGCTATAATAAATTTTCGTCTTTTTGCTTTACAAATCGACCAAAGTATGTTTACATTTGTAACTTTCCCACGGTACAAAATTATTTTTAGCTCACGTGTTTATTTTGAGTCTCAACCTACAGCCGAATAAATTTCGTTTGCTTTGCCTTCGAACAGTACGAAAATGTTCAAATTCAGCTCGCTTTCCAGTAGATCCAACAGGTCTCTATTAGAATGCTTTGTCACATATCTGTTGTTGTTAATCTTTCGTTCTGTTTCGGTCGGTTCGAGATGTTTTAAGTGTTGCGTTACATTCCTCATAAGGCTGAAATTACAGCTGTCAACTATGCAAATTTGCTCAACATACGCTTTACACTTTGAGCTATGAATAACCCCGAAATAACGTTTAGTATCTTGTTAAGATTTTACTACATCCATCCTCTAATTCCTTGATCACCACTGTGACTTGGATTTTAATACTAGTTTCATTCAAGTTTTTCAGTTTTAAGAATAGCTAGCAACAAACCGCGCAATTTCCGATTTAGTTTTAAATGGGTTCATGTTTTATAACACGCACTCAAAAATGACACTGCAAATTTTAGATTCGCTGTTACCGAGAGATAATCCCGAAAAATTTTATGCTGTTTTACTCTAGTCTTTTCACTATCGTTTTAAACTTGGGCTTTAAATATTGTAAGACAAACACGACACTGTTCTCGTCCATCGTTGATTTTTAGGCTCTGACAGTAGCCATATGACGTCACTAACGTGACGTCATTGCCTAAAAACTGGGCAACAGTAACCCGTGAAAGTAGGTGATCTTAAGAAAGCCTTCAAACTTTCAATACTTTGACTGCAAACATAAGGTATTATTGTCGATACTAGTAGTTTAGAGTTTGTAATTTTATTGGCTGGCATAGCAGTTGGTTTCGCTGGATCAGAATCAGAAATGTGTTGGTAATCAGAATTGTGCACAAAACTCGAGAGATGCACACCACTACTAATTACCTTTTAGCAAACCTGGCTGTTAGCGATGTCATCACCATTTTGGTGGGACCACTATTCTATGTCTCCCATCTCGTTGGATATCTGTCTGATGGATTTGGAAAATTTGCTTGCAAGTTTACAGTTCTTGTTACCATTGCCATGACGGTTACATCTTTTACTTTAACAGTGCTTGCTGTTGAAAGATACCATGCGTTACTAAAACCTTTCAGTACAAGATAACATCAAACGGGCAATTGCTCTTATTTGGATCTCAAGTGTTCTCTTTTGTTTGCCGTTTTTCTTCTTAAAGGAATGGAGTGTGGCACATTCCACGTGTGTTGGTTCTTGGAGTTTACGCATGAATCAAGCAAGCAAAATCTATGTGATAATATGCGTCGTTCTTAATACTTATATTCCAATTGCAGTATTTTTTTTACTGCTATGGATCCTTGATAAAAGGACTGTACCTTACAAACACAGTTTGCCCAGAAACAAATGGAGAAAGAAGTTCTGAGAAAAAGAAACTTGTTGTCACATTCATCCTGGCAACAGCAAGCTTCGTTTTCGGATATGCACCTTCTGTGCTGTTTTATACAGTAATAGCTTTAGGAGGAGTTGAACACATAGCCTTTAAATTGTACTCTAATCTTGCAGCTCTTTTTCTTTTTCTGTGCTATTGTAGTTTATGTTTTAACCCGATATTATACGAGATGAACACATAACCTTTAATCGTTCACCTATTTTTCCTTTTCTGTACTATTGTAGTTTATGTCTTAACCCGATAATATACGCTTTTCGAAGTACAAACTTCCAAGAAGGTTTTAAACGCATAATATTTTGTCGCAGACCGCCGCCACAGAATGAGATTTAGTTTAGGTGTAATTGTTATGTCATTAACAGTCCAGTTTATCTTTTATTTTACGAGTAAGAACTTCTGTTTTGCCGTTACAATCATCTCAGGTTACTGTATTTACAACAACTTTCTTGGATGTATTTAACATCGCGCTGAAAGTAAGCCATTGTGTGTATATGTAAGAGCGCACATCTGGACAAAGACTTCAGAGAATTAACCTTGAAACATTCTTTGAAAGCATTCAAGGTCCCTTAAACTTTAAGATTAACAGAATGAAACCGGCCTGGGACATTAATCGAATAAATACTTGACATATACTCTAAGTCTTTGTTCAAAGTCTTTGTTCAAAGGAAACGAAATAACTAAATAAAATTCAAATTCCAGGTTCCTCTTCTCCATCTCACAACCACCCGTTTCCAATAGTTAGTGGAGCCACGATATTTCACACGACTTCAAATTGTCTCTTCCTTTGTCAACCATACCTCAATTTAACCCAGTTGTCTTAAATAAGTCTAATATATAGATTTAGCTAAGCCTAAAAGCGGAGCCCCCTTTTTGTTTTGTTTAGTTTTGTTTTGTTTTTGTTTTTTTGCTGGCACTTATTAATTTGTGAAAATACTCTCATTCAAGTCGTTAAATAAAAAAGAAAAGACAAAAATTCCTACCCTCGCTGAGAGCCGAACCCGGCTCGTCGGCGTCAGAAGCCAGTGATTAGTCCATTAGACCATGAGCGTTTAATGTCATCCTTTGAAGTTAATTTTAATACTTATTTCTTTCTTCGTGACAAGCTGCCTATCAGCATGAAAAAGCTGGTGTTTTTCCTAGCAAAATGTGTTCGGAACGCCGTAAAAACCGTGGTTGTGGACAGAAAAAACAAAAATTAAAGCACTAGCTCTGCTATATTTGGCGTCGAAACCGCTGCGAAAAGCCGCGAACTCAAGCGGTGTGCCGACCGGGTTCGAACAGAACCGACGAGGCAAATTTGAACTTTTCGCCTGAACTTTATCGAATAATTTTTTTTTCGCCAAAATTGACCTTTTCGCCTTCTACCAAAAAGACAACTGAGTATTCTTTTGAACTTTTTTTTTTCATTAACAAATTTGTTTTTGACTTTTGTTGTCTTTGCTTGTTTTGCTACAACGCGGGTCAACATGCAAGCAGAGCCAACAAACTACCAAAGTAAATTAGCCATTGTTACCATAGAGGAGGAAAGTTGTTGGATACATCATCACAATTAACGATGACTCAGGTAAACAGGTGATCCTTCGTCAGTCTATACACTTTCGATCAACAAGCGCGTGATAAAGAAAGAAACCGTGATATCTAAGCACCATGGTTGATACCAATAGCCTGCAATTTGTCCTATATTTGGTTTCCATTCCATTTTTCATCACCGGGTTAATCGGAAATGCGTTAGTTATCAGAATTGTGCACAAAACACGAGAGATGCATACAACGACTAATTTCCTGTTAGCAAACCTGGCTGTAAGCGATGGCATTTCCATTTTACAGTTGCCTTTATTCGTTTCTGCTGTCTACCAAGCTGAAGACCTAAATGATGGACTTGATAAATTTGCTTGCGAGTTTTCAGCCCTCACTATCATCCCCATATTAGCTCCTTCGCTTACTCTAACAGTGCTAGCTGTGGAAAGATACCATGCTTTGCTGAAACCTTTCAGAACAGGATTACGGTTAAACAAAAACAACGTCAAGAAGGCCATCGCTCTCATTTGGATCTCAAGTCTTCTCTTTAGTTTGCCATTTTTCTTTCTTTATGAATGGAACGAAACACATTCTGAATGTACTTTTGTCCCTACTCAAGCAAGAAAGGTTTTATGGATCCTAGGCTCCGTATTTAGTACGTATTTTACGATGGCAGTATTTTTGTATTGTTATGGATCCTTGATTAACGGTCTGTACTTTACCAATACAATTTGCGCCACAGACACCGAGGAAGACAGACGTTCAGAGAAAAAGAAACTTGTTGTCACATTTATCCTGGTAACTACTGGATTTATTATTGGATATGGACCAACTGTAGTTTTTCACACAGTTATATTTCTCGGAGGAAACGAACCGATAACATTAAAAGACTTAAAAGACTCTGAACTTTCAATCGCGTTTTATTTCTTGTTTTATTGTAGTTTATGTCTTAACCCAATATTATACGCTTTTAGAAGTACAAACTTCCAAAAAGGTTTTAAACGCATCATATTCTGTCGCAAACCGCCAACGTAGAAAAGCATGACATTCACTTGGCGTGATTGTTGAGCCGATCGCCTTTCTGTTTCACCCGTAATGTTAAGAATTCGGCATGTTTTTAGTTGAACTGATCTCAATTTGAATAACTTTCTCGGTTATATTTAACATGGGACTAAAAAATACAATGTAACTGATAGTTACCACTCTTTTATCTAGGCTGGTATAATAGATAATAAATAAAGAGCGTACGAATTCTTACTAGGAAATTGTACCATAAAGAAGCATCAACGCATTGAAGGACAATAAAACCGTAGTTAGAATTTAACAGGCTGCAATACGAAGTTAACCTCTAACAACGAATACTTCTATTGAGCTTGTTTCTGTTTGTCTGTTTGTTTGTTTGTTTTGTGTGTTCTGTTCTGTTTTGTTTTTGTTCTTTTTATGTGTGTGTGTTTATTCAAAGTTTGACATTGAAAGAGCCATTATTGATCCATCCCAATCCCTTAGTGTGCGCTCAGTAGCCCTTTGGCAGGATATTCACATCAAGTAATTCTACATTCGCGGCTAACTTGAAACGTGATTATATTTGCTATTCAAATTACAGCTTAACATGCTGGAGTTTGTCAAATAACAATAACTGCTTTTTTTTAAGACAACTCCCTAAGTTAATTGGGCATTGTTGCCAAATAGGGAGAAAAGTTGTAGAGACATCATCACAGTTATCAATGACTCAACAAAACAGGTGATCCTTGGTCAGCCTTCAAACTTTCAATCAACAAACAAATTTCCGCCGCGATATAGAGAATTAAATATATATCGCATCCTTGTCGTTTCTTGTAATACTGTAGTTGCTCAGTAATCCTTAATGATGATACCGTTGACAGCATGGCTTGTACGGCTTCACTTATGCAGCCATAATTTTGATCAGTACACTGCTGTTCGTTTGGTTTCTGGTTTAAAAAAATTTAGACTGTGAATCACAATCAAAGTTAAGCTCAGAACTGGAAGTACGACAGACTTAATTTTGGCGTAAAAAAAAGGTGGTTATTGTTCATCGTGGTACATACGATAATAATAATAAAGTGTAATTAAAATCGTTTGTCTCACGATGTGGTCACTTGAATTGTAGACTGCTTACTACTAGTCTTCACCCTGATAACATCAACAGGGACATCGGAATTGAAATTATGGAAGCGTTTTCAAACTTTTGTCCACATAACTATTGCTATATGCATCTGTCCACTATTACCCAAAAGCATCCAAGATCTACAACGCATAACTGTGTTACCAAGTGTTGTTTACATTTCCGTTTTTTCTGGAAACCACGTACAATGCGTTTCTCAAACTGGGTGTTTACCACAGAGTTCTTACGGATAACAATGAATGGAACCGGTCTTGACCGACGACAAGTCGAGACGTTTTAGTTAAATCAGAGATAGCTATATATAGGAATACTGTATTTATAAATCCCTACAACATGTTTCATCAAATAAAAGGAAACAGTTCAGCTCAGCGATTGCAAGTCACTCTGCATTTGATTTATGTGGACCTCTTGCAAGTAAAAAACACCACACATTTCAAGCAGATTAATGTGCGTCTCTTCTTGTTGACCCTCCTCCTGTTATCTCGGTTGCATTTACTCACAAGAGGACCATACAGATGAAATTTCACATACTAGACATAAAACCGTATAATTGACCCTTTGCAGCACAGTCTTGGTGATACAGGTTTATTTTGAATTTATGGCATAAATTATTTAATCATTTTTATTACTGAAGGGCAATGAAAATATGTGACCTTCATTTCCCATTATTTAATTTTGTGGCAGGCTTTGTATTGGAAATTCCTCACACACTGAATTGTCTCACAGTCTCTTCTTATGACTCATCCCATGTACCCAAGAAAGCTATCGCACAAGTTAGCTATTAAACAGAAAATGAGGTTTTAAAATTGGCCTTTTAAATCTTGCTTGCACCTTTAATGGGGGCTCCTGTTACTAAATTAAAAATACATTGAAAAAAGATAAAATAAGTGCCTGAGATACCGGTAGTAAAATACATATCTTAAAACATTAAATTAAAACTATTTACTTGTTGCAGTTGTCCCAACATCCTGCACCAGTTTCATCCTTAATTCTGATCCTGGTTTAGCATGGCGCAAGTTGACTGGGTTCAAAATATTTTGCAATACTTCCCTTTGGTATTTTTTGCTTCCTGGTGGATAATTCTACATTTCCAATGCCAATCCTCTCGATATCATTGTCACTGTAGCCAGCCCAGTCTGCGCGCGGTCAAGATTCGCGCCGTTTTCGGTCACGTGACGGCAGTGTGTTTAACTAGCGTGGTCGTACAGTTTGACTCAAGTTTATCGAAAGTTTAGTGGATTTATCGCTCGTTTAGCGTGTTTTTCTGTCCCTTTCGCGGCCCCAAAGGCTGGACAAGGTAACCTATGTTCTTTTATTTTTATCCTAAGTTTAGCTAGCTTCGTATTGTATTTTATTTCGGATCTTATTTCTGTTTGCGTGTGATGTCGCTCGCTCAAGTATTCGCATCGGTTCATTAGCGTTGTTATTGTATTTTATTTTAGTTTTACGGCTCCAGTTTGTTGCCAGTAAAGACTTCCAGATCAGCTATAACGACTGTGGTTCGTTTAACCTATGTAGTTACAATCATGGTAGTCTCACCTCGTGGCATGACATCTCACCTTGTGAGGCCTCACCTCATCTTTCCTTGTGTGGCATTGGTTTGGGTAAAGTAGTACATGCAACGACGCCCTGAACAAAAAAAAGTGAAGTCAAGGCTGCGTCAATCTCTCGTTAATAACACATAAAAGTACTAACCATTCAATTTTGGAAGCTTCTTCTTCGAGCCAGTTGAAATAATACAGTAAAGCAGAAAGTTAGTCAATCCCAACAATTCAATCGCCATCTTAGTTCGCGCCAGATTGTTGTTGTAGTCGTTTAGGTTTTATCCACAGACGACAAACCCAAAAATTGCACATCTTCGAAACAGCTTCGAGCTAAATCTTAACGTTTTCCTCAGTCGTCAGTAGTTTTCTTTGTCTATCACTATTAGCAAGGAAAATGTAAGTTTCATTGCTCCAGCACTTGACAACGACCAAAGACAAACATGCTGATTGATTTGTGACGTCACACTGCCCGCTCCGAAGACTGGAAACGAGTTTGGCTGAAGTAGACACGATTTTGGTCATTTGGGTACTTTCACCGGCAAAAAACCGGATTTTTGTTTCTTGCCATCCAATTTGTCTTGCCAGTTCGGAATTAACACATAATAAATCATAGGCACTTTAAGGTCCCTTTTGAAAGAGTTATTCGCTAACTAAGGCGAAATTCTATCTTGTAAATCCGTCTACCCTGCAAAAACCGAAAAAACTGACGGGCGTATTACACGAGAACATTAAGAGATAAAACCGGTTGAAATTCCCCACCTTTCCAAGGAAACGTCCAAATTCCCCCCTCCCCGGGCACGATGAGCAATCAATTGCCTGGGGTATGCCCGGTGGGATGTTGAAGCTTCGATTTGACCGGTACATTATCCACTGGATAAGTCACTATCAAGTAGATAAAATGTACTGGTTGGAGAACATTTTACCCGCTGGATAGTAATTTACTCAGTGGATAAAGTTATCTGCCCTATAAACAACAACTTGGCTCAGAGTGCTGTCCGCAAAATTGACATTCAATTAATACTTTTGTTTACTTTTCTTTTCTGTTCATAAATTCTCGGCACACTAGCTGAGAGGTGGGTTGTGTTATCTATGACGTCATAATGTATATACCCTTATAAACAATGGGTTCTCTGGAAACTAATAAAAAGGTTAGTGAATTAATCACTCAGTCAACCAATCAATCAATCAATCAATCAATCAATCAATCATATCAATCGTAAATTTAACATAAACTTTTTCCACCTACTGGCACCTCTTTTGAACAGCTCACTCCCGAATAACATTAAATCATGGACGACAAGGGTGGTCTTTTAAACAAAAGTAATTACAATTTTTTTTACAACTTAGCGGTCCTCTCTTTTCTAACTGGCACCTTCCTCCTGACCATAAATTAAGCATCTCGAAAGGGTAAAAATCACTTTTTATTTCACTTTAAAAAAAACCAAAACGATCTGATCTTAAATGATACCTTATGCCTTAGTTTAATATCAGATCTAGTTTATAGTTGGACCTTTTTCAAAATTAAAGACAATTACTTGTGAATACTGCAAGGCTAACAAAAATTGCACTCTTGTAGACGCATACAGACGGCATTATCAGGTCCCAGTTTCCATGCAAATATTGTCCTCTCTTTGCTTTGTTCTTTCACCAGCATTACAAGCCGCAGGAGCCACCTATGCACTCGGAAAATGCCTTAAATGTCGTTTGCAATCAAACAATCGTCGCGCTGATCTTCGAATGGTTTCGTTTCTTCCACAGTTGATCATTGGATTTAAGATTCCATTCAGTGTAATAAATATGGTGAAAAATGGCCTAAAGGGAGACTTACTTCTATACTCCATTACAGATAGCACAAGCGGAGTAACGAATGCAGGCAAGAAAGTGAAAACAAGCGCTAAGAGAATTAAACCCACTGTGATAGCAAGCTTTCTTTCTCTTTCTATCACAGCAACTAAATGTCTCGCTTGAAATCGTGTGATTTTCATCCGATGACTCCTGTTGACTACGAAAATTCCAATAGAACAAACAATAACCTTGAACTTAACAGACTCTCACCCTGGGCATTTTCTAAGTCGGCACCGTGACGATGATGAAAAACAGCGTCGGCGTATGTAAAAAAAGTGAACGACATTCAAAATTCTGAATGGGGAGAGGTTTAAAGCATGCTAATGTCCCAACCAGTCTAGCTGACCAGGGTCGTAGGATACAAATTAAACCAAAAAGCTAAGACGTTTAATTTATTTACGTTTCTTCCATGTTCCCTATTTTTTTATCCCGGATAAGTGTCCTCTATTTATTCCAAGTTTTCATTTTACAGTGACTTATACCGGATGCACTCAAATTAGTCAACTCCCTTTGCTCGTTATCTTGGATATATCCTGCCTCAAAAACGTTGAAAGGACTCCTTGCTTTTCCGTAGAATGTTTTAATATTTTTCTTTGCTTGGCCTAACTAACTAAAGGAAGAACTTAGGTTTCCAGTGTATTTCTTTTCTCGGAATTTGCCGGGGGAAAAATGCCCCACGTAGGGAGGGTCCCGGAGGGGTAACTTGGAACTAGGATTTTCCTATTTATTGCACTGGGAAATGGAATTTGAGGCACTGAGACTGGCATTTTTCCAAAGGAAAAGGGCTGCTGGGGATGGATTTTGACAAAATTAAAAATGTGGTTCGGACAAAACTCTACATGACTGATCCAGAACATGTTTAGCTCTGGTTAACAGTTTCGAAAGACCGACACAAATTTACTTTACGGAGAGTTTTTCAATCTAAGACACTTAAGTTCTTCTCGATACATTTTGTTTCTGGAATACAATCGATTGAAAAAACGTTGTCATATGAAAAGTCTAAACCCTTAACGATGAGACCTAATGGATTTATGGGTGGATGTATAAAAGCATTTGCATTTCCAAAATAAAAGACAACGTTCTTGCAACTGATGTTGATTGAAGCGAGTTGCACGTGGTAATGGAAGCGGTGCAAGCCTTTCCAAGTGGCCATAATGCAAATTGACTGAATAAGGGCCAATTTGAGCGCTATACAGAAACATAAGGTGCGAAATTTGCAAAAAGTTTGCATCCGTTCACGGACAGAAACAATTTTTGCTGAAAAACTATTCGGAAATAAGAAAATACCGTGCTGTTCTAGTACTGTATGAAAACAATCACACGCTGATTATGCCAATGCAGTTACTGTACGAACATTTCCCAGAAAGCCCTTGGGTCTCACATTTTATGACTTATACTTATCATACGACAACGTTTTTTTCCAATCGAGTGTATTCGAAATTTGTCCCCAAACATGAGTTTTAACACACCTAACCAGACTCAAACAAGTATCCCTTCGTTGTTACTGCTATTTCCTGCAGACTTGCGTTTTTTAATGTTTGTTACCAGTAAGCGTCATGTATGAAAAACGAACACAGCTGTAACAACGTATTAACAGCTGCATGAGTTTTAATTTAGGAAAACGCTAGTAAAAACAACACGAAGAACAAAAAAATCGAAAAATAAGAGTATTTTTTCTTTCGTGTCTTTGTAAATCAACCTGAATGCACTGAAATCGGTTTTCAAAACTGTTCTTAGTGTTGCAAAGCAGTTCAGAGACAACCTGCTTTGAAAGTGACTATTTTAAATTTCCTTGTACGATGGTGCGAAGCATTTTCCTTCATTTATTTATTTATTTATTTGTTGTTTTTGAAAAACAATTTCAGAAGAGATACTCAAAATTGGTCGTAGGATCCTGGTTGAGGCTCCTTTTTTTTTTTTTCTTTTTTTCGAATCGTTTTGAGCTCGGCTTTATATTTACATCCAGCTCCACGGATAATTTGAAACATGCCAGCGAGGACAGTTATCATTGTTTTGGGGAATGACAGATAAGAAGTCCCAATCTACCTAACTGTCTTTAGAGAAAATAAAAAGTCAATAGGAGAATAGCTGCTAAATATATCAGAGCCGGTAAATTAAATAAAAAAATGACTCTTGTTAACAGGTGATGTTTCAGGTCTGAGTCTTCAAACATTTAATATTTTGAACGATAAAGCTGAGGACCTATCTTGCTAAGAAGGGGCAAACAGAGGCATTAGCACCAGTCTAGGGAGTGTCCATTTTTTTATCACTGGTTTACAGGTAATCGAAAATGTGTTGGTCATCCGAATTGTGCACATGAAACTCAAGCGATGCACACAACAACTAACTGCCATTTAGGAAACCTGGCTGTACGCGACGCCGTCACCCGAAGGGCTGGGTGGTAAATTCGCTTGCAAGTTGTCAGCCCTAACTAGCAGTCCCAGTTTCATCTTGCGGTGGAAAGATACCACGATTTACTGAAACCTTTCAGAACAAAGTTACGACAAAAAGAAGACGATATCAAGACAGCTAAGTATTTGTCAAATATAATAACGAGAATATTTGCTGAACATTGCAGTTTTTAAAAACTGGGAAACAGTAACCTGTGAAAGTAGGTGATCTTAGGAAAGCCTTCAAACTTTCAATACTTTGACTGCAAACATAAGGTATTATGGTCGATACTAGTAGTTTAGAGTTTGTAATTTTATTGGCTGGCATAGCAGTTGGTTTCGCTGGATTAATCGGAAATGTGTTGGTTATTAGAATTGTGCACAAAACTCGAGAGATGCACACCACTACTAATTACCTTTTAGCAAACCTGGCTGTTAGCGATGTCATCACCATTTTGGTGGGATCACTATTCTATGTCTCCCATCTCGTTGGATATCTGTCTGATGGATTTGGAAAATTTGCTTGCAAGTTTACAGTTCTTATTACCATTGCCATGACGGTTACATCTTTTACTTTAACAGTGCTTGCTGTTGAAAGATACCATGCGTTACTAAAACCTTTCAGTACAGGATTACGGTTGAAACAAGATAACATCAAACGGGCAATTGCTCTTATTTGGATCTCAAGTGTTCTCTTTTGTTTGCCGTTTTTCTTCTTAAAGTAATGGAGTGAGGCACATAAGATTCCACGTGTGTTGGTTCTTGGAGTTTACACATGAATCAAGCAAGCAAAATCTATGTGATAATATGCGTCGTTCTTAATACCTACATTCCAATTGCAGTATTTTTTTTACTGCTATGGATCCTTGATAAAAGGACTGTACCTTACAAACACAGTTTGCCCAGAAACAAATGGAGAAAGAAGTTCTGAGAAAAAGAAACTTGTTGCCGGTCACATTCATCCTGGCAACAGCAAGCTTCGTTTTCGGATATACACCTTTACTGCTGTTTTATACAGTAATAGCTTTAGGAGGAGATGAACACATAGCCTTTAAATTGTACTTTAATCTTGCAGCTGTTTTTCTTTTTCTGTGCTATTGTAGTTTATGTTTTAACCCGATATTATACGCTTTTCGAAGTACAAACTTCCAAGAAGGTTTTAAACGCATAATATTTTGTCGCAGACCGCGAGAGAGATTTAGTTTAGGTGTAATTGTTATGTCATTAAAAGTCCAGTTTACCTTTTATTTTACGAGTAAGAACTTCTGTTTTGCTATTACAATCATCTCAGGTGACTGGTATTTACAACAACTTTCTTGGTTGTATTTAACATCGCGCTGAAAGAAAGCCATTGTGTGCATATGTAAGAGCGTATATCTGGACAAAGATTTCAGAGAATTAACCTTGAAACCTTTTTTGAAAGCATTCAAGGTCCCTTAAACTTTAAGATTAACAGAATGAAACCGGCCTGGGACATTAATCGAATAAATACTTGACATACTCTAAGTCTTTGTTCAAAAAGTCTTTGTTCAAAGGAAACGAAATAACTAAATAAAATTCAAATTCCAGATTCCTCTTCTCCATCTCACAACCACCCGTTTTCACAAGTTAGTGGAGACACGATATTCCACACGACTTCAAATTGTCTCTTCCTTTGTCAACCATACCTCAATTTAACCCAGTTGTCTTAAATAAGTCTAATATATAGATTTAGCTAAGCCTAAAAGCGGAGCCTCCTTTTTGTTTTGTTTTGTTTTTGTTTTTGTTTTTTTGCTGGCACTTATTAATTTGTGAAAATACTCTCATTCAAGTCGTTAAATTAAAAAGAAAAGACAAAAATTTCTACCCTCGCTGATAGCCGAACCCGACTCGTCGGCGTCAGAAGCCAGTGATTAGTCCATTAGACCATGAGCGTTTAATGTCATCCTTTGAAGTTAATTTTAATACTTATTTCTTTCTTCGTGACAAGCTGCCTATCAGCATGAAAATGCTGGTGTTTTTCCTGGCAAAATGTGTTCGGAACGCCGTAAAAACCGTGGTTGTGAACAGAAAAAGCAAAAAAGCACTAGCTCTGCTATGTTTGGCGTCGAAACCGCGGCGAAAAGCTCCGAACTCAAGCGGTGTGCAGACCGAATTCGAACAGAACCGACGAGGCAAATTTGAACTTTTCGCCTGAACTTTATCGCCTAATTTTCTTCGCCTAAATTGAACTTTTCGCCTTCTACCAAAAAGACAACTGAGTATTCTTTTGAACTTTTTTTTTCCATTAACAAATTTGTTTTGACTTTTGTTGTCTTTGCTTGTTTTGCTACAACGAGGGTCAACATGCAAGCAGAGCCAACAAACTAGGGGAAAGTTGTTGGATACATCATCACAATTAACGATGACTCAGGTAAACAGGTGATCCTTCGTCAGTCTATACACTTTCGATCAACAAGCGCGTGATAAAGAAAGAAACCGTGATATCTAAGCACCATGGTTGATACCAATAGCCTGCAATTTGTCCTATATTTGGTTTCCATCCCATGTTTTATCACTGGATTAATCGGAAATGCGTCAGTTATCAGAATTGTGCACAAAACACGAGAGATGCATACAACGACTAATTTCTTGTTAGCAAACCTGGCTGTAAGCGATGTCATTTCCATTTTACAGTTGCCGTTATTCATTTCTGCTGTCTACAAAGTTGAAGATCTAAATGATGGATTTGGTAAATTGGCTTGCAAGTTTTCAGCCCTCACTGTCATCCCCATATTAGCTTCATCGTTTACTCTAACAGTGCTAGCTGTGGAAAGATACCATGCTCTGCTGAAACCTTTCAGAACAGGATTACGGTTAAACAAAAACAACATCAAAAAGGCCATCGCACTCATTTGGATCTTAAGTCTTCTCTTAAGTTTGCCATCTTTCTTTCTTTATGAATGGAACGAAACATATTCTGAGTGTACTTTTGTTCCTACGCAAGCAAGGAAAGTTTTTGTGATCATAGGCTCCGTATTTAGTACGTATATTACGATGGCAGTATTTTTGTATTGTTATGGATCCTTGATTAACGGTCTGTACTTTACTGATACAATTTGCGCCACAGACACTGAGGAAGACAGACGTTCAGAGAAAAAGAAACTTGTTGTGACATTTATTCTGGTAACTGCTGGATTTATTATTGGATATGGACCAACTGTAGTTTTTCACTCGGTTATATTTCTCAGAGGAAATGAACCGACAATCTTAAAAGACTTAAAAGACTCTGAACTTTCAGTCGCGTTTTATTTCTTGTTCTACTGTAGTTTATGTCTTAACCCAATATTATACGCTTTTAGAAGTACAAACTTCCAAAAAGGTTTTAAACGCATCATATTCTGTCGCAAGCCTCCAACATAACAAAGCATGATATTCAGTTGGCGTGATTGTTGAGCCGTTTGCCTTTCTGTTTAACCTGTAATGTTAACATGATTCGGTCTGTTTTTCTTTTTTTTTTTTAATAACTTTCTCGGTTATATTTAACAAGGGACTAAAAAATACAATGTAGCTGATAGTTACCACTATTTTATCTAGGCTGGTATAATAGATGATATATTGAGCGTACGATTCTTACTAGGAAATTGAACTAGAAAGAAGCATCAAACGCATCGAAGGACAATAAAACCGTAGTTAGGATTAACAGGCTGCAATACGAATTAAGTTAACCTCCAATAGCTTGTTTCTGTTTGTTTGTTTTGTGTGTGTTCTGTTCTGTTTTGTTTATGTTCTTTTTATGTGTGTGTGTTTTGTTTTTTCAAAGTTTGACATTGAAAGAGTCATTGATCCATTCCAATCCCTAGGGTAGTATGTGTGCGCTCAGTGGCCCTTTTTTCAGGATATTCACATCAAGTAATTCCACCTTCGCGGCTAACTTGAAACGTGATCATATTTTCTATTCAAATTACAGCTTAACACGCTGGAGTTTGACAAATAAAAATAACTGCTTTGTTTTTAGACAATTTCCTAAGTAAATTGAGCATCGTTACCGTATAAGGAGAAAAGTTGGAGAGACATCATCACAGTTATCAATTACTCAAGTAAACAGGTGATCCTTGGTCAGCCTTCAAACTTTCAATCAACAAACCTCAGTGATATGTAGCATTAAATATATGTCGCATCTTTGTCGTTTCTTGTAATACTGTAGCTGCTTAATCCTTAATGATGATACCATTGACAGCATGGCTTGTACGGCTGCACTTATGCAGCTATAATTTTGACCAGTACACTGCTGTTCGTTTGGTTTCTAGTTTTAAGAAAAATTAGACAGTGAATCACAATTAAAGTTAAGCTCGGAACTGGAAGCAAGACAGACCTAATTTTGTATAAAAAGGTGGTTATTGTTCATCGTGGAAATACAATAATAATAATAAAGTGTAAATCGTTTTTCTCACGATGTGGTCACTTGAGCTGTAGATTGTGACGTTTTGACTCTTCAGCTATCCACATAAGACTTCACCCTGGTAACATTGACAGAGACAACGGAATTGAAATTCCCGAAGCGTGGATACCAACGATCAAGAAACACAACGGGAGCCCGGTACATCAGCGAACCGCTGAGGGAACAATTACAACGGGAAAAATCGGTTCAAATAGGACCTCTCGGAAACAACTTCACACCAGAACAATGAGGATCGAAATGCACCAATCACAGTCGACCATCGAGATTCATATGGTGACGCGCAACCAGTCGACCTCATTGCCTGATGAAGACTAGCAGTAAGCAGTTCAAACGTTGCGATCAACAACTCAAGTGACTACATCGTGAGACAAACGATTTGCACTTTATTATTAGACCTAATTTTTTTAGACTTCTTTAATTAGTATCAGAGACTGAAAGATACAATACCTTATCGTAACCCTGATCAAACGTATTGAAGCCCATTGAAACGTATTGTTCCACAGAACAGACTCCAGTTGCCCCAAGGGCTCGACAACGTTATGTACCAGTCAAATCGAAGCTTCAACATCCCCCGCGGCATTTGAACTTTTGAAGATTGGCTTGTTCAAATTCCCTACCCTCGGTGCAAAAAAGCAGTTCAAATGCCCCACCAATTAGTACTGAAATACCTCTATTCAAAGACAAATTTCGTCTTCAATCAAACACTGTTCACGCTTCTCGGGGAGAGGTATGCCGTGATGACATCTTTTAAAAGAGTTATTCGCTAACTTGTAAATCCGTCAAACCCAGCAAACACCGAAAAAGTCACGAGCGTCAGTTCCCCCGAGAACATTAGGAGATAAACCCGGTTTGAAATTCCCCACCTTTCCAAGGCAACGTCCAAATTCCCCCCTCCCCGGGCACGTTGTACAATCAATTGCCGCGGTATGCCCGGATGGGGATGTTGAAACTTCGGTTTGACATTATCCGCTGGATAAGTCACTATCAAGACTATCAATTACATAAAATGTACTGGTTGGAGAACATTTACCCGATGGATAGCAATTTACTCAGTGGATTAAGTTATCTGCCCTGTAAACAACAACTTGGCTAAGAGCGCTGTCCGCAAAATTGAAATTCAATTTACACTTTTTTTTACTTTTCTTTTCTGTTCATAAATTCTCGGCACACTAGCTGAGAGGTGGGTTGTGTTATCTATGACCTCATATTGTATACACCCTTATAAATAATGGGTTCTCTGGAAACTAATAAAAAGGTTAATGAGTATGTTAATAAACAAAATGATTACCAATGATATTATAATTGTAACTTTTAAACGGCTGGACGAATAATCACCAAATCTCGTGACTTTTCCTGAAATTTATCAGAAAATTTTCTCCTGTGTCAATGACGTGTCTACGATGATTGAAGTTTCCATAGCAACCGTCTACTCAGGAGGTGTTTTGACGAATTTCTGTCTTGTTTCAGTCTTTTTTCAGTTTTTTCCCCTTCGTTTTTAAGAAGGAGATAATCCTTTACTTTTGGGTGCTTGTTTTGATTAATTATGTTTCTTAGAACAAATTCATATATTTTTCGATGTCGTCATTGTCAACTGTATGACTGCATGCTCGGGATTCAAGATGGCGGCTCAAAATTCAAAATGGCTGCTTTGTGACGTCATTGTGACGTCATGGAACGTCATAATCGACATGTCATAAACTCAATCTGTTAAGCTAATGACTTGCTAAAAACATGCCAAGTTTCATCACAAGAGCGTGAATACTTTTCGAATCTATGGGGGGGGGACCACCCAAGCTTAGAAACTCAAAAACAGCTCAGGTATAATAGGGTTAAATAAGTAAATTAATCGTTCAATCAATTAATCATTCAATCGTAAATTTTCAATAAACTTTTTCCGCCGACTGGCACCTCGTTTGAGCAGCTTACTCCCGAATAACATTAAATCATGGACGACAAGGGTGGTCTTTTACACAAAAGTAATTATTATTATTATTTTTACAACTTAGCAGTCCTCTCTCTTCTAACTGGCACCTTCCTCCTGACCATAAATCAAGCATCTCGAAAGCGTAAAAAATCACTTTTTATTTCACTTAAAAAAATCAAAACGATGTGATCTTTAATGATACTTTGTGCCTTAGTTTAATATCAGATCTAGTTTATAGGTTGGACATTTTTCAAAATTAAGGACAATTACATTTGAATACTGCAAGGCTAACAAAACTTTTTCTCTTGTCGAAGAATATAGACGGCATTATCAGGTCCCAGTTTCCATGCAAATATTGTCCTCTCTTTGCAATGTTCTTTCACCAACATCGCAAACCACAGGAGCCACGTATGCGCTTGGAAAATGCCTTAAATGTCGTTTGCAATCAAACAATCGGCGCGCTGATCTTCGAATGGTTTCGTTTCTTCCACAGTTGATCATTGGATTTAAGATTCCGTTCAAAGTAATAAATATGGTGAAAAATGACCTAAAGGGAGATTTACTTCTGTACCCCATTACAGACAACACAAGCGGAGTAGCCAAAGCAGGCAAGAAAGTGAAAACAAGCGCTAAGAGAATTAAACCTACTGTGATAGCAAGCTTTCTTTCTCTTTCTATCACAGCAGCTGAATGTCTCGCTCGAAGTCGCGTCATGTTCTTCCGATGACTCCTGTTGACTACGAAAATTCCAATATAACAAACAATAATTATCAAGCTACAAACAACATAAAATATTACGGAAATAATATTCTTAATAAATACGGATTTCTCTGGAAGCAATTGAAAAACTCCCAAAATAAATAATACTGCCGATGCACTCAATAGCCAACTGGTAAACGCTTCTTTCAGAACACGTGACTTGGTCACGTGATTTAGATACCACTGAGGCCTATGGATTGCACGAAATCGATCTTTACTAATGACTGTTAAGTTACTCAGGGTTGCAAAGATGCACAGTCTGGATAAGTAAGTTTCTGCTTGGCTGTTTGGAGGGCAGAGGTGGATGTGTACGGCTTTCCTTGTGTCTCTGTAAAGGTAAATAGCCGCCGAAATTAAGTCGCTCACTGATAAACTACAGAGTAGTACAAGCGAAGGATGCTGTCGAGTTCTTATTCGTACCACAGAGATCAGAAGGAGGCAGTTGCTGACGAAAGACATGGCGGCTAACGTCATATCGAGAGGAAGCAGAACTGAGTTGGTGATGAATCGCAGCTTTTGTTGAATCTCCATGGAAACGTCAGGGACAAGGCATGCCAAATAAGGGAGTGGGCTGCTGTCATTGGTTGTTCCGTTGGGTTCCTGAAACGCCATCATCTAGGAAAATGATATTTTTTTCTTCTTCACCGGAGCAATCTGTAAAGAAAAAATATAAGAAAATAAAGACAATTTATAGCCTAAAAAGTACATCGATAACTACTAGGATGGTTTATTTACGCGCCTATTGGTAACATTCGTCACTAATAGTCCGATCTTTCGGGAACTTGAAAAAAAAAAAAGAAATTAAAAATCTCAAACATCAATTCCCTACTGTAAACCGAAAGAAAAGCAGATATATAAATATATGTATTTATGAACATTGTTTGTTAGCATTCATGTTCAGTGAAAGTTAATTCTTTAACGGTTGCACGAATATGCTACTTTGTATTTATGTCTGAATCATAAACTGATACCAAAATTTAAAATTTGATTTTTCTTAAAGTAACGACCTGGGGCTTACAGAACTTACCAGTTATTCAGTTTTTTCTTTTTTTCTCAGGATTAATCAACGGCCACAAAAATGCGCCTTGGTAGCGTTTATGGATGTCCCGACTTAACTGGTTTGTGCTCCGGCAATCCAAACGGCAAAGTTGCCAGCTATCTGACTCTGAGCTGTTCTTTTACAAACTGTGACATGTATTAAGAAACTTAAGTAAACAGTTTTAAGTATGTCAATTTCCTAATGTGTGATAATGATAATGGTAAATTTTACACATCAAAAGCATGTTACGCTCAGTATTTCGAGCTCTTAAATTTCAATTCTTCGGCTGTCAAGTCAATTTGTGCGCCCGTGAGTAGATTGAGAATAACCAATTGAAGTGTTACATTTGGTTTCCGTTAAAAATGAAAATCAATGGAGAGTTAATGGACAGTTTCACACAATTTTCACATTTAAACTCAATTGCAATTATTGATTTTACTGCATCAATTGTCAACTACATAATGTTCTCTTAATAACAAACGCTAACATCTTCATTCCAAATGCTTATTAGAACATTTGTATTATGAAATCGATGAAAGCCTAAAGCGTGCATTGTTATTAAAACTCGAAAGGTTGAAGAGAAAACAAAAGCAGATAAATTCAGTCCCTGGGCGATACAAAAGTTTTCAAAGGGCCGTTGCAATATTCTTTCAAATGCTACGCAATTATCTTCGGCTATTAAAAACCGACAAAACCGAGAACGGAGTAACACATCGTCATTCAATGAGGAAAACTAAATTTATTCCACAAAAATTAAGTAAGATGTATCTAAAATTGAGAAAGGTGAATTTTTCCTAAAAACTTTTTAAAAATCCATAAGCATAAGAGCATAGAGATTGAGACTGAATTAATTAAATAGCCGATTTAATTAATGGAAACTGAAATTGAACTTGATAATTGTAAATTCAACTTTGGTCAACAGTTCCGCTTAAATGCTCAGAGCGCCCATTTAGCTACACAACATTGTCGAGTTGCCTATTGTCCCAAAATAAAATAAATGAATAAATAAATAAATAACAATTCCAAGTGAACACAAATTTTGTCAAGAAGCCTCTTTTTCATAGCAACATGTTAAGTGATTTTATTTTTAAATGTCAAAAGAAACAAAAACTTTAATTTTTGGCGACATCACATTGTGAACGTGCCCGTATTGTTTGTCAATTGTGTCCAGCTCACTAAGTGCTGCAATAAATTAAGCGCACGTTTTCTTAGTGCAAAGACGAAATCCTCTCTTTTAACAGAGGATTTCGTCCTTGATTACTGTATACCATGTTAGAGTTTAAAAACTCTAACAAGGTATAATCAACAATTTTTTGATTAATTCTATATTTGAAAAATTCTTTTCTTTTAGAGGTTTCTGAGCAAAATGTAAAAACATATTCCCCGTGAGAATCGAAAGAATCGAAAGTGTTAAGCTAATTTTTATCCTGCCCATTTCCTTATTATCGATTGAAGGATGCGAATTTTCAACAGTTCCAAACACTGGCTGCACATTTTGTGTTGCTGCCTAGCCTGTGTGTCTAGAAATGTTCAGGGACGCGTTTTGGAAAATCAGTTTCCATTTGTTTTTTTCCAACGTAACAAGTAAGAGGTCTTAAGGGACAGGCCTATCAAATAACCATGTTTCCTATCTGATATTAAAAGCAAAAAAAAAGACAAACAGCAACTAAGAATCCAGTGGTGGAGGCTATTTAGGTACTCACGAGGTTAATGCCAGCATTTGGCCACGAAAACTAATCTGAAGTCGCTGTAATGGTACAAGCTGAGTGGTTGTGAACTGGCGCGTTGCATAACTTGTACTGTTGTCTCTGCTGTGATAGCGACTTTACCATGCCTTAAGCTATAAAAGGAACAGTTTTTTAATCCACGGAAGTGATACATCAAGAAGACATCAACGACGTCACAATGAAAAATTTAAGGAAGAGATAAAAATAAATAAACCGGCAGTTGGAGGTAATTTTCTGTTTTTACGACAATACTTCCTTAAATTTGGAAGGCTATCACTCGTTACTTATCTCATGTTTTCTTTAACTTCTTTTCTTTTTTTCTTTTCCTTTTAAAGCCCACTTCAAGACGACAGCCACGTGTTGTTTTGCTTATCGGACATTGTACAAATAGTTAATTTTTTAAGCCCATATGTAGCCAATTTTTAGCCCACTTTTTCGCTAAACATACAAACGTTGCTCTTTATTTGTTAATCTGTTTTAAAGCAAAACATATAGAAATAGCCTTTATCTTGCAGTAAGCCAAAATTTCGGTTGTTAAGACTGCTTTCACGCTCATAGCTGTTCACGTAAATTCGTAAAGAGGAAAATTGTTGTCTTGTTTCTTTCCGTCTCAATTTCATTATGTATGTATATTCAGCAAAACTCAAATAACAGTAGGGCCGGAGGGAGAGCAATGTAGTGAAATCAAGGAGATTAATTAACCACTCCCAGACACTCTTATCCCCAATAAATGTCGTAGCTGGACCGCAATATTTCCGCTGTGTGATTTATTTTGTTTTATGTACCAGCTGCAGAAGACCACAAAAAGACACTTGTCCTCAATTCTGTCTTCTTGGAAAAGCTTCATTGCTCGATGTTCTTGTCGTTTAATTTTATCTCTCGGTGACCCATGTGATGTAAATGACAGCTTGGAAAAAGGTATTTATCCATATGATCCACCGTTACTTAATAAACAATTTTTAAAATATTCAACCATGCTTTTAGCGCTGTTTTATTAGCTAGGCTTCTGTATTTGAGAACTTAGACGTGACAGCAATATGCTTCTTTAAATAAACAAGTTTTAACTAAAGAGCAGATTCATTTGGCAGCATATTTGATAGACCAGGCTGCCTTACGTACGCGTGTATACCATGGTTCTGAGTAAAAGGACAATGCGGGTGTGTGCTATTTTCAATAGTAATAAGTGATTTACCTATCTCAGTCCACTGAAAACGACGACGCGATATCTCGACTTGTAACGCCAAATCTCGATGTGTAATGCAAACTATCGCAAAAAATTCAACTGGCAAAAAGAAAACAAAAAAAGCGGGGGAGAAAAGTCAGTCAGTTTATGATTTTAAATTGAGGAAGCTAAAAAATAGATAAATTGAATGCATTCGGGATATAAGAATCAGTTTGAGCTTAAAAACTAAGGTGGTTTCCGTATGTTGGTAAGGATCATATATAGTGATTTTCAGATTTTGCACGTGTTTTAGAACTCCGCATCGACTCACAATGCGTCTCGATTGATGACACGAGATCTTGACTTATAATGCGCGAACTCGACTTATAATTCGGGATCTCTACTTCTTACGCAAGATCTTGACTTGTAACGCAAAATCTCGGCTACTACGGTCAGCCAGCATTTTCGGCAAGCCGACAGCAGCTAGGAAATTCGGAAAATTAGCCTCTCTTCCCTAAAATTCTCTGCAAAGAGAAAGTTTAGCTCAAAGATCGGGAGCAGATCAATTTTCGATATCCTACAGAAATATCCCTTCAAAAAGCTCTAAAACAATGTGAGAAAACAGAAAGCAACGGTGTAAGTACTTCGCTTTAAGTTTTTCGTCGGGTGCCCCTGGATCGGTCATGAATTCTTGCTCCTGTGGTTATAGGGCCAACTCGCGCAAGATTGTACTCATTCGATTTTATTTATTGTTATTGTCTTTCCTACTGCATACGGACACCCAACGTTACTTTTTGCGGAATATCTGTTCGGGAGGCCTAAATTGCCTAAGATAGCCTAAGAGATTCGGACTTAGTCCTTTTCAGCCTAGGCTTTTTTTCGTTCCTGAGTCTGGGAAGGGGGATGGCACAAAGCGCCTCCCCCCATCCCCTCCTCAACTCGAAGAGTGTTAAATTTATGCCAGCGGAACTTCGGGGGTTAATAGAATGTACAAAAATGTTTCCTTTTTGGGTGATTTTTTTACAAGTTGTTCTGTTTTTAATGCCAGAACCATGGCTACTCATTCTGCTTCCTTTCTTCAAGCAAAGCTTCTAATGGCGATATGGCTTTGACAGTTGGTCGTCGAAAAGAAAATAAATCTATTGGCCAATAGCTAAAGTTACATCCTTTGACCTTGATACCATTGAGAACTGAACTAAAAACACAGTAACTTCTGGAAAGAAAGACATTAGCGAGTTCGGATGGTAATATGAAGAATTAAAAAGAGTTGGGCAACTTGAGAATGACACTTTTACTTTTCGATAGACCTTTAAAACTTTAAAAGGAAGAAAGAAAGCAAGAAAGAAATAAAGCAAGAAAGAAAGAAAGAAAGAAAGAAAGAAAGAAAGAAAGAAAGAAAGAAAGAAACTGAAGGCCAAGAGCGAAACCCGAAATACTCTAAACTCTCTTACGACTGCCAGAGTACACATTTGACCGAGATTTCTTTTCTAGTAAACTTCATTTGAGAAAAATTAAATAAAAAAATTAAATTAACACAATGAATAAACTACTCAACAGCTTTTGTTTAATGGTCGTACTTAACCCTTTAATGATCAGTATGTAACGTCTCTTTATAATATCACTACATAGCCGACACTAAGGTTATGAGAATAAAGAAAATGATCAGATCAACGACTTCCCATTGAATAACGTACAAGAAACAATACCAGCGAAAGTACCACTTGGTAGCTTTCATTTAAGTAGTCACAATTTAGGATGTAGCCCATGGACTCAAAAGTTAAAAGCATCTTGTGCGACATAATAATTGAAGTACTACAATAAAGTACTGTTCAGTATCTTTCATTTGAATGATCCTACTTAAAGGTTTCATCCGGATCCTCTGCGGACTGAAAAAGTGCATCAGAACCACAATATGTCCGTGGTAAAACTAACAGCAGCTGCTCTGTGTGACAGCTATTCTTTGACTGTACGAACTTTAGTTAACTAAGAAGTTTGTCACAAATATTAAGAGTTTTTAGGTAGGTTCCTATGATGTGACTGTGTTGCCGGCGAGAAACAAAGTTTAGTATGTTTTAGTAGTTGAATGGCACTTTACACGTTTGTCATAAAAACCCTCCTAACAATAATAGTTGGATTGTTTTCTCAAGTAATTTCTATATCGTCTCCCAGTGCCATTCCGTGGGCTTTTTTTTTTGCAGAATAAAACATGTTCATTTATTTTATTCAATCGAAGACAAATTACACACTTACGTACTAATACGAACACATACACACTGAGAGATGTGGGTCTCAAAGGTCGAAACCATCAACTATTTTTCGTTGCACTCAATTCAGTTTTGCTTATACTTCTAGAGTGGTAGAAAATATTGCATGGCTGTATACATATTGACCTATAGACGATACGTTTGAAGTTTGATTGACAATTTTTTAGTGCAAGGTAATTGAGCTTCATCTAAATGCGCAGAACACAATTGTAATTAAAAGAACGGAAATGCAAAAATTGCTCTTAATATTGATATGTACAGTTGCCCATTGTCTCATTTAGGGAAAATCACACGCTTAATTGAAAGCTGAAGCTTTATAAGCTGCTGTTTTTAAAAAAGTAGGTTATAGCAAAAAGACCAGTAGCCCAAAAACTTGGCATTGACGATTAAAGAGAGACAAATACAGAAAAAAGCAAGTTTTGAGATATCATTTCCGTCAAGTTGGCTAAATCTGGTAATTTTGTTCACTCCGACGACAAAATGAACGTCCAACACTGCAAAGAATTTTCCAGTGTTAACCATGATCTAAGCGGGCGCTTTTACATGAAAAAAAAATGTGTTTCTGGCGTGTTGCTCGAAATATTTACGGGCTTTCTTTTAGCAATATCTCTTCTAGATACTGCTAAGATCTGAAAGAAAACGAGCAAATTTTCTTTAACACGTCATTTGATAAAATTTGAAATTACAAACATGATGTACATTTAAAATCAAAATGGTTCGTTTATGGCCTGACTGGTTTTTGGAATAATATTAATGAATTGGTAAGACAAAATAGGTCTTATTTGATGATGATTGTCGCGGAGTTTCCGCAAATTTAGACATTATACTTTTCACTTCCGGTGGACTCGGAAGCCTGGGACTGAGCTGGAGGCCTGGCTTTAAGCTATCAGGCTAGGCAGCTTAGGGTTTTTTTTCAACTTTGTGTGATTTTTAGAAAAAAAGCTCGGTCGAAACGAACGAGCGAACTTGAGAAAACCGTTTTGGTTTTAACTTTGTTAACGTTGCTTTATTGAACTTAAATTCCTCAGCAATATGATCACATTTAAAGATTTCATCCACAGAAAAGCAACTCAATTTAAGCTTTGACTCTGCGAGTGAGATGATTAAGCGCTAGACTCAGTTTAAAAAAATTGACAAGCAAAAATTCCCTGGTGCCTATTCTTTCAATGCTTGTAATGTGTCCATGTAGGCTCCATTTTAACGGCGTTTATGAAATCGATCATCGAGTACATGTTATCATTAATTTTACTTTTTCCTTTATTTTTCTTAGTGACTTTAAATGCAGGACGAAAGCATGATTCCAAAGAACTCTAGCCACTTTCCCTATCAAGCATGTTTGATTCCCAACTTTCCTGAAGACGTCCAGCACCAAGTGCGAAACTTTGGCAACCACGTCGTTCGTCCTCTCGGGATGGTTTTGGCTGTAATTTCATTTGCTTGTAACGCGAGTGTCTTCATACTAGCAGTAAGAACAAGGTCTCTTCAGCATCCTTCACTACTAATGCTGAGTAGCTTGGCCATAACAGATGTAATTTTTTCGCAGTATTCTCTTTACAGATACATTGAAATATTGACCCGCGAACACGTTTGTCCAAAATCAGGGCCTCACGATTCTGCCTTGAATGTTCTGTGTAGCCTAGCAACGCTTGGCAACCTGGCAATTATCAGCAGAGATCGCTACTTGGCAGTGAGAAAACCTTGGTGGTATCGCAAACAAGTGACCAAAGCACGTGCTTTGAGGACAATCTGTGTAGCATGGTTCATTAGTGTGATCATTGCATTTATGGTGTATTTGTCAAAAAAGTTTGGAGGCCGCTTCTTGCCTCTTGCGCAATTTTTATGTCTTTCTTTTTATGCTATTTGTGCACTTTCCATCGCAATTCATTATCTAATTATATATTTTAGGAAAACTACTCCTGTATTAGGACGCCAAGCACGCGCCATATTGGATTGGGAAAAGCGATTAGCAAGCACTGTTGGTTGGATTCTCGTGGTACTGATGTTTACATTCCTTCCAGCGCTTCTTTTTCCTATGGTTTTATACGCAAAGGGAGTTAAGAATCTCATGCCTTTTAGACCTTTCTATGTTTTCTTTTTCCAGCTCAACGGGGCTTTAAATCCTTTGTTAAACTTTGGTCGGCTCAAACAAATGCGAATAGCAGTAAGAAATTTGTTTAAATGCTTCAGGCGAGTACATGTACAATTATCACTACGCAACAGCAATGACAATGACAACTGCAGCAACAGTGTCAATAACACAAACGGGAGTAACAATATTATTGACAACGACAATAACAGGGACAACAACTACTGTGGCAACAACAAAAACAACAACAATGTCAACAATAACATTAGCAACAACGACAATAAAGACAACAGAATAAACACAACGTCAGAAACAACAATGACAACGAGTACGACAACATCACTGACAACAACACTGACAACAGCAACAACAACAACAACAATGCCAATGACAAAATCAGAAACAACAATAACGACGACGACCACGACATCAGAGACAACAACACCGACAACAGCAACAATAACGACAGAAACAGCAAGAACAATAACTCGAACAACATCAGCAATAACATCAACAACAACACTGATGACAACATCAGAAAAAACAACAATGACGACGGCCACGGCACCAAAAATAACAACGACAGACAGCAGCAAAAGTGACGGCAAAGCCATAGACAACAAGAACAATAACGACAGAAACAACTACAGCATCAACGATAACAGTAACAACAACAACTGCAACGACGACGTTGACAGAAGTGCGACAACAGGGGAGGCATCATGCCGTGTGGTTAAGGGCGCTGGATTTCAACTCGGTCACCCCGGGTTCAAATCCCTCTCTGATCACTAGCTGGAGTTGTTCTCGACAGTCTCGACCATGCTTGTACATACCCCACGGTTGGCAGAAAAGTTCTATTTAACAGCTGTTATTGGAATGTTCAAACTCTAGTTAGAACCGAAAGTGGTTCGCTTTGGGAGAAAGGTAAAGGAAACGTATTTGCGAGGCTTAATGTTCACGCTAAGGGCTTAAAGGTTTAAAATTTTTCCCCAAGAAAAGAGAGAGTGGGAGCTCACGTTCGGTTTTTTTTCCTTCTTCTTTTATTTTAACGCCAAAATCGCGAAAATGTGTGAATAAACTAAATAGCCGACTAAAATACTAAAAATTCATTTGATAATTATGCATGCAAGTTTTGTCAACACTTCTCTTCGGTTCGGCAATATGTTAAGTGCTCTTACTCTCGATGCTCAAGGCAGCCATTTATCTACATAACATTGTCGAATTACCTCTTGTCTGAAACTAAGATATAAATAAATAAATAATCCAAATGAAAAAAAACTTTGTCAAGAGGTCTTTTTTTACGACAACATGTTAATTGATTTTATTGCTAAATGTCTAAGGCAACAAAAACTATACTTAGCTACATCACAGAGTCACATTTCCTCCTATCCGCCAAACAGTTGATCGAATGCGGCCATGTTATTTATTTATTATATAGACAAGAGTGCTTTAGTGGAAAATAGACCACTCGTAAAGTTCATACGAAACTTCATCCGGGACTCCAGTGGCGTATTTTCCATATTCTCCTTGGCTAGTGAGGATATCGATGACGTCATTTCCCGCTTTTACACTGTTGTTTGTGTAAAAACACTCTTGTCTACGCTCTTGTCTACGCTTAGTGCGCTCGTTCGTGAAATATTGTTTTGACTACTCCAAAATAAAATTCATATCTTCGCGCCACCGTGTAATATCCTCTATTTATTATATAGATGAGAGTGTTTTAGTGGAAAATAGACCACTCAGACAAAACTACATCCGGGACTCGGGTGGCGTATTTCCCATATCCTCACTAGTGAGGATATTGATTACGTCATTTCCCGCTCTTACACTGTTGTTTGTGCAAAAATACTCTTGTCCATATAATAAAAAGAAAATTACATGGTGCTTGAAGATATGAATTTTATTTTCTCGTGGTAAAAAACAATATTTTACCCCTCCAAAATAAAATTCATATCTTCGTGCCGCCGTGTAATATCCTCTATATATTTGTTAATTGTGTCCTGTTCACAGTGTCCCGTAATGAATTAAGCGCCTTTTTCCTTGGTGCAGGGATGAAATCCTCTCTAAGCACTATGATAATATATATTTAACCAGAGGGAGTCCACAATAAATAAAATAAAATTACAATAATCAACTTGCGTACGTTCTTAGTTTCCAGTGGTTTTCTTTTGTGCGGAGCATCAAGCTGATCGGATGCTAGCGACAGTATTGTAGTCCTGAGCTGAGCTGTTTTGTGCGCGACTACAGTAATGTCGTTAGCATCCGATCAGCTTGATGATATGCTCCACACAAAAGAAAACCGGCACTGGAAACTAACAACGTACGCAAGTTGATAACCATGTGTAATTTATTTATAACTCTGTGGACTCCCTGTGATGTAACAATCAATTAAAGGAATTCTATGTTTATAAACAAAACACTCTTTCTTTTAGTGGATTCTGAGAAAAACGTGTTCCCAGAATCCACAAGATTGTGGGCCCATTAATCCATTTTCATTCTCGCCATTGTTTAGTAAAATTCAAGCGGCCCACTTCCTGCGAATCTCCAACAATGCACTTCCTTTAGGCCATCCCAATAGAATGATCTTAGACTACGAGCAGTCTCTCTTTCCGCTCAGGGATAGTCGAGCGTAACAAACAAGAGAGCAAGCGCGCGCGAAAATCGCCTGCCGCATTGTTACGTGACGCGCGTGTCAAGCCCAGTGTAGGGAGTCGCAAATCGCCTGCGCTGCCGCGTTGATAGATGAGTGTAGCAAGCCGACCCGCTACACTCACGTATCAACGCAGCAGGTGATTTTTGCGCTTGTCACGTAACAATGCGGCAGGTAAATTAGCGCTCGCTCGCTTTTTCGTTTCGCTCGAATATCCCTGAGCAGAAAGAGAGACTGCTCGTAGTCTAGAATACTCTCTGTTGTAAAAGTGGGTGAGGCAGGCAGGCAAAAATGTGTCATACATATATTCCAAGTTTGCTAGCCTTTTCTAGCGTTATCACTTCAAAATGTCTTTAAAGACCTCGTAACGAGGCAGCCTAGTACCAAGTCGAGTGAGCGGGAACAGACCGCCTAGGTATTAGCCTGCCCATCCCCGTTTATGGGCTCATCTGCCTGCTGACTTAAAAAAAATTTATTCCGGTTATCCTCCGTTGGATATAAGCCCCTTCTCTATATCCACCTTCTCCCCTATCTCCCCACCCCCTGCCATCCTCCCATTATTTCCTGACTATAAACGACCTCATAGAGCATCACAACTTCCCGGGGGGGAAGGGAACTCCATTATTTAGTCTAAACGGGTAAGTGCCGCTCAACAGGGCATGGTTTTCAGGGTCTTGCGTCTTAAACAGGGTATGCAATTTCGCTATTTAGAACAGGGTGTCTTTCTGGACTGGAAGCCTTGAACCATACAATTGGGTACCAGCAATTTTTTTAAAAATCTCATTCTATGATGTCATTTATAAAAAACATACTTTCTGTATGGGGAATGAAAAACAAGGCAGACAAAAAACGCAGAACACAAACAAATTATAAAGGTCTCTTGTCTTAAACAGGGTAGCGAAATGAATGGATTTTGTCTAAACAGGGTCAGGGTTTGAAGGCCTCGGCGGCACACCACCGCCCAAACTTTCCATAAGTACCCGCACCAGGCGCAACTTCCACTGTAGAAACTATCCAAAATTGTAGTGCAGGTAGAGTGCGGAACAAAAAGTGATCAGAGCAAATTCTTACAATCTTGTGATGGGAAATTAAAGTTTTTGTTCAAAATATCTTGACTGATATTATCGATTTATTGCACCAATGAGTGGTAAACGTATTTTAATAATGATGTATGTGAAATTGGCATTAACTTGTTTGTTATCAACTCATCCTGAAGCGATGTTTTTCAATACCGCTTACAAGCCTAACTAACATTTTCCAAGATTAAAAGCTGCTAAATTAGTTTGCTAAAATTATAAGTGCCTTTGTTTTCGTATGGCCAGAGTGAAAATGGATTGCAACAAACGTCAAAAAAAGATCTCTTTAAACTGATGATTTATTATCCCATGAAAATTTCACTTATTAGCCTCACCTCCCCCCCCCCCAAAGGTACTAAGTTACGCTCGAAACTCTCCTTGCCACCACTCTCGTAAGTGACCAGCTCTAGTTACAACCAGCATTGTGAAACCCCCTTTTAATTGCCACATAAACTCTGTAATTCAAAGTTCTCGTAAGCGATTGCGACCACTTCTGTCAATCACCGACTCCTCCTTCCCTGTGCTTTTAATTTTCAGTTCTCGTAAGCGACCACTCAATCAACACTTTAATAAAAGCATTCACTTCTTGATCTGATTTAGAGTAATACCTAACATAAGCGCTATTTAAATGGTTCGTTGACCGGTACATTCGCGAACCTCTTCATTGATAGAAAGTAATAAACTATTTAATATTATTACTACAATGCTACTAGGAACTATTATCATATCCCAAGCTTTATGCTTAAAGCTCTCGTAGGCCACCACCTTCTATTGTTTCATCACGTGGTCTCTCACGAGAACCCATTCTTGTAAGCGACCAGCTCATGTAGTCGCGACCACTTTTCTGAATTCCCACGGTCGTGGCTTACGAGAGCTTCGAGTGTACTTATATTAGTTACTTAGGCCTACTTAGACATGTTTGACAAAACACCAGCCAGCTCCCCCTAAGCCCCTTTAAGACAACTTCAAACACGTGTCAGTAATTTTCAGCAGTTCATGCCTCTGTTTCTATGTAAGCATTGTTCTCCCTACAAGGACGTTTCAGAGGAATTCATCGCTTGCTCCCTCGCTCGAGTACTGCTGAGCTCATTTAGACCGCATGGACATCCGAAAAATCCTCGCACTGATCTTCGAATGGTTTCCTTTCTTCCACAGTTGATGATTGGGTTTAAGAATCCATTCAGCGTGATAAATACGGTAAAAAAGTACTTAAATGGGGCCTTCCTTTGTACCCTAGGGCACATAAAATAATAGGGCTAGCTAAAGAAGGCAGGAAGGTAATCACAAGAACCACCAGAATTAAGCCCACTGTCATAGTTAGTTTTTTCTCTCTCTCGAAAGCAGAAAGAGAAACACCCTCGCTGTTCCCAGCGGGGTGTTTTTCACATGTCTTCTGTTGGCTAATACAATTCTAATATAACAGGTAAATTATGAAGAAAGAAGATGTAACGTAGAATATTAAACGAATCACCTTTTTTATGAATTCTGCTTTCTTAGGTAGGAAAGTAAAACAGACCAAAATAAATAACACGGCTGTAATGCCCAAAGGCCAGCTGGTGAATGCTTCCTTCAACACACGTGACTTGATCACGTGATTAAAGTACCACCGAGGACTACGCACTGCGCGAAATCGATCTTTGCTCATGAATGCCAGATTACTCAAAGTCACAAAGAAATAAGCTCTAGACAAGTAACTATCTTCACCTCTGGCAGGAGGGCAAAGGTGCGGGTGCGAGACTTTCCTTATGCCCTTATAGAGGGTAACCGTCGCCCAGGCCAAGTCACTCATTGACAAACTACAGACTAGCATAAGCGAAGGGTGTGCTCGAGGCTTTATTCGTGCCACGGCAATTAGCAGGATGCAGTTGCTGAGAAAAGACATGACCGCTAACGTCATGTCAAGGGGACGAAACACGGAGTTGGTGATGAATCGCAGCTGTTGTTGAATCTCCATGGAAACGCCTGAGACGAGGCATCGCAAATAAGGAAGTGGCCCGCTGTGATTGGCTGTTGAGTTGGGTGGATACGCCATCATCTAGAGTAAATAAAATTTAGCTTAATTCTCGTTCCTCACAGCGCAATCTGTAGTAAAAAAAATTGGTTGAAAGACAAGAGTGCCACAGTGTAGGGATTGATCTATCTAACTGAAAGTGAAGTATTTCAAATTATGCTTTAGTAGTAACTTTAAAGAAGCTGTTATGAGGGTCAAAATGGGGTTTAGTGTTTAGTGTTATTTGCCAACAAATTTTAGTGTTTCCTGTTAAATTGGCCAATATTTTGATGTTTACTGTTTTCGGAGAAAATACTCTTTAGTGTTTAGAAGGTTTTTCGTAAAAAAAAGGACGGAGGGAAAGATTCCAGAAGACTATCTGTACTTCAAATTATATTTTAATTCGGTAAATTGTCATCGTCCGGGTGAGTGTAGTCCTGAGAAGGACTGTTTGAGGTGACATTGACTGACGTTTCGACAACCTGAGCGGAAGTCATCATCAGAGTCAAGTGAACTGTGAATCGTCAGTAGATGTTATAAGTCTCTGGTCGTTGTCCTGATTGGTCGACGATCTCGTGATGTTATTGGTCGTCTGTCAGTTAAGCCGTGATGTTATTGGCTGTGAAGACTGTTAAACGTGATTGGTGCGTTTCGATCCGTCTTTGGTCAAATGTCCGTTGGTCTATTGTCAGTAAAAGATTAAAGACGGATCGAAACGTTAAACATTAAGGACGTTAAACATTAAAGACGGATCGAAACGCACCAATCACGTTTAACAGTCTTCACAGCCAATAACATCACGGCTTAACTGACAGACGACCAATAACATCACGAGATCGTCGACCAATCAGGACAACGACCAGAGACTTATAACATCTACTGACGATTCACAGTTCACTTGACTCTGATGATGACTTCCGCTCAGGTTGTCGAAACGTCAGTCAATGTCACCTCAAACAGTCCTTCTCAGGACTACACTCACCCGGACGATCACAATTTACCGAATTATGATATGACTCCTGGGTTCAAACCATTTACAGTTTCAAATTATATTTATTGACAACACAACCTCATTTGCTTTAGCTGATTCACACTCTGCTTCTAATTTGACATGGGATGGAGTTGAGTGCGAGTTTTTTGACACGATCATAGGAGGCAGTCGGACACGGAACTTTGTAAGAGGACCTGGTTTCTTTGGTACTGGCAGTGGAGGAGTGAAAGAATTTATAACGTTTTCAGACTTCAACCTATGTGGTCGGTCAAAAAATTCTTCAAAACGTTTTCAAGCTGGCTACACCATCTTTTGTCTTTGTATTCTTTTGCGTTTAATTCAGAAGCTGATTTGCCAGCCCTGATATCCGCGGACAAAGCAAAAGTTATTCCATTGTCTCATGCTATTGATGGAACTGCATTAAAACCGTAAAACCTGGTCTACAATAGTGGTTAGTCTAACAACTCCAATGGACCAAAACGTTTTTAGCAGCAACTCCATTCCTGAGCCGGAGGAAATCAAGAAAAATGTCTTGACAAGCGCCGAGGTAATCTGTGCCACTTCATTAGACAACGACTCATCAATGCCCTTTGGAGTTTGCTATCGGCCAAAATCCGTCTCTGGACAGGAAATGCTGAAATCAATTCAGGACATTGCAATGACACTGGAAACATGCGAGAGGTGTGTGAAACACCAAACCTCTGTCAACCACATCATATCAAGCAACACGTTACCTTGCATTAGCAAATGTGATGAGTGTTTTCATTCCCAATCTGTGTGGGCAGCCTGTAAGGAAAATGGCTAGGTCTCTCATATTCCTTCCTTGAGAGCCTGTAACAGGTGTCTAGAAGAAGGTGTGAATTGAAGGTTTCTTGCTCTATCTGTTATAACTGATTCCGAGGAATGTAACAAGAAGGCATTGTCAAAGCTCCATTCTATGACAGAGGATGAAACCTTGCCTCTGGAACTTTCACTTCTCGTTCACCCTTACCAGATGTGGTTCATCTTGGAAAGAGTCTTAAATGTAGCTGGGCCAACTGGTTTATTGATCTTGAGGGAGCGAAGAGTAGTTTAGTTCTAATTCGCACATTGCACGATTCTGCTGGTCCTGACGTGCGTAAGAAGTTACGAAAATTGCTGACCCTTGATTGCGTAAGGAATAAAGATCGGATGGCTGATGAACCGATAGTGCGCCTTGCTAGACCCTCGGTACTAGATGTATTAAAAGGGATACGTTTGGTCATCCACACCGTAGTTCCTGAAAAGTATCGCTTCTGGCAATCAAACCAAAGTGGTGTATGCAATTGCACTTGAAAGTGGACCCCGAGGCAAAGTACTGGCTTTAGACTATGACTTCAACTCTCGAAAGTTTCGTCTTGTGGAATTACGTTTACATCAACCAGTTGATGTAAATGTACGGAAAGAAATATTCAAAGATGCAAGGGACCTTTACTTAACTAACGGCGTTGATTTCGTTGCTGAGCGAGGTTCTTCTGCAACTCGTTTCATTGACTTGGAAGGTGAAGTAGTTTTAAAGCCTGAACGCCTGAAATCGCGAGCTGAATTAGTTTCACAGCTGAGTCGTTTCAGTTTGTTACTCGAGGATACAGTGCCAATCTACGGAAGCGGCTCACGACACATCTGAGAGCTTCACCCCACCTGACATAACGGTCACCAGGTCTGGTCGAGCCATCCGCACTCATTTTCGCCTTGATTTGTAAGAACATCAGGACGATCAGGTATACACATATCCATGAGCTTTTGACCGGACATGAAAATGATTAATTAAACAATTTTGCAAGGTAAATTATTATGTCAAAGTGTAAGCTCTATAAAAACACTGATTCCAAAAATTGTCTTAAAATTTTGGGAAGTAAGATTTCCCTTTTAAAAGATTCCGAGTTTATTCAACTTACCAGTCGTAATTTTTTTTGAGATGAATTAGTCGCAGCGAAAGTAGTTTATGAATACTCTCTGAATTGGTAACTTGTGGCTCAATCCAAATTCCATACTTGGTTTCGGCTATAGGACCTCGACCTTTTCTTTTATAAGAGTGCCGTAAAAGCTTAAGTGATTTTAGTATAATAGGAAATGTCACACTTCAAAAGCCTGAACTTGAACTTCAGTTCAAGGTTTTTTCATGACTATACCACTTAACGGCTTTACAATGCTAACCTAATAACAAAAGGTTACATTTCTATTTTAAAAAAGAAGCCTACGATAGAAGTAGTAATGTAGGCCCACATTGACAAATGGGCCTCGTTTTGGTGCGTGGGTTCTGATTGGTGGAGACGGGTCACGTGGTAGACAAAGGAGGGTTCTGATTGGTTGGTGGAAAATGGGGGTCGCAAAGCAGGCTGGGTGCACGTGTGTCCTTAGCAACAAGAAGGGGTCAAAGGTCAAGGTGGACCTAGCAACCAAATTTTCAGGGAAGTGACGGGTTTGTTTATATTTGACTACCATCCTGACCTTGTGGTACGAAAAAAACATGGACGCATGCGCGCAAGACACAACTTGGGTTATCTCACCTACCAGCAGACCAGGAGGGAAAAAGGATCGCGGGCTCAGATCAAGAGGACATTTCGTGACGCTTACATGACGTGGGTGGGAAACCGCTGGGCTCAGATCAGAAAAAACACACCACAGGAAGTGCTATGGAACATACTTTATTCATTCATGTTTGACAACAAAGTGGGAAAAAACGAGTCCAAAGTCCAATCCGGGCACCGTGGCTCTTGCGAGAAGGCATTACAAGAAGCTCAAACAGGTTTTCATGCGTGGAATGACTTGGCTTTTGGTGTGACCCAAAAAGTAGAGTGTTTTGCTGTTGGGATCATACGGATCTCGGAGTTCTCCCCAGAATCCTTTGAGACCCTCGTCGTTGTTTTCATAACAAATGCCATACCCCAACGGATTGTCTTTCCAAACTTCCTTGACTTTCTCCACAAACTCAGGGTCTTCTTTCCATCGTTGAGGATGGAGGACTTGAAGGATGGAAAGGGGAACGACTTCTTTGCAGCTAGGACAAGTGAGGGTCTGACGTTGCTTTCTGCATTGGTTGGCACAGGTGGCATGACAACGTTGACCACAACACCTCAACGTGGCATGATTGGTGACAGGTGTCAAACAGATCACACATTCCCCGGGTTGGGACATCAGGCCAAAGGATCAAAGAGAGGATTGGTCAAGAGATGAAATTCGGTGTTGGTGATGATGCCTTCGAGGCGGAGTCGACACAGTTCTTGGTAAGTGAGTTGGTAGTGTAAGGGTCGAATCAGCTCTTGGAGTTCGTTCCGGATGTGTCCCAAACGTTGTAGGAGTTGCACCGCTTCAGGACTGAGCTTATCGGCCATGCACTGTTTTACCACTGGTAGAAGTTTTTCAAGGTTAATAAACACAATTCGTTGCGACTGAGGCGTTTTTCACTGTGAAGGCGAAGTAGTTCGAAATAAGAAGCTTTGAAGCGGATCTCCTCCAATTCTTTTTCTAGTGTACCCAACAAGGCTTTTAGACGATCAATCACTTGTTGGGCTTCTGGACTGATGACTGGATCTCCCATCCACTTTGGCTTGAAAGGGAAAAACGGAATGGGACACGAGGGAGGGACGGTGTTTTTTATAGAGAAACAAGGGGTCACGTGGGAGGGGCAACGAACCAATGAGTGGGAGGTGACGTCATCCCATGGTGCCTTGGGAGGGGTGGGGGGACCCCCTCCCCCTCCCTAGTATCCCATCATGCTTCGCGTAGGTCTGGGTATAAAACCCTGGGAGGGCCCTGGGACGTCACTCCTAGCTTTGAGTTCGTGCTTGGCTGACTTTTGTCGCTATGTCGTCGACAAGAAGAACCTTGGGTTCCCTGTTGAGCTTTGTTAATGTGAATGGTGAGGGGAGTTTGCAGAGGAGAGTGGGGTTGGAACGGACACCAGTGCAACGCCACACGAGCCGCATGTACGCCAGGCGGGGAGAAGCGTGGAGGCCGCTGAACAAACATCGCGTGGCGGCCTTCATCCGTTTGTTTATGTTGTGCTTCGTAGAGGTGGAGAATGGGCTGCCTTTGCAACGAGACACTTATCAGATGTTGAAGAAAGCTCTGGTGAAAAGAATCATTCCCTGGATTTATAATCGACTTGTGTTCACCATGGACGAGGGGCAATGGCCGATAACCTTGGAACAGTTTCGAGAACTGGTCTCCTTCTTGGCGGAGCACTTGCCCCTCGTCCATAAAGACGACGCTTGGGGCACAGTGGCGTATTTTTTCAAAGAAATGTTGAAGCAAAGGGAGGAGTATAAAAGATTGAAAGACATGGAAAGTGAAGTTATGGAGGCTGTTCGTCGCTGTTTAGAACAATGAACATTTTTTTTATTGTTGAGATTTTTTATTGTGAGTCAAGGCTGCTGTGAGTCAAGAGACTATTTATGATCACCGTGCAAACTCAGTGTTGTGAGCTTTTTATTGAATTCTTTAATTATAAGAGGTTGATATTTACAATTGAAAACTCTGCGTCTGTGTTCTTGCCACGCTGCAGGGCGCGCTCCTATTTACAATTGGAAACTAAAAACTACCAATTGAAAAATAAAAAACTAAAAAAATGGAAAGCTATGTACAATTCAAAAAGTAAAAACTAAAAAATGAAAAAACTAAAAACTAAAAAAAAGTTCTTTACAAATGAAAGTCTTCGAGCTCCAGGCGTAACTGATCAATGTTCTCGGGTAGACAGAACGTGCGATTGAATAAGGCTTGAATTTCTGCTTGGGTTTTACTGTCCAAATCACGGGACCCCACCACGGCACTGCTTTGATGAAGGGTGGGACCTTTGGGACCCCAAGGTACAAACTGACTGCTAGCTACTAGGGTGGTGGCATTGTCGTCGACCTGGTAGTAATGGTCAGACCGGTACCACGATTGACTGGGTGTGTCAAAGAGGTAGACTTGTTTGCCTTGATCCATGGCTAATTGCACGGTCCAACCTGTGCCCCCTTTCACGCGTTTGCCATCCTTTTCCAATATGCCAAAAGCATAGATGGTATGCGCTTTGTTGGCAATTTGATAATTGCGTTGCAAGAATTGAAGCGTGTAAAAATGAGTGGGCATCTGTTTCCCCAGTTTCTGAGCCGCCCGGTGAAGATGCGGGTTGGCAAGCATTAAGACTTCCACGGTGGAGGGTGTGATGAAGTGGGCTCGAGGATGATTGGGGGGTACCAGGACTTCCACTTGCATGCCAAACTGTTTGGCCATTTGTTCGACGAATTACATGTCCACGACCAATTTGGGGTTCCATGGCACCTAGATCTTGTTCTCCGATCATGGCCATCTCTGGGGGCATTCGTTGGGAAAAAGGTACCCGGTGTCGGGTCCCACAATGGTCAGAATCTCGGCTTGAGCCAACCCTAAAGCCAAAGCCAAATCAATGAGGTGGTGATGTCGACACTGTTGGAACGTGAATCCGGCAGCCAGACCTCGTTTGACACGTTCGGTTAGATGCTCGTCGTCCGAAGCAAAGTCGTCCCGCTTCAGATCTTTGTAGTAGTCCATCCGCTTTTCGAATGAAGATCCAGGGAACGAGGGACCGTCATAAATAGGGAAAGCTGACCAATGGGGACACGAGAGGACCTTATATGGGTAGGATAAGCTGACCAATGAGACAACGAGAGGACCTTATATGGGTATAAAAAGGTTCAAGGGTATAAAAAGCCGTGTGTGGTAGGGGTGAAAAACAACCTTAGCAAGATGTCTGTCGATGTGTCTCCAGCGCGTTATCCTCATCCGGGTCGGAAAAGAAAATCGCTCAAACATGCTCACCCTGCTGGGAAGAAGAAGGAGAAGGCGATTCAACATATGACCGCCATGGACCCGTCCTCGTCTGAGGACTGTGATCCTGTGGTACGAGAGGTCCTGGAAGACACCCGAGCCGCGGTGGAAGAAATGATGAAAGAATTGAAGGACATGGTGGACCCAACGCCTCCTCCTCCTCCTCCTCAATTCCCACTGACGACCGCGTATGACAATGCGGAGGAATTTGCTCAAGCGAAAGCTGACAGTGAAAGAAAGGTGAACTCAATGCCTCCTCCACCCGAGACCAGACCTCGTCCCCCACCCAGTTCCGTGGACACCATGGTGTGCCCTTGCCACGACGTGCGTTTGGAGGCCCGTCAATCTCAAAAGGGATGGCCCTATCTCAAATGTCCCATTCAACCGTGTTTGCTGTTTTGTGGGCAAGACCAAGCCCCTGAGTATATGAAAGCCGTGTATTCTCAACTTCATCCCGAAGTGTTGGACATGTGGAGTTGTTTGCAGTGCTTTTGCCGTGAACCGGCCACCCTTCAACAGAGTCATTCCCCCCAGAATCCTGATCGGTTGTATGTGACCTGTTCCAAGAAAAAGTGCCAGTTCTTTCGGTGGGCCGATCAGCCATTGGGTCCTAAGTACTGGAGTTGGTTTCATGACCATCCCCCCAAAAAAGCAGACCAACAAGCCGAGCCTCCTTTGTCGACCCGTGATGCACAGGGGTATCCCAAGCGTGGGGTTGACATCCCAGGACCTCCACCCCAAGTGAGACGTCCAGAGGACGTGGAACAAGAACGTCCCCTGACAGACTATGAGAAACAGTTGCTGCGAGAAATTCAAGACCTCAAGAACCGTGAAGAGGTATTGGTAGCCCCGGCTCCACCGCCCCCCAAGTACAGTGACAGTGTAGAGAACTGGCAGAAAGGCCTACAGACGGTCGCGTATGACCGTCTTGGTCCATTTTAAAAAAAAATCTATAAAAGTCCATGTGGACCGAATAAAAATTAGTTTGAAAACATGGAGTCTGTGTTCATGTGTTAAGCGTGGTATTGGGTTGGGTCGTTGGTGCAATGGAAATGTCATCAATCCCTTTGCCAAGTGTTATATGACCACCAAGCAGGCGAACCAAGCCCCATTCCCCCCTGTCCCGAGGACATGCATCCTCTTCACGTATTTGAAGAAACCCAGGTGCATCTTAACCTGTATCGATGGGTGGTGTTTGTCTTATGGTTAAAAGCCCACCCAAAGGCCTGGCGATGGTATCGAATCATTCAAAAGGCGCACCCGCATACCGTCCCTTCCATACAGGCCTTGTGGGATGAGTGACAGAAAGTATGGCACCTCGAAAGAAAAAAAAGCTCGATGTCTCCCAAGCATGGTTGAGCCGTTACCATGATCCGAGAGCCCCCGGTAGTTTAGGGGGCGTGCAACGGTTTGCGCGGGCTCATCAATTGCCTTTGAAAAAAGCCCAACGTGTCTTGGAACGGGATTTGGCCTACACGTTGCATAAGCCTCGACGTCGTCGTTTTCCTACCGTGCCCGTGATTTTCGGGGGATTGCATGATCAATGGGTGGCGGATTTAGTGGACGTCCAACCCTTGGCCAAGTATAATAGGGGGATATTAAAAATATAAAAAGCGTTCTCTGGTTTAAAAAGTTTAAGAGAAATATAAGCTTTCGGCTATTATACTATAGCCTTTAACGAATGTAAAAGAAATGAAAGCGCATGATTGGAAATATATGCAAGGGAGGGTGTGAAAAGATTAAACGCAAGAATACAATAGAAGTGTAAAAAAGCTAAAAATGGAAAAAAACGGGCAAAAGAAGAATTACAATAAGATAGAGTATTGTCTTGGTAGCGGTTTAGAATTATTATCTGCGCCGACAGTTTTGGCAGTATGCCAGGATTCTAGTGTTCTTCGAATACGGTAATTGCCTTTGTCTATCACGGTAGCGCCATCAAAATCAATTGAATGATTGTTTTGCCAAGCATGGTTGGCAATGTTCGAGCCTCTAGTATAATTTTTAAGATTTCGTTGATGTTCCTTTCTTCGGGTTTTAAAACATCTGCCCGTTTCTCCTACGTAACTCCAACAGCAATCAGCACACGGGATTTTGTAGACAACATTGCATTGTAGATCCAGGGGCTGCCTAAACTTAGGAGAAGGGAATTCTTGTTGCAGGGTTTTAGCTGGTTTGCTTACTACACGGATGTAATTTTTACGAAGTAATCTGGTGAGAGGTTCAGTCAATCCGCGGATATAGGGGAGACATGCGAAACCCAGGGATGTGTCAGATGGATCGGCCCATTTGAAGAACATGGACACTAATTCTTCCGGAGGAGGAGTTGTCGGGGCTGACTTCTTTTTTAAAATGTTGGAAATAACCGTTGGTGGGTAGCCATTGGCTTTCAATGCTTCCGTAACATAACTAGTCTCGCGTGCTTTACCTTCACAAGTGCTAGGTAGGTTGGCTGCACGGAATAGGAGGGTCGAGGCCGTGCTGACTTTATGTTTATTTTCATGATGAGAAGAATAATCCAGATATCTATCAGTATGTGTCGGTTTCCGGTAAACGTCGATGACAGTAACACCATTTTTCCTGGAAACGAGGGTGTCCAAGAAAGAGATTTGGCCATTGTTTTCTTCTTCGATAGTAAAAGCGATTTTTGGGTCAATGGAATTTAAGGTGTCATGAAAGGAGGAGACAGCGTCTTTCTTAATGATGACGAAACTATCGTCAACATATCTTTTCCAAATCCTTGGTGTAACTGTAGAGGTATTGATGGCTAATTCTTCAACCACCTCCATGCAAAGATTAGCAACAATAGGGCTAACAGGGCTGCCCATAGCACAACCGTGAACCTGCTTATATATACAGTTATTGTAGACAAAATAGTTATTGGAGAGAGTGAAGTCCAATAAAGAAATGATGTCATCGGTAGTTAGGCTTGTTCTAGATTGTAAAGTACTGTCATTGTTCAGCTTGTCGCGAATGTAATCACACGCTTTGTGGACAGGGATAGCTGTGAATAGCGACACAACGTCGAATGACACCATAACTTCGTCGTCGGAAATTTCCATATTGGCTATTTCTTTGGCAAATTGTGAAGAGTTGAGGACAGAATAGCCATTGAGGTTCTGAATCGGCGATAGGATATCAGAAAGAAACTTAGATGTGCTGTAAAGGGCAGACCCGATGCTCGATACAATCGGACGAAGAGGGAATCCTGGTTTATGATGTTTAATAGAGCCCCGGATGGCAGGCGGAGAACCGTCTGTAGAACGAAGTTTTTGATAGACTGTTTCATCTATCTTGTTTTGTCGTTTGAGATCGAGGAGTCTACTGTTCAGTTCTCTTTCAATTTTGGCGAATGGTGACTTGAGGACTGGTTGGTACGTGTCTCGGTCGCTGAGTAGAGTTTCCATTTTGGAGTCATAATCAGTTCTGTCCATGACAACAAGACAGTTCCCTTTATCAGCTTTCGTAATAACACGTTCGCGGTCCTGTTTTAAGTTCTTTAGGGCTCTTAATTCAGCTTTGGTGGTGTTGCTGTGTGGTGGAAGTCGGGCTCTGTGGAGCAAAGAGGCGTGGTGGTTCGTACGGCATCCTTCGTGTCATCAGGAAGGCGGACGATGGCGGCTTCAACTTCGGAAACAATGTCTTTAACCGGGATGGATTGTGGGGTTGGAGCAAATTTAGGACCTTTCTCAAGAAGAGAACGTTCTGTCGCGGTTAGGGGTTTTTGTGATAAATTAATCACCCAGTTTTTCTTATTGATGGTATTCGGGCACTCATTTTCAGCTTCCATTCTTAGGTTTGTAAGCTTGTTCTCGTGTCTCGCTTTAATGTTGTTGCGAACAGATTGAGACCTCATTTTTAGGAATTGAAGCAACGTAGATGAAGTATCTTCGATGACCAAACTTGATAACTGTTGTTTGGATTCATCCAAAGTTCCTTTCAGGGTTCGAATTCGATCGTGGCAGATAGAAATTCTTGCTCTCATACAATGTTTGCTGGCCCGTTCCATAATACGTTTGAAGACAGGGTGGTTGCCAGGAGGTTTAAACCTCAAAGATTTGGGAATCCACTGATTCTCAATTGCCTTGTGCGTGAAATGTAAATGGCGGTGGTGAGCTTCAAGTTTGTACGTCGTTTTCTCCATAGTTCGCACTAATTTAAGGGCTTCCAGCCCAGCCTCACGGCGGATACGATTAAAAATTGAACTGTAACCAGGATAAGACATATTAAAAATATAAAAAGCGTTCTCTGGTTTAAAAAGTTTAAGAGAAATATAAGCTTTCGGCTATTATACTATAGCCTTTAACGAATGTAAAAGAAATGAAAGCGCATGATTGGAAATATATGCAAGGGAGGGTGTGAAAAGATTAAACGCAAGAATACAATAGAAGTGTAAAAAAGCTAAAAATGGAAAAAAACGGGCAAAAGAAGAATTACAATAAGATAGAGTATTGTCTTGGTAGCGGTTTAGAATTATTATCTGCGCCGACAGTTTTGGCAGTATGCCAGGATTCTAGTGTTCTTCGAATACGGTAATTGCCTTTGTCTATCACGGTAGCGCCATCAAAATCAATTGAATGATTGTTTTGCCAAGCATGGTTGGCAATGTTCGAGCCTCTAGTATAATTTTTAAGATTTCGTTGATGTTCCTTTCTTCGGGTTTTAAAACATCTGCCCGTTTCTCCTACGTAACTCCAACAGCAATCAGCACACGGGATTTTGTAGACAACATTGCATTGTAGATCCAGGGGCTGCCTAAACTTAGGAGAAGGGAATTCTTGTTGCAGAATTCTTGTTGCCAACCATGCTTGGCAAAATAATCATTCAATTGATTTTGATGGCGCTACCGTGATAGACAAAGGCAATTACCGTATTCGAAGAACACTAGAATCCTGGCATACTGCCAAAACTGTCGGCGCAGATAATAACTCTAAACCGCTACCAAGACAATACTCTATCTTATTGTAATTCTTATTTTGCCCGTTTTTTTCCATTTTTAGCTTTTTTACACTTCTATTGTATTCTTGCGTTTAATCTTTTCACACCCTCCCTTGCATATATTTCCAATCATGCGCTTTCATTTCTTTTACATTCGTTAAAGGCTATAGTATAATAGCCGAAAGCTTATATTTCTCTTAAACTTTTTAAACCAGAGAACGTTTTTTATATTTTTAATATGTCTTATCCTGGTTACAGTTCAATTTTTAATTATAATCGGGGGATTCGGTATTTACTGACGGTGTTGGATGTGTTGTCCAAGTACGCGTGGGTGCAACCGTTGAAAGCCAAAACCGGGGTGGCGTTGGTCCATCGTTGGTTGGTCAAGTGGAAAGGGTGGCCGGACAAGTACAATAGTTGGATTGCCCGCGGAGACGTGACCTCCCTCCGACAACCCAAACGACAAAGACAACCCAAGAGAAAAGAGACCCCACTCAAGCGAAAAAGACAACTCCAATAATCATGACCTTGGTGCCCAACTCCTCGTTTTACGCGACGTTCATGAGTCATGCTAGTACCCGGGAGTTTCCTCAGAACCGGGGCCATCATTTTAGAAACCGGTTGCCCAAACCCATTCGATTTGTGGGACGAGGATGGATGGTGGGCATGGTGAGTTTGTCCTTACCGACCATTCCCGTGGTAGGGGAAGATTTTGTTGGCAACCAAGAGCCTCTGCTGTACGTACGATGGCACGAACGGGTGTATGCCAAAGACGATCAAGGGGACGATGTCTAGTGGCATCAACGGCGCGAATTGACAGTCAAGGGTCAAGACATGAAAGGCCATTGGTCCTCGTCGACGGGCGTTCAATTTTTTCACCAATTGGTGTATCGTTACGAGCAAGAACGTGCCAAACAAACCAAACCCAAAAACAAATGGGCGGAGAACGACGGACTCAAGTTGTACCCGACCTTTGAATGGACTTCGCAAGGGGATTTGTTGTTGAACACCGTCAATGTGGATTACAAAAGTCAAGTGGTGCGCATGTTATGGGGGAAAAGCTTGGCCCTGAAAATGGGATGGATTGACGAAGTGTCCACGGGCAAGTTTCGATTAGGACCCAATCTCTTGCAAGAATTTCATTCGGACACGATTCCCACGCCGTCGGATGTCCTGGGGGCCGACAACAAGGCTACCTTTTGGAAAGTGGATGGGGATTATATGGAGTTGAGTGTGACGTGCAATTGGCGGTTTGTGAAACGACAAATTTCGTCCCTCGACGGAATTTCCTCGACGCGTCCCTTGCACGTGTATTGCGATGTAGGTACCAGCAGCATGGAAGGGGTCGCATCACGGATCTCTTGCGAGAAATCAAGTACCACCCTCAAAACACCACCCACTTTGAACCCCGACACATTCAATATGTCCCGGTACGCAATGAAGTGGTGGAAATCGTGGAAACCCAGATGGCCGAAACCAATGGGGATCTGGTGCAATTTGGCGAAGGGCACACCATCCTGACCCTGCACTTTAAAAGGGAGGTCGTGGTGTGAAGGAAAAAAAGACAAGATGTCGTTTTACGTGACGTTGCCCAGCCATGCCAATCGACGTGAATTTCCCAACAACCAAGCCAATTCGTTCAAGATTCGTTTACCCCAACCGTTACGGTTATCCGGGGGTCCATGGCAAGTCGGCTTGAGTGCCATTTCCTTACCAGATGCGCGCGTCAATTTGTACGAGTTGGTGAAGAAAGACGGGTACATCATGTCGACGTCCTGGGAGCTGACCTATCCCAAACCGGGTGGAAAAGACGGGGAAATGGCCACGCGAATAGGCACCGCGCAAACCCTCATCGATGACATCCAAGATTTGGATTGGGTGGTGGATGGGGTGAGTTTCATGAAAGCCACCATTGCTCACTTGGAACAACGACGCAAGGAAACGGCGATTCAAGGAGGGCGGTTTACCAACGATCAGGGCAAACACACCTCCGTCAAGTTTCGTTGGGAAGGCGACGATTTGCTCATTGACAACACCAATGTCTGCCATTGTGGCAACGACACGCCAGCCCTGACCATGTACACCAAGTTAGCTCTCAAGATGGGATGGTTACATAAACTCGACAGCGGCTTGATTTTGGGACCTAACTTACAACAAGAATTCATGGGTGATCAAATCCCCAACATGGAAAAACCAGTTGACAATGATTGGAACGATGTGAACGACGATCAGAGCAACCCGGTCTTTTGGACGGTGCGTTCGTTTTTATCGGATTATTTACAATTGAGTAGGAGCTGTGGTTGGCGTTTTACCAACTTGAATGTAGCGTTTCGTGCCGTGGTGGGAGAACCCACACGATCGTTGCACGTGTACTCGGACGTGGCAGGTAGCACGATTGTGGGCAATCGCGTGACCGATTTGTTGCGAGAAATCCAGTACAAGCGAGAAGGACGCGGCACCATGTACTTTGAACTGTTACACATTCAATACATGTCTCTTCGCAACGAAGTGGTGGAAATCATTCACATTCAAGTGGCCGAAACGATTGGCACCGGGGGAGACTTGGTCAAGTTTGGCGAAGGCCACACCATTGTCACGTTGCACTTCAAAAAGACATAAAAAGACACCACCAGGGAATCCCCCTTTCAATCATCATGCCTCCGAAACGACGAAAACGACGACGACGACGACGACGACGACGACAGCGTCCCCAAGCGGGGGAAGGGATCAACACGGTGATTGCGGGGATTCCTAAAGCCGCTTGGAAAATCACCAAAGGGTTAGAAACGTTGGCCAAAAAGAAGGCCAAAAAAGCGCATGTGAAACGCATGGCAGAGATCCAAAGTGGGAAACGAAAACACTATGCGGGGGAATCGTTTACGTGCAACCTCATGTGAGTATAAAAAAGAAACAAGTGACTGGAAAGGGAGTGAAAAACAACATACCGAAGACAAGAGCGCGTCGAAAGCGAGGGGGACCAAGAAGAAGAAGAAGGCAACGAGGGGGTCTATTGCCTCTCGCCGCGCTCATTCCAGCCTTGATCGCTGCGGGGAAGGCCGTGGCGTTGGGCGCGGCGGGTGGTGCGGCTAGTTACGGAGCCAAAAAAGGGTTGGAAGCGGCCTTTCGGAAAAAAAGACGATGACGGTATAAAAAGGGGTCACGTGAAGCACCGACAAAAAACAAAGGAATCGTTGGTGAAGACAACATGCGAGGAGGGAGTTTGACACGATTTCGTACGGACGAGTGGTATGATCAACATGGCAAAGGGTTGGTGACGGATCCCATGCGTGGGGGTCTCCAAGGCCTTAAAAGGACGAGAAATCCTTTGAAACTGCCTAGTAATATTTTGAGTGGCTTGGAAACGGGGTTGACACGCGGTGTCAAACGAAAAGGCGAAGACGTTATCAAAAAGGAAATCACCAAACAAGCCAAGAAAGCCTTGAGCAATAAGAACGTGAAACAAGCCGTGCGTGTGGCCAGTGCGTTGTTTCCCAAGCAAACCAAACGGGCTCGTGATATTTTTGGGGTGCAAATGGAGCCAGTGCATTCCCGACCTCGACGGATTCGTAGTGATCGGGGGTTCCCTCAACGGGGAGGTCTGTTTCCTTTTTGGAAACTCATGCGACGACAACGTGGAGGCTGGTTGAGTCCCGAGGTGATGAGAGTGCCCGGGTTTGATTTGAGACAACGCTTAGCACGACGACGACGACGCTATAAAAACCCCTCACGACGACGGGGTGCCACCACTCGACGACGACGACGACGTTAACATGCCTGACGTGAGTACTCAAGCCACGCCGGCTCACGCGCGTTCCGAAGGGACCCTCAACCCCGCGTTACGGATTTTCAAGGTGCCGCCGACGGACATTAGCATCAATGCCTATCGCATGGTCACCATCCAACCCACCACCACGGGCATCAATCCCATGGAATTCATTGTGCCAGGGTTGGACGATTTTGTGGATTTGGGACGCAGTTACTTTACCATGTAATTGAGATTGCAAAAAAGTATGAACGATGACTTAATAATAATAATAATAATAATAATGTTTAATACTTCTATAGCGCTTTTTACATTTACATATGATCAAAAGCGCTTTACAAACTTCAAAAATCCTATCTAATAATAAATTACATGATTTAAACAAATTGTCTAAAAACTAAATGACTAACTAAACTATTTACATTATATTGCATAGGACAGTTAAAGAAAATTGGAATAAGCAATTCTGAATAAATGCCTTTTTAGCATGGTCTTGAAAGTAATTGTATTAGTCTGGTCTCTTATCCCTTTTGGCAGTGCATTCCAGGTCTTGGGGGCAGATGCCCTGAACGATCTATCACCTAGCTAATGTGACTTTGTACCGACAAGTCGGATCATCAAGGATCAGTCCATTGGACGCTGACCGTAGAGAAAATCTATTGTTTCCCTTGATAGATAGTAGGTTACTTAAATACTGCGGTGTTTTAAAATGAATTGCCTTGAAAGTTAACAACCCTATTTTATACTGAATCCTATATTTAGCTGGGAGCCAATGCAGCTTGAACAAAACCGGCGATATGTGATCGAATTTAGGCGTGAGAGTAATTAAGCGCGCTGCAGTATTCTGGAGACGTTGTAGCTTGGACAGATGTACAGCAGGCACATTATACAGTAAACCGTTACAGTAGTTAATTCGTGCCATAATTACTGCTTGCACAAGAAGCTTAGCGCTATCCTGCGTAAGGTACTTTCGAATTTGTCTGATATTGTGCAGATGGTAGTAAACAGACTGGCAGATCTTGTTGATATGAGTTGACATACTTAAGTTACGGTCAAACCAGGCTCCTAAATTACGTACAGCGGCAGTCTCCACTGATAAATCTACATGACCGCCTTTGATATGGTCAAACTTGATCTTACTTAGTTGTGGCTTAGTGCCGATAAGGATTATCTCTGTTTTATCTTGGTGGCCAATGAAAAATTTGTGGCCCGTCAACAATTTGGCCCATTTCATCATCAAACAAATTGACATTGTTAAATGGCGCGTTGATCAGTCCTCAATCCGACACCTATCATTACAAGGCCTACCTAGAAACCTTGCTGAATTATGACCGAGAAGATGGCAAGACCGTGTTGGGACCGCAAGGGTGGTTCAATCAAGTGGATTTCCCACCCCAATGGACCGGTAACAATACCAACACCACAGCGAATGCTGGTTGCGGACATAATGACTGGCAAAATCTCAGTGCCAATCACAAAGGGGCTTTGGCCGCGATGGTAGCAGAAACCGCCAAGTATGCTTCAGGTGTGGCCCACAGTTTGGTGTTTACCCCTCACTTGGAAGTGTTTCACACCGGCAAACTGTTGGTACCTGGGATAGAAATCAAGATGAAATTTCATTTCAATGGCCCGAACTTGTTTTTGAATGGCGTGGGTCTAGCTGGCCGCTTGATGGAAGGCGATGTGAAATTACGGTTTCATCTGTGTCAACTGCGTTTGAATGAAGCCGTGTACAGCAGTTTGTCTGCCAAAAGACACAATGAAGGACAAATTGCCACCTACCCGACCGTCCGCAGTGAAATCCGGACCTTCAGCATGCAAGGCAACCTGGTCCGCTTTGACATCCCCAACCTGTTTCAAAACAGAATACCCGACCGTTTGATTGTGGGGTTGGTGGACAGCCGCGCCTTTAATGGGGATGTGACCCGAGATCCGTTCGGCTTCCAGAAATTTGGGTTGACGTCCATTAAACAGATTGTGAAAGGAGAAGAATACCCTTATGAGACCCTCCACTTGGTGCGCAACAATGGGACCCGAGAGAACCTGGGGTACTTCCGTTTTCTACAAGCCAGTGGCGCTTGATGTAAAAAGAAAGGCAACATGGTGGAACTAGGAGATTGGGGCCAAGCTAAAAATTGTACCTTGTTCATGTTTGTCAATGTGGCCAATGAATGTGCTGACAGTCAAAGACTCAACCCCAAGCAAACCGGGGACTTGCAACTCGTCTTGGAATTTGGCACCAATATAACCGTGCTCGTGTATGGTGAATTTGAGAACTTGCTGGAGATTGACAAGAACGGTACCAACACTAAAGACAAAGATGGAACACGTGGCCTTGAATAATGTGCAGTTGGATTATTTAGCCCGAGACGACCCGCAATTGAAACCGGTGTTTTACGGGACGGTGGCCTGTGATCGTTTACCCACGACCCCTCGCAAGACCACCCCGCAAGGGTACATTGTCAACACCGACCCGCACGATCAACCCGGGCAACATTGGTTAGCGGTCTGGACCGATGGAAACGTGTGTGAAGTCCTAGACAGTTATGCGTTGCCGTTGGAAAAGTAAGAGCAAGCCACCCCGTTGCGAGAGTGGATCGTGAAACATTGGAAGTACGTGGTGACCAATGGCAAGTCCCTGCAAACCATCTCTAGCAAGAGTTGTGGCGATTACGCGTTGTTGTACTTGAAAGCCAAAGCCCGTGGACGCACCTTGCAAGACTTTTTAAATGACTTTTCCGATGTGGATTATGTAAGCAATGACCATCAAGCTGGTCAACGCCTTCAACAATTGATTGTAGGTCAAGAAACGAGATCGTACCAAGTGTGCTGTAGTCCGTATCATCAACGTTGTTGTTAATAAAAAGGTGCAAAAGGAACCCGTGGTGTGTCATTTTTGTGTTCGGACGGTCATGCAAACGGGCCAACCGTTTCGTTTTCATACCCCTTCCAGTATTTTGGTGGTGGGTCCTTCGGGATGTGGGAAAACCGTGTTTACGGAAAAACTCTTGTTAGACAATTCGGACTTGCTTGAAACCCCACCGACCCAAGTGCATTATTGTTATGGCGTGTGGCAAGATCGCTTTCAAGCCATGCAAGATCAAGGGGTGGTGTTTCACGACGGCCTTCCCGATCCTCAAGCGTTGGTGTCATGGTTTCCTCCAGGGCGTAAAGGGGTGCTGGTGTTGGATGATTTGATGGACGAAGGGAGCCACGATAAACGCGTGTTGGATTTATTCACCAAACATTCGCATCATCAAAACGTCACGGTCCTTTACTTGTGCCAAGACATGTTTCCTGTGGGCAAATATGCCAAAAGCATTTCCCGCAATGCGCATTACATTGTGGCGTTCAAGAACCCCCGGGATCAATTGGGCGTCCGCAACGTGTTGCTTCAATCGTTTCCTACCACGTGGAAAGACAGATTGGAGACCTTTCATCACGCCACCACGCGTCCCTATGGGTATTTGGTCTTGGATTTACACCCCGCGTTGTCCGATCAACAACGCTTGTTGAGTCACCTGTTAAAAGACGAAGGATGGACCCTCACCTATCAAAAACGTCTATAAATGGAGACCCTTTGAACGGGCCTTTTTTTCGAAAAGAGCGAGCATGGCTGATGATGGATCCTCACGTCCTCCGCAAGTGTACGATACCGTGTCCCCGGCCGGGGTCGGTACGACCACCACCAACCAAGTGTCCCCAGGGACCATCCAAGAAATTTTGGATACGGGAGACCGAGACTTGATCGACCAAGCCTTTGATCAAATGGAGGTCGAGGACATGATTGCGTATGTGGAACAGCTTCCCTCCCCCAGCGCTTTTGGGGGTGTGTCCCCTGCGGGGGTAGGAAGTCAAGCCTCCCGTACCCCGTCGACCGATGGAGCGCGCACCCCTCTAAGTCGGGGAAGCGCCCGATTGTCGTCTGGTGCTCGAACCCCAGCTAGTCATGTGAGCGTACCCTTGGCCGCGGCGGGTGCCGGGAGTGGCGGAGGTGGGGATGATGGCAGTGGCGGCAGTGGCGGCAGTGGCGGCAGTCGACGCAGTACTCCCCGTGGACGACCAGGACGAGGCCGAGGACGACGCCCACGACGCCCCAACCCCTCACCCACCTTGCCTTGGACACGCCCCAGTCCCTCCCAACTACCTACCCCTCGAGGTTCCTGAAGCCCGGGCAGAGCCCCTCGAACCTTGAACCAAGCGGATTTACAACGACGTTTACGGATGATGTTACAAGATCAAGAACAATTGGCGCAAGGTCGGGAAATTGCCAATGTCACCATGACCAATAGCATCGTGACCAGTTATAAACAAGGAGGAGCCCCGAGCGTGCAAACCTCTTCGTCCCGGCTTTCGACGTGAGGAGATGACGAAAGAAAAAACCGTCGTGTCTTTATTGAATGGATCCCGACGTCATGGGGTCCCATTCCCACCGGACCTGTTACAACGCATGGATTCGTTGTTTGCCTTTTACCACCAACAATGGTGGTGTTCTCGAAAAATGTTGAATCATTTCAAGTTTTACAACGCCTTGTTCAATGGGTTGGCGTTACTCCTCATGGCCGCAGGCATGATTGCTGGTCCCATCTTAGACAACAGTACGTTGGTGGCGTGTTTGGCGGCGGTGGGCACGGTCGTCAAAGGATGGACCGATTTTAAACAATACCCATTTAAAGTGGCCATGAGTCGTTTTGCGTTTACCACGTATGCCAAAACTCATGTGCGTGGCGTTCCCTTGGAGGACCTGGAAGGGTTTTTGATCAAGATGCAAACCTTGGATGATACCTTCGTGGATTTGACACCCCCGTTACCCAAACGGTGTGTGCAAGATTACCACCGTCACTTTGTGTATCAACCCGTGGAAGCCCAATGCTACGTGGACGGGTGTCCTCGTCCCTTGATGTCCAAAGGGTATTGGACGGAAAAGGATAAAAAGCCGCTTCCTCCCAGTCCCACGCTCCTAGAACCATGGTCGTCCGAAGAAGAAGAAGAAAACGACGACGAGAACAAGGCGGTGGCTGGTGTCAAGATTTGAAACGAAATACCTGTCAAGACTATAAAGAGACGCGGGACCTCATCAAACAAAACAAAGCCCTTCAACGTGTGTTGTCGCACTCATGGTATCCTTGAGAAGAAGACGACGACGATGTCGTCAACAAGGGGGTTTTTTGAACTTGTTGGTCCCAGCCATGGCAGGGTTGGGGAAAGCTGTGGCGCTGGAAACGGATAAACGTATAAAACGCACGATCCAAAAAGCCAACCAACGGTATCGTCGCTGTCGCCGCTAAGATGCAACGTCTTCGACGTCAATTACCATTTTTACGGTCGGTGTTACAAGAAGCCAATCGTTTCAAACGTCAAGATTTGTTACAACATGCCAATGCCGATCAAATCAATGCTGTGAGTGAACTGGTCTTGAACCTGTTAAAAAACAAGATTCCTGTGACCCCACCCATCATGGCCAAGCTTCGACCCTATAAAAAGGTGCTACGCGACTTGGGGCGTCGTCGACATTCAGTGAAAAAACGTCGTCAGTGGTTGATCACGCAAAAAGGACGAGGGTTGTTTCAAGGGCTTCACCACGTGTTATGTCAATGTGTTCGTTAACGCTTCCCACGTGGATGCGTCTCTTACAAGACGCCAATCGGGACATAGAGACATGGAAAGACAAGTGTCATTATTGGAAGCATAAATATCACCTGCTGTATCGGGAGTATAGGCATATCTTAAAGTCCCGTCTTTGTGAAAGCTGTCGTGAGTTGGAAGACGGAGAACTTTGCCCCGACTGTAGTCAACCACCAGGATGGAGGAGGTCTACATGATTCCCCTCAAGGACTTGGAGCAAGTCATTCAATATTACAAAGGAGAATTAACCGAAAATGCCTTGTTGAACAAAGCCGCCACGTTAGCCGCGAAAAAACACGTGTTGTTAGCCAACCCTCAACTGCCCCCGGCCCTGGTCAATGCCCAAACCAAACCGTTGAGTCAAGAATTAACCAAGTTAACCAAACGCATCCGTCAATTTCCGGGCGGGGTCGGGGTCGGTGCGCCGGGTGGAGCCCCAGGCGAGGAAGGCGAAGAAGACGAACGGGATTTGGTGACGGGATCCGTGGAACAATGGTTGAAGCGCATGATAAAAGGCAGCCCGTCGACCCCCAAACCCCCCATTACACCAGCGACCCCGAAAGGTAAAACCACCAGCAAAATTCCCGTCAAGAAAGGGAGCCCATCTACCAGTCGAGGAGACGATATCAGTCGTCGTTTAGGAGCCATTCGAGAACGGCGCAAGACCTTGGAAAAAAAGATAGCCGAGAGTCCTTGGGGCAAAGGCAAATGACCCGCGCGTGAAGTGGAACGATTGAAACCCTTACCCGGGTGGGAAGATTGGTACCGAGGCAAAAAGGTGAGACGTCGGTTGGATTACGACAGTGACTAAAAGATGAACCCCCGGAAAAAACCCCAGAGGAGGCGAGGGGTGAAAAGGAAACGATCCCAAGCAGGCGGGGCCGCGGATGTTCAAAAATGGATAGCCAAAACGGGGAAGGAATTTCATTGGCCTGGGTATCAGTACATGGGACCTGGCACGCATTTGGCCAAACGTCTGAAACGGGGCGATCCCGGCATCAATCGCTTGGACAAAATTGCCAAACAACACGACATTGATTACAGCCGTGCGAAGAATTTGCAAGATAAATGGAAAGCCGATACCAAGATGATCCAAGCCATTGATCGTTTACCCGGCAAGAAAACCAAGACGGAACGTGTGGTCAAAAAAATCATGCAAGCCAAGAAACGTTTGAAATTGTAATTTAATCACACACCAAACCGAGTGTTACATGTTGTTGTTTTTGAGAAAGAAAATAAAAAATGGAAAATGTCTGCCTTTGTCCTTTTTTTTGTTAAGAAACAAAATCATCCAAATCAAAAGACATATCCTCCACCACCGAGGCCCCCCTCGTCGGGTAAGGGCACAAACGCCTCCACATCAAATGAAGCATCCTCCACATCCGTCAGTAATTCTGTCCAATCGTCGGGCGATATGTCATCCAACAAGTTCTGCAAAGAGGAAAGGTTGTCAAACGACAAGTCACATCCACTGTCTTCCGAAGAGGAAGGGTCCACGACATGGATGTCCCACGAATCCAAATCAGTCAGAGTTTGAGAGTCCCGAGAGAGTGATTCACAAAAGTCATTCAAAAACGTTTCCACCGAGGAGTCCCCAGAGAGTGATTCACAAAAGTCATTCAAATAGTTTTCCACTGAGGGGGATTCAAGAGACGAGGAGTCCACCGAGGATGATTCGAGGGAGTCCACAAAGTTCTTCCACCAGCTCTCCCCCGAGGGCTGAGTTCTATAATCGGTTAACACCACCCGCAGGGTGTCGGTCCCCAAGGTTGGACGTTCACAAACGTCCCCCGAGGACTGTGTTCTATAATCGGTCAACACCACCCGCAGGGTGTCGACCCCCCCCCCCCCCGTGTGTCTCTTTTTGGGACGAACAGGGTATGGCGCCCTTTTTTGTCTGTATCGTTCTCTTTTTTTGGCACACCGGGCCTCTCGATGTTTCTGGTAATAGCTTTTGGATTGTGCCAACAACTTCTCTCGATTGTTTCTATAATATTGCAGACGAGCCGCCCGCCTGTGTTCGGAGTTTTGCAACGTCCCGTCCTGTTCCCGCTGTTTGGCCCTCCACTGCCTTTGGTACTCCAAAATGTGGGCTCGATGGGTTTCCCGATGTTGTCGTCGTTTGGCTCGCATCTCTTCCCGACGGGTTTCCTGATATTCTTTTTGCTTGGCACGAATTTGTTCCCGATGCTTTTGCCAGCATCGTTTCCTGATCTCTAGAAATTTCGTCCGGTGCTTTTCCCAGTACCGTTTTTGAACGGCGCGCACTCTCTCTGGGTGTTTGGTCCGGTACCGGGCGGCTTTGGCAGCGTTCTGCGCCCGTCGTCGGGCTACTTTGGCGAGGTCGTCGTCGTCGTGGGGGTCATCGTCGTCGTCGTGGGGGTCATCGTCGTCGTTTTCTTTGTAGGTCGTTGGGGGTCGACGGCGGCGATTGCTGCGGCGGAGGGGCTCTTTTTCTTCGACCATCGGGGGATGGTGGTGGTGCTGGCGGGGGTGTTAGGGGGCGCTTGAGCTGGTAGCGTCAATAAGGACAGCAATAGTCAAGCCCCTCCACAAACCACTCGCAGGTCAGTTGGGGATAATGGCCGGGGGTCCACTGTTGTCGAACGTAGGTCGCTCGTGCTGCCTGGGCTGCCTGGGCTGCCTGTTTCAGTCGATTTCTGGCCTCTAATTGGTGAGCAAACTGCACTACACCTTGGTCCAGCACACACTCCTCCTTCACTTTCGCCAAGATGGCTTCCACCTCTAGATCTGACTCAAAGTCTTCAAAATCCTCTAGTAATTTTTCCTGCTCGGGATTCATGATGAGATGCCTCAGCCTGGCGCTCGAGCTGTTTTATAGTTCTCTCGTCGTTCCCCGCGAGGTCTGATGGGACAAACTAGGGAGGGGGAAGGGGGTCCCCCCACCCCTTCCCACCCCTCCCTAGGCACCATGGGATGACATCACCTCCCTCTCATTGGTTCGTCGCCCCTCCCACGTGACCCTTTGTTTCTCTATAAAAAACGGGTACCGACCTCCCAATGCTTCATCCGACAATGTCTTTTCAGGTAACTCGATGCAAGGACCACTTGGACAAACAGTAGCGAGGTGAAGCCGGATCTTGGTGTAGATCAGGATCAGCAATTGCAATTGGTTTAATGTCTTTTCACCAAGACGACCCACCGAACCCAGAGGTGAATGAACCTTCCCTCACCTGTGAGGAAGTCTGGGGAGAGAGCGATGAGGATGACCTTTGTCAACAGGCCTTGGATCGCTTCGAACGACAACGTGCCTTTCAAACCCAACACCTTCAACAAAGTGGAGGTGGGTTGAATGATTCTGGCGGTACCTTTGACTTTGAACTCGAACGCTTTGTGGATCGACAGAGTCCTCGCATGGGGGTCCGCGAACGTCATTTCACGACCCGTTTACGGCAAAGAGGGAACTTCATTGAGCCATCGGGTATTGTCCATGCCCTTCAAGAGGGATTAAGACGCGCCGTGGATCAAGTATTAGCCACCACACCGAACCTGCACGATCAAGACCGACTTTATTTCACCCTCAGTTCCAACCGTCTCACCAACAATTTTCAAGGATGGGGATTACGGGCCGGGGAATGGCGCGAAGGAGGCACTCGCTTGGACGCTCTGTTCCAACGGTTGGCGCAAGCCCTTAACAGCAACGAACAATTTGAAATGGACGATTCCTTTCAATTGTCCATCACCCAAGTCCATCATGCGCCTCAGGGAACCGGGAAACCGCGCCGTGGCAAACCGGGGCATGCCCTCCTCCAAACGTTAACGAAAACATCGAAATCGGTCATCCACATCCGCAACAAGGATGAGCTCTGTTGTGCCAGAGCCTTGGTGGTAGCCAAAGCCCGACTGGACCAACACCCAAAATGGCACAGCATTCGCCAGGGAACTAAACTGCAAAAAAAACTCGCCCTGCTCCTCCACCATGAAGCCAACGTTCCCTTCGGTCCTTGCGGGTACGACGCCTTGACCAAGTTCAGTGCGGCGCCTTCCCTCGTTGACTACCAGATCCTGTTGGTGGATGCCCACCGGTCCTTCCATATCACGACGTTTGGTCCCCTGCCGAGACAAACAATTGATCCTGTTGCACGAGAAAGGCCATTACGATGTCATCACCCGTTTGCCGGGGTTTTTCGGGTCCAGTTACGTGTGTGCCCATTGTTGGAAACCCTATAACACAGAGGGGCGGCATCGGTGCACCAAACGAAAAGACCATTGCCGGGCCTGTTGCCAAAAAGCCTGTCCCTATTTCCTGGAGGCTTACCCGCGGGGTCTCAAAGCCACGCGACGTTGTGGGGAGTGCCATCGTGACTATTTTGGCGACACGTGTTTCGAAGCCCATACCGTGAAAGACCACACCGGCAAACCAGCGACCAGCCCTCAGTCCACCGTGTGCTTTCGTCGACGTCGATGTCCCACTTGTCGCAAACAGGAAGTGGGATTCAAAAACAATATACGTCATCAATGCGGGTACCTGGATTGTCCTTCCTGCCACGAGTACGTGGACGGGGAAACCCACCGTTGTTTCGTTCAAAGAGCCCCCACTTCTCAAGAACAGAAAAAGAGGAAACGCAAACGCCAAGGGGGTCCTCGCGCCAAACGAGGGGTGGCCGCGGGGCTTTCAACCTTGCAAGCCAATGACACGGAGGAGGAGGCCGACGACAACGACGTGGACGACCAACCACCGCTGCACGTGTTTTTTGACATTGAAGCCATGCAACCCCACGAACAGCACGTCGCCAATCTGGTCGTGGCCGAAACCGAAGACGACGATAACCCCGTGTGTTTCCCCGGCCAGCAGTGTCTCCGCGATTTTCTCGAATGGTTGGATAGCCTCACGCTGAACGACACGCGTCAAGTCAATCTGTTGGCTCATAATTTCCAAGGGTACGATGGGTACTTTGTCGTTCATCAATACCACAGCGACAACCGACTCGTGGAGCAGTTGCGGAACGGGTGCAAACTCTTGGAAGTCAAACACGATCGGATCCGTTCATCGATTCTCTCAGTTTCTTCCAGATGCCCCTCTTGGCCTTTCCCAAAACCTTTGGGTTGACAGAACTGAAGAAAGGATACTTCCCCCACAAGTTCAACCTCCCCGAACACCAAACGTACGTGGACATCCTTCCAGCCATCGATTATGTCATGCCCGAAAGCATGGCCCCCAAAGCACAAAAGTGGTATCAAGAGCAACGCAACAAGAAGGTCGTCTTCAATTTCCAAAAAGAATTGGTGGATTATTGCAAATCGGACGTACGCCTCTTGAAACAAGGCTGTTTGACCTTCAAACGCTTTTTTGAAACCCTGGCGGGGTTCAATCCCTTTGAACACATCACCATTGCCTCCGCCTGCAACCGGGATCTACGCATGAACCGCATGATTCCCAACAGTATTGCCAGTGAACCCACCCAAGGATGGCGGAACCGGATCAATCAATCGCGAGGGGGTCGCGAATAGTTAACCTGGTGCGATCACCAACGACGTCAGCAAGTTTTGGAGCAACCGTTGTTCAACCAGCCGCCTCCCCATCAGTGTTATTTCGTTCAACACGTGGGCAATGCCGGCGAGTATCGCATCCCCAACCTGGGCTTCCCTGTGGACGGTTTCGATTTCACTACGAACACGGTCTACGAATTCCAGGGCTGTTTCTTCCACGGGTGTCCCCGCTGTTATCCCAACCGTCACGAAAAACATCTGCGTCTCTGGGATCGGACCATGCAGGATGTGTACGAGGTAACCCAACGAAAAATCAACCTGCTTCACGCCCTAGGGTACCACGTCGTGGAAATGTGGGAATGCGAGTGGAGACGCCTCAAAGAAACCTCATCGGACATCCAAACGTTCGTGGATAACCTTGCCTTCATCGACCCTCTCAACCCGCGTGACGCCTTCTGCGGAGGTCGTACCAATGCCGTCAAACTGTACCATCATGTCACCCCAGGTCAAAAGATCCATTACATTGACTACACCTCCTTGTACCCTTGGGTCAACAAGACGTGCGTCTACCCGAAAGGTCATCCTGACTTCTTCTCGCATCCAGGTCACACCGACATCCATCGCTACTTTGGTGTCATCCAACGCCGAGTCCTGCCCCGCGTGCCTTGTACCATCCCGTACTGCCTTACCGCCATGAGGGCAAACTCACTTTCCCCCTGTGCAGAACCTGTGTGGAACAACAACAATCGAAACCTCTCCTTGAACGTACCTGCACCTGTTCGCACTCCGCTGAAGAACGGGCTCTCCTGGGTACGTGGTGCAGCCCCGAATTAGAAAAAGCCGTCGACATGGGGTACGAGATCCAGTACATCTATGCGGTGTGACATTTTCACCAGACCTGTGAGGGACTCTTCCGAGACTACGTCAATACCTGGTTGACAATCAAGCAAGAAGCCAGCGGATGGCCGTCGTGGGTGGGCAACGACGAAACCAAACGTCAACAGTACCTTCGCGAGTACGAGGAGCACGAGGGCATCCGATTGGAGTACGACAAGATCGAAACCAATGCAGAGTTGCGCACCCTAGCCAAAATGATGTTGAATTCCATGTGGGGCAAGTTTGGTCAACGTCTAAACAAAACCAAAGTCAAAGCATTTGACGATCCTCAAGCCTTTCACCGTTTCCTGGATACCGATACCATGGACGTGCGTCACGTGTCCGTCGTCAATGACCAATTAGTGGAGATGCATTACCAACACCAAAACGAGGACATTCCCGTCTCTCCCCACCTGAACATTTTTGTGGCCGCCTTCACCACGTGTTGGGCCCGTCTCCGTCTCTACGAAGCCTTAGAACTGCTGGGGGAACAGGTCCTGTACTATGACACGGACTCGGTGATTTACCTGGAAGAGGACGGCCAACCCAACGCGGTCTTGGGTGACTACCTCGGCGACTTTACGAGTGAATTGGAAGAGGATGATCACATCGTCGAATTCGTGTCGGGCGGTCCCAAGAATTATGGGTACCAAACCAAGAACGGTCACGTCGAATGCAAAGTGAGGGGCTTTCGCCTCAATAGTGAAGGCAAAACCCAATTGAATTATGACGTCATGCGTCAGAACGTGCTGGACGAAATCCAAAAGCCTCAAAAGGATCCGCGTCAAACGCAAGTCGTCAAAACGCATCAGATCGTGCGGGATGCTAAAACCTACGAACTGTACACCTTTCCTGATTACAAACGTTACCAGTTGGTGTACGACAAGAGAGTTGTGGATCCCACGACCTTTCACACCTACCCTTACAGTTACCGATGACATGGTCCTTCCTTGGCACCCCTCTCTTTGTTCGTCGCCTTCTTCCTTCCTGTCAGGGCCTGCTGCCTTCTGGGACGATCTGTGTAAAAAAGAGGTTACGGGCCGGCATTGCGGACATGTTGAATGTACTCACGATGACTGGGATGGTCAACCATGAGCTCGTGATCTTCCAGGGCGCAAAAAGGAACACTCATAGTTAAAAAAGGAACCCTCATCAAAAGGAACACTCATACTTAAAAAAGGAACACTCATCAAAAGAAACCCTCATCAAAAGGAAATGGAACTCATAACAAATGGAAATGAAATAGGACGTTGTAACCCACTCACTACAAAGAAATGCAACACTCCCAAAAAAAAATGAAATGGAACACTCATAACAAATGAAATGGATTGTCGGGGTTGTTTCCTTCATTGGCACCCCTCTCTTCACGCGGTTCCTTGGAGTACACATGTTGACCTGTTCGACACCTTCTTCCGTAACAGTTCTCTTTGAGACGTTTTCCAGTCGCATCCACACATTTCCGCTCGAAACGCATGGAGTTTGTATTGGGTTTCCTTTTTCTTCGCTGAATCATTCCTTGGCAAATGGAACACGTATCAAAAGGAACACTCATCAAAAGGAACACTCATCAAAAGGAAATGGAACTCATAACAAATGAAATGGAATGTCGGGGCTGTTGAAGGACCTCCTCTTCTTCCCTTGGACCCAGGACTCACACGGTGCCCTGATTGGACTTTGGACTCTGGGGCGACGCGTGAAACATGAATGAATAAAGTATGTTCCATAGCCCTTCCTGTGGTGTGTTTTTTCTGATCTGAGCCCAGCGGTTTCCCACCCACGTCATGTAAGCGTCACGAAATGTCCTCTTGATCTGAGCCCGCGATCCTTTTTCCCTCCTGGTCTGCTGGTAGGTGAAATAACCCAAGTTGTGTCTTGCGCGCATGCGTCCATGTTTTTTTTTGTACCACAAGGTCAGAATGGTTGTCAAATATAAACAAACCCGTCACTTCCCTGAAAATTTGGTTGCTAGGTCCACCTTGACCTTTGACCCCTTCTTGTTGCTAAGGAGACACGTGCACCCAGCCTGCTTTGCGACCCCCATTTTCCACCAACCAATCAGAACCCTCCTTTGCCTACCACGTGACCCGTCTCCACCAATCAGAACCCACGCACCAAAACGAGGCCCATTTGTCAATGTGGGCCTACATTACTACTGATAGAAGCTTAAAGCACAAACTAAAAGGTCTATACGGGTTATATAATTGTTCAAAATGTCAACTTTAGTTTAGTTTGGTTGTCAATAAGACAACAGCACATCATTGAGGGGGCAATTGAAACAAGCCGACTGAAATGAATAGAAAATTTGGTAGAAGAGTTGCTGACGTTATTCGTTAAAATGTTGCAAATCCACTTCGGTTAATAAAAATAGATAAAAGCCTAGAGAGGAACAATAAACTGAAGCATTTCGAGTACCTCATTCTCGCCAATTCAGTTGGAAGGTACTAAATTTCACAAAACAGATGGGAAACAAATTTTACGGCGTTAATTAATTTTCGCAATTTTCAAGAAAAGTAAGGTTCAAAGGCTTTAAACTTTGCAAAGAAGGGGCTTCTAGTTTGGTTTTTTAATCCCGAAAATCGCGAAAGTAGGTTACAATAAGACGCTAAAAACCGATTCACAAAAATGTGATAAATCCAAATGAATACAAATTTAGTCAACAAGTCTCTTTTGCAAGACATGTTAAGTATTAAATTATCGCTTAACCCTTTTAAGCCCTAATATCAACATGAATGTTCTCCTCACTGTTCTCCGTATATTTTTATGGTACTAGTTGAGAGAATTTGGTCATACATCAAGAAATTTCTCATTGGTGATCATTCTCTTTATTTTCTTGACCTGTATGTTTCATCATGTAGTGAAATCGTAAGGAGAAATTAGATGCTTGTCACTATTGGGGCTGAAAGGATTAGTGCCTAAAGCAACCATTTAGCTACATGACGTTGTCGCATTTCTTCTTGTCCGCCAAACAATCGAACGTGGCCGTATCGTTTTTTATTGCATCTTCTCTCCAAGTGCTGTAATAAATTTAGTACACGTTTCCTCAGTGCACGGAAGACGACCTCTCTTAAACTCTGACTTTCTATAATCAGCAATTTCTTAAAGGAATAACATGTTTGAATAGCTTTAGTGCAAAATTTACAGGATTCCGAGCAAAACGTAAAAACGCGTTTCTCCCGCATACCCCCACATACCCCCCTCCCCTCCCCCATTCTCGCCATTTTTGAAGTCATCCAGCCCAGTTTCTAATGGACAGATAGGTTTCTTTCAACCGGAATGATGCATTAAGATGTAAATTTCAATAACCTCTGAAGGACCACTTGAATACAAAGGAGCAATTTGTAGCTTGATCTTTGAGTTCGGTCACGATCAGCAATGGACATAACTTTAAAAATGTAAGGTTGATCTAACAAGTAAAAAACTGTTTTTAAAGTGGCTCAGTCCTTTGGTCAGGCAAAACTAATCGTCTCTGTGTTTTGGGTTCTTGGAGCAAGTAATCTGAAATCGTAGTAACGGTATTAACCACTTATATATATGCCTTTAGTGCTTGTGAACTGACACGTTGCGCGAATTGTACTGTTGTCTCTAGTGTGCTAACGGCTTTACTGTACCTTAAAACTATAAAAAAAACAACTTTTGTTAATCTACGGAAGTAATATACAAGAAGGACGACAACGAAATCGTAATGAAGCGCCTTAAGGCGGAGAAAAAAAGCCTATAAAGTGGCAGTTGGAGATAATGTTCTGTTTTACGACAACACTTCCTTAAACTTGGAAGTCTTTTCTTATTTTATGTTTGTGTTTTCAAGATCATTGTCCACTAAAAATACATAATTTACTTTAGAGGAATGGGAAGCAAATATAATAAGAGCACTTGACGCGTTTCTAGTATTCTTGCCTTGTACTGTATCAAACCTTGTTTTGTGCAAGCGAAATCTATTTTTTTCGAGTCAGTTCGAGTAGACTGCGCAACCGAGTCAGGTCTATTCCTTTTTTTAAGCCCAATTCAAGATGGCAGCCACGTAGAGGTTTGCTGACCGGACATTTCCTCCTTCTTTTAGTCCATATTTGCAAAATGTTTACCCTCGTTTTTATTTATCCCTCTATTCAGACCCGGGGAGGAAGGCGGATTCTGCCCGCATGGACTCTAGACGTTTATATCTTTTTCATTAAGCAAGTTAAAGCCACCAAACTTAGTGACTTTTCCTAAAACTTATCTCGGAACAATTTGGCGTAGCAAGTCCTTGTCTATAAGTATGACGTTACCATGGCAACCACTTTTCCACAAGCGGTTTCTTCAGAATCTTGAATTTCCCTCTTTTTAATCGAAAATCATTACTTTTTTGAAGTACATTTTACATTTTTAGATCATTTCTATGTTAAATTATTGATTATGATCACTTTTTGATCAATTTTGGCGGTTTTTGAGGGTTTTGGAAAAATCAAGAAATCCACCGTTTAAGAACAAAACGTTATGGTGACGTCATATGACGGCATCAGCTGATGTTGCGGACTTCAGCTTGATAAAAACATTTTTGGACGTACTATCTGCCCTTTAAGTTTCGCTGTCATAGCTTTAATATTCTCGGACTTAAGAGGTGGGAACCCCCCTCCCCCCAAGGTTCCACCAACAGACAAACATTGCTTTTTAAATGCGAATCAATTTACCCGAAACATTAAATAACTTGTTAAAGTATAAAACATAAATAGCCTTCATCTTGCAGTAGATATAAATTTTCCTTGTCAAGACTGCTTTCCTCCACATAGTTGTTCACGTGAATTCGCAAATGTGAAATTGCTGTTTTCATTGGTTTTTCAGTGTCTAAAAATTGCGGCATTTATACCTCTAAATTCCATTATCTGTGTATATTCAGCGAAACTCAAATAATATGGGACGAGGAGCAATGTGGTGTTATCAAGCGGATTAATTTTCCACTCCCAAATACTCTTGTCAGCCATAAATTTCGGAACTGCACTGCGATGTTTCCGCAGTGTAAATTATTTTGCCTTGTTTACCAGCTGCAGAAAACCACAGTCTTCTTGGAAAAGACTCAGTGCTGGATCTTCGGGCGGTTTTATATCACGATGAACCGTGTGATGTAAATGACAACTTTGAAAAGGTATCTACCCCTATGATACAGTGTTGCTTGAAACAACGTTTTTAAAAAATATTTTTATTACCATATTCTTAGTAATTTAAGTACAATGTTTTATCAGCTAAACTTCTGTATATGATAACGTAAGGGGTGTCAGCAATATACTGCTCTAAATAAAAATGTTTTTAACTACGAGCGGGTTATTGTGGCCGAATACATAACAGACCAGGCTGTCTTATCGCCTTTCGTGCGTGTCAATGCAGGTGTATTGAATATCACCGCTAAACGATCGCTGAAAAAAAGCTGATCGATCATTCCGATCATATGGAAACCACTCTTCAGCGATCGTTGCGACAACGACCGCTGAGATAGACTTCAGTTCTATCTCAACGATCGTAACAATCGTTGCGATCATATGGAAACCACTCTTCAGAGATTGTTGCGATCGTTACAATGAAAACTATACCAGAATGCAATACGTCGCTGTTTGTTCCAGGTCCTCTCGGGCATTTTTTTAATTCTGTAGCGATCTTAGCGATCATATGGAAACTTGTAGTCATAACGAACGCTCAACTTTTTTGTAGCGATCGCAGCGGTCATATGGAAACCAGCCTTTACTTTCCGTAAGTTAAGATTTTCCTAATTCGACCTTTATCGTACGACGACGCGTTATCTCCACTTATAATAACTGGATATCGACTCACAGTGCGAGAATTTTTGTATTAAAAAAAACAAATGGTAACAATAAAACTAAATAGAAGCAAACGCGACAGGCAAAATTATCCAGTTTATGCCTTCAAATTAGTCTGCTGAAAAATAAAATTCTGTTCCCTAAAATATTCCGCGGTTAAAGTTTCCAGCTAAGAAGTCAGAACAGACCAACCTGCATCTGCTTAGACAGTTCGACTTTGAAACTTTACAAATTGACGTCGACAGTTTTTAATGCGTCTGTCCTCTCATTGATGATGAATTGCGTCATAGCATTGTCAAAGTGATGTGACTCCACAAGTCGCATTCCTTATTTGTGCAATACAATAGTAATAATACAATAAAGTGCAAGTGATAATCGATTTTACGATTAAGGATCTTTCTTGGCTAAAAATTTTCGTAATTTATATTTAAAAACCGTAGGTAGAATTGGAGCCCTCAAGTCTCGCGGGAGGGATGACCAGTCCAAAATTGATGGACAATACGTGGCCCTTTTGCCCCATTCCGTGCTGGGCTCTGAAAGCCGTGGAAGATAGTCGTTCAGTGAAAACAACAAACGAAAACAACGACAATGACAACAACAACAACAAAAGTGTGACATCAGGAGAGGCAGCATGGCCGAGTGGTTAAGGGCGCTGGATTTCAGCTCGGTCACCCCGGGTTCAAATCCCAATCTGGACACTAGCTGGAGTTGTTTCGGTAGTCCCAAGTTCGACTCCTCGATAATACTTGCACATAGCCAACTGGTCTGCCTCCGGCCACTTGGGTCTCTTACTTGCTATGTTCAGTTCATTGTTTCTTTCAAAATATTTGTTTCATTTGCACGGCCCCATAAGCCTATGGCCAATACATACCGCGTAAAATTAAGTTATTTATTTCTTTTATTTTATTTATCAACAACACTAAGCAACAACAACAACAGGGGTAAACACTACGGAAATGGCAACGACAACGACGCCGACGACAAAGACAACAGCAATAATGACAACTTTTAAGAACACGGCCAAAATAACAACATTACAACGACTGCGACGGCAGCAACTGTGGCTGCAAAAATGACAGCAAAACAACAACGCCAACAGCTAGCAAACAAATTACAACAACAGACAACGAAGTACCTAAACGATAACTGAACCTGATTCAGTGCTGTATTGGATATCTATATATAGTTTGTATTGAAGTAGGCAATACCATGTAAAAATATGGGAATACTTAATAAAATTCATCGCGCAGAATGCGTATTGCTCTCGGGACATTTACTTCCAGTTCAAGAGAGGTAGTAGATCTGTCATATCTCACACTATTATTCATAGACACTTAGAAAGAGCTTGACTCAAGAATAATTGTTCTTCATTATCCTTTTTCAGTCTAAATTGTTTCATTCTAATGCTAACCTATCTGCATGGCAAGAATAAATTATCTATTGAATGAAAACTGGAAACATTGTTCTTCAGAAAACCTCAAATTGTTGGATCGAGCTATTAAAGAGAAAAGAGCCAAAAAGAAATCAAGGCACAGAAGCGCTTAAAATGACGTCTTCCTTAGTTTAAAAGTTTGCACGGTAACCTCGTCATGAAGCATTCGTAAAGCAAATAAAAACCACCCTTAGTTAATATTCTAATCTGTGTTCGATAAATCCAGGACAGGCCAGGAGCACATGGGTGCTTTAATGCGAATACTTGAATTTTTCGTATAGTTAGTAGTACAATATTAGGCGTATTTGAAATTATCTCTCTCGGGATACTGCATACACGTTAGTCCATGCTTTCATTATCGGACGTATTGACTATTGCAACAGTCTTCTACATGGCTTTCCCTCAGTGCACACGTGTAAACTGCAACGCCTGCTGAATGCAGCCGCAAGGCTTGTATTCAACGTTCTTCGCTATGGTCACATAACGCCCGTACTATGTCAGTTCCTTACATTGGCTACCAGTAAAATTTCATTTCAATTCTAAAATAGTTCTTTTTACTTTTAAAGCAATTTATGGTCTTGCGCCGAGGCGCTTGTGTGACTTGATCACTATCAAAGAATAGTCTCGCTACAGTCTTCGGTTTAAAACTCAAATCTATGGAATAAATTATCTGTAGATATCCGTACTTAATGAGGATAACTTTAACAAGTTCAAATCTCTGCTAAAAACGCATCTTTTTATACCTTCTTTTTAATTTGTGGAATATTTTTATAAATAGTGTATTTAGTGTTTTACTTACATTTTAGTTTCTAGTCTTTTAAGTTTTTTAGCATTGTTATAACGCGCTCTTGATCATATCTGAATGGAAAAGGCGCGTTAAAAATTATTATTATTATTATTATTATTATTAGTAGTAGTAGTAGTAGCAGTAGTAGTAGTAGTAGTAGTAGTAGTAGTAGTAGTAGTAGTATCGTATCTATAACAAAATGCTCGATTGTGATTGGCTCTCCGTGCGCCTATTTGATACGTAATTGGAGGGTGATCACGTGGGTGTCCAATTACAGCTGTCCAATTTGAACTTTTTGTAATTGGATATCTGTAATCGGACGGGCGATGTAGCAGCTGTCGTAAGGTCTTCCACGATTAGTCCGCTAAACAATAGAACAAACAAATGAAACAGAACGAGGTGTAAAAACAATAGAGCTGCTACATATAGCGGTCCAATGAAAATACAAGCTTTTGAGAGGTGCTACACTACCGAATCGGACAACTGCGCGCGCGTCAATCAGATGCATTGAAATGGGTTCTTGTTATAGCTGTTTCTCCACTGCTTGCAAAACTGATAATTAAAAATATATCCCCGAAGGGAACGTAGATTTTCTAATCTCGCATTTTGTCATAGATACGATTAATTGGTAACTGGACTTCGTGTCGTACAATTCAGGGGTAATCGTGCTCGTAATTTCATTACTCCCTGAATAGTACTCCACTCAGTCCAATTACCATTACTTATTATTATTATTGTTATTATTATTATTATTATTATTAATATTATTATTATTATTATTATTATTATTATTATTATTATTATTATTATTATTACACGACGAGCTTGAAAGGTGACAGAAGCATGAAAAAAATTTATTCCCACTCAAATATTCGCTTCCATTAGTCCAGAGTATCTGGGGCGTATTTTAGTAGTTATAGAGTTGGCGGTTCGAGACCAGTTTTTTCAAAACTGATCTTGAACAACGCCAACTCTATAACTACTATTCCATCAGATGGAGATCATTTCATCGAGATCAATTATTTGGATACTATATGTTTTTTCACATGTCAGTAAGGAGCCGAGCAGGCTCGGGAAGTCGTTGACTTCGTCAACGAGTGAGGCTCCTTTGCAGCTTGAATGTGGGTAGAGACGAAGTCTCGTAGGGCACATCAAGCAATCACGGTTCATATGCTGGCTCCATCTGTTTCGCATTGGGGATGTTTCTTTTTGCGATGCTGGTTCCATTTTATGTATCCAACGCATTATTCAATCACGTGATTCCACACCACAGGAAGTTTATGATGAAATGGGACTTTCCCGATGAGTCATCAGATTGTCATGTAATATCAGATGAACTTGTAAGTACATAAAAAATATCTCATATAATAGTATAGAATGAATTGCAATGAAGATATTCACAATTACTTGAAAGAATCAGAAGTTGTTTGTCCTTTTTGTGACCAGCAAATAGATTTTTCCAGAAAACCAAAAGATGATAAATGCTGCAACAATCAGGATATTATCAATGATAATAGCATGCAAATTTGTAAATCTTGTGGTATTGTTCATAGATATAATTATGTTAAAGAATATGTTAATTTTTATGAGAACAGACATAAATTTATAAGAAAATCTGTATACCATAGAAAATATCATATAAATAACCATATAATGAAATTTCAAGACAACTATGGAATTCAGTTATCAAACTTACAGAAACACAAAATTGATGAGATTTATAATTATATAGGAAGTGTTATTCGTTTGGTTAATAGTAAAAGAAAAAGAAAAAGAATGATTAACATTAATTTTATTATGACAAAGATATTTCATATGATGGGAATTCCATTTGATAATATTCCAATTACTGAATGTAAAAAAACATTGAAAAGCTATAAAACATATTGGAGTGAAATTTATTCACTTAAAGGTGATGATATTAAAAAGATAATCATGCGCTGAATTTATTATCATAATTTTTTAAGTATTTATCAACCACCGGGGTGATATCTACTATATAGTTGTCTATGATATTCATTTTAGACAGTAAATCATCTCTGTTAAATTCACCAGATCTTAATGCATCTATTATTTCATTCAACAAATGCTCATAATTTTGGTACGCAAATGTACAGCTGTGAATTTTCAGATCAACATTCTTATGCTTCATCCAGGTTTGTATCATAATTGATGCAGTTGATATTGCAACCAATGAAATACTGCCTGTTGGAATAGCAGCAACTATCCCTCCTGAAGCAAATATCACTGACATACTATTACCCAACAATTTCCATTTCTTGATACGTTTGGCAGCCATTTTGAAAGCCCACGACTTGCGGTGATACGTTTTATAGTATGATTTTAATTCTTCAATTTGGCTTCTCGTAAGTTTGTTTGAAATATGATTCCAGTCAAAAATATATTTCTTCTGCATATACTTATAACCTAGATTATAATTCCTTTGGCTAAACAAAATATCAATCCAAATATTTGACCACAAAGAGGGAATTTTTTCAGGCACGTGGGAGTATATCTTGCTGGTATCATATACAAATATCCGCGATCTTTGCCAAAATCGCAGTAAAATCTACCAAATGCATCATGCAGTATGCTGTGCGTGTGTAATTTTCTGCTCCAACCAAACAATGGTTCAAGTATTTGAGTTGTCCAACCATTACCTGCTCCAATTAACCCAATTTCGCCATCATTTATTTCAAGTACCTGATCTATTGTCAACGGCTCAGAGAAATGCTTATGGTACAAATATTGGTACACCAGAGCTGATTTCAATATAACTTCATTAGTTTCTGCGTGTTGCGTTTTTGTCTCATCCAGAAAATAATCTACGTATTCTTGTATCTTTTCTATCATACTTCTTTGTTAGATTATTCATTAACTTCCTGGTTATTACCTCCGAGAATAGGATCACAATCAACCAAAAACCAATTACACATAACGTGATGATGTAATTTTATTCTCAGTTCATCATGTTTTTCACCTTTGTAAAGACAATAAAAAGCTATATCTCCTTTTAATCCAGCTTTGCCATTTGGGTTCAAATCTCCGAATGTCATTTGATTGGAACCTGTTGATGATCTTGCTGTGAAATTAGCAAGTTTTTTTCCATTACACCATATTTCAGAAGCTTCAGAACCACCAGGCACATCCCAATGAACTGATAAACTTATCCATTTATTGAGTTCAGAAGCATTAGCCTTTGATTCGTAATCTGCTATTGGATTCACATTAAGCAGTCCACTTGAACCGATTACAACAAACTGAGGATCAGCACCAGATACAACCAATGATTCATCAATTGAGAAGCATACAAATTTATCCCAACCTGCGTCATCATGACCAAAAAGTCCATTTCGAATAGCAGCATGTGTTCCTGTAAATGAGTTCAATCGATAAACTATGTAAACATTAACAATATCAGATACACCTCCAACTGGATTCAAATTTATGTCTGATATCATTCTTTTGCTTCCATCGAATTTCAAATAATATCTGAAATTTGTTTTTTCAGCCTTTGTACAAAGCAATGGTCTATTTGCATTATTGGTTTGAATAGCATGGTTTTCTTTTAGCGATTGATCAAACAGTTGGATTACCTCTCTTCCAGGTTTATTCAATTCGATTTCAGTGGATAAACCTCTATCAGTTTTATATAAACAATCAGCTAATTGATAAGATTCCCACAATAATGTTTCTGATAAATTGAGCATAACTTGGGCTTGTACTTCATTCAAAACAGTTGAACTCATATTATTAGTTGCTAATTCTATGTCTGTTTCTCTGATTGATGCTATTTTAGCCTCTAAATTATTGTCTGCTGTTTGTATGTCGCCAGCTATTTTGGTATCTAAATTTGTAATAGCTGTTTGAACATGAGATCTCAGTGTTGCGTCTGCTGTTTGTATTTCACCTTGCAATGATGTATGGATTGTATCAAGTTGTCCTTTTGAAACAGCGTGATCTGCATTAATACCATCTTTTATAACAATATTTCTATCCTCTGTGTCGATGTGACCATCATCATTTATATGTAATTGTTCATGGTGTTTATAAATGAAATCTGGATCAATGTTGCTATTGTAATTTACTGTATATTCTATTTTATTACCATCATCATCATATATATGATTTCCATTTTCATCTTCAACGTATGGCATATATCATTATGTTGGATTAATTGAATGTTACAGGTAGGTATTTAATAAGTATTGGCAAATTGTTTTGTTTTAGTAATCTGATTCTTCGTATACCTGCTGAGAATACTCTATTGATTGTTATAGTTATGTCACCAGTAATATAATTGAAATTATATGTAGGAGTCCCAAAATTTTTAAGGCTAATTATTAGTTTATCACTACCTCTCGCTTTTCCAATTGTGTTTTGTATTACTATGCTTTTTATAAATATATTGTCCTCTAGGCTTAATAGTTGACCATCATCAAATACAGCTTGCTTGTGTCGATTTATTCGTGCATGAAGATAAGATATACCTAAATTTAAGGATGCTTTGGATAGAGCGTCATTAGGGTTTACTGCACGAGCTAAATTGACAATTCTTTTATTATTTAAATTCAAGTCTCTAGTCATTTTGTTGGTGCCATCAACTTTGATAAACGTATTTCGTGTCATAACATTAATTCTGTTGTTAACAAACTCGACACATGCGGCGTCTCTTGGGTTTGATGGAAGATCCAGATTGATAATTTTATTTTTATTTAAATCAAGATTCGTTTGTATTACCATTTTACCATTTTCTACAATGTATGCCGTATCATACACATCCGAATCTACATTACTCTGTGATCCTTTGACTCCATATACAATCAAATAACCAACTCCTTGAGTGGAGCTACTTGCAGTGCCCTGACAATGCATGTCAATGTAAATGTATTCGGGAGGAGTTATGCTCCACTTATGTAAGTGAACAATCGATCTACTGTAATTAACAAACAGCTTAGTTGATTGTTGACCAATATTTAGTGAAGTGGAAACGACACTCACTGACAAATTTGTTGTGCTTGGAGGGAAAAATTCAATAGCTAAAGTGTACTCGCCTTCTGGAAGTTTGTACATATTAAAGCCAATGCGAGAAGAATACTCATTTTGAGCGTCTTTCCCCATTTTAAATTTATAAGCTTTTTTGTTGACATTGTGGGGGGAACCAGAAAAGTCAACAATGCCATCAACTATTATGTTGTTTTCACTTGAAGATTCATCGGCATTTTCCATGAGATACCTGAAAACGTCTTTCTTATTGGTTGAGCTGGTGATGTGAGACTCCTTGATTTTTGTGTCAAAGTAAGTTTTCAGCCCTACAGTCACATCAGCTTTGGCGGTGTGTACCTTACTGCTGACATAGCCGACATTATGCTGATTTTATGTCTTTGTCATCGGTGTTCAAGTTGATTATTGTTTTTTCATTTAAATTCAAGTTACCAGTCATATTGTTGGTGCCATCAACTTTGAGAAACTTTTTTTGTGTCATGTCATCAATTCTGTTGTTAACAAACTCGACACATGCGGCGTCTCTTTGGTTTGATGGAAGATCAAGATTGATAATTGAATTATTTTTCATATCAATATCAGATCCTTTATCCAGTTTTTTTTCAAGCTGATTTTCGACATACTTTTTATTAACACAATGGTCTGAATTAACTGGATCTTTCACATTTGTGATGAAATTATTGTTCATGTCAATATGTTGCTCCATTCGACCTCCTTCCTTCTTTGACAAGAATATCTCTCTTTGCGATTCATAACTGATAACCTTGTTGAGATTACCATGAACTGGATAATTGTCTTTTGGGACAACGAGTGACCCTGTCATCGTATCACCAGATATTGCAACAAACTGAGTTGTATCCACACTTGGAATCTTAGCTATTTCACTATCTAACTGACTTTTTGTAACCACATCATTATTATTGGTTCCCTGTTTCACATTAACCAGTTTTTTATTCTGCATATCATAATCATTATTAGCATCTAATTTAAATCCAATACCAGGTAAACCTCTTGAACCTATCTTGCCTAGTCCTTGAGAATCATCATGATTAAGGATACCGTTAGTATAACTCATATATTAATGGTTTAGATTTTTTCGTCGAAATTTCGGGCTACCTTTTTTTTCACCTTATCAACATACAAAAAACTATATGGATCCTTAGTGGCCTTTTGGTAATTTTCTTTGTTAACACCCAATTCTCTACAAATCATGGATTGTTCATTTCTTGATGGGAAATCGAATATGCAATAATGTGAACTATTCAGTCTTATTGTTTTATCTGTCCCATAATAACTTTGTGACAAATAGATACAAGAGCAGTTTTTGTTTCTAGAATTGGTGAAGTAGTCACGTATCCGTTCGTCATTTTTCTTACCTGTATTCAAATAGTCATCAAATATGATTAATTTTTGGTTTTCATCAGACAAATCTGTTAGAGGGATGATTTCATCATTACTTGCTTCTATCACGTCATAACCAACCTCTTTTGATATTGGTTCAAGAGATTTCAACAGATGCTTATATTTGCTTTGGGAGAGATTTCGAGCATAAAGGTATATCTTATCAAAATAGAGAAGCCTATATATCATATCCAGCAGAAGGTTGGTTTTACCACCACCAGAGGGAGCACAAATAAGCATTCTAAAACATCGGTTTGGCATGAAACTCTTTAATTGAACAAAATCGTCATTACCATCATCTTGGATGTCATAATTTTGAATCTTCATATATCATTTGTTTATACAATTTCACACGCTATGCGACACGCTATGCGAGCGTTTTTATATATGATAACCCTAATTTTTCCGAACAAAATACGAAATTTTATGTAAACAAATGATATAATGAGTTTACTCAAATGGAAACAATTAGCAGATAGTCGATCTGAGCTTGGTAAAAAGATTAACACAGTAAGAGATACAATAAAACAAAAAAAGATATCTGATCAAATGGGTGAAGTCGAGGCAGAGAAACTTTTCAAACCTATAACATCTGAGTTAAAGGAACTTACAGCCCCAAAAGCACCGTTGAGAAGATTGGTAAAGAAAAAGCGATCTGTTCCAGATTATGGAATAGCTATTGATGATGAAGTGCCTGATTATGGATTGGACGATTTGTTTGATCAACCTGTTTTACCTGAAAAAGAGAAACAGATAGTTCCAAAACCTCCATCTTATGAAGATGTCCTTGAGGATTTAGCATCAGGTAAAAAACAAATGTATATAGATCCAGAATACATGTATGAACCTGAAGATCTTCCTCCAGAATACGAAGAAGAAGAAGTACCAGATTATGAAATTCTTGAAGAGGATAGAATAAATCAAGCTTTAGATGACCTTCAAATACCGAATTATGACGACGTCGAATTACGACTCAAACAAGAAGATATGAATGACAAAAAGAGGAAATCTTATCTTACCAAAACCCTTAAAAAGGCTAAAGAGAAACGGCAACAACTAAATGGTTATTTGAGTGATATCACTAAAAAATTAAATAGTGGTTTGATTACTGAAGCTGAGGCTCAATATCGAAGAAAAATTATTCAAGATACAAGAAAGGTTCTGACTGATTATATGAATTACAATCAACAAAAACTCAAATCTATTAAAGGATCTGGTTTGAAGAAAAAAACAAAAAGAGGTGGACAGGTAATGTTTTTCAACAATCCGACAGAAATGATTAAAAAACTTGAACTGATTATCGGATCGATAATTGCTGGGAATAATAGCATCGAATTACGGAATACTGGCGTCACTCTTATCGACATCTTGTTGAGAAATTCAATACTCAATAAGTCACAATACAACAAAATATACAAAAACTATTTTAGTCTAAATTAATAATATATATGAATAGACAACTTGTATTATCATCCCATACCGTAAAAAACCAAAGTAGTAATAAACCATCGGATTTCACAATCAAATACCGTAATCCGATAATACTAGATTCAAACAGACAATATGAAATAGGCCTAGACCGAATCATTTCGATGTCATTCACTTGGTTTAATGTGACAAACGAACTCAATAATCAGAAAATAAGATATTCAACAGATAGTGGTGCTAATTGGACGGAAATTATATTCAACCCTGGAGTGTGGAATTACATTGATTTTGACAATTTAATCAAAGAAAAAACAAAAACAGGAACCTCATCAAACCCTCAATATCCAATCACTCTGGAGTTTAACGATACTATATTCAGGACAATAATAACACTTGCATCAAATTACAGATTAGATCTTACTAAAAGTAATTTTAATGATCTTATTGGTTTCAATAAAAAGATTCTAACAAGTAGTGTAAATGTCGGAGATTACATTCCTAATCTCTCACAAGACAGAGAAATATTGAATGTTCATTGTGATTTGATAAGTGACAGTCTTGTGGATGGTGAAGAGTCAGATATTATATATAGTTTCAGTACTTCAACTCTCACTCCGAGTTATACACGGCGGGGCCAAACCACCCCCCAAATGGGTCATTTAGACTAATTTTGCTTCTTTTTCATATTTCTTTTCCAAACTTGGCAAAAAACCTTGGGTTGTCGCCCAATTTATTTTAAGTATGAGAATGACTTAAAAAACCAAATTGTGACGTCATAATGGCTGACGTCACAAAACGAGTTAACTGAAAATTTCAAATTTGAAATAAAAAGTTATGTCATCTGAAAGAACTTGGCAAGGGGAGTAAAATGCTGAAAACCGTACCTCGCTAAGACAAACGTATCTTGAGTTATGGCAATTTAAAGACATTTAAAGTGTCCCCCCCGGAACCATACTTTTCTTCTAAAAACAACCCTGTTGATCTATTTTGTACAGTTTTTTTCCATGCAAGCTAATAATCTGGTAAAATGGACTTCTTGTTGTTCCAAAAAATCGTATCATTTTAGATTTTAAGTTTTCGGCTTGAAAACGATAATATTAGCAAGAGCATAATTGATCACGTGACACTTAATTACGTCACAAAACTGGTTTGGGGGCTCTAGCTCTGGCAGGAAAAAATTTTTCCGAGTTTTTCTTTTTCATTTAGCTTCCGTCATTTAAGACATCTTATCTGCAACTTAAATGGTGTCGTTGACGCAACAAAACAACACTTAAATTCAAACGTATTACACAAGGGGGGGACCCTATTTTGAGACTGTGAAATTTTCAAAATCTAAAATGCCATATCTCATCCATTATTTGTCACATCGACAAACGGTTTTCAGCATTCAACTCCTCTTGACGTGTTCTTTCTAAAACACCAGAAAAAATTTAGAAATTCTAAAATTTTATTTTAGAGAATAATATGACGTCACCAATTATGACGTCATAATTTGACATTTGGCATCACCATTCATGTCAAATTGTTTGGCACAAAGAGCCATATCAAATTACCAAGTTTGGTAAAGAAATGATGAAAAGTAACAAAATTATTAAAAATTAACCAAAAAACGGGACATTTCATGACCCATTTGGGGGGTGGTTTGGCCCCACCGTGATAGTTTCACACAAGAGCCTCGACGAGTACAGTTCAATCCAGTCAATAAAAATACGATTCATAAAATTCGGATTTATATCACCGACGGCAAACGAAGAATAATTGATCTTAATCATAGTGACACTTCATTCAGTTTGATTTTAAGAGAGAAGAGAGATTAATCTAACTAATAGTTATAGATGGCATCATATGAATATAAACGTGTATATCACCCGAAACTAGGTCGTTTTGTGTATAAGCATAAAGGATCTGGGATTATTGTTGATAACATATTCAAACCAGTTGGAAGGGTGTTAAGTAAAGTTCCAGAAATGGTTTTAAAACCTTTGGCCAAAAAAGCGCTTGAATCTGGTATTTCACATGCTGGAGACAAACTGGGAAAAAAAGCAGCTGAAAAAAGCGGAGAGCTTATTATGAGAAAATTACACGGTTTAACTAAACAATCAATAAATAAAACCATGAAACCAACCAAACCTACTAAACCAAAACAAGAAGAAGATTACAACACAATTCTGAATAGACTTATATCTGGTACTGGATTAAGACGATAAAATGTTATTAAAAAGTGAATTTTATCCAATTATAAATAGACTAGCAAGTGGGAAATGGTTTATATAAAAAGTGAATTTTATCTAAACTACTCATATAAATGAGTTTCAGAACAAATGAAAATCTTCAACGATATGAATACGTTCGTTTCCATTTGGATAATGTCATTGAACAGCCTGGTAACAATCAATCACAGAAAAAGACAGGTTACAGATTCACAATCAACGATAGGTCGACTATGTTCGATTTTTTTAATGGGTATTTCGAAGTAACCAAAGAGCTTCAAAAAAGGGCAGATGGTGCTGGATATGCTGCAGCAGATCGCATCACAATGATAAACGGATCTCACAGTCTAATCAGACATATGGTTATTAAATCGTCTGGTAAAATAGTATACGAGAGTGATAATTTACATAGAATTACGAATGTCAAAAATCTACTTGAATACAGTGATGACTTCAGTCGATCCGTTGGAAAGAATTCGTTCTGGTATCTTGATACTGATGGAACTACAGCAGATACAAACACAGGTTTCGAAGCCCGTCGTATTTTAACTCAAGCAGCACAAAACGACGGTAATGGGGGAGCTAAAACGATTAACGAGATGATACCATTGAATCGATACAGTTTTTTCCAAGAATTAGAAAGAAAAATGTTACCCCCGATGCAGCTCACAATTGAACTTACACTTAACGAAGACAGTGAATTAATTCACAAAGCAGGAGCGGCTGACGATGGAAGGGTTGTAGTAAAAAGATTGTATCTTTGGCTACCAAGATTGATTCCAAAAGACATTATGTATAGTAATTTTGTTTCAGAGTTTCTCAAACCAACAACCTGGACATATATGCGAGATCTCTACAATCAGTCAGCAAATACCAGAGCTATTCAGAATATGTTTCAAATCAGTCCAGCTATCGACCACGTTAAACATGTTTTTGTTTATCTCCAACGGACAGATGCACCAAATAATAATGAAGAAGAGAGGAGTCCATATTTGTTTGACACTTTCAAACTCAATGCAGCTAATGCTAACAGCTCTTTATCAAGCTGTAGGCTTGAATATGGGAATAACGTTTTTTACCCAGAGCTCGAATATGATGCAGATTCAAAAATTAGGATATTCAATGATCTTATGAGTTATGCATTTCGTAAAAACGATTATAACAGTGGGACACAATTGAATATAGCAAATTACACCAGTTTATATGGTCTTATCTATTTCGATTTGTCATATCAGAAAGAGGTAGTGACAAGAGATCCTAAACAGTTGATTCTCCATTATCGTCTCAATGTAGCCCCAGCAGCAAACGTCCGAGCTCATAGCATTGTATTTTACGAGAGTGAGGTTGTTGTTAAGACAGTTGGAAACGAATTGATGATAGTTTAAATAAATAAGTTTTACATCGATGAAAATTTAGATTAATATGTTTTTTAAAATAGAATTTATCTAACATATAATATATGACACAACTATACGAAATTAAAGTTAGTTTATCACCAAACCAGAAAAAGAATCTTAGTAGCGCGTATCATAAAAGAGAAACTATCGTTTTGAGACTGACAAAGGACTCTCTATCTGGGAATGACACTCTATACGTACCTCAGAATATAGTTAAGCGATTGGATAAAAATAGAAAATTGAGAAAAGGAATGGACATCAAACTAGCCAAAACAAACATTCGAAAGCAAGTTGGTGGATCACTCCTCTCTACAGTTCTGTCGCTTGGAAGAACTTTCGCTCCAACGATTGCCAAGACTATTGGATTGTCAGCTTTGGCAGGTTTAGCATCTGAAGGAGCATCTCAGATTGTTAAGAAGATATCTGGAAAAGGTTTACAAACCGGTGGGTTCCTAATACCACAAAATAAAATCAACCAGTTGATAGCATATAAACATCTTTTGACCACAAAACAAAAACAAGATATATTAAATGCTCTACAAACAGGCTCTGGTGTTCATATAAAACCGACAAAAGTACAAACAGGTGGGTTCTTAGGGACTCTCCTTGCATCAATTGGAGTCCCTTTAGCTATTGAGGCAATAAAGAAGATGACTGGTAAAGGAGCTCCTCAGATGGGACGACCTAAACAAAGACCACCCAGATCTATACCAGAACAGGATGGTGGTTTGATGACCAACACTTATAGAACACCGCCTTTTTACGGAAATTGGCCAGACGATACAATCGGTATGGGAATTAAAAAAAAAAGAAAAGCTCACAAAAAGGGCGACGGTCTGCTATTAGGAAAGAACTCACCCTTCAAAAAAGTCCCTCTTCTAAACATTTTGTTGTAAAACCAAAATTCCATAACAATGTCCCATTAAGCAATTACGATTTAATAAAATGGTGTAAATATCTGAATATCCCAATTAAAGATGTTCTGTCTAGAGATGAAAATGTTCCTCACAATCATAGACAGGCTCTATTCATTTACAATCTTGAACCGAGTTATATGTCAGGGAGTCATTGGGTGGCTACTTATGTTAAGGACAAAGTCCTCAATTACTTTGATAGCTTTGGTTTGCCTCCCTTCCAAGAAATGGTCAATCACGCGAGAAAAAAGAATTTAACATTGCTTCATCAGAACAATCAAATACAAAATTTACTGACGACAACATGCGGTTACTTCTGTTTATATTTTTTGAATGAGATGAATAAGGGTAAATCATATTTTGATCTGTTGAAAGTTTTCGACATATATGATACGACGAATAATGAGAAATTTATAGAACAGTATTTCAAAAATATCTAACTCATATATATATATGGTAAAATCATATTGTGTGAAAGAAAAAAGAATCACTGAATGTCTACCTGGTAGTGAAAGATATGAAAAGGCTAAAAATGGAAGACTTTTGATGAAATGTAAGTGTGCTTCTTGTGGTATTACAAAGACTAAATTCGTTAAACAAAAACAGGGAAACTAGTACAGCCCTCTCTTGGAGGGGGCGTACTAGATACAGTAGCATCAACTGGTACTGATTTATTGATTCACCACGGTATTCCTTGGCTTGGAAAAAAGGCAGTTGAAATGGGACGATATTATGGATCAGAAGCCTTGAGAAACCCAAAACTGCAGAAAAAGGCTATCGATTATGCTCTGGATAAGTTGAATCCAATGATTCAGAATGTCGGAAGTCAAGCTCTTAATCAATTATCTACTAAAATCAGACCAAATAGAAAGTATAAAACCGACAGAAAGGATTTGGATGGCGCAGGTTTTGATATCCATAAACTAATTGGGAAATTACCAACACCAAAAGCTGGATGGACTCCTGGAAAGTATAAATACATGGGGGCATATAACCCTCTAGATAAACAGTTAGAGTACGATAAAAACACTGGAGAGGTCACCAAGTGGCACGTACAACCTTACAATGAAGTTGATAGAATATCAGCTCATCATGATATTTGTTATGACATGGGGAAGGACAAAGGTGAATGTGACAAAGTAATGGTCAAGTCATTGGATAAAATACCTTATGGACAGATGCCAAAATGGGGACAAACAGCACGATTTCTAATCAACACAAAACAAAAACTAGGTCTTGGTGTAAAACAAAGGAAGACAAAAAACGGAAAAGGCCGTCGAGTGAAGAAAAATGGCAAGAAAAATTAGCTGATGAATTACATAAACCGATAAAGCGTAACTTCACCCGGCGGCGGGTAATTGTAAACCATATTGACGAGACATGGTGTTCAGATATCGTTGAGATGCAAAAATTCAGTCGATGGAACGCTGGCTACAGATATCTTCTTATGGTTTTAGATGTATTCTCTAAATACGGTTGGATCGTCCCATTAAAAGATAAAAAGGGTGAAATCGTTATGAATGCTTTCAAAACAATATTCAAAGAGGGGCGTAAACCGGAATATTTATGGACAGACAAAGGCAAAGAGTATTACAACAAACATGTTAAGGAACTACTTGATAAGAATAAAATAACCTTGTACTCAACTGAGAATGAGGAAAAGTCGTCAGTTTGTGAAAGATGGAACCGTACAATCAAAACCAAAATGTGGAAACAGTTTACTGTTCAAGGTAATACACAGTATTTAGACATGTTACCTAAATTAGTGAAACAGTATAACAATACCAGACATTCAAGCACAAAGATGACACCAACTGAAGCCAGTAAAAAGAAGAATGAAGGAGTTGTTTACTTTAATCTGTACGGTGATATGGAAACATTAAAACAAAAACCAAAGTTCAAAGTTGCTGATAAGGTTAGAATAAGTAAGTATAAACGAAATGTATTTGATAAGGGCTATACACCAAATTGGTCTGAGGAAATTTTCACAGTTGATGAAATACAACATACGAATCCAATCACATACAAAATAAAGGATCTCAGAGATGAAGACATTCAAGGGAGTTTTTATGAACCTGAATTACTTAAAGCTGAACAACAGGTATTCAGAATTGATAAAGTGATTCGGAGGGATTATAAGAAAAAACAGGCTCTTGTTAAATGGAAGGGATACAGTGATGAATTTAACAGTTGGGTTCAAATGAAGGATTTAAAAACAATATAATATATAGATTATATATAGATGAATGAAATACATGAGTGGTATTGTGAAGTCTGTAAGAAATATAGTTTCAAGAGAAAAGACAAACATTTTCGAACTGAAAATCATAAAATCAAGCAATCACGTCTCGATCGTAAGGAGGCTTATGAAGATTATATGATACGTAGATATTATATATTGATGGAAAATACTAGACTTAGACCTTTTTCAAAGTACTTGGAAAAAAGTGCACTATTCTATAAAAAATTAAAAAAAGATTTTGAACTATTTTACAAAGACGAATATATTCATCACGATTCTGATTCAGAATCTGATTCAGACTCTGATTCAGACTCTGATTCAGACTCTGATTCCAATTCTGATTCAGATGATGAAGATACTGAATACGAAGATTATGTAGAACGTCGATATCATGAATTGATGGAAAATGATGAATATATGTGTTTGTCGAAGTACTTGGAAAGAAGAGCGCGAGTCTATGAACTAATTAAAAAAGAATTCGGTCGAAATTACAAAGTCCCTGAATGAATTTAAACGCATAAGCCAAAGTGATTTAAAAATAAACATATAGTATTATATATGGAAAATCAGAATCTTAAGAGAGGTCGAGGTAGACCAAAAATATATTTCACTGAAGAAGACAGAAAGGAGGCTTTAAAAAAAAGTAAAACAAAGTACATGCTGAATAAAGAATGGTATTGTGACGTTTGCAAAAATGGACGAAATTATACTCTTGCTGGCAAATGGATTCATTTCAAATCAAAAAAACACATCAAAAACGCTGAGAAATAATACAGTTCAAAGGATTCATGCTTGGATCATTTGAATTCTTGACCATACTTAAACGCAGAATGAAAGTCATTTAAAATAAAAAAACTTATAGTAATATATAGAATGAAAGAATCTAATCATATTAATATGGATAAAGCTAGTTTGAAGAAACCCAGCAAATCACAACTTATTAAATTGCTTCTGAAGCAGGAGAATAAGAAGCCAGTTCAACAAAAAAGAAGACCAATACCAACACCTCGTAAGAGTGTCAAAGAAATGGTCAAGCAGTATGAAGATAATATTATTCAACCAGTCCCAGCACTAAGAACTAAGAAAAATGCTGTCAAAAAACCGGTTCCAACACCAAGAACCATAATAAAACAAACCGACAAAGCTTTAAAAGGTTTTGTAAAATCTTATGAAATTAACATAAGAAACAACAGAGATCCGCTTGTTCAAATGCAAAATACACGAAAAGGTGCAGAACGTCAAGTAACAACTTTGTTGAATGAAATGAAAGGCTTGAAATACGTTGAAACATTGAAAGTCACTTTCGAAAAAATATCAGCTGATGTAATAGTCGAAAAGTCAGCATATTTCAATAGTACAAGTCAAACAATAATCAACCAAATGGAAATCAATGAAGCATTACAAATGTCTAAACAAAATATCTTGAACAAGATAGCTCAATGGATATCAGAAGGATCAGGATGGACGGTACAATCAGTTGATAACCATTACCTGAACATTGTCAAATACAAGCCCATGAATGGATCCTCATATATCCAATTGCCTTCTGAACTGCGAAATAGTGCTAAGGGACTAATTAACATGAAAAATGAGGATAATGAATGTTTTAGATGGTGTCATATCCGACACTTAAACCCACAAGAAAAATATCCTCAAAGGATTAAAAAAGTCGATAAACCATACATTGAAAAGTTAGATTACTCAAACATTGATTTTCCAGTCAGTGTCAAACATTACAACAAAATTGAGAAGCAAAACAGTATCAATATAAGTGTATTTGGATATGAAAACAAAGAGCCATATCCCATCTATGTTTCAAGAGAAAAGTATGAAGATCATATGGAACTACTTCTGATAACAAAAAATGAAAACAAGCATTATGTTCTCATAAAGGATTTCAACAAGTTCATGTATAATCAAACAAAACACGAACATAGAAAACACTTTTGTATGCGGTGTCTGCAATGTTTCAGTTCAGACAGGGTTCTAAACAATCATAAAGACAATTGCATTCAAGTGAACGGCACCCAAGCAATTAAAATGCCAACTAAAGATAACAACATACTGAAATTCAACAACTTCCATAAACAGCAACCTGTTCCATTTGTCATTTATGCTGATTTTGAGGCTATAACAGAGAAGATTCATGGATGCCAACAGAATAATGAGTCATCATACACAGAAGCATACCAAAAACATACAGACTGTGGATATGGTTATAAAGTAGTTTGTTGTTATGACGACAAATATACAAAACCAATACAACTATACAGAGGTGAAAAGGCTGTTTATAAATTCATGGAAAATATTTTAGAAGAAGTGAAATACTGCAAAAGAATAATGAAAAAATATTTCAATAAACCATTGAGAATGACAGAAGAGAATGAACAGGAATTCAAAAAAGCAACAACATGCCACATCTGTGATAAAAAATATACTGAAAAAGACATTCAAGTGAGAGATCATTGCCATATTACAGGTAAATTCAGAGGCTCAGCTCACCAAGAATGTAATCTGAAACTTAGAATAAACCCAAAAGAAATAAAAATTCCAGTCATATTCCATAATTTGAGAGGTTACGACAGTCATTTCATTATGCAAGAGATTGGAGCTATTGTTAAGAAACATGCATACAAAAATAATAAAGGAGAGGAGAAACAAATGAACATAAATGCAATTCCTAACAATATGGAAAAATACATGGCTTTTATGCTTGGTAACCATCTGACATTCATCGACAGTTTCCAATTCATGAGCTCAAGTTTGGATAAATTAGTCAGCAACTTACCTGCAGAAGCTTTAAAGTATACAAACAAAATATTCCAAAAAGAAAAATTCAAGCTTATGACACGAAAAGGCATTTATCCGTATGATTACATGGACAGTTTTGAGAAATTCAATAAAACAGAATTACCAACGAAAGAAGAATTTTACAGCATATTGAATAATGAGCATATTTCAGATGAAGATTATTGTCATGCTAAGAAAGTGTGGAATAAATTTCAATTACAAACAATGGGTGAATACCATAATTTATATCTCCAGTCTGATATCCTTTTATTAGCCGACGTGTTTGAAAACTTCCGAAAGACCTGTATTCAGTATTATAAACTTGATCCGGCTAACTATTTCAGTAGCCCTGGGTTGTCGTGGGATGCCATGTTGAAGATGACTAATATTCAATTAGAACTAATGACAGACATAGATATGTTTCAATTCATTGAAAAAGGCATGCGTGGCGGGATCAGTTATATAGCCAATCGATATGGTAAAGCAAATAATAAGTACATGAAAGAATACGATGAGAAAGCGCCCTCAAAGTACATTATGTATCTTGACGCCAATAACCTGTATGGTTGGGCAATGAGCCAATATCTTCCTACTGGAGGTTTCAAATGGATGTCAGAAAAGCAGATTAATAAAATTAATTTAGCTCAGTATAATGAAGACAGTAATAAAGGATTGTTAATAGAAGTCGATTTAGAATACCCCAAAGAGTTGCATGACAATCATAATGACTACCCAGTAGCTGCCGAGAGAGTTTGTGTCAAAAAAGATATGCTCTCTGATTATTGCAAAAATATAGCTACAAAGTACAATATATCAACAGGATTAGTACACAAATTAATACCAACATTATCGAATAAAGAAAAATATGTTCTGCATTACAGAAACCTGCAACTGTACCTTGATCTTGGATTGAAAATAAACAAAGTCCATCGAGTGTTAGAATTCAATCAGTCGCCTTGGCTCAAAGAGTACATTAGCTTTAATACAATAAAACGTACTCAAGCGAAAAATTCATTCGAAAAAGACTTTTTCAAACTTATGAATAACTCAGTATTTGGTAAAACAATGGAAAACATAAGAAAGCGTGTTGATGTCCGACTTATCACAGATGAAAAGAAATTATTGAAGATGGTGAGTAAACCAACTTATGTAAGCAGTAAGATCTTCAACGAAAATCTAGTTGCATTGCATAAAATAAAGGAAACGCTCACTTTAAACAGGCCGGCATATATTGGTATGTGTATCCTTGATCTGAGCAAAACATTAATGTATAATTTCCATTATAATTACATCAAAAAAAAGTATGGAAATAAAGCCAAATTATTATTCACAGACACAGACTCATTAACATATGAAATTGAAGCAGAAGATGTTTACCAAGACTTTTGGAATGACAAAGATCGATTTGACAACAGCGACTACCCAGAAAGCTCGCCGTATTTCGATACAACAAACAAGAAGGTAATCGGTAAATTCAAAGATGAAGCAGCTGGAATTCCAATAACAGAATTCGTCGGTTTGCGATCTAAAATGTACAGTTACATCAAAGACAATAATAAAGGCGGAAAAACAGCTAAGGGAATTAAGAGAAATATAATAAAGAACAACATCAAACATCAAGACTACAAAAATATTTTATTAGAAAATAAACAAATACATCATACCATGAAAACTATTCGAAGCAGCAAACATCAACTTGGAAGTTATGAAATAAACAAAGTGTCACTCAGCTGTTTCGACGATAAACGATATATAGCAAACGATGGAATCAACAGTTTCTCTTACGGACATTATGCAATCTGAAGATGTGACGTCACGCCACAGCTGTGGCGTTTTGTGGTTGACCGAGATCATACGATAGTCTCATGTCATTGACACAATAGCTATTAGTAATGACGTCACGCCACAGCTGTGGCGTTTTGTGGCTTAATATTATTTAAACCCATTGACACAATAGCTATCAGTGATGACGTCACGCCACAGCTGTGTCGGTCTCCATACAAGTTCCGTAAGCACAGTCTACTTTTCTGTTCACTACAAACTTTACTGACAAACTTTACTGACAAACTTTACTGACAAACTTTACTTCAAATACAAGTTCATCTGATATTACATGACAATCTGATGACTCATCGGGAAAGTCCCATTTCATCAAAAACTTCCTGCTTTTCCGAGAAAGACTACCTGTGGTGTGGAATCACGTGATTGAATAATGCTTTGGATACATAAAATGGAACCAGCATCGCAAAAAGAAACATCCCCAATGCGAAACAGATGGAGCCAGCATATGAACCGTGATTGCTTGATGTGCCCTACGAGACTTCGTCTCTACCCACATTCAAGCTGCAAAGGAGCCTCACTCGTTGACGAAGTCAACGACTTCCCGAGCCTGCTCGGCTCCTTACTGACATGTGAAAAAACATATAGTATCCAAATAATTGATCTCGATGAAATGATCTCCATCTGATGGAATAGTAGTTATAGAGTTGGCGTTGTTCAAGATCAGTTTTGAAAAAACTGGTCTCGAACCGCCAACTCTATAACTACTTATTTTTTTGAAAGGTTTTTAACTCTGTTTTTAATGCCAAAACCGTAGCTGACCGGCCATGGAAGTTCCTTTTCTCAAGCAAAATCCTTTAATGGCGGTATGGCTTTGACAGTTTCTCGTCCGAAAGAAAAGCATTTCATCAGCTGTCAGTCAAACTTACATCCTTTGCATGACCTCAAAACCATCGAGAAAAAAGATCCTTCAAAACACAACACTCGATAACCTTTTGACCGAGACATAAACTGCTCAACAACGTTCGTTTCACTGATCCAACCCCCAATAGTTACAGGAATATAATTTCTCCTTACAATATCAAAACTTGATCAAACATACAGATCACGAGAATAAAGAAACTCAGTCATCAAAGATGAAGCGGCTTGCAGTTTAAGCGTATTGTCTTAACAATTACCTCAACAAATATATGGACAATAGTGAGGAGAATATACATGTTGATGTCAGAACTACCCAGAACCTAATAAACACTGACCGGCGGAAAGTACCGCTTGATACTGACCTTTCATTTGATTGGTCACACTTAAGGATTTCAGACTCAACATTCAGAGGCATCTTCTTCTGTGGCACAATAAATCGAGAAGTACAGAAAAGTACCGCTATGTAGCTTTCATTTGAATGATCCCATATACTTAAGGAATTATTCGGATCCTTTGCGGATTGAAAAAGCAGATCAGGACCAAAGTAAAACTATAAAGTGACAACAGCTCTTTGAGAGAAAGGTAAAAATACTTTCCCTCCTGTCAACTTAGGAGACGTTTACCTTAAAAACTAGAGCTTGGAGGTATAAACTTATGATGTGACAGTAGCTAAATGGATCCTTGAAGCACTCTGCATGTATGTCTTTAAAACCCTCTTAACAAAAATTATTATGTAGTTTTTTATGTAGATTCTGCAACGTCTCTTAATGCTATTCCGCAGCTGCTTTTTATGCAGAGTAAAAATGTTCTTTTTTGATTTATTAAATCGAAGACAAGTTACAGTCTTTAAGTACAAATAAAAAGTACAAACACGCTAAAAGATGTGCCGGACCATTGGTGTCGAAACTAAAAGCGAAAATAGATATATCAAGCTCTCGCTGCACTCGGTTAAGTTTTGCTTGTAGTTCTAAAGTGTTAGAGAAATCTTTCATGCATGCATACAACCTTTTTGAGATGCATTTGAAGTTTGATTGGCAATTTGGAAGTAATTATAAGAGCGGAAATGCAAAGATTATTGTTCATGTTGATGTGTACAGTTGTTAGGCATTATCTTACTTAAGGAAATCCGCGTTCTTAATTGAACACTAAAGCTTTATAAGCTCCTGTTTTTAAGAAAGCATAATATAATGATCCGACTGCTAGCCGATATCCTGGGCATTGACGGCTAAAGGAAGACCAATGTAAGAAATAGTTATTTGCGAGACTCTCCTCAAGTTGGCTACAGTGGTAAGTTTATTCACTCCAAAACAGTTTACACACGAACGAGAAAAAAAACATCCAACATTGCAAAGAATTTCCAGTATTAACCATGATCAAAGCGGGCGCTCTTACATGAAAAAAAAGTGTTTCTCGCGTTTCTTTCGAAATTGTTACAGGTTGTTTTTTTGGCAATAACTCTTCTCGATACTGCTAAGATTTCAAAGATGCTTTATCTCAAGCCTTATCTCTGCGAATGAGAAGAGTAAACTGCAGTCATTTTGAGAAAAATTGACAAGCACAAATTCCCTGGTGCCCATTCTGTCAATGCTTGTTATGTGTCCATCAGTACGCTCGATTTAAGGCGTTTTTTGCGGAAGGAAAACGAAAGCCGGACTCAACAAACGGTTGGAAATCGCCCGCTGTGTACGTGCTATTTTTTTTCTATTTTCCTTGCAACTTTAAATGCAGGATGAAAGCATGATTCCAAACAACTCCAGCCACGTTCCATATCAACTATGTCTGATTCCCAACTTTCCTGAAGACGTTCAGCACCAAGTGCGAAACTTTGGCAACCACGTTGTTCGTCCTCTCGGGATGGTTTTGGCTGTCATTACATTTGCTTGTAACGCAATTGTCGTCATAATAGTAGCACGAACAAGATCTCTTCAGCATCCTTCACTGTTGATGCTGAGTAGCTTGGCCATAACAGATGTAATTTTTTCGCAGTATTCTCTTTACAGATACATTGAAATATTCACCCACGAACACGTTTGTCCAAAACCAGGGCCTCACGATTCTGCCTTGAATGTTCTATGTAGCCTAGCAACGCTTGGCAACCTGGCAATTATCAGCAGAGATCGCTACTTGGCAGTGAGAAAACCTTGGTGGTATCGCAATCACGTGACCAAATCACGTGCTTTGAAGACAATCTGTGTAGCATGGTTCATTAGTGTAATCATTGCATTTATGGTGTATTTGTCAAAAAAGTTTGGAGGCCGCTACTTGCCTCTTGCACAATTTTTGTGTCTTTCGTTTTATGCTATTTGTGCACTTTCCATCGCAATTCATTATCTGAGTATATATTTTAGGAAAACTACTCCTAAATTAGGACGCCAAGCACGTGCCATATTGGATTGGGAAAAGCGAATAGCAAGCACTGTTGGTTGGATTCTCCTGATATTAATGTTTACATTCCTTCCAGCGCTCCTTTTTCCTATGATTTTGTTCGCAAAGGGAGTTAAGAATCTCATGCCTTTTAGACCTTTCTATGTTTTCTTTTTCCAGCTCAACGGGGCTTTAAATCCTTTGTTAAATTTTGGTCGGTTCAAAGAAATGCGAATAGCAGTAAGAAATTTGTTTAAATGCTCTAAGCGAGTACATGTACAATCATCACTACGCAACAACATTGACAATGACAACTGCAGTAACAGTGTCAACGACACAAACGGGAGCAACAATATTGACAACAACGACGATATCACCGACAGCAACTACAATACAATAACAACAACAATTGCAGCAACAACAGAAATAACAATGACAACAATAACATCAGCAACAACAACAACAACAAACAGCTGAACAAAGACAACAGAATAAACACTGACAACATCAGAAACAACAACGACAACGAGGCGACGACAACATCAGAGACAGCAACACTGACAATAGCAACAATGGCAATAACAACAGAGACAGCAACAACAATTAACAACAACAATACTAATGAAAACATCAGAAACAACAATAACGACGACGACCACGACATCAGAGACACCAACACTGTCAACAGCAACAACAACAATAACAATAAAGACAGCAAGAACAATAACACGAACAACGTCAGCAACAACATCAATCAACAACAACACTGAAGACAACACCTGAAACAACAATCACGACGACGAGCACGACATCAAAGATAACAACGACAGGCAGCAGCAACATTAAAAACAACAGTGACGGCAACGCCATCACAAGAACAATAACAATAATACTGACAGAAACAACGAAAGCAGCAACGATGGCAGCAACTGCAACGACGACGGCAACATCAGCAATCGCAATAGCAACAACAGCAATGACAACAAGTGTAACAACAACGACAAAGTCCCAACAATATCAACAACGGCAGCGAAAACAACAACCGATTCACAATGAAAACGACAGCAAAGATAACAACACCAGCGATGACAACAACAATAAAAATGGAAAAAAAAAAGACAGTGAAAGAAGCAACAACACGAACAGTGCGACGACAGCGGCATCAACTACACTGAGCAACACCAACAATGAAGACTACGAAAATGGCAACAACAACGACCACAAAGACAAGGACAACAGCAATAATGACAACTAAAGAG